>CM019066.1:272830464-273483369 GCA_009667805.1 Leptobrachium leishanense | reverse complement strand
TCAGGAGAATGACTGGAGAAGTGAAATTCAGCGTACAGTTACCTTTCCTGGCCATTCGGCTATTCAGAGAGCAGGCAGTTCGCCAAATGTTGGCAAATTGCCTGCACAGACGGTGCCTGTTCGAGGGCAGTGAAATCCCATAGAGAAGCAATGCTTCATCTATTCAGAGAACAAAAACCAGCAGGGAAAAGTTGCCAAAATGCCCTGCTGTTCAGTGGTTTAATTCGACAGGTTTATTCAGGAGAATCCCATAGGCTTCAATGTTAAAGATATTCCCGTTTTAATTCAATATTTAATAAACCATTTATTATTTTATTCTGCAGTAAAAAGGCTCGTTATTTTTAGAATCTTTTAGGCATTTTTCGGGATTTTAAAATCGCTTTTTCTGTAACAGCCCTTTTTATTATCATTAATTGCACCTTATATGTAAATTCCAGACATTTTCGTTCTGTAGCTTCTTTGCAAACAGCGTTTCACTTTTCAAACATTCAAGCGTACTGGTTATTTTTTTTCCACTCCATTCGTCTGCGGTGTCGGCTATTTCTGGCGGCTGCTCTGCGCTGTGATCGGCGGCTGCTTGGGTTTCTCCGACATGTTTGGCGGAGTTAATCCAGATGTTTTTGCGGGTTTCGGTGTGCATTCGTTGGGTTTGTGGCCAACCCTGGCTAACCCTGTTAGCAACTTTTGCAGATAAGTCTCCTGTGTGTGCATATATATAACCAAAAGTGGGAGTACCTATAGTCTTGTAAAAAAAAAAAAAAATCAATTCTTTATTCAGCAAAACATTAATAAAATCAGTCGTTTCGTCTCATATAAGAGCCTTTATCAAGGATAAGAACAATAATGAATCACAACTTCTTTATACTTAACTAAATTACATAACTCACCAACCCTGAAACGTGTTACCTTCGTCAACCCAGAAGTGATGCATTGGAATCGGCTCTGCACGTCATTTTTGACATGGTAGACTCAGTAAGCTGACCAGGTTGCCATGGGAACTATCCCAACGTTTGGCAATTGCCTAGACAGAGGTAATCAATGAAGAACATTATCATGCTGGGCAGGAGTAGATACACAACGAACATCTTTACTAGAAATTTTGCTCCTCACTCTTATGGGGAGTTACCTTCTAAGCCCCCATACTGGTGGTGTATGGAAATAAACATGATATGTCACGGTAATACACATGTATTGAGTTTAAAATATAAAATCGTGCAGGGCTATGTATACCCCGAGTAATGTATAAATAAGTGTATGCTTGCAATATGTTATGGCTTGATACAAATAAGGAGTGATGTCAGTTGTGTGATAATAAATGAATAGGTGAGTGATCAGGTGCTCACCTATTGAGCAGCACCACTGCTGAGAGGTTGAACCTGGAAGAAGGCTCCAATATTAGTGAGTGAGACCAACTAGATCTAAGTGCAACTGTATATACAATATCATGCCATGAGAGCACCGTCTCTCACTGTTCTCCTGTTTGAGGTACCGACACACCACAAAAGAAGGGACACGTCACCCTCTATTTGGCGAGAGGCTTTTCTATCCACAACCTAGATTTGGGTCTAACCACATACCTATCTTTTGGCCCCCACATTGAAAAACTCTCATCTAAACTCTACCCCAAACTAGGTGCCCTGTACAGAAACAAATCCTGCCTGAGCCCCGCGGTAAGAAAGCAGATTGTACAACAAATGCTTATGCCGGCTATTGATTACGGAGATGTAGTGTATGCAGCCGCACTGCAAACACACCTCCAGAAACTTACTACATTGTATAACTCATTCTGTCGCTTTGTGCTACAATGTAACTACATGACCCACCATTGTGACATGTTAAAAGAACTAAACTGGCCACCACTGGACTCTAGACGCACCCTTCACCTTTCCAACCTGGTGTTTAAGAGCTTTTCTGGGAAGCTACCACCCTACCTGAATAGACTGCTTCCCCCGGCAGTTCCCTCATCCTATAACCTCAGATCCAGGACCAGCACCTTACTTGCAATACCACAATACAAAAAGAAAGTGTCTCGATCCTCATTTTCCTACAGAGCACCGCAAATATGGAATAACCTCCCAGACACCGTCAAATCTTACCCCAGTCTAAAGTCCCTTAAGACTTCCCTATTAACATACCTCAATACGAAATGCACCTGTAAACATGTAACATAATGACTTTATTTCCTACATATTGATTTTTCTGTTAATCTGTATATTTGGTCTTGTGTTAATATCTTGCATTTTACTATTTTGTATTTCTGTAACCACTCAATGTTCTCGAACCCAGTACATACTTGAAAAAGAGAGAAATCTCAATGTATCCTTCCTGGTAAAATCCTTTATAAATAAATAAATAAATTAGGCTCTAGAATCTGTGACTGCGCTTTTTAGCCTTATTATTTTATCTGGATTATTATACTTCTCTGCACTATCAGTTTCTCCTCTTGATTCCCCTTTATGTTGGAAGTTCCCTACCTGAGAGGAGGAAGAAGGATTCACCTCTACGAATGAGTTTTGCATCTCATGCATCTGCACTTTAATTGCTAAAGACTATTGAGCTGCACTATTTTGCATGTGCACTGACCTTATTCTCCTATAGGAATTATATTTTTTCCACTTATAGGACTATGCACATTGGACTCAAGCGGAATCACCCTCATTGCCTGACAGTACCAGTGAAATAATATTTCTTATTGTATGTATTCACACAAGCGTATCAATCTGCTATCACATCCATTTAAACCGGTGATCAAAACGGTGTGATACACCACTTTTATTGTGGTAACAATATTGTTTGGGTAGATTGACTGACTTGTGGTCTAGTACTTTATGATTTTAGGCTCTCCATACGTATTACTAGCAGTAGCATTTAGATCCGAAGTACAATCTGCATATGCGCATTGGCGTTGCATGCACTTTACTGTGTTAGAGTACATTGTGTCACTCATTTGTTGCATACTGCATGTACCACTATACTTACTACCTCCGGTAACCCCAACAAACCCTAATTTGCACCACTAGGAGACCCCCCCCCCCCCCCGTTTTATCTTAGACATGCACATCGGAATTTGTGGTATAGAAGATCTCTTGCCCCTGTGGATTAGTCTATGTGGGGAACACCGATTTAACCCATCCAGATCATATAAGGGGACATTGATCCTGTATTCGAACAGCATTCCGGGTTGGCAGAACGGACAAACCTGTGGCCAATCACCAAATATCAACAATGAAGTTTATGATCATAGATCATGTACCTCCTCCACAGAGGGGAGGAGATCAGAGCAAATTGCTACACCATTATGAGACATTTTGGAACCATAAACTGGATACTATATCCCTGAGGTGTCTTAATGAGAAACTTGCACATATGTGTAGGAATCTTTATGAGTTGAAACATATACATTGATTCTTCACTGCTTTATTATTATTTAAAAAAATAAATAAAATAATTATTATTATTAACCCTTTCGCTGCGGATGACGTGTGGGGCACATCCTGATTGACTCCCACTATATGCAGAGGACGTGCCCCACACGTCATCCGCCATCGGGAGCCCCGGCGGAGATACTTACCTCTCTGTCTGGGGTCCCGCAGTGTTTTGGCTTCAAGGAAGCCAGGCGCCGAAGATAGGCCGGCCCCCGACGTAAATGACGTCATCGCGCTTGCAGTGTCTGCCCTTTAAAGCGGGTCCTGGTTTTTAACCCGATAATTGCCAGATCGTGATCGGCGCCGCTCAGCAGCCGATTGTAATCTGGCTCCGGGGGGGGCGCCATCTTGGATGGCGGCTCCACCTGCGGGATCCCCCTCGGCTCCTGACGTGTCGTGCATAGCACAATGATGTCAGATAGCCGGGGAACCCCTTTTCCCAAGGAAATCCCCTGGTGGAGATACAGGGTTCATTTGAACCCCGATATCTCCAGAACCGTGGCAGCTAGGGAGTCATGCATGGTGTGATTCAAAAAGCCTTTTGAATGATACCAAACATGACCATGTTCAAAGTAAAAAGAAACTAACAAAAATTAAAATAATTAAAAAAAAATAAAACCTTTTTTTTGTGTGTGTTGTGTAGGGGATCAGTCTCAATATAGAGGGAAACTCGCAGTCGCTTCAACAAAAATGCCAGCTTTAATTTTCAGACAGCCATCATTAAAAAAAAAAGAAACAAAAAGGTTGCAGGCATCCAGCCAAAATCAATTGATAGGAACAAATAAAAGTCTGCTCCACTGAGCCTTACTGGTTAGTGAGTGACAGTCCTCCGAGCTGGGTTGGTTTCCTCCAAGGGAACAGCTTATAGTTCATCCATAGAACCCTGTCTAACAGACAGGTTTTCTTATTCTCTTAACACAGGAGTTGCTGCATTCAGCACATCGTCTCTCCATGCACTGAGACAGAGACACACACACTGCTAGGTGCAGCTGCCCATTAATGAATCCCTGTCCCACCCAGAGCTAATTAAACTCCTGGTAACACCAGCTCCAGAATCTGTTTTACCCATACAAGTTAAAGAGCTATTGGTCTTTACCTTCAAATCTATACTAGCAGTACCTTAGATGATGAATCTAAGCGTTTGTGGAGGAATGTATCTGCCATCTATCACTTTTCCTGCCACCCTGGCAGGTTCTACTGGCACTCTGTTACATATCCCCCCCCCCTCTGCTCAAACTGATGGGGTTGAGCACCCTCAGCAAACAGGCTGTAGACCCGGGAAAAGCATCGGGATTAGCATGTTGGCTACCTGGTCTATGCTCCACTACAAATCTGAAATTCTGCAGGGCCAGGAACCATCGGGTAACTCTTGTGTTCCTTTCTTTATTCCGAGCCATCCACTGGAGTGGGGCATGGCCCGTTAGGAGCCTAAACTGCCGTCCTAACAAATAATATTTTAAGCTCTCGAGGGCCCACTTAACCGCTAAACATTCCCGTTCCACAATGACATATTTACGCTCCGCTGGGGTCAACTTCCTGCTTAAGAAAGCAGCAGGGTGTTCTTCCCCGTTCACCTCTTGGGACAACACTGCACCTAAGCCCAACTCCGATGCATCCGTCTGAACCACAAATTCCTTCGTAAAGTCAGGAGTAATCAAAACCGGACTTTTGCACAGTGCTGTCTGGAGGTCCTGGAAAGCACGCTCCGCTTCCGGGGTCCAAGTCATAGCCGAAGACTTTCCTCCCTTTGTTAGATCTGTGAGAGGAGTTGCCCTAGTGTAGAAATTGGGGACACATTTTCTGTAATAGCCTATCAACCCTAAAAAGGCTCTCACCTGTTTTTTATTTAGGGGTCTTGGCCAATTCTGGATAGCTCGGATTTTGGTGACTTGGGGCTTCACTACTCCCCTTCCAATAATGTATCCCAAATAGCGGGCCTCCTCCAAACCCACTGCACACTTCTTGGGATTAGCTGTCAGTCCAGCATCGCGGATGGCATTAATGACAGCCTGTACTTTGGGCAAGTGGCTCTCCCACTCTGCACTAAAGATCACTACGTCATCCAACTATGCAGATGCATAGTTTTTGTGTAGTTTAAGGACACGGTCCATCATCTGCTGAAAAGTGACGGGAGCCCCATGTAGGCCAAACGGCATCCTTTTATACTGCCAATGACCTTCTGGAGTAGAAAATGCTGTTTTCGCTTTAGCCAGATCGGTTAGGGTATTTGCCAGTACCCTTTCGTAAAGTCAAGGATGGTGATATACCGAGCAGGGCCTAAACGCTCGACTAGCTCGTCTACCCTAGGCATAGGATAAGCATCAAATTTTGAGACCTCATTTAGCCGTCGGAAGTCGTTACAAAATCGGATGCTACCATCAGGTTTGGGAATAAGGACAATGACACTACACCATTCACTATGCGACTCTTCAATAATCTTAAGATCCAACATCCTCTTGCTCTCATCTGAGACTACTTGGCGTCGAGCTTCTGGGATGCGAAAGGGTTTTAAGTTTTCAGTCACAATATCATGCTTTAGCATGGTGGTTAATCCTGGTAAATCAAAAAAGAATTCTCTATTCCTTAGTAGAAATTCTTTGGCCTCTTGCTTTTGACTCGCCGACAGAGCCTCAGCTATCTCTACCTCAGGCACCATAGTAGACCGTGTGCGAGTCATAGCTAAGGGGTTTTGGGCCATCAGGGACGCACAATCTTTCCAGGGCTTAATAGGTTTACATGATAAATTTGGTAGGGTTTCCGTTTACCAGGTTGGTGTACCCTGTAATTCACCTCCCCAACCTGCTCTACAACTTCATACAGCCCTTGCCATTTTGCCAGGAACTTACTCTCGACTGTAGGTACCAGTACAAGTACTCTGTCTCTAGGGTTAAAGGTTCTGACCTTGGCTGAACGGTTACATACTCTAGCCTGAGCGTGTTGTGCCTGTTGTAAGTGTGACTTAATGTGATGGTAAGCGATATCGCTTACCCTAAAGTGGTACAGTTCGGATCCTCTTGGACAGATATAACCGGTATCAGGAGTAATAAACATATATTGCCTTGCGATTAGGCTTGATACAATTTCCTATAGGATGCACAGACAGTATACCCAAATGCCTTGTGATTAGGCCGCAGCAAAGTACCTATTCGGTACAAACAAACAGAGTGGATGGAACGCCTTGTGATTATGCTTCAGCAAAAATACCTATTCGGTATTAACAGACAGACTGAACTAAACGCCTTGTGATTAGGCTTCAGCAAGAATACCTGGAGACACACAGATACACACAATTTGGGGTCAAGCGAAAGAAGAGTCAATTGGAAAGCCGGGTTCGTTAACGGTACAGGGTCCTCGTACAAGCCAGAATAAGTCAAAACTATTATTAATGAATTTGTTCAAGAGCAGCGATGCGGGTAAGTCACTCCACGTCAGCGCGCTGAGGACTCTGTGTGCTCACCTTTTAAACCCGGCGGGCACACCTCGCTGGGACACGCTCCTCCTCCCTCTCAGTACCTGCACCTGCTGTGGGAGGTGCTTGGCTCCACCTTGTCGGCAACTGTTGCCAAGACGCAACAGGCTGGTGCGCCTCCGGCCTGCCCTGCTGCCGGGGATCCAGGCTCCACCCCAGGCTGTAACTGTTGCCAGGGACGCAACAGGCAGGCGCGCGTCATCAATATGTGCCCTGCCTCCCAGACGCCGTGACTCCTCCCCTCGTCCTCGGATGGCCCGTGATGCCTGCGGGGGTCCGGGCTCCCCCGGATGGCATCGGGCACTGAGGATGTGACAGAACCCCCCCCGTCTACGGGCAGACACCTGACGAACACCAGGCGCAGAAGGATGGGCGGCACGGAATTGGCGAACCAAACGAGGCGCATGTACCTCACTGGCTGGCAGCCAGGACCTGTCCTCGGGGCCATATCCCTTCCAGTCGACCAGATACTTGACGACACCCCTGACCACACGGGACTCCAGAACTGCACGAAGCTCATACTCCTCACCCCCGGCCGAAATAGGCGGGGGAGGAACATTGACTCTAGTATAACGGTTGCATGCAAGAGGTTTAAGGAGACTAACATGAAACACGTTGTGAATGCGTAAAGACGGAGGCAAGGCCAAGGCGTAAGACACGGGTGTTACACTACGCAGGTGTCATGGTTCCCGGGTCCCACCACGCAGTCCTTAAAGCCCAACACTCCACAGAGCCGAAAAGCTACCAACAGGGTAGCCGTAGAAGAATCCCTAACTGTCTGGTCCTTAGAATTGGCCAGGTATACTAGCTAGACAGAAAGGGTTAATCAAAGACAATGTCGTAATACAAAACCAGGTCAGCAACACGGGGGTAGTCAGACGAGCCAGAATCAGGAATACAGAGTATAGAATAGTCAAATGGAATAGCCGGGTCGATATCAGTGCAGAAGCATAGTACAAGAAAATAGTCTAGGGCAACGGAAGGCAGAATAGTCAGAAAACAAGCAGAGGTCAATAACAGGTTAAATCACAAGAGAATTCAGGTACAGGGAGCTCAGGTATGGATAACCACGATCTGGCACTGCTTAGAAGGAACTGTTGGTTTTTAAAAGACCTTCACCAGACCGCACCCCCCTCTCAAGCTGCACCTCTTGCAGTCACCTTCCTGCCTGTTTCAATTTAAACCAGGTGTTGGTGAGCGAGCAGCATCAGACATGCTGCCCTGAAGCACACCGGAAAGGCTGGAAGCCCCCAATGTTACAGTAACCCCCTCTCCACGGGAGGCCACCGGACGACCAACAGGACAAGTGGCAGGACGACCACCGGGGCGAGTGGCAGGACGACCACCAGGGTGATCGGGGTGCGAGGCATGGAACACCCTGACCAACCTAGAGGCAGACATGTTGGAAGCCGGAATCCAGGACCGGTCCTCCGGACCTTAACCCACCCAATTGACCAGGTACTGCAGAGCACCCCTGAACAGCCTAGAATTCAGAACTTTCCTAACCTCATACTCCGTCTCTCCATCAACCTGAACAGGTGGAGGAGGAGGAACGACCCGCATGTACCTGTTACACAACAAAGGCTTCAGTAGGGAGGTGTGGAAGACGTTGTGCAAGCGAAGATGTCTAGGAAGGGCAAGAGCATAAGCCACAGGGTTAACGCGGCGAATGATCTTGTATGGACCGATAAACCGAGGTGCCATTTTCATAGAAGGCACCTGCAACTTCACATTCCTAGTGGACAACCAAACTCTATCCCCCACGTTGTAGGAAGGAGCTTGTAACCTATGCCTGTCAGCCTTGAGTTTCTGGACAGCAACATTGCGCTCCATGTTTTCGCGAATCTGTCTCCAAATATCCTGTAGTTGTGTGAGATGTTCATCGAGAGCCGGAATGGCCTGTTCAGAAAACTGAAGTGGTAGAGCCGGAGGGAAAAAACCATAGATAGCAGAAAAAGGAGAGTGGCCAGTGGTCTCGTTAACGGCGTTATTACGTGCATACTCAGCCCAGGGCAACAACTCCGACCAATTGTCTTGTTGTGTGGTAAAGCAACGTATGTACTGCTCGAGACCCTGATTTGCCTTCTCTGCTGCCCCATTGGTTTGTGGATAATATGCTGAAGAGAAGGCCAATCGCACCCCCATCTCCGCACAGAAATCCCTCCAGAAACGAGAGACGAACTGAGCCCCTCTGTCAGAGACTATTTCAGACAGAACCCCATCTATTTGTACAATCTCTCTAGCAAAGACGTCAGCTAGTTCTTTGGCTGTAGGAAGCGGTCTACAACTGTCAGAACCACAGTATGACCCTTGGACTTCGGCAAGTTCACAATAAAATCCATGGATAGATGAGACCAAGGCCTATTAGGAATGGGTAAAGGCTGCAATAGACCGACAAGCAAGGTTTTACTGGTTTTGCTTCTGGCACAGACTTGACAAGCCAAAACAAACAGACGTACGTCCTGTCGCATGGTGGGCCACCAGAACTGTCTGGAGATACTGGTAAGAGTCTTAGTAATACCAGGATGACCTGCTGGTTTTGAATCATGAAACATTATGAGTAATGCTTGTCTTTCCTTTTCAGGCACAAACAACATATCTGGAGGCTTGTTAGGTGGAGCCCCCATTTGAGCTGCTTGGAGGCATTCCAGAAAAGGCGAGGAAACAGACAAGACCGTGGAAGCCACAATACATTCAGGAGGAACTGTAGGATTGTGGTCTTGTGTATTTGATTCATACGGGTCATATTGACGAGATAAGGCATCAGCCTTTACATTGCGGTCACCTGGTCTGTAAGTAAACACAAAATTAAACCGAGACGGTAGTAATGACCACCTGGCCGGTCTCGAGTTCAGACGTTTAGCATCCCCGATGTACGTAAGGTTCTTATGATCAGTGATTATCAACAAAGGGTCAAGAGTACCTTCCAACAAATGTCTCCACTCTGACAGGGCAGACACAATAGCAAGCAATTCTCTGTTACCGATATCATAATTGCATTCTGCTGGTGATAATTTTCTTGAGAAGAACCCACAAGGATGTAGAGGCTTCCCTGGAGACTCTCTTTGAGATAGGACAGCCCCAATGCCTATCTCGGAAGCATCAACCTCAAGAATAAATGGAATTCTGGGATCAGGATGGCGTAACACTGGAGCGGAAGTGAAAGCCTGTTTGAGAGCTTTGAATGCCTGTTTGGATTGTGAAGACCAGACCTGGTTCTTCAGACCTTTACGTGTCATATTAATGATAGGGGAAGCTACAGCAGAATAATTCTTGATAAATCTCCTATAATAGTTGGAAAACCCCAGAAACCTCTGTATGGCTTTGAGGCCTTGAGGGAGAGGCCATTCTGAGATGGCCGTGAGTTTGGAAGGATCCATCTCAAAACCTTCTGGAGTGATAATGTACCCAAGAAATTTTACAGTAGTAATGTCGAATAAACACTTCTCCAGTTTGCAATAAAGACCATTGTCTAGTAGTTTTGCTAATACCTGTCTGACATGTTCATGGTGGGTTATAAGATCGGGAGAGTAAATTAGTATATCGTCTAAGTATGCGATAACAAAAGGATTGCAAAAAATCTCTGAGCACATCATTAATGAAATCTTGGAATACAACTGGAGCATTAGAGACCGAACGGCATGACCAGATATTCATAATGCCCACTCCTGGTGTTAAATGCTGTTTTCCATTCATGCCCATCTTTTATACGTATCAGGTTGTAAGCCCCTCTCAAATCGAGTTTTGTGTATACTGCTGATCCCCTTAACCTGTAGAACAGTTCTGATATAAGAGGGATAGGGTACACATTCTTGATGGTGATCTTGTTAAGCCCCCTATAAATCGATACATGGGCGTAAATCTCCTTTTTTAGATACAAAAAAGAACCCAGCCCCTGCTGGAGAAGAGGAACGTCTGATAAAACCTCTCTCCAAATTCTCCTTTATGTACTCCTCCATGATTTGGTTCTCTGTTATGGATAAAGGATATACTTTGCCTCAAGGAGGCATGGTACCTGGATGAATATCTATGGCGCAATCATACGGTCTATGTGGAGGTAGTTTCTCTGCCTCTCTTTTATCGAATACAGCCCTGATCGGCATACCAGTCAGGAACCTCTGTAGACAATGGAGGAGCTGTAGGTGTGTTCAGGGCACCAATATGCTGAATGGGTATTAAACAAGTCCCAAAACAAGCAGGACTCCAAGACAGTATCTCTCCTTAGCCCAATCAATAACAGGATTATGTTCCACCAACCAAGGGAAACCAAGCACAACAGGATTGGAAGGTGAACGGATAACCTGAAATATGATCTCTTCTTTATGCAAGAGACCAGTGGTAAGAACCACTGTAACAGTATCGTGAGTAATTCTGGGACAGGATAACGGCCTACCGTCTATGGCTTCGACGGCCAAGGGTGTCTCTCTTACAACCAGAGGGAGAGAAATGGAGGAAGCGTATTTAACATTAATGAAATTACCAGCAGCTCCAGAGTCAACAAAAGCAGTAGTATGCGTGGTCTTGGTCTCCCAAGCCACGGATACTGGTAACAAGAGTCTAGTGTCTTTGACAGGAGACATGAACGTCAAACCCAAGGCCTGTCTCCTCAGTTGCCTTAGGTGCGGTAGTTTTCCGACTTATCATGCAGCAGGACCCTATAGGGGCCAATGTATCTGGGAGCCATCTTCATGGAGGGGACCAAGAGTTTGATGTTTCTAGTGGAAAGCCAGACCCTGTCTCCCACCACATATACCGGGGCAGTACAACGTTTTCGGTCTGCTTTCATTTTCTGTTTCCGTATACTGGTCTCCATAATGTCCTTCACCCTCTCCCATGTCTCTCTTAATAACGTCAAGTGCTCGTTCAAAGCTGGCAACCCGGTATCCAGATACGCAGATGGAAGCATGGGAGGGTCATAACCGTACACTGTATGGAAGGGTGAATGTTTTGTGGTGTCGCTTACTGCATTATTGATGGCAACCTCGGCCCATGGTAGAAGGTCTGACCATTCATTCTGCTTGTCTGATACAAAACATCTCAAGTATTGCTCCACATTTTGGTTAGCTCTCTCAGCAGCCCCATTAGTTTGAGGATGATACGCTGAGGAGAAACTTAACTCGATACCCAGGTTCTCACAAAATCCCCTCCAGAACCTGGACACGAATTGTATTCCCCTGTCGGAAACGATCCCCTTAAGGACTCCATGCAGTCGCACTACATGTTGTATGAAAACAGGTACCAGTTCGATGGCAGAGGGCAATTTCGCAAGAGATACGAAATGAACCATTTTGGAGAACCTGTCCACAATGGTAAGAATAACCGTCTTCCCTTGAGAGACAGGTAGGTCTGTAATAAAATCCATCAACAAGTGGGCCCACGGTCTCTCAGGGACTGGCAAAGGCTATAACAAGCCTACAGGCAAGGTCTTAGGATTTTTGCTTCTACAGCACACCTCACAGGTGGCTATATACTCCTCAACATCCTGTCTCATACCTGCCCACAAGAACCTCTTTTCAAGAGTGGCTAAGGTTTTAATGATACCCATGTGCCCAAAGGGTTTGGTATCGTGATGAATCTCCATAACCTGTACTCTCTCTCTCTCTGGTACAAACAGTTTACTCTGGGGTTTCTCGGCGGGAGCAGTACCCTGAACAGTTTGCAATCTCTCCAGGAGAGGAGAACACACGGTGAGGAACGTAGTACCCAGAATCCTTTCTGGAGGAACGATGGGACTTTGATCAAACGTATGCTGCCCATATGACTCGTATTGTCTCGATAGAGCGTCTGCCTTAGTATTTTTTGACCCTGGGCGATAGGTCAGCAGAAAGTTAAAGCTAGACAGAAACAAAGACCACCTTGCCTGTCTAGCGTTCAGGCGTTTAGCTTCACCTATATAAATCCGATTTTTATGGTCTGTTATAATGATTACAGGATGCTTGGTACCTTCTAATAAGTAACGCCATTCCTTGAGGGCTGCTATCACTGTCAGCAACTCCCTGTTACCTATATCATAATTTTTCTCAGCAGGTGTAATTTTCCTGGAGAAGTACCCACAGGGATGCAAAGGTCCTTCATTAGTCTCCCTCTGGGATAAGACAGCACCAATACTGATCTCAGAGGCGTCTACCTCAAGCTGAAACGGCATGTTAGGCTCTGGATGCCGTAGAACGGGTGCTGAGATGAACGCCTCTTTAAGTTGTTCAAACGCTTGCATGGCCTTAGGGCTCCATGTCTGGTTCTGAACCCCCTTTTTGGTCATAGCGGTAATGGGGGACACTACTGAGGAGAACTCTTTGATGAACCTTTGGATGGCTTTTAACCCTTGAGGCAACGGCAATTCCTTGATGGCGGATAATTTTTGAGGGTCCATTTCGAAACCCTCTGGCGTAATGATGTAACCGAAGAAGTGAACAGAGGTTATATCAAACAGACATTTTTCAAGTTTGCAGTATAAGTTATTGTCTAATAATCTTTGTAATACAGTACGCACAGAAACATTGTGTGTCTCTTTATCTGGAGAGTAAATCAGAATGTCGTCCAAATAGACAATGACAAAGACTTGCAAAAAATCCCTCAACACATTGTTAATGAAGTCTTGGAAGACAGCTGGCACATTACATAAACCGAATGGCATAACCAGGTATTTATAATGTCCGCTTCTGGTGTTAAAAGCTGTCTTCCACTCATGATCCCTCTTTACCCTGACCAGGTTGTAAGCGCCACGTAGGTCCAATTTGGAGTAAATGTTTGACCCTTTAAGGCGGTCAACTAACTCTGATCTCAGGGGAATGGGGTAAGCATTTCATACAGTGATTTTGTTTAACCCTCTGTAGTCTATACACGGTCTCAAATCACCTTCTTTCTTTGACACAAAAAAGAACCCCGCTCCTACAGGAGAGGATGAGCGACGAATAAACCCACGAGCTAGGTTTTTGCGTATATACTTCTCCCATTATATCATTCTCTTTCTGTGAGAGTGGGTAGACATGTCCCCTTGGAGGCATGGTACCGGGTAACAGGTCTATGGCGCAATCATAGGGTCTGTGTGGAGGCAGGATTTCAGACCTCCCCTTGTCGAAGACCTCCTTGAGGTCGATACACCACTCGGGTACCTTGGTAGACAGCAGAGGTGCGGTTGCCACATTCAGACTCTCCACTATGGCATTAAGGCCCAGACACTTGGACCAACACTTGGGTCCCCAAGAGCTCAATTCCCCTCTGTCCAATTCAAGGCTGGGTTATGCTTGGCTAACCATGGGTAGCCCAGAACAATAGGCACCGTGGGTGATTCTATTATTTGAAATCTCATTTTTTCCTCATGCAGAATACCAGTACCAACTGAGAGAGGAATCGTCTCATAATTCACATGGGGTCTTTGTAATTGCCTACCATCAATACGTTCTATCACAAGTGGAATGGCTCTTTCAACCAGAGGTACCTGATGTGTAGCGGCAAACTCTGAGTCTAGGAAATTCCCAGCGGACCCCGAATCGATGAGCGCCTCTGTGTCAAGCTTGGTATGCTCCCAAGCGACTGACACCGGAAGCACCAGACGTGATTTTCTTCTCTTTTGTTTGTTGGAAACGAGAGACAATACAGTAGTCTCTAGAACCCGTCTCTCAGGGGTTTCTAGACTTACTCGTTTCCCGGCATAGCAGACCTCTTGGGTCGTTTGGGGCAGTGCAACCGGAAATGCCCCCTGTCAGCACAATACAGGCACAGACCCTCTTTGAGGCGATATTGTCTCTCCGCTCCCGAAATACCTGATCGGCCCAACTGCATAGGTTCAGGTTCAGCAGAAACCACCCTAGGAGGTGAGACATTATGAGCCGTTCTATGGGTGAGAGGAGGACGTTGGGGAGGTCTGTGAACCCTATTACACCCAGACCTCCTGTCAGGATCTGGTCGTCAAGAGCAATGCAATAGTCTATTTGGTCATCCAGTACCTCGGGTAGTGATCCAGGAGCTAATTCATGCATTAAAACCTCGGAAATGCCTTCTAGGAAGGCTGTAACAAGCACTTAATTTGGCCAGTGCAATTCTGCAGCCACCATCTTGAATTCAATAGCCGTTCTCGCAGACAGGAGTTGCTGCATTCAGCACATCGCCTCTCCATGCACTGAGACACACACACACACACACACACTGCTAGGTGCAGCTGCCCATTAATGAATCCCTGTCCTACCCAGAGCTAATTAAACTCCTGGTAACACCAGCTCCAGAATCAGTTTTACCCATACAAGTTAAAGAGCTATTGGTCTTTACCTTCAAATCTATACTAGCAGTTAGGGATGAGCGGTTCGGGTTCGGACGGTTCGGAGTTCGGCCCGAACTTAGCCCGTTCGGGTAGATCGCGAACTCCAAACATTTTGCCGTGTTCGGTTCGGGTTCGGGAAAAAAAAAGAAATTTTGAAAAAAGTATAAAAAATGCTTAAAAAATACTAAAAAATCTAGAAATAAAGAGACTCTTTACTGCAGAATATTATAAGCAACGGTTTATTAGATATTGAATTAAAAACTATTGTCTAGCTGCAACGATTTTCACCTTTAAATTACCTTTTTTTTTCAAACATAACAACAACAGATGTTTTTGTCTGGTCTAATCAATTTGATACATTTTATGTAGAATGAAGGTGTGGTGTCTGCTTCTGTTCTGAGTGAGTAATTCCCCTCCTAAAACGTCCTAATATGCGGCATTTAACTGCTGTGTGAAAAAATACAAAATTTCCTCATTGCCTGATTTTAACATCTAAAGCAATGTTATTTTTCACTTTGGGATTAAACATTCACAGGTTTATTCAGAGAGCGGTGAAAAGCAGGAGAATAACTGGAGAAGTGAAAATTCTAGGTCAAAATAGCCAAACCAGAAAAATTCTCCCATTTATCTCACTTTCCAAATCGGCTATTTGGTCTAGATTGTTCTCTTCTCCTGCCAGTTCTCCTGGCTTTCACCTCTCTCTCAGGGTTGTTCAGAGAAAGGTGAAAACCAGGAGAATGGCAGGAAAAGAGAACAATCTGGACCAAATAGCCGATTTGGAATGTGAGATAAGGCTAGGGTCAGACTAACGCATTTTTCACAGCGACTGTCAAAAAGTGCGTGCGAACGCATTGAGGTGGTTTTTCACGGAAAGCGCTTAAACGGTCATACGATGCGCATTTTTGTGCGTGATTTTTTACGGATCCAAACCAGGAAACTTTGGGTGTCTGGACATTATGTTGGCCGGGCATGAGCAGAGTCTGACGTCTCCAAATCACGCACACATGCCACTAGTGGACGCAGCGCACTCTGTACGTCCGTACTAGCAGTTCTGCGTTCTTGAAAAAAATGCGTTCATTTTCCACTTGCATTGCGCAGCCGGACTTTTGTGCGACCGTACTTCGTATATTGGCCGTCATTTGCTGCTAGTGCGGCAGTGATTAAGTGTGCCTAAACGCACGTTAAAAATTCGCTAGTCTGACCCTAGCCTAAATGGGAGAATTTTTCTGGTTTGGCTATTTTGAACTAGAATTTTCCGTTCTCCAGTCATTCTCCTGCTCTTCACCGCTCTCTGAATAACCCTGACAGGGTTATTCAGAGAGCAGTGAAAAGCAGGAGAATAACTGGAGAAGTGAAAATTCTAGGTCAAAATAGCCAAACCAGAAAAATTCTCCCATTTATCTCACTTTCCAAATCGGCTATTTGGTCTAGAATTTTCCATTCTCCTGTTTTTCACCGCCAAAAAATCAGTAAACTTTTTCTGCGTGTCCGCAAATGTCTCCTCTTTTCATACAGACTGCCGCCCCAAGCAGTTGTTTATGGATAGATTAAAGGAAAAGCATTTACCGTCATTTGAAATGTAATTTTTTGGTTTTTACATATTTCTATACATCCTAGAAATCCGCCACTTCACGGGCAGGTTATGGGGACCTCCTAGGCACGATATTTGAAGGAATTTTTCGTTTTTATTTTTAACCCTTATTTCATGGAAAACTCACTGTCCCTTTAAAAACGTTTTTTTTAAAAACTTTTTGTCCTTGTTTCCTGTCCCCCAGGGCACTACCCAGACCCCCATACACTTTTTATGGCAAATATCTAGCATATATGCCCTCTTGGAGGGCACTCTAAAAAACGAATTTTCAGCCCCATTGACTTGTATGGGGTCCGAGTTCGGGTTCGGGTTCGGACCAGAACATTTGGAAAGTTCGGGTTCAGCTTCGAACCGAACTTGGGGAGTGTTCGGCTCATCCTTAGTCTGCAGCCACTTCAGACGGTCATTCCCAGCAAGCGTTCGCCTGGCAGAAATTCAAAGAGAATTCCACCTTCCCACAAACCGTCTGATTTGTGACATGCCCACCAGGTGGAACTCGACATTAGCAATGCTGCAGCGTCTGCACAAGCAGCAGAGGGCCATCAACGAGTACCTGATTGAGTATGGCACAAGGACAGGTTCAGGTCAACTTGTTTTTTTTTCCCCCCTGCAGTGGCTGATGATCAAGGATGCATGCACTGTACTGTCACCATTTGAGGAGGCAACGAGGATGGTGAGCAGGGACAGTGCATGCATCAGTGACACAATTCCTTTAGTGTTCCTGCTGGAGCACACTCTGTGGGGAATTATAGATGTGGCTCTAGAGGCAGAGCAGCGGGAGGAAGAGGAGGCCTTCCCTAGCTCTCAAGGCCCCAGTCTTTCCGCAGACAGCATTCCAGCGGGTCCTACTCAGATCAGACAGGAGGAGGAGGAGGAGGAGGCAGAATATTTAAGTAGTGGGGGCATTGAAGGTGGGGATTCCTCAAGGGAGGGTTTCGTGTGCCCAGAAACACAAGGGCTAGTGCGTGACTGGGAGGAGGAAGTGCACGATACGGTCATACTCATTGACCAGGAAGACTCGGAAGTTAATGCCACCTCCAACCTACGCTGCATGGGCTCCCTAATGATGCAAAGCCTGCTAAAGGACCCCAGGATTCATGCTATCAAGGAGAGGGATCATTACTAGTTGGCAACCCTTTTTGATCCACGATACAAGGGTAAAGTTGCAGAGCTCATCCTGCCCGCACAGAGGGAGCACAGGATGACAAAACTTGAGGACGCTCTAAAGCGACACTTGTGTAACACCTTTCCAGGCACTGGTAGATTACCAAGTGCTGACTCACGTGCTTCTGAGGCTGCGGATGATCAGAGGAATAGTGGTGAAGGCCAAGGCCGCTTGATTGATGCATTTTTAAATTTTTTTAGTCCTCGACGCCCAGGGACGTCAAATGTAAGCACCCATTGCCATCGTCTTCACCATATGGTGCAGGACTACCTAGGGGCAAGGGCAGACCTGGATACCTTTCCAGCAGATGATCCACTGGCTTACTGGGTGTTGAGATTGGATCACTGGCCAGAACTTAGCCAATATGCTATGCAGCTACTAGGTTGCCCTTCATCTAGCGTGCTTTCTGAAAGGACGTTCAGTGCCGCTGGAGGTTTTGTCACAGACAAAAGAGTGCGTCTGTCCACCGACTCTGTAGACCGGCTGACATTTATAAAAATGAATCAGTCCTGGATCAGCAGCTATCAATCCCCTGATGCTGAAGTAATGGAATAGATAGGGGATGTCCTCTTCTGCATTCACAAAACCTCCAGCACTGAACTCTTCCACCTTACCACAAAAGGGTTACGTTGTGAAGGCACTTGCTGCCATGAAAGGCACAATATCTGGCTGCACTGACGCCCATTACCAGATCAAAAACTTGTCAATAAAGGACCACATGGTCCACCCCTGCACTCTTCCACCATAACACAGAGGGGTTACTGTATGATGATACTTGATGGCCTGGCATTAAAGGCACAATATCTGGGTGCACTGACGCCCATTAACAGATAAAAAAACCACTTTTCAATATAGTGCAGGAGGGGTGGGGTCGCGCCTATTCCCCGAAGGGTTGGCTGCAACCACCAAATGCATCCAGCCCAACAACATGTGTAGAACATAACAAAGAAAAAAATATCATCTGCGCTTACTCCAATTATACCGTGTGAAACTAAACACAATTAGAGGTTTGGTTTCTTATTAATGGCCATTATAAGACTAGCTCGCCCGGCAACGTCACGGCACCTCTATAAGGGCGAGTCCTAACCAAAATGAAACCACAGGCTGCTACATAGCAAACCATACCTGCTCATGCTGCTTGTCAAACATGAGGTAGACTGGTGGGCCTTTATTTATGCTCCCCCAGAAACAAAATCCACTTTTCCACAATACTACAGAGGGGTTACTGTATGATGATACTTGATGGTCTGGCATTAAAGGCAAAATATCTGGGTGCACTGACGCCCATTACCAGATCAAAAACTTTTCAATATAGGACCACATGGTCCACCCCTGCACTCTTCCACAATACTACAGAGGGGTTACTGTATGATGATACTTGCTGGCCTGGCATTAAAGGAACAATATCTGGGTGCACTGACACCCATTAACAGATAAAAAACTTTTCAATATAGGACCACATGGTCCACCCCTGCACTCTTCCACAATACCACAGAGTGGTTACTGTATGATGATACTTGATGGCCTGGCATTAAAGGCACAATATCTGGGTGCACTGACGCCCATTAACAGATAAAAAAAAACACTTTTCAATATAGGACCACATGGTCCACCACTGCACTCTTCCACAATACTACAGAGGGGTTACTGTATGATGATACTTGATGGCCTGGCATTAAAGGCACAATATCTGGGTGCACTGACGCCCATTAACAGATAAAAAAAAACACTTTTCAATATAGGACACATGGTCCACCCCTGCACTCTTCCACAATACCACAGAGTGGTTACTGTATGATGATACTTGATGGCCTGGCATTAAAGGCACAATATCTGGGTGCACTGACGCCCATTAACAGATAAAACACTTTTCAATATAGGACCACATGGTCCACCCCTGCACTCTTCTGTAGCAGCCTCCTTGGGTGTAATTCGGGTTAGGCGATTGTGACTCGGTGGTAGACAAAGGAGACGGAGGCCTTCTTAAGCAGGAAAAGCATTTATTCGGTACCGAGCCTTGAGTCAGGTCTAGCCCAAAAAGACTCAAGGGCCGAGCCAACAGAGAGACAAAGAATTTATACATGGCTTGTAAAAATGCACACCTTATTCCCCTCCCCAGGTTACCCTCCCACTTATCATATCAACCTTCATTATACATATTGGACTTTATTCATCATTTTGCAGGTCAGCAAGGTTCACTTAAAAGAAACGACCCTTGAGCCCACTCTGAATTCTCTGTCTAGTCAATATGGTCATAAAAAGAAATCATTCTTCCATAGCAAATATGGCAAGCTATGGGATTTAGCATTCCTTCTGCTGTCTCGATATATTAAGCAACTTTTATGGCTTAGAGTTAGAGACCTGGGGGGAGAAGAGATAATTCTTCAGTCAGCAGAAATCAGGTTTATTAGAGGCTACACTTAGCTGTTAGTTAGAGCAGGCAAACTTAGTTGACTCTAGTGAGCACAAAGGGACTGCAGACTTTTAAAACACAAAATGGAGTTGGTAGCATACCTTGAGCGAACACCAAAATGGCGGATTAGCTGTGTTAGTATATTTCTAAATTAAATCCCAAGTGGTGCTATCTCATTCCCTCCTCTTGGCGGAGAGTCTACAATGACCTCTCCCAGCCAACTAACTAAATCATTAAGGATTTTTAATCAGTAGGGGTTACTTGGCTCATTGGATGGTAATTTGAAGTGTCCCCCAGGGGCCTATCTTCTGGCTTCAGCAATTTACTGCAGATTGGCCACAGACACATGGCTAACTTGTAGGTTAGTGCACAGATAAGAATTAGTATACCAATGAGGATCAGGGACCCTACCCTGGAAATAGCACTTAGGATTGAGCCAACCATGACCCAAATGTACCCCAGATGCGACACTTTCTCTTGGTGCTTGAGAATTACATCAAAATATTCAGGTACATCATCAGTAGCTGTGCGGAGATAAGTACAACATTCATATTGTATCGTCATTTCACACATTCCATTTAATACAGCCTGTATCTGTTCAATAGCTATTTTCTGATATAACTTTAATTTACAAATTTATTGGAGCTCCGCATTCAACAGTTGGATGTCAGCAATAGTAATATTCACAATTTCATCCTTTAGTACAACATATTAAGTCTTCTCATCATTTCAATGCCGCATGCTGTGAAGGAAGGAAACCAAGACCAGGCCATATCACCTTTGGAAAACAGTTCTCGTTTAGCAAAATTTAAGGAATAACGTGGTTGTGGTGTCCCTTGGTCCAGGGTATCACCTTTGATCCGCTGGAGGGGGACTACCCATGCCAGGTAACACCACGTCTTTATATCCGTATTTATCCACATGTGACATAGGTTTCCGCAACAAACCATTACTTGGAGACTATTTCCCAGTTCCCCTGGATCAGATACATCTAGTGTTGCATTAAACAAGGATTCTTTACACATTGAACTAGGTGGGGCCTGATTTTTCTTTAGTTTAAAACACCATAAAGGGAAGTAAGCCCAATTATTGATCTGAATAGTGTGGTTTGTTTTTTGCATAATTAAGCTCTTAGTCAGATTAAGAACACTAGGGACCACTACACCTTTATTCACAGGGAAGTCAAACAAGTTAAGGGGTACCGCTAAGGTGGGAATAAATGATGACCCTTGGTTCAATTTGTTACACACCCAACAGGATTCATATCCTGACTTCTTTGCATACGCAAATTTAATAAGCAGTTTATCCTCTGGTCTTGTCAAGTCTCGTTTCCGGCGATCCTGTGCCGGTAGGACAGTCATGTCAAATTCCGGTGTCAACACAATAGGGGCTGACATCACTCCCTTAGGGAGCTGGATTGGAAAAAAAAAATAGTCCAGCAACAAGTGTCAGTAAGATCAAAAATAAAACAATAATCCCAATACATATAAGGATCCTTTGGTACTGTTCAAATGGTCTTTTTTTAACCTCTTAAAAATAATATCTGGAAGCAGAGGCTCATGGGCCTCCTGGGGTATCTCTGGAGCTTCCGTTGGTTGGCAGTGCGGTAAACTTAAAGGTCTTTCAATAACAACAGGCACAAAGACTGGAGTTTGGGGAGCCGGTGGTCAACTAGACTTGGATCTCCCTTATTCCTCTCCGGTCTGTGCAGCTGCTTGGGTACGGTGGAAACGTAGCTTCAGTGGGTCAGATTCACTGGCTATCACTTTCCATGCCTGGTCCGTAACCTCTGCAGCAGGTTTCAATCGTGAGTGGTGTATCCATGGCACCACTTCGGCCACCTTCACTGCTGTGGGAGTTGATAACAAGACAACATAAAAACCCCTAACGGGTCTACCTTCCATTCCTTAACCCATACTGAGTCCCCAGGACAGTATCTGTGTAAAGGTAAGTATAGGAAATGTGGTATGTGTCCACTAACTCATGTATACATGCTCTGCATCGTCTGAACTAACCTGATCACTTGCTGGCGTAGGTCAGTTTCTCCTAATACCCGGGGATCCCCCCCTCAACTTAGTTATCAAAGGGGTGGGATAACCAAACATCATCTCGTATGGGCTCAATTTTAGGAGTGAGGTAGGGCTGCTTCTCACATGCAGTAGAACAATTGGCAACACATCCAGCCATTTCATTGATGTTTCTTGGCATATTTTAGCCATCAATGTCTTTGGATTTCTATTCATTCTTTCCTCTTTTCCAGAGCTTTGAAATCTGTATGCAGAGTGCAGTTTCCAGGTGATTCTTAACAATCGGGCGAGCTGCTGCAAACAACTTTGTATGAAGGCTGGGCCATTGTCTGATCCGATTTCAAGAGGCAGTCCATACCTTGGGATAATTTTCTCTCGAGGCACCTTACCTCTGCAGTCTTTTCTGTTCGAGTTGGGTAGGCTTCAACCCATCCCATTAGTGTGCATACTAGCACCAGTAGATATTTATATCCTTTGCATGGTGGGAGAATAGTAAAGTCAATTTGTAGGGAGGACATTGGAGATAATCGAACCGATAATACTCCTGGTGGTTGTACTATCCCTTGCCTTGGGTTGTTCTTAGCACAAGTGACACATTGTTGCGCAATTACTCTGCAGACGGAGGTGAGTCCAGGAACATAGAAGTGCGGTTCTAGTTGTTGCTCCATGGCTGTCTTTCCTCCATGTGTTCTGGAATGCAGGGCCCGGACAATTTCAGGTGCCAGAGTGGCTGGTAAGACAATTCTTTCACTCTCCAACTGGTACCATCAGTCTTCTCTGTATTCTCCTGGCTCTTCGGAGAGCCATTTCTTCTCCTTTTCAGAGTAGGCCGGAGTTCAGTGCGTAATGGGTGTTGGTAACAGAGGTATCACCACTGAGAGAAGTCTTTTGACATACTTGGATATTCTGTGCTTCAGAGCATATTCAGACAGTGCATCTCTTTCATGTTCATTCTTTACAGTCGGCAGGAAATACTTTAAAGCACTTTCTTTCATATTTTGCAGCTGGTCTTCAACCAGTATCTCTTTCAGGAAGAACTTCACCAGCGGAGCTTGGTATTGTGCAGCTCCCAGCTCTCCCATGCTTCTCACAATTCGGGTAATTCTCAGGTTATTGTGGGTGTTAGTATTCAAATTGGAGAAGCGTGTCGAAAAATTTGAGTCTCGTATCACTTCTATCTCCTCTTCCCCCACTAATTTTACGCCGAAGAAATTCAGCATCAGTTTATAGGCTCTCCGTAGCCTATGTTGGATTTCAGCGGTGTTCTTCATAATTTCAATTTCAGAAGTAGTCAGAGGCTTTGCATGTGCATTCCAGCCTTGTTCACGTAGAGGAAACAACCATTGGATATAGCTGTGGTGCTTCTCTAGAAGTTCATATTCACCGTACCAATGGCAAAGAATATCTTCAAGAAATTCTCCATGAGGTGCAAATCTTCTCTTATTCATATAAACGTCAACGTTAGGCATATCTTGAAGCGCAGTATTTAGACAGAGCAGAGTGTCGACTTTCATTTGCAGTGATACGGGTTTACATACTGGAATCTTGATAGGTGAGTCAACTTGAACCAGTCCTCTCTGGGGAACCGAAGTTTCTGTTCGGTGTTCCGGATTTCCATTCCGGAAGCTTTTCAAGTGATTCTCCTGTTGCTGTCGAGTTCTCTTGTCATTGGTTTCTTTCCAATCACAGCCACGCTCAAGGGCTTGTGTCTGTCTTGCTGCGTCCTTTGCCACTTGATCTGCTTTATGGTTTCCTCTGGGAACTTCTTCTTTGCCTTTCTGGTGTCCTCGACAATGTATAACACCAACTGCGGACGGTTTCCATACCGCATCCAGTAGATTCAATATTTCAAGGGCATTTTTGACTTGTTTGCCTGCAGATGTTAGGAGGCCACGTTCTTTGTAGAGTGCTCCGTGAGCCTGAATTGTCATGAAGGCATACTTGGAATCGGTGTATGTGTTCACCCTTTTGTTTTCAGATAGTTCTAGACCTTTGGTAAGGGCAATAATTTCAGCTAGTTGAGCAGAAGTGCCATTAGGCAGTGGTTTTGCTTCAATTGTTTCGTCAAGAGTGACTACTGCGTACCCAGCAAATCTCTTTCCATTTTCAACAAAACTGCTTCCATCAGTGAACAGTTGCAAGTCGTATTTGTCTAGGGGTATGTCTTTGAGGTCTCCTGCTATATACTTCATCCATTACTTGGAGGCATTCATGTTCATGGTCTTCTGAAGCATCCGGAAGCAATGTAGCAGGATTCAGTGTTGAGATTAGTTCCAGATGAACTCTTGAGTTTTCACACAGCATGGCTTGGTACTTGGTCATTCTTGCATTGCTGAACCAGTAATTGCCTTTTTGGTCTAGAAGAGTCTAGACTGCATGAGGGACTTTCACAAAGAGTTCTTGGCCTATTGTGAGCTTGTCTGCTTCTGCAACCAGGAGGGCAGTGGCTTCAAGCAACAAAGTCTTTAATTGGGTGACAGCCTCAGTTTGTTCTTCACCCCAAATGAATAGGTCAGGCTCTGCACCTTTGGTGACTTGGTACAGAGGCTCGGCAATGATGGCAGAGTTGGTGATCCAAAGGCGACAGAAGCCTGCAGCTCCCAAGAATTCTCTTACTTGGCAACGAGTCTGTGGTTGAGGGACACGGCAGACTGATTCTTTGCGTTCTGGATTGCACGCTTGGTACCTGTAAGTTGAAAGCCTAGGTATTTCACACTGCGTTGGCAGATTTAGGCCTTTCTTTTACAAACTCTGTAGCCTGCCTTGCATAAAATACTTAACAGTTCTGTTTGTGGCATTGAAACAATCTTCTTCAGTTGGTGAGGCAAGCAGGAGTTCATCAACATACTGCAATAGGGTAGCTTTGTCTGGCTGAGAGTCTTTGTTCAGCGCTCTCCTGAGGATCGTAAACCTTGAAGGAGGCACGTCATTTGATGTTTGGAGCCATTCTGGACATTTTCCCGCTGAAAGACAAACAATGGCTGACTCGCTGGAGCCAAGCGGATACAGACGAACGCATCTTTTTAAATTAAGTGTAGAATTCTGTGTTGCCAGGTATCAGAGCTAGGAGGTTACACTCAATTGGGCCAAATCTGTATAAAGTCACTGTGGCAGAATTAACTGCCCTTAAATCCTGTACAGATGTGAATTCTTGAGTGCCCTCTTCCTGAACTGGAGCAACGGGGTATTCCATGAAGACACACAAAACTTTAGAAAACCGTACTTTAGCAAGCGTTCAAGGTGGACTTGGATGTGTTGCCTGGCTTTTTGTGGGATGTGGTACTGGCGCAGCGCCACGGGCTATTACTTTTTTTTTTATTCATCTTACTTTCAATAATACACATTTTATAACACGTTTCTCTCTTCTCATCATAAGCAACTTCTTTGTGCATTCCCCATTTTACTTGTCTTTTACTTTCTTATTATCACTTACTTATCTTTTCGATTTATTTTACAATTTCTCCAAACTGATCTAACGCCTGCAATATTTTCCGCTATATCTGCTGTATCTCTCAGATTCCTCTCCTAGAACCTTCCCTCCCACCTTTTCTCCTCTATCAGTGTTACTTGTTTGCATAAGGGGGGGGGGGTTTGGGCTTCAAAGTGGCAACAATTTTTTTTTTTTTTTAAATCTCTTACAATAGACACAAATGCATTTGAGATGTAACAGCACTTTTTACATAAAATGTCATCAAACTCTCGCAGCCTATAACATACAACACATTCACTTACTGGAGCAAAAATACTGGTACATAAACAGTGGCGTAGCGTGGGGGGGTCCTCGGGGGCGGTCGCCCCGGGTGCAATTTTCTGAGGGGGGCGCAAAATTTCAAAAGAAATTTGAACCACTAATATTTTCCAGCAGGGTTCAGCAAGTTGTCTGCTCACAGACAATGGTGTCCGTGAGAGGCCCTTTCACGGGCAGCCACCAGTTTTAAGGTGCCGGCAGTGAATTAGCACTCAGCGTCCGGAAGGGAGGACCAGGACAGAAACTTCTGGTCCTGACTCCTCCTTAATGCATGAGTAATGTGAAGCAGCACAGCATTATCCGACAGACCACTGACCCTGTACCAAGCTTGTCAGCCCCCCTTGAAGCCCTGTGCCAGGCCACCCCACTGGCAGCCCTGCAGTCGCTGTACAGGAAGGAGGGAGGGAGGTGCCTGCCCTGCAGCACATTTAAAATCCGGTCTCCACTAAGCCCACTGGACAGCTCCCCCCCAGGCCACCAGCAACTCCACGCAGGTAGGTGACACTGTGTGACACCAGAGCAGCGTAACCAACACACAGTGAGGGGGTATGGGGAGAGGGTGACTGGAGGTTCAAGGAGAGAATGACTGGGGATACTGGGGGAGTGTGACTGGAGGCACTTGGATATATAGTTGAGAGAGAGAGTGACTGGGGGTACTGGGAGAGAGTGACTGGGGGTACTGGGAAAGAGTGACTGGGGGTATTGGGAGACTGGGGGGTATTGGGAGGGAGAGAGTGACTGGGGTACTGGGTGAAAGTGTGGGTACTGGAAGAGTGTGACTGGGGGTACTGGGAGATAGTGACTGAGGTACTGGGAGAGAATGACTGGGTATTATGTGAGAGTGGAACTATGCTAGGGTATAATGGGACAGGATGACTGGTAGCAGTGGTGTAGCTTGGGGGCATGTGTGTTTAATTTTTTTTATATCAGTATTTTGTTAATATACAATACATGTGCTTGTGGGGTAAAGGGGGTCCATACTCTACTGGTAGAAGGGAATCAGGGTGTGTTACCGTGTCCACAGGTTGGGGGGGCCACACAATTCTTGCCTTGCCCCGGGCGCTGACAACCCACGCTACACCACTGTACATAAATCATACTAGATCTTTAAATCAAGCATTATAACATACCAGAACAAGTGGCAATTCTGCCGTAGACATATACACTTAATGAACAACTGTAGCACAGTACGCCACACACTTACAAAAAAACGCATGTTTAGCACACACCATCAAATCACCTTTTGTCTTGGTTTGAACAGACTTCAAACATTCCTCAGTCAAAAACAGGTTTTTTTTTGTTTCTCTTGCTAATTGCAGGTCTCTTCCTAATTTAGCCTTTTTACTCAATGCTCTCTGAAATGTGTTCATTAGAATTCATCCTGTCTTACAATTTTACATTCATTTTAACTATGCATTTTAGGGGTACACCCGAAAAACACAAAACAACGGCTGCACACTGTACACACCATAATACATATACACACACAACAGAGATTTCATACATAGATCATTTTCATTGCAATGCATGCAAAACCAAAGAGCATATAAACCCACTATACACATATATATCACTTATACAGACTGGGCAGGACATATACATTGCACCATAAACACAGCACATATATGCACTTACTGCACAGAGCACATATACACACACAACTCTAAATCCATATTCATAACATGTATACACATTTGCTATGTAAATAGCACATACCCACACTGGCTGCAGCCATATATAATACTACTCAGCACACACTCATAGTGTATTCGTTCAACGCAACAAATAATAGCTTCTGTATACATACTGCAAAAGCATATTTACAGGAAACATACACAGAGCATTTTTTTTTTGAAGCAAACGCAACACATATATACAGAGCACATACAATACCTCCATATATCATAAAAACATAGAGAATGTTGGCAGAGAAGAACCTTTCGGCCCATCTAGTCTGCTCAATTACATGGATACTTTACCTGGATTTATCTTTTGTTTAGGATAGCCTTATGCCTATCCCATGCCTGCTTAAATTCAATTACTGTTTTGGCCTCTACCAATTCTACTGGAAGACTGTTCCATGTATCCACCACCCTCTCAGTAAAATAATGCTTCCTGACTGATGTTACTTTTAAACCTTTGCCCCTCTAATCTAAGACTATGTCCTCTTGTTTTAATACTTTGTTTCCTTTTAAATATACTCCCTTCCTCTACCTTGTGGATTCCCTTTACGTATTTAAATGTTTCTATCATATCTCCTCTGTCTCGTCTTTTTTTCAAGCTATACATGTTAAGATCATTAAGCCTTTCCTGGTAACTTTTCTCCTTCAAGCCGTACACCATTTTAGTAGCCCTTCTCTGAACTCTCTCTAAGATGTCTATATCCTTCTGGAGATACGGTCTCCAGTACTGCACACAGTACTCCAAGTGAGGTCTCACCAGTGCTCTGTACAGTGGCATGAGCACTTCCCTTTTCCTACTGCTAATACCTCTCCTTACACAACCAAGCATTCTGCCAGCATTTCCTGCTGCTCTATTACATTGACTACTCCATATATCCATACAGGGTATTGGTCCGGATGCCTTGGGCGTCCAGTGACCACTGAATGAACCTTTTTGGATCTCTTCAGACTCCATTGATCCTTCCTGCGGCCATGAAGGAGAAAGGAGGGGCCAATCAACCTCACACAGAACTCGCAGCCTGCTCTTGTGCAGCTTCCTCCCATATTGATGAACTGCAAAGAGAGTCTCGAAGTTCTGCAACATATACCCAAGTGGTGTTTCACCTTTCACAATTTTGTTTCCCTTATGGGATTTGGTGTTTCCCATTTCCGCAACTTGGTGACCAGCACCAAGTAATACACAAAAGCACAATCTGATATTTCACTCAACAATTCTTTTGCGTCCCTAATTCGGTGGCCAAGTCGTGGTCACCCAGCTTGGAATCTCACCTACTATAGGGCCACTCTCATATTTGCTTTACCCCGAAGGGTGTAGGCGCACGTTCACTCAGTTTCAGTCACCACTCAATATCAGATACAGATAATACAGTTCAGTACACAATCCTAGCAATACAGAATATCTAACAGCTAAGCATCCTTTCTTATAGCCAACAGATGTAATTTTTACACAATACACTATAGCTTTAGAAGAGGTAGCTACTCTCTTCTGCCGTGGGGTACTGTTTTTTTTTTTAGGGGTGCACAATTTCCCCCCCTTTTCAGACCCGGGCCACAGCTATTGGAGCACTTCAGACTCCTGGAACACTGCAGGTTCCTCACATTGAAGCGCTACAGGCTTCCTATCTCTCTAGAGGGCGCCTTCCCCTTTATCTGGCATACCAGAATACAGACACGGAGATTCAACCGCACATTCACTGTTGGCTAATTATTTACACAATCACTCATTATGCTGTCAAATACTGAATAATAAAATATATTACCTTGGTAATAGCACAACGGTTTTCCTCCAGGCATCGTGCTTCCGTGGGGTCACGGTCGGGGGCGCTACCACGCAACACGTTGAGATCCACAGAGTGCAGGAAGACCTGCAAGGGCGCCGGCAGACAATCAACTTTTGATCGGCAGCACGCCCCGACGGAGCCCACGGAGTTGCAGAACACTGCCGTTCTCCTGCTCTCACCGAGCCAGGCCTGCCAATCCCGGACGAGCCCCCAGAAATGTAGCAGCCTCCTTGGGTGTAATTCGGGTTAGGCGATTGTGACTCGGTGGTAGACAAAGGAGACGGAGGCCTTCTTAAGCAGGAAAAGCATTTATTCGGTACCGAGCCTTGAGTCAGGTCTAGCCCAAAAAGACTCAAGGGCCGAGCCAACAGAGAGACAAAGAATTTATACATGGCTTGTAAAAATGCACACCTTATTCCCCTCCCCAGGTTACCCTCCCACTTATCATATCAACCTTCATTATACATTTTGGACTTTATTCATCATTTTGCAGGTCAGCAAGGTTCACTTAAAAGAAACGACCCTTGAGCCCACTCTGAATTCTCTGTCTAGTCAATATGGTCATAAAAAGAAATCATTCTTCCATAGCAAATATGGCAAGCTATGGGATTTAGCATTCCTTCTGCTGTCTCGATATATTAAGCAACTTTTATGGCTTAGAGTTAGAGACCTGGGGGGAGAAGAGATAATTCTTCAGTCAGCAGAAATCAGGTTTATTAGAGGCTACACTTAGCTGTTAGTTAGAGCAGGCAAACTTAGTTGACTCTAGTGAGCACAAAGGGACTGCAGACTTTTAAAACACAAAATGGAGTTGGTAGCATACCTTGAGCGAACACCAAAATGGCGGATTAGCTGTGTTAGTATATTTCTAAATTAAATCCCAAGTGGTGCTATCTCACTTCCACAATACCACAGAGGGGTTACTGTATGATAGTACTTGCATGCCTGGCACTAAAGTCACAATATCTGGGTGCACTGCCATTGACGCCGGTATCAGATTCATATCCTCAGAGGGGTTACGGTGTGACTGCACTGTTGCCGACGCTAAAAGCCCAATTTTAAAGCACCTATTGTTACTTTCATCCAAAGCCTGCATAAGTTTCACAATAATTTAGCCCAAAAAAACACTAAACTTTTTCTGCGCGTCCTAAAATGTATTTTCATACAGGCTGCCGCCCCAAGCAGTTGTTTATGGACAGATTAAAGGAAAAGCATTTACCGTCATATGAAACGTCATTTATTTGTTTTTAAGTGTTTCTATACATCCTAGAAATCCGCCACTTCACGGGCAGGTTATGGGGACCTCCTAGGCACGATATTTGAAGGAATTTTTTGTTTTTATTTTTAACCCTTATTTCATGGAAAACTCACTGTCCCTTTAAAAACGTTTTTCTTAAAAAATTTTGTCCTTGTTTCCTGTCCCCAGGGCACTACCCGGACCCCCATACACCTTTTATGGCAAATATGTAGCATATATGCCCTCTTGGAGGGCACTCTAAAAAACCGAATTTTCAGCCCCATTGACTTGCATGGGGGTTCGGGTTCGGGTTCGGTCCCGAACAAATGGGAAGTTCGGGTTCGGGCTGGAACCGAACTCGGGGAGTGTTCGGCTCATCCCTACTAGCAGTACCTTAGATGATGAATCTAAGCGTTCGTGGATGAATGTATCTGCCATCTATCACATTTCCTGCCACCCTGGCAGGTTCTACTGGCACTCTGTTAGAGTTGTTTTTATTAATGCAGCAATATTGTTCACATTTTAATAATAAAGTGAACAATGATGCTGCACTAATGATTTTTTTCTATGGGGTGCGTTTGGAAAAAATCACGTAATTCCCCCCAAAAATGTAACGAGTCCCCATTTCTAATTTTTGTACAAGCGCACCTCATAGAAAATATAACCGCAAACGCTCATGTGAAAAAATGTGAAAAAAAACACTTTACACACTGTAAATGATTGAAAATTCTAATTTTATTGCATTTTTGTTATAATATACAGGCAGGACATGACGTATACATATAAAAATGATATATTATGAATCTGCGGAGTCTGCCGGAAAGAACGATATATAATATGTCTGGGTCATGTAATAAAGCGTGGCTTCTAAACGCGTTTAAACATAATGAGCAAAAGCGGTAAAAATGAGCTCAGCACACAGCGGTGAAATGGCTCAGCAGTGAAGGGGTTAATTGTTGTCATTCTTGTGTTTAGGAAATGTGGGAGCAATATTTAGCAATCTGTCTGTATGTATAAGAACAATTTCTGAATAATTCCTTTGAAATGCCAGGACAACCCCCAAGGGTTTATGGCAGACTACGAAAGCCAACCGGTTTTAATCCTATTGTCTTGGCTGCCTTGAGAAATGGCGCTGTTAATAACACCATATCGATGTGTGTTAACATCATAATTAACAATGTGGATTTGTTAAGGGGAAGGCACTGTCTATCAGGTTTCCTCACGTATGTATGATAGGTTGATTGTTGCTGATGGGTGTGCTCTATTCCGACTGGACTGCTGAGTGGCACTGAAGCTGGGCCACTAAGAACAGCTATGGGCTGTGGGAGGAGTCAGCATCCATTGTTGCCATGTGGTCTCAGCACTGAGTGGATTGAGCTGCTGTCCCACTCCTCACACTGGAGCTAACCACATAACATGCGGGATAAGTCTGTAGCCCTGGCTGATTGATTGAACAGCACATTTGGGTGGGAGCACCGCCCCCATGGTTTGGGGTGTTGGTGATCTCCATGAACTGCGCCATTTCCACCAATTGGTGACTATCCCACCTTTTCCTTTATATAAATAGTAGGTGTTAAGTCTGTCCAGAGGACAGTCTATTGTTGTAGTGGATCTTCCTGCCCAGGGCTCCCAATGATGTGGCTGCTTGTCGCACCCAGGATCTGGCTGCTCAGGTGCACCCCAGGATCGGGCTGCTTGGTGCTCCCAGGATCTGGCTGCTTAGGTGCTCCCCAGGATCTGGCTGCTTAGTGCACCCCAGGATCTGGCTGCTCAGGTGCACCCCAGGATCTGGCTGCTCAGGTGCACCCCAGGATCTGGCTGCAGGATCAGGCTACTTGGTGTTTTCCAGGATCTGGCTGCTCAGGTGCTCCCCAGGATCTGGCTGCTCAGGTGCATCCCTGGACTTGGCTGCTTGGTGCACCCCAGGGTCTTGCTGCTTAGGTGCTCCCCAGGATCTGGCTTCTAAGGTACTCCCTTGGATCTGGCTGCTCAGGTGCTCTCCAGGAAAGTTTGCCCAGGGTCTGGGGGAGAGGCGCTTTGTGCGTGCCTCTCCAACAGATCTTTTTTTGGTTGTTGTATTGCTCGTGCATGCCGGCGGGTTTATCCGTCGCACATGCAAGAAGTTTTGCCAATACTAAAAATGGCCGCCGACTTTCATTAACAGAAGTTCCACCCCATTAACTTGCATTACGTTCGCGTTCGAACTTGAACCTTTCGGCCGTTCGAGTTCGAACAGAACACGGGGGTGTTCAGCCCATCCCTATTCTTCATGAGTTAATGATAGATGTCAGTTAGCCCCTCTTATAAGGACGATCCCAACCAGACACTTCCTGCAAAGGCACGTGCACCGGTTGGCGTATCCTAGTTGGTGACTTTCAATGACATCACTGCCGGGCTCCTAACTGACTCTCTCAAACATGACGTCCACACCTGGCTCTCAGCTCAGCGGTATACTTCAATAATGTCGTGACCGCCTGCCCGATCGACTCCTCTCAATGCCACATTGGGGTAGTTGTTGGGATTTTAAATGTTTTATTTTGGGCGAACTAAGCTCTGTTGGGTGTCCCTGCAATGCCGTTGGCTACCCACACAGTCCCCATGTGCAAGTTCCAGGTGATATATATAACTATAACTATATAGTTATATAACTATAACAGGTGATATACTGCATCTACAAGTTTAATTCTTAGCACACTACCCTATTTTCTGAAAGCAATGTAGTTACAAGAGATTGCACCTATCACAATTTTAGAAATACGATCTTGCTCTAGAATCCTGCACTAAGACCTCACTTACTGTAGACTGCATACAATAATTAACAGAAAAATCATCAAAATCAAGTGTGCCTTACACTGTTGCTGCTGTTAAAAATTTAATAAAGTCCAAGATTAGCACACACATGCTTGAATATGAAATCCAGAGTGTTTCTTATTGCTACATAGTGGCAAAATTTAAATGTTCCTGTACCAAAATGTGCCACAAGGTGACAGTAGAAGACTGAGGGAAACTGAATTAAAAGCACATTTTGGTGATCGTTCGCCATGGTTTAGATATTAAATCATATATACTGTACAACTTCAATGAAAATTCAGATCGTGATAAACATATTATGATTTTAGAAAGAAATAACTTTTTTTTTTCCAAAATGCATTTAATTGTGCAAGGGTTGAGACAGTAGAACTCTAAGGGCTAGATTAGATACCAAACGCTAACATTAACCGTCGGATATGTAAGTTTTAGTGACTTTAACGCATGCCCCATTGATTACCTTCCTGACGCTAATCAGGGAAACAAATCAGTTACCGCATTGGTGATTGCGCTAGCTTGCGCAAGCTTACTGTACTTTGCGCGCCCAATACTTAACATGGGGAGCGCAAACAGTAATTAGTGTTAGGACAAGTGAGGTATTACAAAGTCCTACCCCAATGCAGCAAACTGATTTTTCCCATAAAGAATGCACCGAAACAAACTGAAAAACGTAACGAAGCGATCCGAAATTAAACAAATTTTTCGTTGTGCACATGTCTAGATTTTATAACAATGGAGGGTTTCCTAATGTTCTGGGGGAAATTGATTGCGCCCACATAGAGATCCATGCAGGGGCAGACTGACAACTAATGGCACAGGGGGCCCCAGGATCTCTTATTGCCCGGGGGCCCCCTGTGCCATGCCCATAAAAGGTTAAACCCCCCAAAAAAAGAAAAACATGCATAAGCGACACACACACACACACACACTATGCTCACACACACTCTGCTCAAACGCACACACACACACACTCTGCTCAAACACACACACTGCTTTCACACACACACTGCTTTCACACACACACTGCTCACACACACACTCTGCTCAAACACACATACTGCTCACACACAAACACACACACTGCTCAAACACACACACACACTGCTCAAACACACATACTGCTCACACACACACCCACACTGCTCACACACATACACACTGCTCACACACACACACACACTGCTCACACACACACTCACACTGCTCTCTCACACACACTTCTCACACACACACTGCTCACACTGTGATGGAGGACAATATCCTCTTCCTTCGGATGCCAGTCTCTGTTCTAATCGGTGGAGAAATCAGGTAAGTTAAAGTGCGCACTTAAAGAAATCAGACAGACAACGAATGAGTCTATGCAGCCTCTCCGGACAAGAGCCAGTGAGTTCTCCTTTTACTGATAAATTCTGATACATGTTTTATAGCAGTTTGGTGAGTAAGTGAGTGGGAGTCAACTTAACATTTTGATCAACTTCAGCATAAAATTATGCACATACAGATTATTTTATTAACTATATAAGAATCAAATATCAACTATTTCAAAAGGTCAAGGTATCATGCGTCATCGACGTAGTCAGCCGTTTTTCTCCATCATGGGTGTGTGGATGTTCTATTCTGTTCTAGGATGCAGGATGGGTCTACACCCTTGTTTCTGATACCAAAATAAATTCCTCATGACTTTGCGGTTAGCTTATTCTGTCAAAACAGCAGAGTTACGCAAGATACATTTTGACTCTCTCTAAAAAGACAATTGTATTAATCATCTTTTAAAGACATATTAAACTTTAATGAGCATTTTTCTAGGCCTTTGAATATTTTTAAAGCAGATACATATTCTTGTCCATAACAGTCCCCCCTAAAAATGCACATTTCTCAAGTGTCCCCTTGGTGACGAGTTGTGCCTTCATCCGTTCCCCTAATAGTCTCGCCAGCCATCCCAAATCTTCACAAAATTTTGAGACGAAGGCTCCTATTGAATTAACCCCTTTGTACCTTTGGCCTTCGGCATGACAAGACTGATGGGTCAAGAATCGGGACTACAACTCATCTTGCAAAGGGTCACAAATCCTATCTCAAGGCAATTTAGATATGGGTGTCCCGAGGGAGGGGGTAGATGGACTCATTGCTCTGTGGTTGTTGCATCACTATAGGGTGTAGCTTTTCATAAGACTCAGTTGTAGTTATATCCATAAATTGTAGGTTACCATAAGAGTTGTCAATGTCTACCCCAGTTTCCCCACATAAGTGACTAAGCATAACAGGGGTAGTGGTTTCCACAGTTCTTTCTACAACCTTTTTAATGCAGGGTAAAAGACAAAATCCAATCACCACCAACAGAACCTTTACTACTAGGATAACTATTCCTATTTGTGTGAGGATCTTCTGCCAGCCACTCATCCAACCAAAATACTGATCCCATGGATCAGTAATACCAGAGTTCTTCTTCAGTTCCTCAGACAGGTCTTCCAATTGTTTAATGGCTTTAGTGACCTTACCAGTGGGGCCTGTGTTATCCGTGATAAAGGTGCAACAGGAGCCACCAGTACCTTTCAGCATCTTACAGGCCCCACCCCTCTCTGCCAGTAGCATGTCGAGGGCCATGCGGTTCTGGAAGGTCATCGCAGAGGTCGGGCCTAGCTGGTCGGCCAAACCCTGGAGTGCATCTCGGGTATAGTTAACAAACCTCTGCTGGTTGTAATAGATGTAGTTAATCCAATCAACGTTCTTGTTGATGGTTATCATGGGGATTAAAGATTCAAATCCCGCCTTTACCTGTTCTCTAGCTTTGAACTCATTAGGCACCCCCCTTGGGACTCCTATGACATCAATGTAGACGTGTGGATCGAAACTGCCAGGTACAGGTTTCGCCTGTCTCCTTTGTCTAGTGAGTCCGGGGGTGTGGGCTATTGGCAGATCATCATCAAAGGGCAGGATGTGGAGGGGCATGATGGCTTTAGCCAAGGCACACTCACCGTCCCATGCACTTACCAAGCGAGAGCGGACTCGCAGGTCACCGAAGATCCAATAGACATCTCCCAGGGATATCACCTGGTTTTGCACTGTCTCCTTCTCCACAGTGCTGTACTGCGCACAATAACCTTCTGTGAAGTTTCCAACTACCCGGCCACCGATCCTCCAAGAGTAGTAACAGGTGTAGTTCCCGGGGTAGATAGTGATACTCTGTGAGTCTGGGGTTTTGTGTAGACTTGTGCACCGATTTTTTGTTCGGTTCGGTTCGTTCGTATTTTGTAAATTTTCGTTTCGGCCGATTTCCGTTTCGGTTCATTTCGTTTTCGTTTCGACTTTTTTTCCGTAATTTCGGAAATTTCGTGTTTTTCGGAACGTCTGTTCTCCTCGTTTCAAAGTGTCTATTCGTTTTGACGTAAACTAATGGTTTTTCGGATCCGATATTTCTGTCGATACGATAATTCTGTCGATACGATAATTCTGCCATTGAGATTTCTCATGTTTTACAAGAAGGATACATTGAGATTTCTCTGGTTTCACAAGAAGGATACATTGAGATTTCTCTGGTTTACCAGGAAGGATACATTGAGATTTCTCTGGTTTCACAAGAAGGATACATTGAAATTTCTCTGGTTTTCCAGGAAGGATACATTGAGATTTCTCTGGTTTTACAAGAAGGATACATTGAGATGGGAATGATACAAAATTACAGAATCAGCGATATAACCAAAAAATATGTTGTCCGAAATTACTGAAATGGAACCGAAATCAGGAATGGAGCCGAAATTACGAATGGAACTAAAATGATTTTCGATTTTACACATTTCTAGTCCATTCGAAAACTCCGAACAAATTTTCGTTTCGTAAATTTTTCGGATCTGCCATTTTCGGATCTAAAAATTTTCGTAAAATCGGCCGAATCCGAATGCACGAATTGGGAAATTTTGTGAAAATTCCGAAATTCCGAAACCCGAAACGCACATCCATAGTTTTGTGTCTGGAGGGGGTATTTGGACTTCCATTCTTTGCAAGCATCATGATTGTAAACAAACTGAGAAATCATTCCTCGATATCCTCGGGGATATTGAGCGGTACCGTACCTAGATCTAGATGAGGCCTAGCACTACCACACACATAGCAATTGGTTCTGTTGTGGGACTGAGCGCTATATTTCATCCATTCTAGCCAAACATTCATATACGAGTAACCTGTTTCTATGGCCATAGTATCCTCGAACGTGGGATTAGCGATGGCTACTATACCATTGGAAGAGATCATAATGTGGTGATTAAGGGGTTTGGACTGTTGGTGCGGAGGGACCCAGTCAGGGGCAAGGTACATATCTTGTAGGTGGAATTTTCCCAGGGTCCAGGGATTCTCTGACCCCCCTTTTTCCCACATTCCCAGAATATAGGTACCCGCATCCCCGGGTCCAGGATTTTCTAGGGTTAGGATTAGTTTCAGTGCCGTCGCCCCTGTTCTAGATTTAAATACTTTGTCATCATCTGAGTCCTGCAGTTCTTGGGTGGGGCATGTGTTAGGGGCCATTTTCAGTGTCATGCGCAGAAGAAGTGATTTACCATTTTTATCTTTCTTGTCTAGGGCGCTTTGTGGTTTGTGTCCCCAGGAAACCCCAGTATTCCATCCCACTGATCCCCAACTACCACACTCCTGTCCCCAATAGCTATTGGTAATGCACATATATATATATATCATAATTGTGTGGGATCCCATTTCTCCGGATACACTGCAGGCGGGGGCCTGGGCAAGGGTTTACATCACAATATTTAAAGGTATAGGTTGCCACTCGAGTGTTAGAGGAATTGTACCAGAAAGTGGTTAGTTTGTTTTCGGCGGCAGCAACTGCCGTGGCATCAGCAATCTGTTTGACAACCTGTGGAATTATGCCAATGCCCACCTGTTCCCCCACAACGTCTTGCACCATAGCAACAGCCGCCTGTCCCATTATGACAGCCACATTTTGCCCCTGAATTCCCACCCCCAAATGAGAAGGATATACATAATCATGGTTGGGTTGTTGTCTGGTTCGTTTCTGGTGTACAGGTCTTTTTACAGTGGGAAGCATGGATCCAGGTGGGTTTTCCTTCCAGCTTTACTGAAGTTGCTGTTGTGAGGAGGACTTGGAAAGGGCTGTCGTATCTGGGCTCAAGTGGAGTTTTTCCGAAGGAATTTCTTAACTAGTACCCAATCTTCGGGGACCAGTTAATGAGTGCCGTCGATACTTTCAGGGTCTGGAATGCAAGAGAACACCTGACCATAGATATCAGTAAATGTTTTTGAAACACTGGTGACATATTTTACTAGGCTGTCAGATTGTAACTGTAATTGTTGAGGGAAATAGCACCCTAGTCTGGGGGCCGTGCCGAACAGTATTTCGAAAGGTGACAGATTGTGTAGACCGATGAGGGCATTCAATGTTTTTGAGAGGTGTGAGGGCCCATTTAATCTGTACTAACAATGGAGCTGGCTGCTCAAGTTCCTTTTCCTGTGTCTGAGTGGCTGCCTGCCTTGCTGCCTGGTCTGCTAAATGATTTCCTCTGGCTTCTGGTGTATTAAGCTTTCCATGTGTTTTTACTTTTAGCACTGCAACCTGTTGTGGTAGAAGTAGAGCGTCCATAAGGGAATGTATGGCTTTCCCATGTTTAACAGGTGTGCCTGCTGCTGTCAGGAAACCCCGATTTCGCCATAGCATGCCAAAATCATGGGTGACCCCGTATGCATATCTTGAGTCTGTGTATATATTGGCTGTCTTTTGAGCACTGATTATGCAGGCCTGTATAAGTGCGTGTAGTTACGCTTTTTTTTTTGGGCAGAAAGGGTGGGGGTGAGCAGAAGTTGAACAGAATTGAAAATTCGCTTGTGACTGCGCACCCGGTGTGATATTTCCCGGACTCGTCTGCAAAGCGGGAGCCATACAGTGTCAGGTAAGGGGATGTGAGAGGAGTATTGCACACAGAGGGCAGGTGTGCTGTTTCTGGGAACATGGCTTCGAGGCAATCGTGCAATCGTGCGGGCAGAGGGGTATTGCACCTCGTGACTATCAGCATCGTCACCACCCCCCTCAGGAAAATGAAAGAGCAGCCAGGTGAAGGCATCGGAAGAGGGCGACATTATCCGGGAGCAGTACGGAACATTGCAGGCACAGGTGCCTTGCGGAGGACAGTTATTTGGGCTGGGTTTGTTGGAGGAAGGCAGAAATGTCATGCGGTGCCAATACTCGGGGCTGCTCACGTCTTTCTTTTTATTATGCAAATTAATATTTAATCAGCAGGCATCACTAGACTGTTGTAACTAATATCTTGAGCTGTTAGAGAATTGGGGGACAAAACTTTTCTGGCATTAGTAACTTTATCATGTACATAGCCAGGTCACACTCTGTCTGTGGGGTCGTCATTAACTAGAAAATCCTATACAAAATACGTATTTCTCTTTAAAAAAAACCTGCAATCCTCTGATACCGACAGTTTGCATACTATCCATTTTAAACCAAAATAAGCTATTGCAGGAGGTAAAAGAAAAACTTGCTCTACCCAAAAATTCCATAGAGTTGTACATTTGTTTTTTCTTTCCCTACAGGGTTAACATATCTGCATGTTCATAGAAAAAAAAGGGGGAACCAATTTAATCTTTCTAGTTCACTTTCTGGTCTGCGTCCTGCTTCCCTTTTTTTTTCCACATAAAAACCCCCCCAAAAAAACAATATAATACGGGATATTTTAAAGCTCACTTTTTTTCTCTTTTCTGAACACTTAATTCAGAGGACGGTTTTAAACCTCTACAGATCTCTATCGGGCTCCGTAGCACTCTGTCCTGCAGAGCAATACTGATAGAATGTGTAGCCTCTTGATCCCGAGCACATATTTTGTATAAAACTATTTTACTAAAATAATAAAACATTAGGGCGTTAGCAAAAATCCCTCAATTAATATAGACACACGTTTCTATCTACAAGAATAATAATTCCGCATACGTACGTCTTATACTTCACATATACACTACAACAGTAAACAACGCAGAGGGGACAAGTGGATTCTCTTGGCAAGCACCTAACAATGGAATCATGTCACAAACAAAGCAGGTGTCATGTCTCATCTGTCTACTTTGCTTTTGGTCTTACTGAAACTTTCCTAAATACCACATTCTTTGCTTACCTTGTATTACATCTCTGACATACATACTACTATTCACCTACATGTCCTTTTTAATGCTCTCTACTTGAAAGCAACCTGTAGTTGCCATATCTAGGATAGGCTTTCCTAACCTCTTCTCACATTGACTCATAATCTACAGGATGCGGATGATAGTTTATCAGATTCTGGTTTAAAATAACTTTCATCCCACTTATAAAAATTCATCATATTTTGTAACCATTTACACGAGTCGGAACAGGCGTCCCTGTCCAACCGCCGATTAAATTTATACCTTTTTCGTCTCATACTTTATATACATACACATATACATCCATATATACAAATACACACACACTATATACACATATATATATTACATTTATAGTAGTTGCTTGGTCAGACATCATCTTGGTGGAAAGGCCTAAGCCAGGGATTGTGGGTGGTGGGAAATTATCAGATACAATGACAGTATCCTGCTAAGGGCCATTGGGGGGGCCGTCGCCTGCAGGGTGCTTTACAATCCCGTTTGAAATGGCTGGATTCTCCACAATTAAAACAGGTTCTTGGTGGATGCCCCCCTCCCCACCAGGCTCCTCTTCCACGGTGCCTGCTGTTATACTGAGAGTGGGCTGCTGTGTCCAGGTGACATTATTCTTGGGCATAGGGGGTATTTCCTGGGTGTTTTGGTGGGAAGGGTAGGTGGTGTCTAAATTGGGCAAATGAGGCATAATAGGCGATATTGTCTGTACCTGGCTCTTAATGAGGACATGACAGGATGAGGGGTGTAGTACGACCCATCGATGCGTAAGACAGGGTAGAGACCCGTCGGCTGTTTTTGGGCAGTTGTCGTTGGGTTGGGTTTATTATTTTCTTTTTTGATATTTCACCATAAAAAGGGGGTTCGGATTTTGGGGTGAGGTAATAGTAATTATTTTTTTCCCTTCCTATTTTCCTCTGTTTCTATCACCCCTCCTTCTCAATCTCCTTTGCAACCCTATACCATGTTTCGGCTACATTCCATAATCCATTATCTATCAACATTCCTTTTTTATTCTTCAATAAACTTCTCCATTCCTCTGCTTTCTACTGAGAAGTTTCATCACATTCCGTTTTTCTGTTCTTTCCTCAACTAACTTACATGGGATCTACAAATTTCTATAATCCAGCATGGCTACTCTGTTCATAATCATTACCTATTCTTTGATCGTTAGCTCTTTTCCTGATCAATTTAAACAATTCTCCTAGTTTATCAACAGTCAGAAATGAGGATAGACCTATATCTATTGTGTCCTATTTTAACCACGACAATAAAGTGTCTCGTCCTCCCCTATAATCCAAATATAGGATCCTGTTAAGGTCCAGCAGGTGTAATTAATACCTGTTTTACCGCAGCATATATATCCTACAGGTGCTTCCTTTACCGCGTCACCTGTTCCTACTAGATATATATATTCTTGTGAGTTACTACTAGATATGCCTAATGCATCATCTATATACCGGTACTCACAAAAACCCCTCTGACTGTCAATCAAACTATACTTCAGAGAAATATCGCGTCCTACTACCAAGCTTGTGTTCACCTGTTACTGTTAGGAACGTCCTACTACCAGGTATGCGTCTATTAATCACATCACCTGTTACCGCCTGGAGATGGCTAACCAGGTACACCCCACTTGTTACCACAGGATCGCGATAATCTCTGATTAACAACCAAATCACAATGCTTTATCAGAAAATATGCCGTCAATTCAAAGAACCGGGAACAGACGTACAAACAATCAGACAACTGGCATGCGATTTGTGGGTCAGTATAACGGGCACCTGGGCAAAGTTAAATAAACCCCACTTTTGATGCCTTTCCCAAGCGTCACACTGGGATTTCCTGGGGGTAGGATCACAAACCAGAACATGTCACCGTCAAGATATCAAAAGGTATCTTACCTGTGAGGTTACGAAGTTGATCAGGCTCCGGTTCTGGTGTGGTCCCGCCAGGAAATCCTTGGTGGTGGCACGATGGCAAAGACGTTTTAACCCAGGGCCCCACGTTGCGGCGTCAAATTATGATGGAGGACAATATCCTCTTCCTTCGGATGCCAGTCTCTGTTCTAATCGGTGGAGAAATCAGGTAAGTTAAAGTGCGCACTTAAAGAAATCAGACAGACAACGAATGAGTCTATGCAGCCTCTCTGGACAACAGTCAGTGAGTTCTCCTTTTACTGATAAATTCTGATACATGTTTTATAGCAGTTTGGTGAGTAAGTGAGTGGGAGTCAATTTAACATTTTGATCAACTTCAGCATAAAATTATGCACATACAGATTATTTTATTAACTATTTAATGTCACGGTGGCAGTACCATTAGGCACGCACCACCCTATCCTTGCCCTCCGATCCTTGGAAGTGGTCGGTCTGTATATATATCCCTATGAATATAACTCGCAGCAAGGTGAGGCCCTGGTTCCTGTGAGAAGCCCCTATATGCAGAGATGCAGTGTAAACTGCAAGGACAGATGAAAGCAACACAGGGTTAACAAAAGACCTCTGTACGGCAATACCAAAGATTCCCTGCACTGAAAGGCCGGTCTTTAGGATAGCCGGTTCTAATCTAAAGGAAAGTATTACCTTGAAGCCGTACAGAGTCTTTTGTTGTATACAGATGACAGGGTTACCTGGAAACGGTACAGACAAGGAAAATACTATAGAGTAGTCATATAGAGGAAAGCCAAAAGGTCATAACCAGAGAGAGTATGTCATACAGGATATAGGAATAGGAACCAGAAGGGAAGTCAGCCAAGCCAAAATCGGTAACCGGGGAATCAGAATGGAACATAAACAGCAAACCAAAATACAGCAATAGACAGAACTAAATACACAAAAGGAACTGACATAAACTGGAACAGAAATAACAGAGGCAAAAACTAAACAAGGATGAACAAACGGAGGATAACAGGAACACAGCAAGGAGCTCTCAGGACACAAGTCGCAAGGAGACCAGGCAAAGTAAAATGACCCAGCAATGTACTATAGGTACATTGCTCTAATATAGGCAGGGGAAATCAAGGCAAGGGTCAACAGGTGAGCAGCACACAGAACACCAATTAACCCCTGGGAGGCCACCCAGGAATTGACAGCAACAGAAACACAAGGGAAAAAACACAAAATACAAATACAGAGGCCGGGAAGACAGGTTTGGAACGTGGGAACGTGACATTTAAGAATCAAATATCAGCTATTTCAAAAGGTCAAGGTATCATGCGTCATCGACGTAGTCAGCCGTTTTTCTCCATCATGGGTGTGTGGATGTTCTGTTCTGTTCTAGGATGCAGGATGGGTCTACACCCTTGTTTCTGATACCAAAATAAATTCCTCATGACTTTGCGGTTAGCTTATTCTGTCGAAACAGCGGAGTTACGCAAGATACATTTTGATTCTCTCTAAAAAGACAATTGTATTAATCATCTTTTAAAGACATATTAAACTTTAAATGAGCATTTTTCTAGGCCGTTGAATATTATTAAAGCAGATACATATTCTTGTCCTTAACACATACACACTGCTCACACACTCTGCTCACACACACACTGCTCACACACACACCTGCCTGTTACATACTCACAGGTTAGGTTAGAATCCTTCCTCCTGGTCTGTCTCCTGGCTGGTTTCCGTTGACTCCCTCTCCCTGCACATGCTGGACACATCCAGCACAGCAGGGGAGGCTCTGCATCAAGTGGCAGTGGAGGGGGAAAGGGCGGAGCCAGCATGCCCCCATGTGAGCTCAGCTGCTGGTCTAGCAGACTCTAGCGTGCGTTAAAGAAAACGTTAGTGCACTGGCCCCCCCCTCGACGCCCACCTCCACAAGGCTGCAAAGTGCGATCCTCCTATGGAGGTGCACCGTCTCCCTGGCTTGTGCCACGTCCAGCAGCTGTCCCATCACTAGATTTGCCTGTCCTGACTCTAGCACCCTCCTTCCGCTCACCCTCACTCCTCTCCCTGTCACCATTACTGTCTCCCTCAGGCCTTCACTCTGGCCTGCTTTTCCTGTCTCCACTCCTGTCAATTTCAGGCCTCCTCCTCTCCCCCTCAATTCTCCTCCCCCCTCACTCATTTCCCTGAGGCTAAAAAGAGGGTTCAGGTTTTCCCCATTAGCAACTCCATTTTAGTGTTAGGTACGGAATAAGTCCCTATGTGTGATGTGTATTTACGTGTAATGAAGGTTGTATCTGATATGTGTTAAAAGGGTTAAGAAAGGTGACAAGACACAAAACAGAAAAACTCCCTCCTACGCTCAAAAACTGCACTCCACACCCTCCATCTATACTCCCAATTAACCACCAAACGCCCAGGGACCTGTGTCTGACTCAGGAAAGCGCGATCACAGTCAGCGTGTTGCATGTGCAGCAATGTTTAGCTGGTATTTATAGCGCGAGAACTGAACGAGGCAGGTGAGAACAAGCCCAGAAAATGGAAAATATGGTCAAAACTACCTTGATTGCACTCGGCGATGCTGTACTGTAGCACCTGCGAATTGTAGCTCCTGCAGGTCTAAAGGTAGCACCTTGTGTCGACACACTAACTGGCTTTGTAATACGCTCGTCTGCCTTTTAGCATCCACTATGGAATATAGCCCCTATTTTTTAAACTAAACTTTTGTCAGTTGCGATTCCTGGTTTTCACAGTAAACAATATAAGGTTTTTCTTGGGAGACATTGACACATGGCATTTTCCAGGCGTCTGACTACCACATAATTTTGTTTATCCGCGTTTGCCAAATTCAAGGTAAATATCTCTAGATGTTTGTGCATGTATCATCACAATATTCATTCAGTTGTCCTGGACTCCTTACATGACTACACAGGTATTATTGCCTTTTTTTTTTTAGAAAAGCATGTATTTCTCACTTATAAAATAAATATATGTTTCCTTGTTTAATGACAAGGTTTTATTTTTCACTTATTGGTTATATTAGTTACATTACGTCATACTATTTTTCTCTTGTTTATTGGTATTACACGAGAAAAATACCTTTTGGATGTTCATCAATATTGTACTGAAAGGTAATAACATTCTTTCTATATAATCTTAATTTCCCTTGACTACAGGTGTTTATATACTTTTGTTTCATTTGTGTTGTAGAGGCAGCACAATTTTCTGGTGTGGAGTGAAGAATGGTTGTCAGAATTAATATTTCTCTGGTTCATCAACATTAGAGCTAGAACATATTGTGTAATTCTGTGTTATGGTTCAGGACTGTATTCCACAATTACATTGATAATGTGCAACAGATTATCCCTTTCTATTCTCTCACTCGGCTCTAATGGATATTGTTGCACATTCGTACTACTAACCCTTTCACAACCAATAAGGTGTGTCAAAATTTGGTGTATGATGGTGATGGTATGAGCCCAGGCCTGGACTGGGGAAAAAAACAGCCCTGGACTTCATCCAGACCGGCCCACTCCGATATGCAAACGTGCAGGGTCGGTTTAATATATTGATATGAAATGGGTGTAGTGTCTGTATGGCGCCACTAGATGGCTCTATTGGCATAGGCAGGAAAATAAAAGGAAATGGACTGTATATAAAAAAACTAAAAATAAGTAGGAGACTCACTGCGTGAGAGGACTGTATTGACCAGAAATAAAATAAAAAACGGATAAAAATTATTATTAAGGAAAAAAATACATATGGAACCACAAAAAAATGTGACATCCGTGAAATTACATAGGACGTGACTTAATAGTAAAATGTGTGCTGCAAGAAAAAAAACCAATAAGATCAAACAGTGTTAAAGTGTTAAACTCAGTTGCAGGCTTGAGGAATATGGCAGGAGGCTTGGGGAACACGGCAGGAGGCTGGGTTTGATAGGGAGCAGGCTTCAGGAGAATATCTACCAAGTGTAGACAATGCAGAAGCACTGCACTTTGGACCACAGGGGTCATTAGTGGGAGAATGTATGGTTGCCTGCAGGAGAGCCAGCATGATTACAGCTACTGGCCGGGAACTAACAAGGCATCACAGGAAAGGTGCTGCCAGGGTATTTCAGGTAGGACCAGCACCAACCTGGACCTTGCAGTGGCAGTGTGTGCCATGACAAGGTGTATACAGGATTTTGAATTCAAATGCTTTGAAAAACAAAATTTATCATATAAATTCCAATTTCTTTAGCTTTTTAACACGATTAGTTTTCTACCAGAGGAGAAATGAAATTCTCAGTCAGATCTCAGTCCCGTCTGCCTGTATTACTGTAAAGAAGCTACAGGGTACAGCTGCCACCCACACTGAAACAAAAGAATCAAGGAACGTTGCTGTTGCTTTACAACAGCCAGGGAGAGGGCATAATACAGGGAGAACTCTGTGATAACTGACCACTTTACGGGGATAAATTTTGGTTGTTACAATTACTGAATATCCCTGTCAAGTAAAAATGCAAGGTGTTACTATAATTTTAATACACAGGCATTATGCCACATACAGATATTAATTTTATAATCTATTGGTATTTTATGGAAGCTGCATTGCTAATGATCTCATTGTGATCACTACAAATCACCATAAGCAGGAGATCTGACCATTTTTATGATCTGTCTTTATCACAACTACTGTATTTTACACAAAGGATATTTCTGCCTGTATGCAGACCCCGTGTGAAAATGTGACAGGTAAGAGACACCATCTAGAGTTTAGAACCTTTCAACCAACTAATATTTCTTGAAAGGTTAAACAAATACAGTACATGAACATGAACATCCGATTGGATGACTTCCCGTTTCCTAAAGCTCAACCTCTCTTAAACTGAATTTATCATCTCCCCCCCCCCTCTAAATCCTCCATTTTAGTACCCATTTCCCTTCAGGTGAATGGTGCCACCATTATTTCTACCTCTCAAGCTCGCTGCCTCGGGTTCCTCTTGGACTCCAATCTATCCTTTACTCCTCACATTCAGTCATTAACCACATCCTGCTACTTCCACCTAAAAAAACATTGCACGCATCTGTCCCTTTCTTAATCATGACTCTGCTAAAATGCTCATCCAAGCCCCTATTATCTCCTGTCTGGACTACTGCAACCTCCTTCTCTCTGGCCTTAAAATATCCCAGATTCTCCAGCTGCAGTCTGTTATGAATGCCTGTGCCCGACTCCTACACCTCACATCCCGCACCTCTCACACCTCACCCCTTTGTCAATCTCTTCACTGGCTGCCTGTTTCCTTCAGAATCCATTTCAAAATATTGGTGCTCACATACAAAGCTCTCCATACCATGCCCCTGCTTACATCTCCTCCCTTATTAGCAGGTATATCCCATCCTGACCACTTTGCTCTGCCAATGATCTGATGCTATCAGCTTCACGTACCCGCACGCCCAACTCCCGCCTTCAGGACTTCTCCCGAGCTGCCCCCTTTCTATGGAATTCCCTCCTCCGCAACATCAGGCTCTCCCCGTCTCTCCAGTCCTCCAAGACAATCGCGGAAAACCCATTACTTTAGGGAAGCTATCAGCTCACTCCCTAATCCCCCATTGTTCATCTCTTGCTCCGTCTTCCCATATGCACCCCGTTACCTCTTGTACTCTATTCACCCTCACCTAGTGTGTCACCCCTCTCCTCTTAGATTGTAAGCTCTCGAGCAGGGTCTTCTCTCCTACTGTTCTGTGTGTGTATTGTGTATGTATATTTGTTATTATGTCTCTCGCATTGTACAGCGCTACAGAACTTGTTGGCACTTTATAAATGCTTGTAACTAACATTTTTTTAAATTCTTTATTTTGAGAATTGCACAATCAGAAAAAGACATATGCGGGATACACATAGTAGCGTATATAAATCACGAAGGTGCAACTCTGTACATTTTCAGAACAACAACAATAACCCGACAATGGACCAAATTACATACTTGGTGCTAATTTAACCAGAGCTGTTGTAAACTTCCCAGAGCAATTATAGGCTATGGGGGTTTTAAGTTTACAACTGCTCTGGTTAAGTTAGCACCAACATTGTAATACTGCCCAATATCGGGAGAGAAAAAAAGAAGTGAGAAAAAACACAAAAAAAATAATTAAACCATCCATTACTGGGATGGGGCGTTGGAGTTTAAGCACAAACAATAGGCTGGAGGGGGTCATCAAAGGGAAAAAAAGGCAGCCAAGGTCACGTCTGTTTTAAGCAGGCTGGTACTCAGTCAATAACGACCATGTTTTATGAAAGGATCTAGTCGTGTCTCTAACCTTGGCTTTAAGGTCATCCATGAGACATGCGTCATCCATTTTATCGGCTACAACATGCCAAGATGGTAAAGAGCTCTGACGCCAAACAGCCACCAAGGCTCTCCTGGCAGCTAAAGCCATTCTATTAAACAGTTGTTGCTCTGCGGGGGTCATATTAGGGAGAGGGCGAGAAAGCAGGAAAGCCCAAGGATCCCAGGGTAATGGGCGTTGAAAAACATCCTGAAATTTAGTATGTACTGACCTCCAGAAACATTGCACAACTGGGCACTCCCACCACATGTGTATATAGGTACCTTTGTCACCACAATCACGCCAGCAGAAATCACTGGGGGATACTCCCATATGGTGTAAGAACTCTGGAGTTACGTACCAACGCATTAATATTTTATATGATTGTTCTTGATGTGTCACACAGAGGAACGGGCAGTGTGTTCCCAAATATCTTCAGATTCATCACCAGGTAGGGGGTCACGTAAATCGGCTTCCCATTTACTACAATAGGTAAGGGGACCCCATTCTCCAGGTCTGGAGCAGAGCAAAAAGTAAAGTTGTGAAATAAGGCCTTTGGAAGAACCACCTATATCGCGTAGACATTCGAAAGTCATGAGGGGGCAGTCGAGACTGTCTTTAGTTCTGAAGATAAAACGTAGTGTCTAAGTTGCATATACCTGAAGAAATCAAACAGAGTCAGACTCGTCTGTTCTTGCAGCATTTGAAACGTGATCAGCTGGTTATGGACAAGATATATGTATTTGTTTTTCTTATCGATAGGCTTATAGGCTTATAGCAAGGCCTACAAAAATGCTCATTTATTTCTTTGGTTCATTTATTGCCATTATGTCTTTAAGAAGAAGAGTTATTTCAACACAAATTTTTCTTAACTGGCTAAATTGTATATCGGCCGTGTGTTTCTTATTCTGCAAGAAGAGCAAGGTCGGAACAAAACATTCTGTTCTGTAATGGTTATAAACTACGTCCCCAATGAGTGACGACAGAAGGAGAAGTATGAGGCAATCGCCCTATCTTTCACTGCTTGTTAATTTCATGCATATAAGTGTGTGCTTGCTAAAACAATAAAGAGAAGTTATCCTGACTAGATTGGTTATCCTGACTAGATTAGATTGGAGGACTGCATAGACAACAATGCTTGGCATCGTCTGCGTCTTTCTTCTTGTGCGCACCTACTTGGGTTAATTTCTCAGAACAATTTGGACAGAAACAGACATTCGAGAGGACGAGTTTGTCGTCTACATCAGTTGGCGCCCAACGTGGGGTATTCGAGCTGTGCTCTGCCAGAGTGCCAACAAAACTGTTTTTTTTGGAAACGGATCGCACCAGAACGGAGCTTGATCACCTCTGTACCTCATGGTAAGATACATTTTGTTATCCTACCTGTGACGTATTCTGGTTTGCAGTCCCAATTCTGGGAAACTAAGAGTGGCACCTGGGGGACACTAAAAAGTGGGTTTTGTTTAACTTTGCTCGGATGTCCGTTATTGCTGACCCACCATTAACCGAATGTCTGTTATCTGGTTTGTTGTCCCTTGTTTTGTGTCATAGGCATATTTCTGATAACATTTTGGTTTGATTGATAATCAGAGGGGTTATGGCCGTGATCCAGCGGTAACAGGTGTTGGATGCCTGGTAGTAAGACACGATATATACTTCTGATAGGGTTTTAGTTTGATAGCAGTCGGAGGGATTATTGTGAACCAGGCGGTAACAGTAATAGGATATCTGGTAGCAGGTCACAATATATATATATCTAGCGTTAACAGATAACAGCGGTAAAGCATATCTGGTAGTAAGATTATATATATATATATATACACACTATATTCGGAATATAGTGAGAGGTCAAGAGAGTAAAGGATTGGCCTCAGTTCTGACTGATTGGAAAACTAAACTACATAGAAATTTATCAGAAGATAGCTAAAATAAATATGAATAAAATGGAATGCTGGATTCAGAGTCCAAAAGTGAGAAGAACAAAGATGGGACACAAACAAGGTATAAATTTAATCGACAGTTGGACAGGGACGCCTGTTCTGACTTGTGTAAAAAAATTTAAATATAATGATGGAAAAATAACAAAAGGAAACAACGAAATTTGGGATTAATTCAGGCAGATAACTGTTCAGAAGTTTCAGGAGTGAATATATCAGTAGCTCTATGGCCATTCCTTGATTTGTTATCTGATGCTTAAGATATTATGTTTGATTTAAAAATTGTTCTGGTTAAACTGAGATGTCAGTATGGGGTTAATTGAAATAATTAGATGCTGTTTGGTGTGTGCGTGTGATTTCCCCTGCAATGTGAATGCATAGTGGGTATATATTGTGTATATTTGTATTGGGGGTGGATATAAATAGCAGTTTATGTACATGGTTTTTCACTGGCACTGCCAGGTGTCAAGTAATGGGATCCTGATAGAGCAACCTGCTGCTGTATGTGATGTGTGTGTGTTTGTACACTTCTACATTTACATTGTGTGCCCCTTGTGTGTGACTGTCAATATTTCCTGTTGTGACTGTATATTGTGTCTAAAAGTGTATACATTGTAATTGTATGTGTGTGTGCGTGTGGTGTGTCCAGGGACATTTGCAAACCCCTGGTTCCCATACCGGGAGTCAAACTTTTTCACTGGATGTCTAAATTTAGCATGCAATGCAAGCTTTGGCTGAGAATAGTAGGATTTTCAGTCCTCACGGTCTTCACAGTCTACACAGTCTCTGTGTAGGGGCGGGGGAGTGAGTTACTAGAGGGGCGGGGGAGTGAATTCTTTTAGCCTGAACCTGATAACAGCATTCTGTAACAAAATTAACCCCCTGTAAACACTCTGAATCTGTAAACCCTCTGAATTACTGTTATTCTTGTTGAAAGAATGTATGTCTATATTGATTGAGGGATTTTGTTTGATATGAGCTAACGCCCTGCCTTTTTAGTAAAGTGTGTTGTTATACAAAGAATATGGCCTGGGAATACAGATATCCCTGTTTTTTATAATACCGATGTCAAATCTGCAATAGTTTCTTTAAAGAGATGCTACAAATTATATCAGGCTTGCTCTGCATGACAAAGTAAAGTGGTTTTGCTGAAAGACAGTTACTATTTTGATGTTTTTGTGCAGCACCACGGAGCCCGTTGGCGCCTTATAGATGCTGAAAATTGTCTTTTACAGGATACAAGTTGGCCAATAAAAGTCACGAAAAAAGTGGAAACTAGTTTAGGGAAGAGAGAATAATATAAAAAATATAACAAGTTTTTGTTAGCCATAGTGGGTACTGCGGGAGAGAAGGAGGGACACCCGTGTGCAGGTTTCTATTGTTTCCTATTGTGTTATGTTTTTTATTTGGTAAAAGGGTAGCAAGATTTGGATATTTAAGATGGAACTAAAAAAAGGTTAAATCGTGTACTTTACTTTTAGCTGAAAGTGCTGATGTTTGTAGGAATGTCTGCTGTAATAATATTTTGAATGATTTTTACTTTGTTTCTGATGGGTAGAGCGATTTTATTTTACCTCCTGCAATAGCATTATAGATGCCGTTTAGTTTGGTTTATGATGCTTAGTATGAAAACTGTATCTGTAATTGCAGGGTGTTATTTTTAAGAAATCGTGTATTTTGTATAGGATTTTCTAGTTGGTGACCAACCCACATAGTGTGACTTAGCTATGTACATGAGAAAGTTACTAATGTCTGAAAAGTTTTGTCCCCCAATTCTCTAACAGATCAGGATACTAGTTACAACAGTCTGGTGATGCCTGGTGATAAGGATGGAGATAATTAAAAGAAAGATGCGGGCAACACCGAGATGGGACGTACCATTCCAAGTATTGCTCTCTACCCCAACTACAGTCAACATCGCTGAACGAGTGCCCCGGATACATCTGACCCATTGCAGATGAACTGTAGGCCTGAATCCTGACCCACCAGTCTCGACCAAGCTCAAGCCCGGCTACAAAGGGGGGTTGCACCAATAGAGTCGTCCGTCTCAAACCCGGTGAAGAATGGAGAAGGCTGGCGAGACTCTAGGGGAACGGATAAGGCGCAGCTCGTCTCCAAAGGGGATACTGGTGATAGTAGCAATTGGATTGGGTGCATTGATGATATATGGATTAGCAAGAAACATACACCTCAGGTAAGAACCCACATAGAGAAGAGAAACAGATTCATGGGATAAAAATGAGGATACAGAATGGCAGCAACGGAAGTCAATCAGCTATCAAAAGGAACAGCAACGTCAAATTGCTAAAGGACTGAAAAGATAGAGAAAATCATCCAGACCTCCCTGATGTCAGGATCGGGTAACCCCGCTTGCAGACTGTAAGCCAACAGACCCTGACCAACCGGTCCTTAGAAATGGCTGGGTTATGGTCAGTAATACTGAGAATGATGAACACAAATAAAGTGGTGGAGTGCAAAGAAAAACAACCTGCGGAATAAAGTAACCCACAATGCTCTAGCTAGCCAGTCCTTAATAATGGCTGTGTTAAGCAGGGCAAACCAACAAAACACACATAGGCAGGGGTTAAGGAAATAGAGGTCTATTATACTATGCCAGAAATCAGGGCGCCAGACTACAGGGAAGTTGAGACAAGCCGGGATTGTATAAACCAGGAAATCAGTCAGAATAGGAATCAAGAAATAACAACAAGGCACTAGGAGTAACAGGAACCACGCTAGGGCAACTTGCTAAGAGAAAGGAAGCCCTTTAAATAGAGCCACAGCACTACCTATTGGTGCTCAGAGGAGACACCCTGCTCTGCTATAGGATAGCTGGTCATGTGCTGCGATTGGTTGTCCTTCCTGCATGTTGCATCTGATTCGCGAGCAGCACCATTCCCTGTCCTGTAGTACACAGTACCCTGGAATAAGGCTTTCTGGATATCAGCTGCTGTGACGGCCGCAACATTCCCCCGGACATGGGGCAAAGGTGCAACATTTCCCCGGACATGGGGCGAAGGTGCAACATTTCCCCAGACATGGGGCAAATGTGCAACATTTCCCCAGACATGGGGCGAAGGTGCAACATTTTCCCAGACATGGGGCGAAGGTGCAACATTTCCCCAGACATGGGGCGAAGGTGCAACATTTCCCCAGACATGGGGCGAAGGTGCAACATTTCCCCAGACATGGGGCAAAGGTGCAACATTTCCCTGGACATGGGGCGATGGTGCAACATTTCCCCAGACATGGGGCAAAGGTGCAACATTTCCCCAGACATGGGGCAAAGGTGCAACATTTCCCCAGACATGGGCCACCGTGACACCTGAAGTCCTTAACCATCTGACCAGTACTCCACCTGAAATGCCAATGCTGGAATTCTACCTGAACAAACGGCAGTTTGAACCAAATGGAGAATTCATCGAAGTAATCCTCAAGCAGTGGCAAGATGGATACGAACTACTGGAATACAACCATTCCTATCTCCAGTGGCTAGTCCCCCTTCAAGAGCAAGAACAGAATGAATGGAGCAAGAAGCTGGCAAAGCCTGTGCTTGCAATCATGACGCAGAACAAAGGAGTCCCGCAAAGGCTCCTTGAGGCCTACTCTAACAAGAGAAGATACAGGAGAAGTAAAACTGTCTGAGAAAACCTGAATTCTAACTGTCACAACAACCTATGGATTAACCAGATTCTGAAGTGTCTGAGGAAACTAGGAGCCAAGATATACTAGGCCCCTTGATGGAATTCTTCCTGATAGAAACACTTGTTGAAAGACGTCTGCGAAACGTAAAGGTTAGCGTCCTCAGCTACTTCATGTTTACCGTGAAGAACAGATGGGAACGGCGAGACCTGATATATTTCTCATGGAAACAAAAATATGAACAAAAAGTGAGTTCATCTGGGGACCCGGGGAGAAACTCTAGTGTTACAAGAAGATTCTCTCTCTGATAATCCCCTTGCTGCCGCCGCCACTTGCCCACTGGACTCCAGCATAATCTGAAAAAAAGCAGAAGTGGTTCTCTGAAGAACCAGGAAGAGTCTGAGAAGATGGATGGTTCCAACTGTTCCAACTAGCCAGCAGACGAATAGTCTTACCTGCCACATTGGCACCAGAGATTGTCTGGTCCCTACACGCCAGCATCCATGGAGGAAAGACTGCCATGGAACAGTGTGTCACTTGTGCTAAAATTAATCCCAGAGCAGGCCCATCACAACAGCCAGTAGTACAACCCATCGGATTATCCCCAATGGCCTTACTTCAGATTGACTTTACTGTACTCACTCCCTACAAGGGGTACAAGTATCTTCTAGTGCTGGTGTGCACTCTGACAGGATGGGTTGAGGCCTGTCCATCCAGAACTGAGAAAATCGCAGAGGTAGCGAAGTGCCTCCTGAAAGAAATTATCTACCGGTATGGATTACCGCTTGCAATTGGGTCGGACAATGGCCCAGCCTTCATACAGACCTGTCTGCAATAACTCGCCCGCTAATTGGACATCACCTAGAGACTGCATACTGCTTACAGACCTCAAAGTTCCAGAAAGATGGAACACATGCAGTGACTCAGCTCTCTGGGGATGTGGACAGAAGATAATCCGCCTGGACTTGCTTTGAACATCCCTCCAGTATATGTTGATCTCAGGCCAGCAGTATAACATCCCTCGGAAAGCAAAAAGCAGAACATTGAAACCCACATGCAGCGTCATTTAAAGTATGACATGCAGAAATCCTGCGTGTCAACGTGGAACACCCCACCTCCTTCTCGTACAGAAAGAGAACCCAAGGATATCGTATAACGCCACAGTGATTTTGTTTACAGTTGTTCGCACTAACGCTGGGAAACACACAGTATTGCTACATAATAGACTTGAAGGACTCATTCTTCTGCATGCGTCTGACCCCCGACCCTTCCCCCATGCAAGTCAACCCTTATTTGCCTTCCAGTGGGAAGACTATTACCGGGTCAAAGCACCAAATGACCTGGATCCGTCTGCGAAAACTCTCCCACGATTTCCAGCAGTGCCCTGAGCCAGGATCTCCTGGCCTTTCACTCTCAGCCGGACAAAGTTATACTGCTACAGTATGTTGATGATTTGCTGCTCGCCTCCCCAACTGAGAGAGACTGTCTAGCCGATGCTCAGGAGTTTCTACAATTCCTGTGGGAAGCCTTCTACATAGAGTCCAAAAGAAAAGCATAGGTCTACAGGCCCAGTGTAACATAAACAGCCGCTGGAGTACTAGTCCGGTACCTGTGGCCTACCTGTCAGACCTACCAGACAGTCACCTGCGGCCTGCCACCCTGTATCACCCTGCTGGTTGCTGACGCTGACAAGCTTACCCTTGGCCAAGAAAGTACGTGCAAGTACGCATTCATGACTGTCCACATGGATGGAGCCCTCTATCAGGACCGCGGCCTACTAACCTCAACGGGCAAGCGGGTAAAGTTCACCCGGGACATACTTCTGCTCTTGGATGCAGTCTGGAGCCCATGACGCCATCCCTAGCTTTGGCGGTGTGATATAAGCAGTCTCCGCTGCCCCAGCCCTGGGCTTGCGAGGCTGCAAGACACCTCTCAAACATTTTTGTGTCTGAGAAGGGGGGCCATGCCACTGGCATCCTTACCCGGCAGCGTGGGGGGGACGGAATCGCCCAATCACCTATTTGGTGGCCCGTACTCCTGCTCCATGATGAGGTCGCCCTTACCGGGTTCCGGTGCCTGCTTCTCTCCTTCCTTTTTCTGAGGGGAGACAGGGTGATGACAATGATGACCATGAGACCCCCATGGATCCTGATTTTGCCATGGTCTTAGAGAGAGCTCACCTGCCCTCTGTGTGTGAGACTCCCCTCACAGCCCCTGCACGCTTTGGCTGGCGTAACAGGGGTTTCCTGACAGCAGCTGGTACCCCTGTCAAGCATGGGAAAGACATACAGTCCCTTATGGACGCCCTACTATTACTTAAACAGGTTGCAATCCTTAAAGTGAAGGCACACAGCAAGCTTAACACTCCAAAAGCCAGAGGCAATCAACTAACGGACCTGGCGGCACCACAGGCAGCTGGCCAGACACAGGAAAAGGAACTCGAGCAGCCAGTTCCATTGTTGGTGCAGACCCCGTCACAGAACTACAAATAACGCAGTTACAAGGCCCCGCACCAAGCAGCGAAAGGGGATAATGGGAAAAAAAATAAAGGGGGCTACATGCATTTCTACTCTATCTGCGCAGAAATTGCCTGTAGACCCCGAGAGCATCAGCGGCACTCATCACCTGGTCCCAGGAGATTGGGTACTGGTCAAGAAATTCCTTCGGAAAAATCCCCTGGAACCCAGATACAACAGCCCTTTCCAGGTCCTCCTCACAACAGAAACTTCAGTAAAGCTGGAAGGAAAGGCCACCTGGATCCACGCCTCTCACTGCAAAAAGACCTGCGCACCTGAGGTGGACCAGGCCGCAACTAAACCATGATCGTGTATATTCTTCTTGTTTGGGGGTTGGGTGTAGGGGGACAACAGGTGGCTGTCACCCAGGAAAACGGAATGACTACCTTCTGGTATAATTCTTCTAACACTCATGTGGCTACCTATACCTTTTGACTATTGTGACATAACCCCCTGCCCAGGCCCCCGCTGTCAGTGTGCCTGGAGACGCAATACTCCTCGCCAACTCGATCCGTATATATACATAACCAATGATGATTGGGGACAGGAGTGTGCTAAATGGGGAGCGGTGGGTTGGAATACTGGTGATGATTGGGGATACGGATACAAGTCACAGAGTGCCCTAGACAGAAAAGACAAGATTAATGGCGAAGGTGAGGAGGATAAGGGACCATATGCTCCCCTACGAGCAATAACCTGCTCAAAGACTTACTTATCCATGCGCCCCCTCAGGGAGGCCCCAAGGGACAGCATCTGACTTCTCCCTGTATAAAGACTGTAACAAGGGAGGTTATGGGCTAGCCATAACTCGTCTAAAGTGCAGCACAAAAGAGTTCTGAGGTACATTGAGACAGATGAGTTAGCCTTATTGGGTTAAGGAAAGAAATGTGCATTTTTAGGGGGGACTGTTATGGACAAGATATATGTATTTGTTTTTCTTATCGATAGGCTTATAGCAAGGCCTACAAAAAAATTATTTCTTTGGTTCATTTCTTGCTATTAAGTCTTTAAGAAGAAGAGTTATTTCAACACAAATATTTTGCTTAAAGGGACACTCTAACAAAAAATCACCCCCCCCTGTTTTTTAATCCTAACCTATCCCTATTCCCTTAATAAATTGTTATTTTTTGGTTTTGTGTTTGTAACTGTAATACCCTAAAATCCTCTTGTTTCCAGCGCTGTTTTTTTTATTTTTTTTATATTCACCTCCCTCCTCTTCCGCTCCCGTCCTTCTATCCGACTTGCCTTCTGGTTTACATGAGAAGCGCGCATGCGAGCCTCTCATGTAAGCCAGCCAATCGGCAGGCTTCCTCCCGGCTCCCTCTGAGGATTAGTGTTGCGCGCAAGAGGATGCGCGCAACACTAACCCTCAGAGGGAGCCGCCAGCTTCTGCGGTGAGTTGGAGACGTCATCGCGCTGAAAGCGCAAATGACGTCTCCTACTCGGCAAAAGTCGGCAGAAGCGGGAAATATGATTCCCGCTCTGCTGACTGACAGCTGGGAGGGCGGAGTAAAGTTCTCCGCCTCTCTCAGCTGTTTTCAGCATTTACAGCTGAACCGCTGAGCGGAGGGAGGGGGGACAGAGGGCAGGATACTCCGGGCATCATGACCACCTAAAATAGCTTAGGTGGTCATGTTGCTTAGAGTGTCCCTTTAACTGACTAAATTGTATCTCTGCCGCGTGTTTCTTATTCTGCAAGAAGAGCAAGGTCGGAACAAAACATTTTGTTCTGTAACGGTTATAATCTACGCCCCCAAAGAGTGACGACAGAAGGAGAATTCCGAGGCTAGCTCCCTATCTTTCACAGCTTGTTAATTTCGTGCATATAAGCGTGTGCTTGCTAAAACAATAAAGAGAAGTTATCCTGACTAGATTGGGAGAACTGCATAGACAACAATGCTTGGCGTCGTCTGTGTCTTTCATCTTGTGCGCACCTACTTGGGTTAATTTCTCAGAACAATTTGGACAGAAACAGACATTCGAGAGGATGAGTTTGTCATCTACATCAAGCTGTTCATGTGCAAACAAATCACGGTATCGTTCCAACCCAGCTCTAGACAAACCAGTAAAGTCCTTCTCACGAAGACCTGGAGTAAATGCACGGTTACGGAGGTACGGGGTAAGGTGGGAGGAATTTCCCGTAAGAGCGAATGTCTTCATCAAATAAGCGTAAAGAGGTAAGTATAGACGGGCATACCGTGCGCAGAAGAGGTCTAAAACGTTTAGGGATCCAAATGTATAAGGCCGGTGAATCAGGGGACATAAAAGCAGACTCCAGTGCTACCCATCTCCTAGAGTCCGGTGGAGAATGCCACGCTATAACCTGGGCCAATTGTGCAGCGCAGTAATAGAGGAAAAGGTTACGAAGGCCTAAACCCCCTCTTATCCTAGGACGATTAAGTAACCGCCTGGCCACTCTATGTCTCTTGTGTTGCCACACAAAAGAGTCTATTGCTTGTTGAAGGCCCACCAAATCCCTGCGTGAGATCAGAAGAGGGAGAGCTTGAAAAACGAATAGAATGCGAAGGAGAACATTTATTTTGACAATGTGGATTCTTCCTAACCACGATATATTTATCTCCCCAGCATTCCAAATCGCTTTAAGTCATTGAATCAAAGCGGATAAATTACGGGAAAACAAATCCGCGGGATCCCTAGTTAGATATATTCCCAAATAAGAGATGTCAGTGTGTGTTATTCGGAATTTATATTCTGTCTCCACTGCAGTTATCGCAGCGCGTGACATATGGAAAGGCATGGCACAAGATTTAGTGTAGTTGATCTAAAGCCTGTCAATGCGACATACTCCACGATATCCCGCAGGCAAGCAAGTGAAGAGAGGTTCAGCTAACGTGAGAAGAATGTCATCTGTGTAGGCCGATACAGTGAAGACCCCCCTGTCCCACCTCAATCCCCTTAATATCTGGGTGACTCCTAAGTGTAGCTAATAGAGGTTCTAGGGAAAGAAGAAATAACAACGGGGAGAGGGGACAGCCCTGGCGTGTACCGTTCAGGATGGGAAACCGTGTAGGGTAACAGCCCGGTATCCGAACCTGAGCAGACACATCGGTATAAAGCGCGACCACCGAATTAAGAAATTTGTCAGGGAGACCAGCATGTGCTTGAGTAGCAAAGAGGTATGGCCATTCCACCTTGTCGAAAGCCTTCTAGGCGTCAAGAGACCACACAAGAGAAGGATCAGCATGTTCCGACATCCACCAAAGCAGATCAGCGCCTCTTCTGGTATTATCATAAAGCTGTCGACCAGGGACAAAGCCTACTTGATCCGGGTGTATCAAATGCTGCAAGAGGGGACCCAGCTTATCCGCTAATACCTTAGCCAATACTTTGACGTCAAAATTAAAGAGCGATATCAGGCGATAATTCCCTACATCCATCAAGTCCTTCCCTTCCTTAGGGATTAAGGCAACATGTCTGGGTGGAGGGCCTCTCCGTCAACGCTATCATTAAACAGTTTAGTGATAGGGGGGACCAATTCCTCGCGAAAAGTTTTAAAATATCCTCCCGAAAACCCCTCAGGGCCTGGAGCCTTATTTCCCCCTAACACCGAAATAGCGCGATGAACCTCATCCTCAGTAATACAGTTTCGTAAGTCACTAATCTGATCCAGATCCAATCTCCGCAGGAGAACAGAAGACAAAAAGGAATCAATAGCAGACACATAAGTTGTGTCAGTAGGGACATGGTTAGGGGAAAGCCGGTAAAGTGCTGAGAAATAAGCGGTGAAAGCTCTACTAATGTCATTAGGAGAGGTCACCAATGTCCCAGTAACGGTGCATATGGCCGTTATAAAGGAGGATGCCTCCCTTTAGGTTTCAGAGAACGGCCCAGTAAGGTGTCCATTTTATTAGACTTTTCATAAAAGAGGCGCCTGGACCAGAGAATTTGTTTGGCAACATCATCTAGTAACAATGATGTCCGAGTACATACTAGCTCTTCCAAAACAGCAGAAGTAGGGGAGGTTTTATGCTTCTGTTCCAGATTGCAGAGAGAGGACTGGAGGGAGAGTAGTTGTTGAAGCTTAAGATGTTTACGGTGAGTGGCAATCTTAATTAAGTGACCCCTCAATACCGCCTTATGAGCAGCCCACACTGTGGAGGGTGAGACATCTGCTGTAGGATTTTCAGCAAAATACTGTATTAACAGGTCACGCAATTGCTGAACAACTTCAGGATCTTTCAGTAGGGAAGAATTCAATCGCCATGACCAAGGAGCTGCCACCCGCGGGGTATGGAGGTACAGAGCAATATCAGCGTGATCAGACCAGGAGATAGCGTTTATTTCTGCTCGGATCACATGTGACATGGCCAGTCCATTAAGAAGGAAAAGGTCAATGAAGGAATAGGAACCATGAGGAGCCAAGTAAAAAGTGTACACACACACTCGGGTTAGTAACAAGCCAAACATCAATCAATCCCAACTTTCAGAAATTGAGCAAATGCCTTATCCTGTCCGCCCACAGAAGGGAGGCTCGACGAAGCAGGGTGATCGCTTCTGTCAATGGCAGGGCAAGGCGTTGCATTCATATCCCCTCCCAATATAACCGCTCCGTGGGGTAGCGTGTCAAGAACGGCACATATAGAGTAGAGATGAGCCGAACACTCCAAGTTCGGTTCGAGCCCGAACCCGAACATCCCATTTGTTCGGACCGAACCCGAACCCACATGCAAGTCAATGGGGCTGAAAATTCGGTTTTTTTAGAGTGCCCTCCAAGAGGGCATATATGCTACATATTTGCCATAAAAGGTGTATGGGGGTCCGGGTAGTGCCCTGGGGGACAGGAAACAAGGACAAAAAGTTAAAAAAAAAACCTTTTTTAAAGGACAGTGAGTTTTCCATGAAATAAGGGTTAGAAATAAAAACCAGGGGGGCGGAGCCAACTGCGGAGCATGGCGGACACGTTTTAGTCCAGCTCCAAACCAGCCAGCGAGGAACAACGGATTTTAGCCGCCAGAGACCACATAAACCCTCCAAGGTACCGTAATCCTCGATCGGAACACACAGCCGGCAAGATGGCTACCGCAAAAGGGAAAAAAACACCGGGAACAAAGGAGTTTTTCACTCCCCGGCCCAGTAAACGCCGAGAGGATACAGATCCCCAAAATGGCGGCGGCTCCCCATCCCACTCTCCTGCTTCGACGGCAGGCACCTCTGAGGGAGATTTAATGGCGTTCACTGCCCGCATGGAGAATCTCTTTAAAGAATTTTCATCCTCCCTGTCAGCGCGCCTTGATACGGTGTCGGCGGACATCCGCAAGGATATTCAAGAAATTGGAGAACGGACCTCACACCTAGAAAACAAAATGTCTGAAATGGCGGACGCACACAACGCTATGGCCGCAGCAGTAGAATCTTTGGAATCCAAACTATTGCAATGTACAAATAAACTGGCGGATCTTGAGGACAGGTCTCGACGCCATAACCTCAAAATTCGAGGAATCCCAGAAACGATTCATCCCCGAGACCTCATGGCTTATGTAACGGACTTATTTACACACTTGCTCCCCGGAGTTGCTCCTGACACGTTACTTATGGACAGAATACATCGTATACCAAAACCACCATCTGCCCCTCAAAAAGCACCTAGAGACGTGATCCTCAAGATGCACTACTATAAACCTAGGGAAGATGTCTTGCGAGCAATGCGTAAACCAGAAATATTGGGTTCCCAATACGACCATCTGGAAATCTACCCGGACTTTTCTAAAGTAACACTACAACAAAGAAGACTGTTTCGACCGTTAACAATGGCTTTACGGGATGCTGGTATACTATACAGGTGGGGATTCCCCACAAAGTTAATTGTTCTCCGCGAGGGGGTTACCACAGTCCTCACATCTCCTACCGAGGGCCAAACAACTGGAGTCTTGGGGCCTTCAAATACATGTGGATGCCCAGGAACGCAAGTCTACATTAAAAAAGGTGATACCGGACTGGCGCCAACGCTGACTAGATGGGCACGAGAAAGTCAAGCCCTCGCAGATCCGTTCCTTGTGATGGAACCCTTACACGTTTTTGGCCGCAAGACGCAGGACGGGTAACACTGGTGGCTTAACGATTGATATTTTGGTCTCGCTGCTGGTGGCAGATGGACCTTCCCCCCTCTTTTTTCGTTTCTCCCCCTTCTTAGTTGAGGGCACGGATGTCTCCCGGACGGGAGGATCCGATGGAGAGTATGGCGTTCTGGAACGCACCAAGTTTTGTCGCTATGTTGCGGCGTTTTTTTGTTTTGGTTTTATTCCCCTTTTCCCCCTTCTCCCAGTCCCAGGGGGGTTGCAGCAATTCTCGATACTTCTTAGTGCATCACTGGCCGAGAGGTCAAGTCGTTCGCTTAAAATGTTGTTTATCTGTTCCTAACATATATGTTGTAGACTTTTATGAAGATAGTATCGTATAATGTGAAAGGTTTAAACTTACCAGTTAAACGTCACTCTTTATATAAAGATCTTCGTACGTATGACGCGGATATAGTCTGCCTCCAGGAAACTCACTTTAGGAGACTGGATCACCCTAAACTGTATACACCTCACTACCGCACTCAATTTCATTCGACGTACAGGGCTAAGTCTAGAGGGGTGACGATTTTGATTCACAATAGACTGACAATGCAGACTCACAGAATTATTACGGACCCCAGAGGCAGATATATTATTTTAATTTGCACAATCAATGGCAGGGTGTACACGATAGTAGCGACTTACGCCCCTAATAATTCTCAAACACAATTTCTGACGCATCTTCTAAACAAAATTACGGATGTTTTGTCAGGCGATCTAATAGTCTGTGGCGATTTGAATCTATGTATGGACCCAACGAAAGACCGTTCAGTTCCTACGGGCACACAAGTAGGGAGACAATTTTTAAAGCTGCACTCTGTCCTTGGACAACACCATTTATATGACACATGGCGCCTGCTCCATCCTACAGAGAGAGATTATACTTTCCGATCGGGAGTACACAATAGTTACTCACGCATAGATTATTTTCTCCTACCATCGAATCTACTCTCCCGCGTCACCACATGCGAAATACTCCCCTTCACATGGTCTGACCACGCCCCATTGCTTCTAGACATACAGGACGAATTTCATTCTCATGCGAGACCACCCTGGAGATTTAGCGAACACATTAAAACATGAGCCGGCGTCTCTGGCAATTAATGAAGCACTAACTAACTATTTTAAGGAAAACGCGTCCGCGGAGGTGAACCCCTTTGATGTATGCCAGGCTCATAAAGCAGTCATTAGGGGTGTATGCATTCAGTGGGGAGCTCGACTAAACAAGCAACACACAGCACACCGCTTGGAGGTTCTTCGGAACATCCAGGATATAGACACCCAGAACAAATTGTCCCCGACGGCGGAACTGGCGGATGCTTTGGACGATGCCCTACGCTCACTCGCTGACTTGGAAGCGGACAGATTTAATTTAACTATGCACAGGATGAAGACGCGGTTTTATGCGTTTCAAAATAAACCGGGCAGACTTTTGGCTCGTAGACTAAAACCTCCCCCTGCCACACAAGGAATTTCTCACCTCAAATCTGACAAAGGACTAATACATAATCCACTAGACATAGCTAACAAATTCGCAGATTTTTATGAGACATTGTATAACCTATCCACAGACGACAATGTGATACAGCCTACCCCCGACACCATCTCTGATTATCTACATACACTACACCTGCCGAAAATATCCACATCACAAATGGCAAATCTAGCTTCTCCGATCTCTATAGAAGAAATTTCTGAAGTGATTAAAGGACTACAAAAACGAAAAGCCCCGGGCCCTGACGGCCTTAATGGCCTATACTACTCGACTTTTACCGCTCACCTCTTGCCGCACCTACACTCGGTTTTTAACGTTGCCCGAGAACAGGGTACATTTCCGACAGATATGCTACGGGCTCACATAATTACACTCCCTAAACCAGGCAAGACCCCGGATGAATGTCGTAATCTTCGCCCAATCTCACTTCTTAATGTAGACATAAAATTGTATGGGAAAATTCTGGCGAATAGGCTACAATACATTTTACCGACTTTAATTGGCCAGGACCAGGTGGGGTTTATTTCTGGCAGGCAGGGACCAGATAGCACAAAAAAGTTGATCAACTTGATGGAAACCTTGCAGCGGGCAGGGTGTCCTTGCTTGGTGTTGTCCCTGGATGCTGAGAAAGCCTTCGATAGGGTAAATTGGCTATTTCTCCATGAAACCCTGAAGATGTATGGTTTTCCTCCCCCGTTGCTGACGGCAGTAAAGGCCCTGTATGATTCCCCTTCAGCCAGAGTTCTGACATCGGGATTTATGTCTGACGAATTTGTGATTACAAACGGCACACGTCAGGGGTGCCCTCTCTCCCCCCTATTATATGCCCTGGTGTTGGAACCGCTGGCACAGGCTATACGCCAGAATGACAACATTAGAGGCGTCCCAATAGGTCCCACAACGTATAAACAACAACTGTATGCGGACGACATCCTTTTGACGTTGACTGACCCAGAGGTGTCTTTATCGGCCTTATATCACGAGTTAGAGGCATATAGCAAGGTGTCCTTTCATTTAGTGAACTTACTTAAAACGCAAGCTCTGCCAATTAATATGACACAACCTTTTCTAGACACTCTTAAAGCGCAATATAAATTTGATTGGCGCTCTAATTATTTGGTTTATTTGGGTCTTAGAATCTCAGGGAAGCTTGAAGATCTTTTTCAATATAACTATGAACGTGTTCTTTCTGAGATAAGAGTGCTTATCCATAGATGGAGAATGAAAGAAGTCTCGTGGCTGGGTAGAATGGCGGCCGCCAAGATGATTATTTTACCAAAACTACTGTATGTGTTCCGGGCCCTACCCCTAAGCTTACCCCGATATTTTCTGGTCAAGGTTCAGTCTGTTTTGACCTCCTATGTCTGGAACAACAAAAGGCCTAGAGTTCCTCGGAAGCTATTGAGTTATAGACACAGAGATGGAGGCCTGAACATGATACATGTACAACACTATTATTGGGCAGCGTGCTTGGCATCTTTATCGGAGTCCTTTCACGCACGCCCCACGCCACAATGGTTATCCATTGAGGCAGCATATATGGAGGGACATGATCTGACTACCTTACTTTGGGTTCCCATTAAGGATAGACCACGAATAGACTCCCCACTGGCCAGTACGGTGTTACACCTTAAAATATGGGACAAAGGGTTTCGCTCTTTCACAAATCATTATCCGATCTCTATGGCTACACCCGTGGAATCTTTTAGGTATCTCCTCCCTCACGGAGATTATGCTAGATGGGCTCAGTATGGAGTGTTAAACCTTCATCATTTCTTTGAAGCGGCCTCCATTCTACCTTTTGAGACATTGTGTACTAAATTCAAGGTTCCAAATGCAATGTTTTTATCATATATGCAGATACACTCATATCTTAAAGCTCAGAAGATATTTACTACACTGTCTGCTAAGGTTCCATTACTCTCAGAAACAGAACTATTCTGTTTGGACTCTCACTCCACTACTAAAGCGATTTCGATGTATTACAGAGTGCTTAATACTCCACAAAAAGCTGTTACTTGGACATTTCAAAAAAGTTGGGAACGGGAACTGGAACAATCTTTTACACCAACCCAATGGGCCACGGCTTATATGTTTGCAGTGGGAGCTACCCGGTGTGTTACCTTATTAGAGACACAACGAAAGATCCTTTATAGATGGTACCTCACACCAGACAGAATCAAAAAATACGTGCCGAATCAACCGGATGTATGCTGGAGATGCTTCCTAGCACAAGGTTCTATGAGTCACATTTGGTGGCATTGCCCTACAATAAATTCATTATGGAAGGACATCTCGATACTGGCGACCGAGGTCCTCGGTATGCCGATCCCTCACAAACCGGAAATTCTTTTATTGGGTATGATCAACCTCCCGAAACCTCAAAGAAAGATGTTATTTATCCTCATTTCTACGACCTCTTTGCTTATAGCACGAAACTGGAAGTCCACATTAATACCTACTAAAAAACAAGTTATTGAATTACTAAACCAATATCGTGGATTTGACTCACGGATTGTGGCATCGGAAGACATACATCCACCCAAATCAGATCCCTGGGTACTCTGAGACATACACAAAATCTATGAGGCATGTGGACTGTGACCGGGCTACCGATCCTAATACACACGTTTTATTTTTATTTTGGCTGCAACCCCCCTCTTCCCCCCCTCCTACCCTTTGTTATGGTTATTTTGAGTATTTATTTGTACTTTTGATGGCAAAATTCTAATAAAAATCTATGTTTTAAAAAAAAAAAATTCCTTCAAATATTGTGCCTAGGAGGTTCCCATAACTGCCGTGAAGTGGCGGATTTCTAGAATGTATAGAAACACTTACAAACAAAAAGTGACGTTTTCATTGACGGTAAATGCTTTTCCTTTAATCTTCCATAAACAACTGCTTGGGGCGCAGCCTGTATGAAAATACATTTTAGGACGCGCAGAAAAAGTTTTGTGTTTTTTGGGCTAAATTATTGTGAAACTTATGCAGGCTTTGGATGAAAGTAACAATAGGTGCTTTAAAATTGGGCTTTTAGCGTCGGCAACAGTGCCGTCACACCGTAACCCCTCTGAGGATATGAATCTGATACAGGCGTCAATGGCAGTGCACCCAGATATTGTGCCTTTAGTGCCAGGCATGCAAGTACTATCATACAGTAACCCCTCTGTGGTATTGTGGAAGAGTGCAGGGGTGGACCATGCGGTCCTATATTAAAAAGATATGAATCTGGGAATGGGCGTCAGTGCACCCAGATATTCTGCCTTTGGTGCAAGACTGCCAGGCCAGCAAGTATCATCATACAGTAACCCCTCTGTGGTATGGTGGAAGAGTGCAGGGGTGGACCATGTGGTTCTATATTGAAAAGTTTTTGATCTGGTAATGGGCGTCAGTGCACCCAGATATTGTGCCTTTAATGCCAGGCCAGCAAGTATCATTATACAGTAACCCCTCTGTAGTATTGTGGAAGAGCGCAGGGGTGGACCATGCGGTCCTATATTGAAAAGTGTTTTTTTTTTTATCTGTTAATGGGCGTCAGTACACCCAGATATTGTGCCTTTAATGCCAGGCCATCAAGTATCATCATACAGTAACCCCTCTGTAGTATTGTGGAAGAGTGCAGGGGTGGATCATGTGGTCCTATATTGAAAAGTTTTTGATCTGGTAATGGGCGTCAGTGCACCCAGATATTGTGCCTTTAATGGCAGGCCATCAAGTATCATCATACAGTAACCCCTCTGTGTTATGGTGGAAGAGTGCAGGGGTGGACCATGCGGTCCTATATTGAAAAGTTTTTGATCTGGTGGTAATGGGCGTCAGTGCACCCAGATATTGTGCCTTTAATGCCAGGCCATCAAGTATCATCATACAGTAAGGCTGGGGTCAGACGAACGCAGTGTTAACGTCCGTGTTGCCCGCACATAAGTACGTCCGTGATAGCATACAATTGTGTTAAATGGAGCCCCACACACGAAGTACGTCCGCACAGAAGTGCGGGGGCTGACGGACACTGCAAACGGACGCAGGTTAGGCAAGAACATAATACTGCTAGAACGGACGTGCAGAGTGCGCCACGTCCACAACGTCCGCATAGCTTTGTGTGTGAGTGATGCAACAAGGTCAGACGGACTGCATTTATACGTCCAGCATTTTTGACGGACAAAATGTTCTTTCATTGTAATATATTTTCCCTGCTACATCAGTCAAAAAATACGTCAGTGAAAAAAACCGACTGTGTGTGGCCACTACCTTGTCGTCAGTCAGTAAGTACGTCCGTACTGCACGGACGCACAGTCCGTAGAAAATGCGCTCATCTGACCCTAGCCTAACCCCTCTGTGGTATTGTGGAAGAGTGCAGGGGTGGACCATGTGGTCCTATATTGAAAAGTTTTTGATCTGGTAATGGGCGTCAGTGCACCCAGATATTGTACCTTTGGTGCCAGGCCAGCAAGTATCATCATATAGTAACCCCTCTGTGGTATTGTGGAAGAGTGCAGGGTTGGACCCTGCTGTTAAAAAAATTTAAATGATATAAATCTGGCACAGGCGTCAGTGCAGCCAAATATTGTGCCTTTCATGGCAGCAAGTGCATTCACACCGTAACCCTTTTGTGGTATTGTGGAAGAGTTCAGTGCTGGAGGTTTTGTGCATGCAGAAGACATACCCGATCTATTCGTTACTTCGGCATCAGGGGATTGATAGCTGCTGATCCAGGACTGATTCATTTTTATAAATGTCAGCTGGTCTACAGAGTCGGTGGACAGACGCACTCTTGTCTGTGACAAAACCTCCAGCGGCACTGAACGTCCTTTCAGAAAGCACGCTAGATGAAGGGCAACCTAGTAGCTGCATAGCATATTGGCTAAATTCTGGCCAGTGATCCAATCTCAACACCCAGTAAGCCAGTGGATCATCTGCTGGAAAGGTATCCAGGTCTGCCCTTGCCCCTAGGTAGTCCTGCACCATATGGTGAAGACGCTGGCAATGGGTGCCTACATTTGACGTCTCTGGGCGTCGAGGACTAAAAAAATTTAAAAATGCATCAGTCAAGCGGCCCTGGCCTTCACCGCTATTCCTCTGATCACCTGCAGCCTCAGAAGCACGTGTGTCAGCACTTGGTAATCTACCAGTGCCTGGAAAGGTGTTACACAAGTGTCGCTTTAGAGCGTCCTCAAGTTTTGTCATCCTGTGCTCACTCTGTGTGGGCAGGATGAGCTCTGCAACTTTCCCCTTGTATCGTGGATCAAGAAGGGTTGCCAACCAGTAATGATCCCTCTCCTTGATAGCACGAATCCTGGGGTTCTTTAGCAGGCTTTGCATCATTAGGGAGCCCATGCAGCGTAGGTTGGAGGTGGCATTAGCTGCCGGGTCTTCCTGGTCAATGAGGATGACCGTATCGTGCACTTCCTCCTCCCAGCCACGCACAAGCCCTTCTGTTTCTGGGCACACAAAACCCTGCCTTGAGGAATCCTCACCTTCAATGCCCCCACTACTTAAATAGTCCTCCTCCTCCTCATCCTCCTCCTGTCTGATCTGAGTAGGACCCGCTGGTATGTTGTCTACGGAAAGACTGGGGCCTTGAGAGCTAGGGAAGGCCTCCTCTTCCTCCCGCTGCTCTGCCTCTAGAGCCACATCTATAATTCCCCGCAGAGTGTGCTCCAGCAGGAACACTAAAGGAATTGTGTCACTGATGCATGCACTGTCCCTGCTCACCATCCTCGTTGCCTCCTCAAATGGTGACAGTACAGTGCATGCATCCTTGATCATCAGCCACTGCGGGGGGGAAAAAAAAACAAGTTGACCTGAACCTGTCCTTGTGCCATACTCACACAGGTACTCGTTGATGGCCCTCTGCTGCTTGTGCAGACGCTGCAGCATTGCTAATGTCGAATTCCACCTGGTGGGCATGTCACAGATCAGACGGTTTGTGGGAAGGTGGAATTCTCTTTGAATTTCTGCCAGGCGAACGCTTGCTGGGAATGACCGTCTGAAGTGGCTGCAGACTTTTCTGGCCTGGATGAGAAGCTCTGGCAGCCCTGGGTACTTGGTTAGGAAACGCTGTACCACCAGATTTAGGACGTGTGCTAGGCATGGTACATGCGTCAATTTACCCTTGCGTAGGGCGGAGAGAAGGTTGCTGCCATTATCGCAGATGATCATTCCCAGCTCAAGCTGGCATGGTGTAAACCATCTCTGCACCTGCCCCTGCAGAGCTGACAAAATTTCTGACCCGGTGTGGCTCCTGTCCCCTAAACAAACCAGCTCAAGCACAGTATGGCATCTTTTTGCTTGAGCCATTGCGTAGACCCTGTCAGGCGTGGGTTTAACTGCCACTTCGCCAGAGACAGAGAAGGAGGAGGAGGAGGAGGAAGAGGTGGTGGTGGTGGAGCAGACAGACCTCATACAAGCAGCTTTCTGGAGGCGTGGTGGATGAACAAGCTCCAGCACAGAGCCCCGTCTTGGATCCCTCCCAGCTGCAATCAGAGTTACCCAGTGTGCTGTGAAGGAAATGTAATGACCCTGTCCATGCTTGCTGGACCACGTGTCTAAAGTGACATGCACCTTGCTGCTGACTGCCTTTCCCAATGACTGGATAACATTGTCTTCCACGTGCTGGTATAGTGCTGGAATGGCCTTGCGTGAAAAGTAATGGCGTTTTGGAACCTGCCACTGTGGTACAGCAAATTCACAGAAGGGAGCAGAGTCCACCAGCTGGAAAGGCAGCAGCTGCAATGCGAGTAATTTTGCTAAGCTGGCATTTAGACGCTGTGCTTGGGGATGGTTGGGACTATATTTTTTCTTTCGCTGCAGCAGCTGCGGCAACGTAATCTGACTGCGTAAATCTTCAGCTACTGGGATGATGTCACATTGTGGAGAAGGACCTGCTGGTACATCCATTACTGTAGCATCATCCCTGTCAGTGGAGGTTGTAGGCAATTGCATGGCAGGACATACAGTGTGGGTAGAGACAAATGAGGAGGAGGAGGACCTACGCAAAGTTTTGCCCCAACGGGATGTGTGGCACTTGTTCATATGTCGCCTCAAGCACGTGGTACCCAAGTGTCCGGTGTTTATCCCACGCTTCAGCCTCCTCTGACATAGATTACAAATAGCAACGGTGGGGTCTGCTGCACATTTCTTAAAGAACTCCCAGACAGCAGAGTTCCTGCATGTGTTCTTTGAGACAACAGCGCTCTGCACCGGAGCAGCTCTGACATCTGATGCCTTGGACTGACTAGTGCTACGGTTGGTCACAGAGGATGTTGTGCCTCGTGTTTGCTGTGCCTCCTCCTCCTCCCCCTCCTCCTCACTTGATTCCTCAGTTCGATCTGGCACCCAGGTGGAGTCAGTGACCTCATCATCATCAATGTCATCTTCACCCCCTATCTCCTCGTCACTGGAGCCAACTTGTCAGTATGCTGCAGCTGCTGGGGCAACATGAGTGCCAGTTATTTGTGTGTCATCACTGGCACCCCCTTCCTCTAGGTTGATTATACTCCCTTGCTCAACCTCAGAGATTGAATGAGAGCACTGTACTTGCTGCGCATCCTCAAGCAGCATGTCACTCTCATTGTAGTCAAACAATTCAGCTGACTCCTCCGTGTGTGATAGCGAGGCTACGGCAGGAGTAGCTGTGGACATGGAGGCTGCATTAGATGCTTTGGCAGCTGAGGTGGACTGTAAAGCACTAGAAGCCTGGCTGGCAGAGGATGAGGATTGCCTGGTTAGCCAATCCACCAAGTCCTCTGTATGTTGCTGCTGCTTAAGACGGCCAGCACCAGTTAGAAAGAACAAGCGTGCCCCTGCAGAGGATGCACCACGTCCACCACGACCAGAGGCACAGCCTCCCGACACAGGGGCTGCTTGCCCTCTTATCTGTGTCTGGGAGCGTCTGCCAGCCCTTTTTGTTCTTTCAGACATGGTGAGTGATATATAGATTAATATATACAGAACTCTGATTCAACTCTGGTATAAAGATTTAAATAACTCTGGTATAACTCAGTGAGACACACTGATAGCTGGCAGCCAGTGACAAGAGACAGATCACCTCAATTCACAAATGTTTAAAAGAAATTAGTGAGCCCCAAAATAATGCGTGGTACTATTTGTGTGACAAGACACAGATCACCTTAATTCACAAATGTTTTAAAGAAATTAGTGAGCCCCAAAATACAGCGTGGTACTTTTTGTATGACGAGACACAGATCACCTTAATTCCCAAGTGTTTTAAAGAAATTAGTGAGCCCCAAAATACAGCGTGGTACTTTTTGTATGACGAGACACAGATCACCTTAATTCAAGTGTTTTAAAGAAATTAGTGAGCCCCAAAAAAAATTGCTGGCTGTGTGACGAGACACAGAAGATCACCTTAATTCCCAAGTGTTTTAAAGAAATTAGTGAGCCCCAAAATACAGCGTGGTACTTTTTGTATGACGAGACACTGATCACCTTAATTCACAAGTGTTTAAGAAATTAGTGAGCCCCAAAAAGATTTGCTGGCACAGTGACAAGACCCAGAAAATCACCTCAATTCACAAATGTTTTAAATAAAGTTGTAAACCCCCAAAAACTTGCTGGCACAGTGACAAGACACATATCACCTAAATTCCCTGATATTTGATCGAAATGAGACCCCCCAGACCCCCCCAGTAGCGTGGCAGACCGGCAGTAACAACACACACAACTATCTTCTTTGAAATCTCCTCTGAAATGCATGCAGAAGCATTGCGTTGAAACCTTATTTAGTGTGCTGCGGGACTTAGCTCTGTGAGCCCATGATTGGGCAAAATTTGCCCAATCAGGACTCTGAGCGGTGATTGGCATAGTGTTCAACCAGTCTTGCACCAGACCTGTGGTCAGGTGCAAGGCTGTAGCCAATTACGAGCTTCAGGCAGTGGGAAATTGTGGTCCATTGTGGTCGAACATGCGGTGAACACCCGGAAATGTTCGGGGATCGCGATCTGCTCGAACAGGCTAAGTTCGGGTCGAACCCCGAACCGTCCGAACCGTCCGAACCCGAACAGCTCATCCCTAATATAGAGCCCCAGAAATCAGTAGCTGAGGCATTGGGTGCATAAACATTTAGAAAATGATACGTTTTTGAATACAGGGAACCAGAAAGTAAAACAGAGCGGCCATCAACATAACATTTATACGATACCACTTGAAAGGGACACGATTTGCAAATTAAAATGGAGACACCATTACGTTTGCCCAATGCTCTGGAAGAAAACTCTCTGGTGTAAACGTGATCAGTCAACACTGTTTTTACATGTTTAACCAAGTGTGTCTCTTGAATAAAAGCAATGTCCACTTTATCAGATTTTAAAGTGCGTAAAAGAAGTCGGCGTTTGTTGGGCGAGTTCAATCCCTTCACATTTAGGGATGTAAATTTCAGAGCCATATCAAAAACAAGGAAAACTCGTGGTCAGACCGTACCCATATTTCAAACGTTGGGATCGTCCTTCGTGTGATACAAAGACCCACATGCTGCATAGTATCGAATAGAAGAAGAAGTGAACCACCTCCAGATGGATGAAAAACCACTACAACAAAATAAAAAAAATAAAAACACGTAACAAAAACTGAGAAAAAACAAACGGAAAAATTCCCGGTCTTACCCTTCGCCGGGAGCCGTGGGGGTGTGAGGGAAAAAAAATACACCTCAGAGCCATAAAAACATAGACCAAAAAGGTCCAGAAGGCCAAGTCATCCCCAATGGCCACTACCATCCAACCGAAAGTGGAAAAAATAAAGAAAAAGAAAAAATCCTCCCTTCCCCTTGAACCATCCGAAAAAAGATTGATCCGGAGGCTAAATAGACTCGAGGATTACAATGCGAGGGTAATGAAATGAAACACCAGCCAGGACCTGACCAAATCCCAGCAATGCTGCTGAAAATCAGCGCGCCGGCAATTGTAAAACCTGTCGCGACCCTAATCAATGAATCACTGGCGACTGGATATATACCCAAACTCTGGAAGACTGCGAGAGTGGTACCTATCCAAGTGGAGACAATACTTTGGTATCAAACTACCGTCCAATATCATTGCTTCCTGTAATGTCAAAAATTCTGGAAAAATGTGTTTACACTCAATTACGCGATTACTATTAGTATTTGAACTATTTAACCCCAGATCAATCCGGCTTCCGTCCAAATCATTCAACCACAACTGCCCTTTTAAAAGTTTCCAATGATATCCAGGCTGGTATGGAACAAGGAAACCTAACTGGAGCCATCTTCCTTGATTTTGCCAAGGCCTTTGACACAGTAGACCATGGCATCTTATTACAAAAACTTAAAAACTCTGGTATTGGTGATCGCACGCTAACCTGGTTTCAATCATATGTGTCTGATCGGTCACAATATGTTTCCATTTCTAACAGCACTTCCCTCCCCCTCCCAGTCACGTGCGGTGTACCCCAAGGCTCGATACTCGGCCCCCTGCTAATCACAATATTCATAAATGATCTGCCCAATGTCTGCAAAGCCTCAACTGTACACATGTACGCAGACAACACTGTAATCTAAACCAGCAAACCAGATCTCCCACAGCTGGAGGCAGTGCTGCAAGACCAATTCACAGACGTAGAAAAGTGGATCAAAGATAACAAACTTTTTCTAAATGCTGACAAAACTGTTACAATGCTCTTTGGAACAGCACCTAAACTACACAAATTGCAAACAATCCTGTTGCTTTGTGCTACAATGTAACTACATGACCCACCATTGTGACATGTTAAAGAACTAAACTGGCCATCACTGGAATCTAGACGCACCCTTCACCTTTCCAACCTGGTGTTTAAAATCTTTTCTGGGAAGCTACCACCCTACCTGAATAGACTGCTTCCCTCAGCAGTTCCCTCATCCTATAAGCTCCGATCCAGGACTGGCACCTTACTTGCAATACCACAATACAAAAAGAAAGTGGCTCGATCCTCATTTTCCTACAGAGCACCACAATTATGGAATAACCTCCCAGACGCCATCAAATCTTCCCCCAGTCTAAAGTCCCTTAAGAGCTCCCTATTAACATACCTCAATAAGGAATGCACCTGTAAACATGTAACATAGTGACTATATTTCCTACATAATTATTTTCTGTATTTGTTTTGTGTTAATATCTTGCATTTTACTACTTTGTATTTCTGTAACCATGTTCTTGAATCCAGGACATACTTGAAAACGAGAGAAATCTAAATGTATCCTTCCTGGTAAAATCCTTTATAAATAAACAAATAACAGCAGAGGTAGTAGAGAAGATCAGTGGAGCTCAACCCAGGCCTGAAGGAGGAGGGCCACATCGTGGTGATTTCACCTGCACCCACTCCGTGGGTAATCCAAGAAGTGGAGGAACCGGGCCCTCTGGGGATACAAATCCATCAGGAGGTTGTATGTCCAAGGCCTGGAAAAATCTGCCAGGATCAGCGTGCGGCAAAAGAACATGCTTTCTCCTGTTTCGGAAGGCCAAAATTTTAAAAGGGTGTCCGCCATGCGAACGCCACTTTATGCTCACGGAGAAGGTCCGCAACCGGTTTCCACAGTCGCCTACGACGAAGTGTGCTCGGAAATATGCTTTGATATAATTGTAGGGGTACGCCATCATATAACACAGGGATAGTGCTGTTTTTACGTAAAATCAGTTCCTTAGTAGTAAAGTGAAGAAACCGCACTATAACATCTCGAGGCCGATCTTCCGTTGCACCTCGGGTACGCAAGGCCCTGTGTGCTCGGTCAAGCTCCCAGGTGTGATTGGGAAGCTCCGGAGCCACAGGGTGCAGCATTGCGATCACAAAATCACCCAGCGGGTCGTCCTCAGCACCCTCAGGCAGCCCTCTTATCCGGAGATTGTTCCTACGGGATCTGTTAGCTAAATCTTCTAGCTGTGATTCCAAATCGTCAATCTTATGAGACATAGCATTAAAATGATCCACCAGAAGAAATAGTTTCGGTACGCTGCTCCAGATCAGCAGTTCGCAGTCCTAGGGCCTGTGTGTCAGCCTGTAAGGCCTTTGTATTCTTCTCCATCTCCCCTGCCAGAAATACCTTCATATCCGTCATACTGCCCAGGATTGTGGAGACCTCTGAAGCACCTAAGCTTAAAGCGGCTGCCTCCTGTTCGTCGGAGTCCGATTCCGCAGCCAGACTAGACCGCAATATCGAGCTGCCGCCATCTTGTTTTTTAACCCGTTTGCGTTTGGATTGTAATATGCGGTAAATATCGCAGCAAACGATAGTGCTCACGTAGGTGAGCGCGCTACCGTTAGCGTTAAGAGTGTAATAGAGCCCTTAATCTTTTAACTGTCCCAGAATAACAATCCATATGCAAAAATGGTATTACCCTACATTTAAGAGTTAACTACTCATCCCATACTACCAATATATATTTAATTACCAATATTTTTTCAGAAAAAATTGGATGGTATTAAAAGTGTTAAAAAAAGAACTTGGTTACATAAATGCAAATCTTGCATGACATAGATAATATTATTTAACTAGCAACATCAGTTGATTCTGTTTGTATATTCATTAGAGATGAAAGTGCTTCAAAAGTGCTGAATTGTTAGTTTGTATGCTGTCAAATAATATTCGATTTCATCTAATATGTCATCAGATGAAGTGCCTTTCTGGGTGCATGTATAATATGCAGTCATTAGTATATTTCTTAACTAATTAAAAAGAAAACAAATTATTGTTTAGAAAGTTTGTGCTTGTTGACATGTCCACTAGGGATGAGCTGTTCGGTTCGATCAGTTCGGAGTTCGATTTGAACTTTGGCCGTTCGCAAGTTCGCGAACTTCGAACTTTTTGGTGTGTTCGGTTCGAGTTCGAAATTGTTTTTGGAAAAAGTAAAAAATGCTTTAAAAATACAAAATAATCTAGAAATAAAGAGACTCTTTACTGCAGAATATTATAAGCAATGGTTTATTAGCTATTGAATTAAAAACTAATGTCTAAATGTCTAGGTGCAAAGATTCTCACCTCTAAATGACCTGTGCTCTCAAACAGCGTAAATAACAGGTGTTTAATTAGTGTTTGGAAATAACATGTGCTTCTAATTAGTCCGGTCTTATGAATTTGATACATTGTATGCAGACTGTGAGTGCCAGGTGTCGTGTGTGGGTCTGTGATGGCGATGTTTCCATAAATCCTACAAATCCGCCACTTCACGGGCAGGTTATGGGGACCTCCTAGGCTAGATATTTGAAAGAATTTTTTCATTTTTATTTTTAACCCTTATTTTATGGAAAACTCACTGTTCCTTTAACCCTTTCACTGCTGAGGCATTTCACCGCTGTGTGCTGAGCTAATTGTTACCGCTTTCGCTCATCATGTTTAAAAGCGATTTGAAGCCACACTTTATAATACGACCCAGACGTATTATATATCGTTCTTTCCGGCAGACTCGGCAGATTCATAATATATCATTTTTATATGTATACATCATGTTCTGCCTGTATATTATAACAAAAAATTCAGTAAAACTTGAATTTTTAATCATCTGCAGCGTGTAAAGTGTTTTTTTTCCACCTTTTATCACATGAACGTTTGCGGTTATATTTTCTATGTGGTGCGCTTGTAAAAAAATTAGAAATGGGGACTTATTAAATTTTCTGGGAGGAATTATGTGATTCTTAGCAACGCACACCATAGAAAAAAATCATTAGTGCAGCATCATTGTTCACATTATAATTGAAATGTGAACAATATTGCTGCATTAATAAAAATAACACTCAAAAAAAATACATGGTTTTTATTTTTATTTTGATACTTTATACCTGGTCATGTTGGGTATCATTCGAAAGGCCATGCTCAGGCCTTTCGATTGACCCCCTCCATGACCCCCTAGCTGCCACGGTTCTGGAGATATCAGGGTTCAAATAAACCCCCTATCTCCACCAGGGGATTCTGGGCAGCTAGGGGTTCCCGGCTATCTGACGGCATCACACTATGCGTGAGGACGTCAGGCAGTAAGGAGGGACCCGGGGGTGGAGCCGCCATCCAAGATGGCGGCCCCCACCGGATCTAGGCCGCACTTCGGCGCTGCATGGCGCCGAAGTGCGACCCGGTTCCTAAGGGGTAAGGCTAGGGTCAGACCAACGCATTTTTTGCGTTGTCTGTGAAAAAGTGCGTTCGAACGAATGGACGCATTTTTTCACAGAATACGCGATAGCGGTCATACGATATGCATTTTCTTCCCTGATTTTGTGCGGTTACCAATAAAACACTTTTTGCGTCTGGACGGGATGTTGGCCGGACATTAGCAGTGTCTGACATCTCCTAATCACACATACATGCCGCTAGCAGACGCAGCGCACTCTGTATGTCAGTACTAGCGGTTTGACGTTCTCGAAAAAATGTGTTCGTTTGCCATTTGCGTTGCGCGGCCGCACAAAAGGCCGTTGTTTTGTGCGGCCTTTCTTCGTATGCTGCCCGGCATTGGACGTAATTTGCTGCTAGCGCTAGTGTGATTTAGTGCGGCTAAACGCACGTTAATACTGCGTTAGTCTGACCTTAGCCTTAAAGCCAGGCACCGCTTAAAAGGGGAGACTCTCCCCTTTTAAGCGGTGCCTGTCTATTTTTTGTGGGACCTCCCGATCGGGAGGGAGAGGGATCCGAACGGACCCCCCCTCCCTTCCAGGCGATCTCCCGGCATTGGCGGGGGTCACCTGGAAATAACGTCATCGTGCATGGCGCGTTGACGTAATTTATGTCGGGAGGAGTTTGACTTCAGCGTCTGAGGACGCTGAAGTCAGAACGCCGCGGGACCCTGGACAGAGAGGTGAGTATCTCCGATGAGGGTCCCGCAAAGCTGATGACGTGTGGGACACATCCTCCTCAGCATACAGCGGGAGTAACTGAGGACGTGTCCCACACGTCGTCAGCAGTGAAGGAATTATAAACGTCTTTTTTTAAACTTTTTGTCCTTGTTTCCTGTCCTCCAGGGCACTACCTGGACCCAGACATTGTTTTTAAATGTTTCTATACATCCTACATATTTTTAACCCTTATTTCATGGAAAACTCACTGTCCCTTTAAAAATGTTTTTTTATTTAACTTTTTGTCCTTGTTTCCTGTTCCCCAGGGCACTACCCGGACCCCCATACACCTTTTATGTGTATATCTAGCATATATGCCCTCTTGGAGGGCACTCTAAAATTCGAACTTTGAGTCCCATTGACTTGTATTGAGTTCGTGTTCGAGTTCGTATTCGAACTTTTGAAAAGTTCGAGTTCGAATGCGAACCGAATTCGGGGGTGTTCAGCTCATCCCTAGTGTCCACGTAACAGATTTAAATGCCCGATTAATGCCCTACAAATACTTATTATAGTGTTAATGGAGTTTCTGTAGTATGGGGCAGAGGTTTCTGTGAGAAGTTTTAGACTTGATTATTATATTAACAAAATAATATCGCAGATAACACGATATTAAATAATGACATCTTAACATTTTCTTCTCTCGTTTAATGTCTGATACCATCTTCTGTTTGTGACAAGTTTACCTACAAATAGTAAAATCATCTCACAAAGGTTATAATGCCCCCAATTATTTTAAACCTTGTAGTCTTCATATTGTGCCATTGCTTATATAATTTTCAATCCATTTCTCTTAATGCTGCCATGCAGAGATGGCTCTATAATTAGGCAAAATAGGTGGCCGCCTAAGGCCTCGCTCAAACAGGGACCTCATAGGATTGTATTTCAGTGGTATTTCAGCATGTACATGTTCATGTGATTACTTGTATACTACACAAATCCCCTCCTACATTACCATACACTAAGCTGTCTGAACTGGCATTAATAGTAGGTTTTGTGGGCTAATTTCTGTATTTTTGTGCTGTAATTGGCACCTCATAGTCGAACTTTGCCTGAGGCCTCGCTAATTCTAGAGCCACCCCTGCTGCCATGTATGCTGCCCCTACATAGTAACATTAATATAAATTTGCCTATATAGAATCTATATTGTAAATATCACCTCCCAGGAAAAGTGGAGCTGCGTCCACGCCGAGGCAATAGTTTGCTGTGTTGATCTCAGAAACCTACCTGTATGATTTGATATCAAATCTCTCTATCAGAGCGGTGGCACCCTTTTGGGCACTTCAAGTGATGTTTCTCTAGAATCATATGTGGGGTAGCAACCTTCCGAAACTTTCTTTCTCAGAATTTTCTGACCTCTCTTCTCTCTTTCTGCTAGTTGTGAATTTAGTGCCCTTAATGTGATCAAAGTAATATTTTATGCATGTTTCCTGTCTGTCCTAGTTTGGGGTAGTACCCAATATGATGCTGCCATGGTTAGCCAGGACAAATGAAAATATTTTCCATTGCATACCAGAATTTTCATTTCCTGATCATTTTCCATGGAAGCATCAGTTTCCAATAATTTTTTTTATTCTAATCCAGGGATAGCAAACCCCGGCCCCAGATGTCTCTGGACTTCAACTCTCATGAGTCTCTGGTTATCTATTGCATTCAAAAATTTCTGGGAGTTGCTGGCAATCTGGGAGGGCCAGAGTTTGACATCACTGATCTAGTAAAGCTTACAGCGGACTGAGACAATCGCATATATGCCTATATTAATTTTAATATGCTTAATTGATCATATCTTTGAGCTGAGCGGAAAAGCTAACCCAAAGTGAGTTTTCCATGGAAAATAGAATTTACAGTAAGTAATGTATACATTTTCATATACATATAATAAACCAGAGTGACTGCACAAAACCTAACCATGCATTATTTTTAAGGGTCCTTCTGTGACCAATAGGCAACGTATGATCTTATTTTGTAACTAAATCCCTAATGATTTTGCCTGTCAGGTGTTTTTCAGATCTCCAAAGCAGTGCTGTCAAAGCCACGGACCTCCAGATGTGGAGGCCTACAATTCCCAGAATTCTTCCAATGTAATATATGGCCAGGAAATAATGGGAGTTGTAGTTCAGAAATATCTGGATGGGCTCAGGTCGACAGCCATGCTCTAAAGCTTTAATGAAGTGGAATACTTTGTTTATATAAACTGTGGCAGTGTGGCACAGGGTACATCAGCAGTACCCCTTGTTATGATTTATCAGAGCCTTTCCAGCAAGGAGATTCAGTGATGTAATAATAACCATTTTGGATAATGTGAATACTAGGTTGTGTCAAGGTGTCAGGTGTCAGAATGCCTCTCTGGCAAGCTTTTGCCTGTGGTTGTAAGTAGAAACAAATAAACCTTTTGCAAGCCAATTATTAAACCCCATCCCATTGTATAACTATGGGGTTATACAGAGAAATTCAAAATGTCGCCGCACGTTCAGTGCCCTTTCGTTCCCCGCACTTCGGGGCGATTCTAGTTCGCCGACCCTGTGGTGTATTCAGCAAGCACCACAGGGTCCCCATAGTGCAGGGAAAACTCACCGCAAACCCGCCAAAACACTCACTGAAAACCCGCTGAACACTCACTCTACACTCACCGAAAACATGCAGAAACCACCGCAAAAACCACACCGCAAAAATCAGAGGAGCCGCCGATCACAGTGCAGAGCAGCCGTCGGAAAAAGCCGTCAGGCAGATGAACGGGGTGAAAACCCCCCCAAAAAACAGTACGTTTGAAAGTCTGAAAATTGAAACACTGTTTGCAAAAAAAAACTACTGAACGAAAATGTCTGGAATTAACATAAAAGATCCAATGAATGATGATAAAAGGTCTGTTACAAAAAAAGAAAAAACACTTTAAAAAAAGAAAAGGAAAGAAGTTTGCCAAAACAAAATCCCAAAAAATGCCTAAAAGATCCTAAAAGAATTAAGGACTTTTTACTGCAGATTAAAATAATAAACGGTTTATTAGATATTGAATTAAAATGGGAATATTCTTAACATTGAAGCCTATGGGGTTCGCCTGAATAAACCTGTCAAATGAAATCACCGAACAGCAGGGCATTTTGGCAACTTTTCACTGCTGTTCGGTGTTCTCTGAATAGACGAACCATTGCTTCTCTATGGGGATTTCACTGCCCTCGCACAGGCACCGTACGTGCTAGCAATTCGCCAACATTTGGCAAACTGCCTGCTCTCTGAATAGACGAATGGCCCTGAAATGTCCCCGTACGCTGAATTTCAGTGTCCGGTTATGTTTTGGGGCCAGATCGGCTCTCTCTGAATAACCCTGTATATATAAAATATTTAAAAGTAATCACAAAATAAACACAAATAATTCTATTATATTTGTATCTACAACATACCAAATTCAGAGTTACAATGATGCTACTGTATGTATAATTGCATTAACTCAATCCATTGCAGCACTGCTGTGTCCAAGTTTATATTTTAGAAAGTGTATCATAAATGAAACAATGAATAACAAATACTACTATAGGATAGAATGTTAGAAGTAAATGTAGGGTTAAACACATCATTGTTGATTAACCTGCAAGTGATAAAGTGTGTTCGGCTATTTCAGTGCGTTTAAAGTGTCAGTGATAAATCCATGGTAGAGACAAATGATGTAATATACACTTTGAAACATATTTATGGCTGTTTTAAGAAGAATAGGAAATTTGAAAAGACAGAAGAAAAAAAACACTGTAATAACACATTCGTTTGTAACAAGCCATTAATTTCTGTCTAACTATACCTTGGAGGTTTCAGCACAGTTTCATAAAAGCATCAACACTAATATACAATTTGAGACTAAAAGCTCAATTTACCCTTCAACAGCCCAGTGATTATACCCATGTTTTATAGGCTACTCTTTATGAACATGTGATTTTCTACTATGGATTTTATTACAAACCCTATCAGTGTTAATTGTAGTTTTGTTTTTCATCAAATACAACATGTTCCCAGTTGACACTTTAAAATGTGTCCCACTAAAATGTTAATATCAGCAAGTTACACTTTCATCTCAGCGGTAAGGCTACTTATATTGATCTAAAAAAGAAGATAAAAAAATATACATATTTGATGCCTATGGTAACTTCTTCATAACGAGTGTGATAATGATTGTTATCATTTATCGGTAGTAAGCATGAGATTTTTTCAAACGATATTAAATTTAGTTTTTCTAATTTTACAAATATATATTTAGAAAATCATGTTTTAAATAGCGTAATTCTGCCATATATATATATGCACACATGATATATTACAGGTAAAGTCTGGTTAAACCTAGGAACACCAGGGTAAACCTTATATTACACAGGCACCTTCAGGTAAGAAATCAAACTTTGGGCTTTACATGAGCAATTCTAGCTTTATCCAGATGTCCACCAGGTTTCACCTGAGTAGAACCAGATGTACCCAAATGCCGCTGAGTAATCTGTTTTCTGAGTCTTTTGAGTGGCTTACAGTTGACCCCAAACCTATGATCACCCATATCCATATCCAGCCCTAACCCTAACCCTAACCAATCTTAATCCAAAACCTAAACCTAAATCCATCCCTGATCCTAATCTTAACCCTGGCCTTAACCTTAAACCTGAACCGAAACCTGGCCCTAACCCTAAGAATCACTTTTACCCAAGGGGGATTGGGTAGTCTGCAGATTACCTGGGTACAGCCAGATGTTTTATTTCATTTTGAGCTTTAAAGCTGTCTGGGTAATATCAGGTTTATGTCATGGTTCACGTTCCCAGCCCTGTCCCCTTTTCCCTTGTATATGTCATAACCTGTTTTACCTTGTGTTTTTGTTGCTATTCCTGAGTTGCAGCCCAGGGGTTAATTGTTCTGCTCACCTGTCTGTGCTTGTGTAGATCCCCTCCCAATTTAGGAGCAATGTGCCCATAGTGCATTGCTCCATGATTTCACTTCCTGATTCATTCTGTGGTTCAGTGTGTTGTTTTTGAGAGCTGCCTGCTTTTTTTGTTCCTGTTTTAGTTTGTATAATTTTGGTTATGCTCTTGGTTCTGTTTCCCCCGTCTGTCTGTCAGTTACCTCTGTTATTGAGTTCCCAGTTTATTTCTAGTCATTGCTGTGTTTTTGGTTTTCTGTTTATTTGTTATACTGATTCCCTGATTACCGATATTCTGACTTGTCTGACTTCCCTTCTTGTTCTGAACCCCGGCATATGTATTATGTACTCGCTCTGGTTATCTGACTTCTGTCTTTTGCCTCATGACGATGCTTCTGGATGTTCCTGTTTTGTACTGTTTATATTGAGTTCCTAGAATCTGTGTTTATTCCTGAGTTTCTGCATGGCTCTAAGTATTTTTCCTCTAGATCCAGCTATCTCAAAGACTGGCCTATCAGATCAGGGCTTCTGTAGTATTGCCATGCAGAGGTCTCAAGTTAACCCTGTGTTGCTCGTCACATATATATATATATTATATATATATTGCTGTCAGTATATTTCTGCATATAGGGGCTTTCACCTGAACCAGGGCCTCACCTTGGTGCAAGCCTGGTGCGAGCGTGACAGTTTACCTAGGTAATCCTAGTTTTTACCATACTTTGGACTGTCACTTTACTCGTGTCATGCTGACCCTTGGCTTGGGACATGATGGGCATTGGTTCAGAAAGGAAATTAGCCCTTTAGGCAGGTTAGCTGCTGGCTACATAGACAGATACAGCAGATATAGAATATACAGATTCCAGACAGGAAATACTAGGACTAGAACACAAGGGGCAGAAAGGCATAGAAGAAAATCTAAAGGAGTCCCTATACTGGGGAAGATCCTTGAAATGGTCTTCTAACTATGGAAGCCTCACAAACAATAACAGAGTCAGGAGAACAGGAAGGGAGAGGGTTAAACAAGACAGACAGGAGATCCTAAACTGAAGGGAGGTCCTTGTACTGGCCTCTATGCAATAATAACTAATAGTACTGGATACATACACAGAACATAAACAAGGCTAGAATGGTCAGGACTGGAGCAAAAGATACAGAACCAGGAAGGAACGTCAGACTAGCAGAGGTTGGCAACAGATCAGTAATATATAGATTACAGGGAGCAGACAGAGTAGTCAAGAAAAACTAAGATCAATAAATGAGAAAATACCAGAATATATATGCAGGAATGCAGCGATACAGGAACCAGGAACCTGAACCCAGGAAACAGGAACCAGAACTCACAGGACCAGGTATCAGAACTCATACTAGAGCAATGAGCCTCTGTGCAGCTGGTGTTTTATTAGGGAGCAGGTCTGGACAATTAGGACATGTGATCCCAGACCTGAACAGCACAGCAAATCCCAGGAGCGGAACAGGGGGGAATAGCCAGACCCAGACAGGGAAGAGCTGACCTGGATCCCTCTCACCACCAGGGGGCACGGCTGTAGCCAGTGGAAACGTGACAACTCGTAACATATATTTTATATGGAGAACAACACAATATAATATAATAAAATACACACAGGGCTATTCAGAGAGAGGTGAAAACCTTGAGAATTGGCAGGAGAATAAACAATCTAGACCAAATAGCCAATTTGGAAAGTGAGATAAATGGCAGAATTTTTCTGGTTTGACTATTTTGACCTAGAATTTTAAATTCTCCAGTCATTCTCAAGATTTTCACCTCTTTCTGAATAGCCCTGATAGTATTTGTTGCATAACAAGAGTAACAAAATGACAAGATTAAAAATGTATTTAATGAAGGAAAACAAAAAAGGGTTATGAGTGACACATGTACATAGCTGTGAGTGCAAGAGTGGCTGTGAAAGACTATAAGGTATGTACCTTATCACTGTGGACCTTGATCACTGTAGGGTTCTGTATACTCAGACCAGGAACACCATATCAAGCAATATTGCGGATCATTCATAAAAGAAAAATTCAATCCCTCTATCTCACTAAATATTTCAACTTTTAGAATCTTAACACAGATACACATGGAACTCATTTTTTTTCCGAGAGCTGGGATCTACAATCTAGCAGTATAAAAGTCTAGTTTGTTTGAGAATCTGGTTCAAAGGCGAGAGATATGTTGCAGAAGGACATGGTAGGTGTATTTTTTCTGTTCTTTACAGTGATACAACAGTATGTTTTTCTGCATTAAGAATCTGGCCAAAAAGAAACAGATGCAAAACCATCAGATTGTAAAGTCATTTGATTGCTCTGGGTCCCTGGTCAGTCATATTCTTGGAGACCCTCAAATATGCATACTGTACATAGGGCATATTTACTAACCAGACATTATGGAAAACTGACTCAAGTTAGGTGGGTACATAGCTAAACATAGATTTTTTTTATTATCTATTGCAGTGTTTTTTTTTCCCAATGTTGCTTCAAAAATGCAGATATAACATTTTGCCTGAATTCAAATTTTTGTAGTTCAATTTAGAATGATTAATCAAAATAATTCCTTTTTATTTTAATTTTGAATGAACTTTGTCCTTTGATTTTCTGTTAGAAATATAGCTTTGGTTAAATTCTCAGTGTAATTCAGAACCCAACCTGCCTTCTACTATTTTATTGCATACAACATTACTCATACTTAGTTTGATATTTTTTATTACATTTATATTTATAGTTTTATTTATTTTACATTTGATATAGCTTTTCTATATTTCATCAATGTAGTCTCCTGTAACCTTTCACATAAAACCCACAAATATAAAAAAACAAATGATTTCCAAGAAATTACTTTGTTCTTTTTTTATTCTTTCATTAACAAAGTCGAGCTTCACTGAAGTGAGCTCTAGTAAAGATAGAAAAGTCAAATACTCAACTATAATATCCATGCTCTAGTTACGCTTCGATCAATATATATAGCCTTATTAAAATCCCAATGTGCACTTCCCTTCAAATGTATCATCTGATTTAATATATCAATGCACTTGGGATGGAATGCATTACACCAGGCAGAACAGCAATGTAGACATTTCAAATTAATTTAAAAAAAAATATATGAAACTTAATAAAACATATTTATCACTGTTGATGGAATGAGGCAACCAGGAACAATAAAGAGAAAATACAATGTTTGTCAAGCTTACGACCATATGCTGCTAAGTTTTTTTTATCGTCTTCGCTTGTATATCTTTATTTTCTATATAGATGTTTATTTCTGCTAGTATATTAACTGACTTCTAGTTTTATGTTGGTCCAGTTTTCTTTATTTTTAACATCTAGAGAAAAATGCACATTATGATTTTGTAAGGCTAAAATAAACAAAGAGAAAATATAAGGCTAAAAAAAATTAATTAACGGAATAGTTGTACATGCAATTTTCATTAATGATAGCTATTAGCTGTAATAATAATAATTGTGTGCTTAAATGGATGTAAAATATGTTGTATTCTTCCAGATCTGCACTCATTTTAATCATTATTTTAAAAAAATTACCCCTATAAGAATTTTAATTTGTATTAGTTAGCAAAGAAATAAATATAGAAAACAAATCTGTTGTTATGTATTGATACGTTATTAAAATATTGCCCCCAATGAATATTGCCCCCTTCACTATCAAGGAATTTTCCAGAAAACCGCTGTCAGGAATTAGTGGATTGTTGTAAAATAATTTTTAATGAATTATGCAGTAAGAAATATTTGGGAATATTCCCAATGTATTCCTTCCTCTAATGACCTGTGTGACAGATTTCGTCACCTGCTGGCCAAAAGTAGTTACTGCAGTTCTGGGCTCTGTTCAGGGTCAGCTGGGGAGATGTCTGTGAGATGCATTCGCAGCTGGTTTTACAAAGTGTAACGGTGCTAAAGCTTTAGGGGCATGTTCAGGAGTCCAAGTGCAAATCAAATTTCGCAGTAAACTAATTTCCTTTGTATTACTCCTGTGGAACACCATATCCTTTATCCTTGATATTTTGGCACCAGGAGACACCTTGCAGATTAAGCATCGTTGATCTTGGTAATGAAGAGTTTAGCCCCATAACGACAAATGACGTACAGGGTATGTCCTGAGAAAAAGGTCACTTAAGGACCCTGTACATCATGTCCTTTCAGGCCCCCTCCCTCACTATACTTACCTCTCTGATCAGCACCATGGTTAGCTACTCAATCGCTGCTGTCCATAGTGCTGAGCTGCTGGTCTGATACTTACAGGCAGGGCTATTCAGAGAGAGGTGAAAACCTTGAGAATTGGCAGGAGAATGAACAATCTAGACCAAATATCCAATTTGGAAAGTGAGATAAATGGGAGAATTTTTCTGGTTTGACTATTTTGACCTAGAATTTTCAATTCTCCAATCATTCTCAAGGTTTTCACCTCTCTCTGAATAGCCCTGAGGGTTATTCAGAGAGAAGTGAAAACTAGGAGAATGACAGGAGAAGAGAACAATCTAGACCAAATAGCCGATTTATAAAGTGAGATAAATGAAGAATTTTTCTGGTTTGGCTATTTTGACCTAGAATTTTTGCTTCGCCAATCATTCTCCTGGTTCTCACCTCTCTCTGAATAACCCTGATAGCGTTTTTCATTGAAAATGTATCAGGACCTTGGACAGGGCTATGGACTCACTATGGTGCTTAAATAATAAATTATGTACAATAAAATTTCACCAAAAATATCCTTAAAAATGCCCAAAAGCAAATTAAATTTTATTTGCAGCAAACAAATTTCATTTGCTTTTAGGCTGCAGATCAAGATATCTCAATATCGGGACACAGGATGGTGCCTTTGAAGCCAGAGATTATTTTAACCCTTTCGCTGCTGAGGCTTTTCCCGCCCCTGTGCTGAGGTCATTTTTACCGGTTTTGCTCATCATGTTTAAACGTGTTTTGAAGGCTTATTTTAGTATATGACCCAGACATATTATATATCGTTCTCTCCGTCAGACTCGGTAGATTCATAATATGTCATTATTATATGTATACGTTATGTCATGTCTGTATATTATAACAAAAAATGCAATAAAATATGTATTTTCAATAATTTACAATGTGTAAAGTGTTTTTTTTCACATTTTAACATGCGAGCAATTGCGGTTATATTTTGTATGGGGTGCGCTTGTTAAAAAAATTAGAGATGGAGTCTCGTTACATTTTTTTTGGGGAAAATTACGCGATTTTGAACAAACGCACCGCATACAAAAATCGTTAGTGCAGCATCATTGTTCACATTATAATTGAAATGGGAACAATATTGCTGCATTAACAAACCAAAAAAAAAAAAAAAAAAGTGTTTTTTTTTTATAATTTCTTTTTTTTAATTTGTTTTTTTATTTATTTTCATTTTTTTTTTTTTACAAAATTTTTCACTTTCATGTTTGGTATCGTTGGAACGGCCATGCTCTGGCCGATCCCACCATACCAAAATAACCCCTAACTGCCACGGATCGGGAGATAGGGAGTTCATTGGAACTCCCTATCTCCACCGTTGGTGGCAGTTAAGGGTTAAGTCCAGGACTGGCGTCATCGTGCTATGCACGATGACGCCAGTCCGCAGGGGAGTTCTGGAGGCTTGGCCGACATCCAAGATGTCGGCCAGCTCCGGGAAAGGATCGCGAATCGGCGCTTTTCAGCGCCGATTCGCGATCCAGCTCCCCAGGGGTTAATGCCAGGCATCATTTGGAAGGGCAGGCTGTGCCCTTCCAAATGATGCCTGGGTTAACCCCCGCAGAGCCGCCGATCGGGAGGAGAGAGGTCCGAAGGACCTCCCCCCCTCCCTTTCAGGCGCCTCCTCCGCACATGCGGGGGGCGCCTGAATTAGGTGTCATTGCGCTGCCGCGATGACACCTAATTCGGGCGGCTGTGGTCCCGGATGCGCGGCTGACATCCAGGATGTCAGCCCGCACCGGGGGGGCCAGCGATCGGCCGGAACCCGGCCGAACGCTGACCCCAATGGGAGGACGCGCTCAGCGCGTCCTCCTCATACCAGCGGGAATGCTGAGGACGCTCTGAGCGCGTCCTCAGCATCGAAGTGGTTAATCTCTGTAGTGGATAGCGTTAATATAAAACCATAAAAAGTGACAAAATGGTTAAAAAAAAACAAGTATATTCTTACACAAAAAAAAACAGTGGGCTACTTACCTATGGCCATATATGGGGCATAAACTAAATGAATTACCCAGGGGTCAATAAAATATAAGTTTACCATTATATTAGCAGCATTATATTGTACTTAACCCGTTCACTGCTGAGACAATTCACCTCTGTGTGCTGAGCTCATTTTTACTGGTTTTGCTCATCATGTTTAATCGCGATAATGAAGTCATGTTGACATAAGTCATATTGTAGGACACAGACATATTATATATCCTGTTTTACGAAAGACTCGGCAGATTCATAATATATCATTATTATATGAAAATGTCATGTCCTGCCAGAATGCTATAACAAAAAATGTTTTGAATTTTCAATAAAATTTCAATCATCTACAGTGTGTAAAATAATTTTTCACATTTTATTATGCAAGCCTTTGTGGTTATATATTCTACTAGCTTTTGCCCGCGGCTTCGCTCGCGTGGATTTTAGGATTTGTTAAAATTGATTTTAAAAGAAACTGAGATATAGGTATACTGTTTAAAAGTATTAACCCATGTAAAACATGTTTTTTATTTTTTCAGGAAGATTGTATATACCAAATTTAACACCTGTAACATCTTTGGTTCTTGAAATATAGGTATACTGATGAAAGTATTCACCCCCCTTTGCCCCCCCCCCCACTGGATCTTTGGAAAATGGTAAAATATGTGTTTTTCTTATTTCTCAAGATGAATCTAAATACAAATTTTCACGTCTCTAACATCGTCTGTTTATGAGATATAGGTATCCTGTTTAAAAGTATTCACCCCCCTTTTTTTTACCCCCCACCTGGGATTTTTGGAAAATAGTAAAACAGCTTTTTGTTTATTTTTCAAGAACATAGTAAATACCAAATTTCATGTCTGTAACATCTTTGGTTTTTGAAATATAGGTGTACTGCTAAAAGTGTTCAGACCCCCATTCCCCCAACCCCCCCTTAATTGGATTTGTGGAAAACAGCAAAACACGTTTGATTTTTTTCACGAACATAGTAAATACCAAGTTTCACAGCCGTAGCATCTTCGGCTTTTGAAATATAGGTATACTGATAAAAGTATTCAACCCCCTTTTCGCCCCCCCAAGGAATTTACAGAGAATGGTAAAATACGTGTTTTTTAAAAAAATTTCGAGGTGAATCTAAATACCAATTTTCAGGCCTGTAACATCTTCTGTTTTCGAGATATAGGTATCGTATTTAAAATATTCAACCCCCTTTTTTCGCCCCCACTTCGATTTTTGAAAAACGGTAAAATAAGTGTTTTTTTATTTTTCAAGACGAATCTAAATACCGATTTTCACATCTGTAACATCTTCTGTTTTTGAACTATAGGTATCCTGTTTAAAATATTCAACCCCCTTTTTCACCCCCTTAGGGGCGGAGTTTCCAAAAATGCTTCCTTAGTGGGTGCCTACATCATAAAAACAGTGCACCTTCAAAATGTCCCGTTCCTAGGTTAAACGGTCTCAGCAGGGCGGTGATGAGTCAGTCAGGACTTTCGCGTTTATGATAAAAGTATCCAACCCCCCTTTTTGCCCCCCCAAGGAATTTTCAGAAAATGGTAAAATACGTGTTTTTTTTATTTCTCAAGACAAATCTAAATTCCAATTTTCACATCTGTAACATCTTCTGTTTTTGAGATATAGATATCCTGTTTAAAAGTATTCACCCCCCTTTTTTTCATCCCCCACTTGGGATTTTTGGAAAATGGTAAAACACCTTTTTGTTTATTTTTCAAGAACATAGTAAATACCAAATTTCACGTCTGTAACATCTTTGGTTTTTGAAATATAGGTGTATTGCTAAAAGTGTTCAGACCCCCATTCCCCCGACCCGCCCTTAATTGGATTTGTGGAAAACAGCAAAACACATGTTTGATTTTTTTCACGAACATAGTAAATACCAAGTTTCACAGCCGTAGCATCTTCGGTTTTTGAAATATAGGTATACTGATAAAAGTATTCAACCCCCTTTTTGCCCCCCCTCCAAGGAATTTACAGAGAATGGTAAAATACGTGTTTTTTTATTTTTTTTTCGAGGTGAATCTAAATACCCATTTTCAGGCCTGTAACATCTTCTGTTTTCGAGATATAGGTATCGTATTTAAAATATTCAACCCCCTTTTTTCGCCCCATTTGGATTTTTGAAAAACGGTAAAATAAGTGTTTTTTTATTTTTCAAGACGAATCTAAATACCGATTTTCACATCTGTAACATCTTCTGTTTTTGAACTATAGGTATCCTGTTTAAAATATTCAACCCCCTTTTGCACCCCCTTAGGGGCGGAGTTTCCAAAAATGCTTCCTTAGTGGGTGCCTACATCATAAAAACAGTGCACCTTCAAAATGTCCCGTTCCTAGGTTAAACGGTCTCAGCAGGGCGGTGATGAGTCAGTCAGGACTTTCGCGTTTATGATAAAAGTATCCAACCCCCCTTTTTGCCCCCCCAAGGAATCTTCAGAAAATGGTAAAATACGTGTTTTTTTTATTTCTCAAGACAAATCTAAATTCCAATTTTCACATCTGTAACATCTTCTGTTTTTGAGATATAGATATCCTGTTTAAAAGTATTCACTCCCCTTTTTTCATCCCCCAATTGGGATTTTAGGAAAATGGTAAAACACGTGTTTTTTTTGTTTTTCAAGAAGATTGTAAATACCAAATTTCACACCTGTAACCTCTTCGGTTTTTGAAATATAGGCATACTGATAAAAGTATTCAACCCCCCATTTGCCCCCACTGTATTTTCAGAAAATGGTAAAATACGTGTTTTTTTGTTTTTCAAGACAAATCTAAATACCGATTTTCACATCTGTAACATCGTCTGTTTTTGAGCTATAAGTATCCTATGTAAAATATTCAACCCCCTTTTTCACCCCCTTAGGGGCGGAGTTTCCAAAAATGCTTCCATAGGCTAGGGTCAGACGAGCGCATTTTGTATGGACTGTGTGTCCGTGCAGTACGGACATACTTTCTGACTGAGGACAAGGTAGTGGCCACTCAGTCCGTTTTTTTCACTGACGTATTTTTTGACTGATGTAGCAGGGAAAATAAATTACAATGAAAAAACATTCTGTCCGTCAAAAATGCTGGACGTATAAATGCAGTCCATCTGACCACGCTCCATCACTCACACACAAAGCTATGCGGACGTTGTGGACGTGGCGCACTCCGCATGTCCGTTCTAGCAGTATTACGTTCTTGCCTAACCTGCGTCCATTTGCAGCGTCCGTCAGCCTCCGCACTTCCGTGCGCAACTTGTAACGGAGCCAATAGAGCTCAATGTTTTACCATTTTTTGGCGACACCGGAGAAGCAGACCGAAGGGTATCTGGGCACCTTATACAAGTCCCTACTTGCCACTTTCCTAAGATCCGGGTATAGGCTCTCCAAAAATGTGAGTTGGATATCAACCAAATTTATCTTCATTCAGTATTGATGTACTGCGCAATTTTTGGTCTTTTCCTGTGTTTTCTCCTGCAGCATATGTCCCACCACCTATATTTTAAAGAAGCATATTGAAAGGTATTTTAATATGATAGGTAGTTTTTAATTCTTGCATTAGTGTGAAATCCACCCCCTCCCATTATAAGTGTCAAACCCTGCAAGTCTTTTACTTGCATAGGATGTTAGCCTGTGGAATTTAGCCATTTCCTTTGTGTGCAGGAAAGGGTGTGTGAACAGTGTAAGCTAGAAAAAGCCATTTCTGAATCAAATGTAGTAATTTTTGTCTCACTGTTGGTTAAACTCTGACGTAGAAATGTATCTGTATGCTGATTGGCTATAAGTTCTTTGAAATCTAATAAAAAGTCTGTCTAAAAAAGGATATTTCAGACAGGACTGACGCTACATTGCTTTGTGGCTGATTTTGTTGTCTCTTGCCATGGTGCAGCGCTGCGCCCGTTTCAACTTTGATATATGAGAAGTAACTTGATAAAGGTTTATTGAAATTTCATAAATGGTAATTATTATAGGGAGTTTGTTTTTGTTTGCTTTAAATCCAAATTTATCACATATTGCTTGAAGAAAAGGACAATTGTGTTTATGAACGTATAGCGTGTCTACTCCACTTTCTTACGGACCTAGGTCCTATAAGCGCTGTGTTGTTTAATGGTTTCAGCAGGGCGTTGATCAGTCAGTCAGTCAGGACTTTCGCATTTATGATAAAAGTATTCAACCCCCCTCTTTGAACCCCCCAGGAAGTTTTCAGAAAATGGTAAAATACGTGTTTTTTATTTTTCAAGAAGAATCTGAATACTGATTTTCAGGCCTGTAACATCTTCTGTTTTTGAGATAAAGGTATCCTGTTTAAAATATTTAAAATATTCAACCCCCTATTTTGGCCCCCCCACTTGGATTTTTGAAAGACGGCAAAAAACGCGTTTTTTGATTTTTCAAGACGAATCTAAATACCGATTTTCGCGACTGTAACATCTTCTCTTTTTGAGCTATAAGTATCCTGTTTAAAATATTCAAGCCCCTTTTTCACCCCCTTAGGGGCGGAGTTTCCAAAAATCCCTCCTTAGTGGGTGCCTACGTCATAAAAATAGTGCACCTTCAAAATTTCACGTTTCTAGGTTAAACGGTTTCAGCTGGGCGTTGATCAGTCTGTCAGTCAGGACTTTCGCATTTATGATAAAAGTATTCAACCCCCCTTTTCCCCCCCAAAGGAATTTTCTGAAAATGGTAAAAGAATCTGAATACTGATTTTCAGGCCTGTAACATCTTCTGTTTTTGAGATAAAGGTATCCTGTTTAAAATATTTAAAATATTCAACCCCCTATTTTGGCCCCCCCACTTGGATTTTTGAAAGACGGCAAAAAACGTGTTTTTCTATTTTTCAAGATGAATCTAAATACCAATTTTCAGGCCTGTAACATCTATTTTTGAGCTATAGGTATCCTGTTTAAAATATTCAACCCCCTTTTTCTCCCCCTTAGGGGCAGAGTTTCCAAAAATCCTTCCTTAGTGGGTGCCTACGTCATAAAAACAGTGCACCTTCAAAATTTCACATTCCTAGGTTCTGGGCGTTAATGAGTCAGTCAGTCAGTCAATCAGTTAGTCAGTCAGTCAGGACTTTTGTGTTTTTATATATATATAGATAGGGTACGATTGTTAAAAATATTAAAAATGGGAAACCAGCACTTTATTTTTGGAAACAATATCTTACACTTAACCTGGTTAGATTTGGTATCATTGGAAAGGCCATGCTCTGGCCTTTCCACTGATACCAAACATGACCCTCTAGCTACCACCGATCGGGAGATACTTGGGTCATTAGGCTCTCCTATCTCCACCATAGGTGACAGCTAGGGGTTAACTCCAGAACTGACATCATCGCGTCAGCGCGATGATGTCAGCAGGTGGGGGGGCCAGGAGGCTTGGCTGACATCCAAGATGTCAGCCACCTCCGAGAGAGGATCACGATCTGGCGCCAATCGGCAATGAATCTCGATCCAGCACATATGGGATTAAAGGCAGACATCGATGCGAAGGGCAGACAGTGCCCTTCCTAGCGGTGCCTGACACTTTTTCTGTTAGTGCTGGGGAGAGAGAGGGGTCCTGCTCTAATGGGGGGTTGCCTGAAACGGACATCATCACGTCCGGTGCAATGACGTCAGTCGGCTGGCCGGAGTCCCGGAGGAGCGGCTGACATCAGAAACCACAGTGTTATCGGCTGATCGCCCCTGCGAAGTGAGGATGTGCTCAGCACGACTTCCGACTGCTGAGCGTGTTCAAGGGAAGTGGTTAAAACTGTCTTGTGTTAGTATTTAAGTATGTAAAGGTCTTCATTTTGATATCAAGCATATGGTTACTGTTCATGTACTCAAATGTAAAGCATGAAAATAGAATAAAAAAGTAACTTTTTGTTACTGAGCTTCAAAACACCCCCACCTCTATCTATTACATCCAAGAAATGTGATGGTGAGAAAAGAACTGGGCTCCTTTTCATAACAAAATCTTGTTATGGCTTCAAGAGTATAAAATGGATAAAACCAATAGATTCTTATTTACACTGTTTGTTCATTGTTTTCCAGTAGGTCATAAAATAGCACAGACAAATACAGTTGTATGCTTGTAAAATATATATTGACCAAAGAAAGTATTTGCTGAAACGACCTGTGTGCCTTTGATACTTTGTTCAATTTCAAGTTTCTTTTTAGGTGATTACATAAAACTTACTTCCAGCTTACACAGGAGCATTAATCATACTTTCAGTTTCTTCCAAGCCGCCATAATGATATTTTCTACATTTTATTGTTTCCATTGTTGTTTTCATTTTGGTTTTTTTTCCTTTTTTCTCAGCCATTTTCTTTATTTATAGAATGTGAATATATGTTCCTGCATTAGAGAACAACTCCTGAAGATTCTTATCTCCTAACACAGAAGGTGACTTCTTTTTGCGCTGGAATATACCATTATTCTTTAGCCAGAGTCATAGAGGCAATACATAATTCCTAATAAAACTTTTTTTTTATTGATGCTCAAACAAACAAGCCAAATCAATAAGGATTTTAAAAATCTGCAAAGTTGAAATATTTTTAGGATTCATATGATTTTTTTCTTAATGGTTGCACATTAATTTGTTTGTGAATAACGTGTCTATTTTGTTCTGTGTAAATATCTCGGGCCGATTCCAACCAAGCCATTAAGCTAATGGCCCAAGCCAGTGGTTCCCAACCTTGTTCCTCAAGTACCCCTAACAGGTCAGGTTTATAGGATTACCTTGGGGAAATGCAGACTGAATCCTGCAATCCCAAACAGAGTAGCTGAAAGAGGGAGGATATACTCACACTTTCCCGTGCCAATTTATGAAAACGGCACCAAACAACAGGCAAATCGGTGAATTTAAACAGGGGGCACCGATTCAGCCTTCTTAGGATCCAGGAATCCTAAGAAGGGGAATCGGTGCCCCCTGTTTAAATTCACCGATTTGCCTGTTCTTTGGTGCCGTTTTTCATAAATTGGCACGGGAAAGTGTGAGTATATCCTCCCTCTTTCAACTACTCTGTTTGGGATTTAACAGTCTGCACAAATATTTTTTTCTTTTCTTCTTTTTCTCCTTTTTTTCTGCTTTCCAATCAAGGATTTATCTCAAGGTAAACCAGCCTATACTGGAACCGGTGGAAATTTGTGCTAGCGCCTGATACCAGCTCTGTGCCCTGCATTCTCTATTCAGCGGACTTGGGGATTTGCCGTTTCTCTGGCTCTACAGGCTGCTGCACGTATAAATCTGGCCAGTATATCCATCAATAATATATTTTTTATATATCAAAGGCAATATTGGGACTTATCTTGAACTCTAGTTCTATCACTGGACAATTTTTTGAGTGGACATTTATTTAATTTTACTTTTTTTTATTTTATTTATTTTTTCTTATTTTATATCAATTTTATATTGTTTTCACTGCACATTCGTTTTTTAATTATTTTTAATTATCTTTGCAACTAGAATTCTTATACTAGTACCAATTACTGTTCATCAAGCCCTTGAACACATTTTCGATTTTAGGCACCTGTTTAATGTTGCTATGTCATATGCTTTTTAACTAGGTTAAGGCTGGGGTCAGACCAGCGCACTTTTAATGTGCGTTCTGGCGCACATAATTACGGCCGCACTAGCAGCAGATGACGGGCAATGACGGCCAATATACGATGTACGGCCACACAAAAGTCCGGCCGTGCAACGCAAGTGGAATTTGAACGCATTTTTCTGAGAACGCTGAACCGCTAGTACTGACGTACTGAGTGCGCGGCTGCGGCATAGCGGCGTGTTTGCGTGATTAGGAGATGTCAGACACTGCTAATGTCCAGCCTACATAACGTCCAGACGCAAAAAGAGTTTTATTGACGATCCGTACAAAATCACGCCCGAAAATGCGCATCGTCTGACCATTTTTGCGCATTCCGTGAAAAAATACGTCAATGCATTCGGACGCACTTTTTCACGTTCGCGGGGAAAAATGCTTTCGTCTGACCCTAGCCTTATACTTTAATCATTGCATTTCTATTTTGTTTGATCACATTTTACATGTGTAGCACCATAATGTTTCTTTTATTTTAATTATTTGGAGTTTACATCTATATTAGAATTTATTTCTCACCGATCACTCTGGATGTTATACCCTTAATTAGTGGTGAGCATTCCAATTATCCACCTTAACCCTTTCGCTGCTGAGGCTTTTCCCGCCTCTGTGCTGAGGTCATTTTTACCGGTTTTGCTCATCATGTTTAAACGTGTCTTGAAGGCTTATTTTAGTATATTACCAGACATATTATATATCGTTCTTTCCGTCAGACTCGGTAGATTCATAATATGTCATTATTATATGTATACGTTATGTCATATCTGTATATTATAACAAAAAATGCAATAAAATATGTATTTTCAATAATTTACAACGTGTAAAGTGTTTTTTTTCACATTTTAACATGCGAGCAATTGCGGTTATATTTTGTATGGGGTGCGCTTGTTAAAAAAATTAGAGATGGGTGTCTCGTTACATTTTTTTGGGGGAAAATTACGCGATTTTTAACAAATGCACCGCATACAAAAATCGTTAGTGCAGCATCATTGTTCACATTATAATTGAAATTGGAACAATATTGCTGCATTAACAAACCAAAAAACAGAAAAAAAAATTGTTTATTTTTTTTTTTTATAATTTTTTTTTATTTTTATTTTTCATTTTTTTTACAAAATTTTTCACGGTAGTGTATGGTATCGTTGGAACGGCCATGCTCTGGCCGATCCAATCATACCAAACGTTAACCCCTAGCTGCCACGGATCGGGAGATAGGGAGTTCATTGGAACTCCCTATCTCCACCGTTGGTGGCAGTTAGGGGTTAACTCTAGGACTGGCGTCATCGTGCTACGCACGATGACGCCAGTCCTCAGGGGGAGTTCCCGGAGGCTTGGCCGACATCCAGGATGTCGGCCAGCTCCGGGAAAGGAACGCGAACCGGCGCTTTTCAGCGCTGATTCGCGATCCAGCTCCCCAGGGGTTAATGCCAGGCGCCTCCTCCGCACATGGGGGGGGGCGCCTGAATTAGGTGTCATCGCGCTGCCGCGATGACACCTAATTTCAGCGGCTGCGGTCCCGGATGCTGGGCTGACATCGAGGATGTCAGCCCGCACCGGGGGGGCCAGCGATCGGCCGGAACCCGGCCGAACGCTGACCCCAATGGGAGGACGCGCTCAGCGCGTCCTCCGCATACCAGCAGTAATGCGGAGGACGCGCTGAGCGCGTCCTCCGCATTGAAGTGGTTAATTGCTATACCCTTAATCAGCGGTTAGCATTGTAATTATCCACCTTTTTCTAACTTGTCCAGCATACATATTGTTTTTTCACGACCCTATTGATTTATCGCTCCCCTATATTTGACAATAGAGCCATCTAGTGGCACCACACAGGTATCACATACTTCTCTGAATCCTGCAATCACTGAGCAGCAAATCATATCACCTGTGCTGTGCTTCAGATATCTGGAAAACCTGACTTGTTGTGGGTACTTGCAGACTGCAGTTGGGAATCACTGGCCAAAGCCATTAAACTAATGCTTAATGGAGGCACTGTGCCACTTTCATTTATTATGCAGTTAAAATGTGGTTGGAAATCTCAAAAGCACATTTCCATATTGCGAGCACTATTTAACATGCAGATGGCACCATCTGCTGGCCAAAAAGTGCCAGTACAGCTCTATAATACAGCTTGGGCTCCATTTTTCCTTGAAATCAAAGTTGAACAAATTGTTTAGCAACTCAGCTGTTAAGTATACACAATTTAGGGGCAAACAGCAGGTACTTTTGAAGATCGAGTATACTTGATCTGAGAGGTGAACATGTGAATGCAGCAACAGTCATATAATTATTTAGCGCCTAAATTAGGAATTCCTCTCTAGATCGAAAAAAAAGAGTAGATTAATAATTTTTTTAAATTATAACTTCAACATTGCAGTCGAAATAAAACCCAGACACATATACAGACACATATAGTGATTTTAATCCATTCCATTTTAAATACCACAATAAAACTTTTCACAATAATTTAAAGAGCCAAACTCAGTTTACAAAATATAGTTACTTAATGTGAAACCTGTATTTACATTAAAATATACATTATTTACAGAATGTTCATCCTGACAGATATACAACCTATAGGGAGAAATTAACCAGATGTTCTACTAATGCTATTGTCCACATGCTATAGGTGACAATTAGGTGTACAAAAAAAGAATAGTGCAAAATCATCACTACAGAAACTTTGGAACCATGTTAATACAAAATAAGTTGTTTTAATCATAGTATGAAAATAATCTAGCTTTTGATCACAGTAATGTTATAGGACCCGAATTAAGAGCACAATACAATTTTATGTAAAACCATCAAAAACCATTGGAGGCTTTCAGATAGGTGTTCAGAAATTAATTAAAGGTGCATTTTTATTAACTAAATGGTCTCTCTCTTTGAATAAAATAAGTTAAAGTCATTCTGACATTAATGCACTGTGGCCATCACGGATTTAACATTACCATGGGGTTAAACACAGATTTAACCATATCACTACCAATCCCTTTTTGTTGCAAATAATATCATTGTACCAATTATTTCAAAGATGAGGTGCATACTTAACACTATTATTAATAGTGGCTAAAAAAATTAATTTTGCATAAAGATTTCTATTCTGAGACTTATTCTGAGAGTTACAAGATTAACAGAATGTAAATTTGCTCATTTTACATTTTATTTCTGCATCCTTTACAGAAATATTGCTGGGATAAAAGGTTCTAAACTTTAGTTGTTGGAATCAATGCTGCAGTAAACCTAAAGATTGTTATTCTGAGACAGTTAAAATGTATAATAATGCAATAATATTTATCTCAACAACTATAATTTGTGCGTTTTCTTGTATTTGTTTAAAAGCATTTAAGTTGTGGTGGTGAGCAAAAAAGTGAGATTAAAAGTCTCCACACAGCAAATAATAAAGTTTATAGTTGCAGAGGACATTTACACATCCCAGCAATTCAGAGAACTGCTTACAGAGCTCATGTGCTACATTCCCCATATGCAGCAAAGAACTCTGGGTAGGATATGCAAATGAAGTCCACAGCTTCTCACTTTTTTTGCATCTAGGCTCTGTATCCTTTATATAAATATTCTGTGATGAAAGGTTCTACACTCGAGATGGTGTCCATTATCTTGCACAAATACACACATGGTCTGCAGTATCATCATACAGGCAGAAATGGCCTTTGTGTCAAATACGGTAAATGTGATAAAAATAGATAATAAAAATAGTTAGATATCCTGCTTATGGGGATGTGTGGTGATGATAATGAGATTATTAGCAATGCATCTTCCAAAAAATACCAATAGAATATAAAAATAATATCTGTGTGTGGCATAATGCCTGGGTATGGAAATTACAGTAACACCTTGTCTGTACTGTTCAAGAATTGACAGCCATGATAACCCACCATGAATCTTTTCCCTTGTACAGCAGTAAGTGACCCCAGAGCTCTCCCTGTATTCCTCCCACTCCATGACTGTTGCTCCATGTAGGTTCTTCTATGTAGTAATACAAGGTGACAGGAGTGAGATCTCACAGATAATTTAGTTTCTCCTTAGGGAAAACATTATTCTTGCATTATAATCTATGAAAATGAAGGCTTTTTTGTTACTTCTCATAATTATTTGTATTTCAAAGCAAAATTGTGTTTTGTAATTACATGGTTTAAGCAAGGTTTTGAATGTGGGTTTAACCCCTTCACTACAGAGATCGAGATATCTCGGGCTTCAAAAGGCACCATCCGGTGCCCTGATATCGAGATAGCGAGATCTGCTGCTCTGCACTGCAGCCCAAAAGCAAATGAAAATAATTTGCTGCAAACAAATTTAATTTGCCTTTGGACTGCAGAATGTGCCCCCAAACGTTCGGGTCAAACGAAAGCATTTTTACACGCGAACGTAAAAAAGTGCATCCGAACGGATTGATGTATTTTTTCACGGAATATGCGAAAACGGTCATACGATGCGCATGTTCGTGCGTGATGTTTTACGAATCCAAACCAGGAAACTTTTTGCGTCTGGACGTTATGTTGGCCGGACATGAGCAGGGTCTGACGTCTCCAAATCACACACACACACCGCTAGCGGGCGCAGCGCACTCTGTACGTCCGTACTAGAGGTTCTGCGTTCTCGAAAAAATGCGTTCATTTTCCACTTGCGTTGCGCGGCCGGACGTTCGTGCGACCGTACTTCGTATATTGGCTGTCATTGCCCGTCATTTGCTGCTAGTGCGGCCGTGATTAAGTGCGCCAGAACGCACGTTAAAAATGCGCTGGTCTGACCCCAGCCTTAGCCCTGTGGGCATAATGCCAAAAAAGCTAAAACTGTAAAATCAGCTGATTGAATGCTGTGAAATATCGGGCTTGCAGCAGTAGTCAGCAGCAGATGCAGCGAGAAAAAAAGTAGACCATCAGCTCAAAACTCTGTAACTCTGTTTGGCAGTAGATGGTGCTATCTACTGGCCAAAAGAGTTATTTACAGTAATCGCTGTTTATTACTGTATAATCAATTAAAAATGATTTTACAAAAAAAACACTGGTTTCTGAAAATGTTTTTTGGAAAAATCACTTGGTAATGAAGGGGTTAACTACAATGCAGGGATTACAATTAAACACTGCCACTATGAGTCAAAATTACATGATTTATTCAAATTAGACAGGTAATTTTTTGACTAAAATTTCCCTTTCAGTACCTTTTGCTCAAACGTAGTTTGTAATTTAATGACCCTGGTTTTCATGTTTGTTATATAAAAACGGAGAAGTGGATGAATCTGCTGTGGACCACATGAGAGCTTTCTGCCTTCTTGTCTCTTGAGTCTGTAACCTGATACAAATGCTCCCATATCCTACTGCGAACAGGGATGACTAAGAAAAGAAAGCCAAGTTTGCAATACCTTAAAGGTGAGCAAATGAGAATAACTCATGGTGTCAGAAACAAGTAGTGGAAAATGCTAAAATTCTTCTTTCACTAGTATGGTTTTTTTTAAGGCTTTATTTAAAACCACTAGAATTAACCTTTAATAACCCGATTGAAGCATTTACATATGAAGACACTAACAGATTTCGCAAAGCAGGCAGATCAATTGTAAATTAATACACTTTATTCTTTCTCAGTTAAAATCGGCTTGTACAATATAAGGATTTATTTATTTACCACTGCTCATAGAGCGAGTCAGGTCCAGACTGGCCATTGGGACTCTTGAGCTGCAAAGGATGAGAACTAAGGTGGATCAACAAATCCTGCCTTGACCCACCTAAACTCTTCCCAATAATCCACCTTCTTACTATAAGTGTACCACCTGTCTTCTGAGTTCCTCCTCCCAATCCATGACCACACAGCTTTCTCAGGCTACTTTTTGGACCCCCTTAAGTTCTTTTCCATTGCCAGTAAAATGTAACATTAACACTTTGCAAATTTTAAAACTGACTGAATTTTACATTTACATCGTACATTTATTTTAGTGTATTGTGCATTGATGTGTTTATAATGCAAAACAAACATTTTTAATTTGCGAATTATGGGCTAAAACGTCTGTATATGGAAAACAGATGAGTTACAAAAGAGTATAGGGGTTATTCACAAAGCACCAAAACTTCATCGGCATTTCGGTGCTTTTCACTTCAGTGCACATCTGCGACTCCATTTCACCAAAACGTATGATGAATTCACTATTCACTGTAGGGTTAGCATAGTGCGGTGAAGTTGGAGTCACCAAAGCCTCATGAAAAGTTGGCGAATGTCACCGAAGACCACCAAAGAACTGGCCTTGGGCAAATCCTCCGAACTGCAAAATAAATATAAAAACGGATCTCTCCTATACTCTTAATATGTGTTAAAACCAATAAAATGCATTGAAATGTGTCTAAATAATCAAAAAGGTCCTTTAAAAAATAATAAAAAGGTCTGTAATAGAATTAAAAAAACTCCTTTTAAAAAATTGGCAAACAAAAATTTAATTTAAAAAAATTACGAAAAAGTGTTCTAAAAAATAAATAGATTTTTGCTGAAAATTTAAATAATCTATTATTTTTAGTTAAAAAAAGGTTTTAACTTTTTTTACATTGAAACCGACGGGATTTGCCTTTTTAATCCTGTCAAACTAAATCACCGAAAATCAGCGCATTTTGCTGTCATTCGGTGCAGTTCGGCGTTCTGTGACTAGACAAACCATTACTTCTCTATTGAACAATTTTGCTGATGTCGAAGATCGATGAACTGCGTCAAATTGCATCGTATTTTGCCATCCATTCACCAGTATTTGCAGAATTGAGAGTTTAGTGAATAGACAAACTGCCTTGAAATTGTACCTTACGGTGAAATTCCCAGTTCGGTGCCCTTGGTGGCAAGTTTGGTGCATTGTGAATAACCTTATATATTTTATTTTCGATTATTTTGACCTAATTTATGTAAATTAAACATTAAACCCTTCACTACTAAATGATTTTCCAAAAATTTACTGCTAGGAACAAGTGTTTTTCTTGGAAAATAATTTTTAATTAATACATTAACCCCTTAGTGACCGGGCGGTTTTACACAAATCCGTCCTTTAGTGACCGCTGCTGTTCTTACGTTTCTGCGCTGTTAGTGTTTAGGTCAAATTTTCCTCTTACTCGTTTATTCAACCCCCACATATTATACACGGTTTTTCCGCCATTAAATGGACTTTCTAAAAATACCATTATTTCCATCATATCCAATAATTTACTATAAAAACAAATATGAAATATGATGAAAAAAATGGTAAAAACACACTTTTTCTTAATTTAATCCCCAAAATCTACAACCACCAAAAAAGACCCTGGCTAAATAATTTCAAAATTTTGTCCCGAGAATAGAAATACCTAATTTTTAAATGTTTTTGCTTTTTAACCCCTTCACTGCTAAGCCAGTTCACCTATGTGCGCTGCGCTCATTCTGTCCGTTTTGTGCTAATTATTTTTAGATGACAGGCTAGGTCCTATTTAAATAAACCCCCCAGACAATTTTTTTAAAAAAAAATAAACCTTTTTTTTTTTTTTAATTTTTTGTTAAAACCAAACCTGGTCATGTTTGGTATCATTGGAAAGGCCATGATCAGGTCTTTCCAATGATGTCAAATATGACCATCTAGCTGTCACGGATCGGGAGATAGGGGGATCCTTTGGATCCCCTTATCTCAACATGGCAGCTAGAGGGTTAACTGGCCCACTGACATCCTCACACATATGGTGAGGTTGTCAGTGGGTGGGGGTATCTGGAGGCTTAGCTGACATCCAAGACATCCAAAACGTTAATGCCATACACCGCTGAAAAGGGGAGACCATGTAAGCATCACTGTAGCTTACATGGTTGGGAAGATAGAGGGCTCCAAAGGAGCCCCCCTCCCCTTCCTGAATTTTCACCACTGGCGCCTGCCGATGACGTCATCACGCAGCGTGATGACGTCATTGGATCGGCCGGCCCCCAGAAAATGGCGAGGCAAACTTGAAGCTTGGCATAGACGTCATGGGAGCCGGCAAGGAAGGTGAGTATCGGGCGGGAGGGAGGTTAGGAGCCGCTGACGTACTATGTAATTCCGCGGGTCTAAGGAAGACCCGTGGGCAGGACGTACATAGTACGTCAGCGGTCCCTAAGGGGTTAAGAAATATTTGGAAATATTCCCACTGTATTCCTAACTGTAATAATTTGTTTGGCAGACAGATGTCACCATCTACTGGCCAAATAGAGTTCATGCAGTTAGAACTGCAGATCTCATCTTCGTGTCGGCTGGGGAATGCCCCATATGTCAGTGCATTCCTTAGCCTATTTTAACCAGTTATAGCACCTTGTGCATTATGCCCAAAGGGCTAAAACTTCGGGGGCACCTTTTGGAGCTCAAAAGCAAACAAAATTTGTTTGCAACAAACAAATTTCATTTGCCATCATAGAGCACAGCCCCAAAATGTGTTAACACAATCTAGGGCTGCTTTTTCTGGTACCGCTGATCAGGAGTATACGATCGCGGTAGTGAAGGGTTTAAGTCGCACTTTGAAATATTGAAAATTAATGCAAAATACGGAAAAAGCAAAACAAAACAGATTCCCATTCTTATTTGGTCACATACTGTACATACATATACACAATAAATTAAAAGCATATTTAATCCATTATTGAAGGTGCCCATGAAAAGTGCATACCTGCCCTATTACAGACTTTACTTGAAAGCATTGTGCAACACATAGTGTTGTAGACAATAGCAGTTTAGGGCCAGCTAAATGTCCTCCCAGTGATCTGATAAAACTTTTGATTGAAAGGATGAAAGAATTTACGCAATTTGGTTATAACAGAAGGATCCACCTCTGGGTGAATGCGTCCCTTGCTTCCTGCCAGGCACTTGTTGAAGACTATGTTGAATCGCAGGCAGTAAAAACCTCGGGTGGCATTAAAGTACAGATTGTATTGACTTATCCTTGGTGGGAGGTTAAGGAATTTTTCCACGAGCTGAAGCTCTGGTAGCGGTTCTGTTATAAGTCGATCCCCATCAACAATGTGAAATTGTTCTATAGGGAAATATTTAAGCCACCTCTCCAAATGCTTGGTGTAGATACTGGTCCTCACTGCCTTGTACTTGGTGTTCACTTCACACGTATTTGGATCCATGGCCATTTTTTCAAACTTGTAGTAAGTTTTATTTTTCCTTTCTTTTCCCTCCAACACCTGGGTATAGTCAGATATAGCCCTCGTGGTAGGCTCCCTAACAATAATAAGTAACTTTATTGAGGAGTTCATTTTGTAAATCCTCTCAGGAACTTCGTCTGTAATGAAATAAGCAGGACTTTTCTCAATGGTGATTTGGTGTGGGTGGGAAAAGGGCATCTTTTTTCTGTACCAGTCAATGCCCTTTGCGTAGTTCTCATCATTATCAAAAAAGTGAATTTCTTGGGATGCCTTGACCACAGCAGGATGTAGGTTTAACATCTCCAGAAGGGCTCTGGTACCTCCTTTCCTCACACCAATAATAATGGCCTTTGGTAACTGCTGGACCAGATTGTGTAAGAGGATTTGTTCTTTAGTGGCATTGCCTTTACGAAATTCATGTAATAGTCCTCTCTTGTACTGCATAGCTCGGAGATTGATTCCATCCTGATTGTGTGGTCCAAATCGACCATCGATTGGGCAAATGGGTGGTAATCTGCAATAAGAGTTTAAAAAGATAGACGTCAGTCTAAAATTAAAAATGACCTGCATACCATAATATATTTGGTACAAAGAACATGGATTGTGAAAAGTGGAAATCATTTTAACATTTTTCATTTTAATGTGTTCCAAAATAAGTTTAGCTCATGCCTCTAATTTGGAAAGCTTGTTCCCAAACATAATAACTAGGTTATAAGCTGTATAAGCATATATATTCACATACATACTATATACACACACAGGTATGTACTGGCCATCGGGACTCCCGGGAGACTACTGCGGGCCGATGGCTCAGTGGGCCGGTTTGCTCGGCCACCTGCCTGAGCCTGGTGGCCACCTGAGCCAGAGAGAGAAGCAGAAAATCCAAATTCCGGCCACTGGATTTCTGTCCTCTGCGCTTCCTCGCTCTCTGAGCTCCGGCACTCAGTGAATCAGAGTGCATCGTGATGATGTGTTCAGAACAATGGCTCACAGTGCATGTGTCAGAGCAGAGTTCACAGTGAGAGAGACCAAAGCTGCTCTACACTGCACCCCCTAGAGCCAGCAGAGTCTTCCTACTACTGAAGACACATGGGTCTGCAAAACAAGCAGGAGAGCTCCCTGCTGTGTACTGCCAGCCATCAACAATGCTAGATAAGAGGTGAGAGAGCTGCTACCTCCTGCTTCCTATGTGTGAAAGGGTTAAAGTGGCTGTCTGCAGGAGGCAGAGACTAAATGTCTTGGCAGGTAATCTGCAAATGAGATGGAATCACTCCTGCACAGCTGGACCCCCTCCCTCCACCTGTAACCCCTGCAACTCTAGGACTCTGTCCACCTCAAACCTTGCTTGTAAGCCCCTACATTACCAGTGGGCAAAATGCCCAAAGAGCTAAAACTGTAAAATCAGCTACTCGAAGCTCTGAAAAATTGGGCTTTCAGCAGCTGTCAGCAGCCGATACAGGGAGAAAAAGAAGAAAATAGACCAGCCGCTCAAACCTCTAACTCAATTTGGCAGTAGATGGTGCCATCTACTGGCCAAAAATAGGTTATATACAGTGAGAAATAGAATGGGGATAAGTTAAATATTTCTTACTTTACAATTAATTTAAAAATTATTTTACAAAAAACCACTGGTTTCTGACAATGTTTTTTTGGAGAATCACTTGATAGTGAAGAGGTTAATATACTTATTTTAACATATTAATGGATCTATTTATTTCACTTATATATTTAATTTAAAAAAAATTACATTTAAAATAAAAATGATTAGAAAAACATTTTTGATTTGGGCTTGAATTTTTTTTTAAAAAAAATTATGACCATTTATTCTTTTTATATTTTGCAAAAACCCTTTTTGTTTTTTATTTTTTAAAGACCTTTTTGTATTTTTTAAACATTTTTTGTTTTTATTTTGAAAAGACCTACTTTAATTTTGTAACAGATCTTTTTATTTTTTTAAGTACTTTTTTTATTATTTAGACACATTTTTATTGATTCTAAAATCAGACTAGAAAAAGTATACTTGATCTCAAGGCAAAAGCAGATTCTTTTCAAGAATGAGTAATTTTGATAATGGTAGCAAAGGGGATAACTTGCAGCCAGGCTAAAAATGCTTGGTCCTTAGGTGTTAAGCACTTATCCAAGAGCAAAATTAATTAATCTGAAATTGATCACTGATTTTTCTAAGAAAACACAAACCTGCAAAGGTTTTAGGCAGGTGTGAAAAAATGCTGTAAACAAAGAATGCTTTCACAAATGGAAGTGTTACACATTTATGTTCATAAATGAACAAAATGCAGTGAATGAACAAAAGAGAAATCTAAATCAAATAAATATTTGGTGTGACCACCCTTTGCCTTCAAAGCAGCAGCAATTCTTCTAGGTACACTTGCAAACAGTTTTTGAAGGAATTTGTCTGGTAGGTTGTTCCAAACATTTTGGAGAACTAATCACAGATCTTCTGTGGATGTAGGCTTTCTCGCATCCTTCTGTCTCTTCATGTAATCCCAGACACACTGTTGAGATCAGGGCTATGTGGGGGCCATGCCATCACTTCCAGTACTTCTTGTTCTTCTTTATGCTGAAGATAGTTCTTAATGACTTTGGCTGTATGTTTGGGGTCGGTGTCCTGCTGCAGAATAAATTTGGGGCCAATCATACGCCTCCCTGATGGTATTGCATGATAGATAAGTATCTGCCTGTATTTCTCAGCATTGAGAACACCATTAATCCTGATCAAATCTCCAACTGCATTTGCAGAAATGCAGCCCCAAACGTTCAAGGAACCTCCACCATGCTTCACTGTTGCCTGCAGACACTCAGTGTACCGCTCTTGAACCCTTCTATGAACAAACTGCCTTCTGCTACAGTCAAATATTTCAAATTTTGACTCATCAGTCCAGAGCACCTGCTGCCATTGTTCTGCACCCCAGTTCCTATGTTTTCGTGCATACTTTAGTCGCTTGGCCTTGTTCCCACGTCGGAGGTATGGCTTTTTGGCTGCAACTCTTCCATGAAGACCCCTTCTGGCCAGATTTCTCTGGACAGTAGATTGGTGTACCTGGGTCCCACTGGTTTCTGCCAGTTCTGAGCTGATGGCACTGCTAGTCATCTTCCGATTTCGAAGGGCAATAAGCTTGATGTGTCTTTCATCTGCTGCACTAAGTTTCCTTGGCCGACCACTGTGTCTACGATCCTCAACGTTGCCCATTTCTTTGTGCTTCTTCAAAAGAGCTTTAACAGCACATCTTGAAACCCCAGTCTGCTTCAAAATCTTTGTCTGGGAGAGACCTTGTTGATGCAGTATAACTACCTGGTGTCTTGTTGCTGTGCTAAATCTTGCCATGACATGAAACTGTCTTTCACAACCTCACCTTGGTAGCAGAGTTTGGCTGTTCCTCACCCAGTTTTAAGCCTCCTACACAGCTGTTTCTGTTTCAGTTCATGACTGGGTTTCAACCTACATGTGACATTGATGATCATTAGCACCTGTTTGGTATAATTGGTTGATCATACACCTGACTATAATCCTACAAAAACCCTGACTTTGTGCAAGTGTACCTATGAGAATTGATGCTGGTTTGAAGGCAAAAGGTAGTAACACCAAATATTGATTTGATTTAGATATTTCTTCTGTTTGCTCACTTTGCATGTTGAAAGTTGACAAATATAAACAATCAATATTTATATCTCTGAAAGCATTCTTTGTTTACAGCATTTTTTCACACCTGCCTAAAACTTTTGCACAGTACTATATATATATATATATATATTTATTAGGGCTGCGGAAATTAATGATTATTCCATCGATTAATCGTAAATTTTTTTGGTCGATTAAAAATATTTTAATCGACTGCCGCCGACGCGTGCTTTGTGTCGCGTGTTTGGCTCCCTATGAGCGTCCAAAGGCATGGGGCGTGGCCGCTCGCCTGGGGGAACCACGTGACCAGCCGCATTCTCGCGAGATCACGGCTGGTCACGTGGTTCCCCCAGGCGAGCGACCAAGCTCCATGCCTTCGTACACTCATAGGGAGCCAAGCACTCGGTGGCAGAGGTGAGACCTGGGGGCAATATATCCATGCGTGAGCTGGGGGTCAAATATATCCATGCGTGAGCTGGGGCAAATATATCCGTGCGTGAGCTGGGGGCAAATATATCCATATGAGCTCAGGGCAAATATATCCATGTGTGAGCTGGGGGAAAATATATACATGTGTGAGCTGGGGGCAAATATATCCATGTGTGAGCTGGGGCAATATAATAACTTACGTCAGTGCTACGGTTTGAATTTAAGACGTATTTGTGTGAACTGTGAAGTAAAGTCATGGATTGTTGAAACTACCCAGTGTCGGGTGATTGTATAGTATATACCACATTTACCACTGACTAATTCAGAGTTGCAATGCATGCAGATCAGCTAAAAGTAGTTGGATCTGTATGTGTGTTATAATTAATCGAAATTAATCGATTAATCGATTTAAAAAAAAATTGATTATTCGAACACGAAAATTTTAATCATTACCAGCCCTAATATATATATATAGTGGTGAAAACCACGAGAATGACCGGAGAAGTGAAAAATCTAGGTCAAAATAGTCGATTTGGAAAGTGAGATAAATGGGAGAATTTTTCTGATTTGGCTACAGGTTTATTCAAAGAGAATCGAAAAACCACCGCACGTTCGGTGACTTTTCGTTCTCTTCAATTCGGTTCGATTTGGCGATCCCATTTCGGCGACTCTGCGGCGTAATCAGCAAGCACCACAGGGTCCCCGAATTGCAGGAAAAGGTTGCCGCAAACCCGCCGAAAACTCACCACAAAACGAGGGCGAACGCACACCGAAACCCGCAAAAACATCTGGATTTAGATGCCGAAAACGCCGGAAAAACCCGAGCAGGAGGTGGTCACACGCAGCGCAGCCACCGGAAAAAGCCGACACCGCAGACGAATACAGTGAATAAATTAGAAAAACAGTTTGCTTGAATGTTTGGAAATTGAAACGCTGTTTGCCAACAAACTACTGAACGAAAATGTCTGAAATTTACATATGAGATCCAATGAATGATAATAAAAAGGGCTGTTACAGAAAAAAATCCCAAAAAATGCTTAAAATATCCTAAAAAAATCTATAAATAAAGAGACTCTTTACTGCAGAATATTATAATCAACGGTTTATTAGATATTGAATTAAAACGGGAATATTTTTAACATTGAAGCCTATGGGATTCGCCTGAATAAACCTGCCGAATTAAACCACCGAATGACAGGGCAATTAGGGAAACTTTCACTGCTGGTTTTTGTTCTCTGAATAGCCGAAGCATTGCTTCTCTATGGGGATTTCACTGCCCTCGAACAGGTACCGTATGTGCAGGCAATTCGCCAAGATTTGGCGAATTGCCTGCTCTCTGAATAGCTGAATGGCCAAGAAAGGATTTTCAGCGTTCGGTTCCCTTTCGGCAGCCATTCGGATCTCTTTGAATAACCCTGCTAGAATTTTCGCTTCTCCAGTCATTCTCCTGGTTTTCACCTCTCTCTGAATAACCCTGTAAATCTCAATATTTTGTCATGGTATGGAGGAAGAAAACCCTAATAATAAGCTAATAACTAAAGATAGCTAATATAAGAAAGCATGATTTCCATAACATAAAAATAAAATGTCACCACCTGAGTTATTTAAACATAGCAGCCATTGGTCTAAAGCAGTGTTTCCCAAACCTGTCCTCAGGACCCTCCGCCTCGCCAGGTCTTGCAGATATCTGAAGCACAGCACAGGTGATATGATTTGCTGCTCAGTGATTGCAGGATTCTGTCTGCTTTTCCCCACGGTGATCTGCAAAATCTGGCCTGATTGAGGGTCTCGAGGACAGGTTTGGGAAACAGTGGTCTAAGGCTAAGGTCAGACGAACGCAGTTTTAACGTGCGTTTAGCCGCACGAAATCACGGCAGTGCTAGCAGCAAATGACGTCCAATGCCGGGGAACATACGACGAACGGCCGCACGAAAGTTCGTCCGTGCAACGCAAGTGGCAAACGAACGCATTTTTTCGAGAACGTCAAACCGCTACTACTGACGTACAGAGTGCGCTGCGGCCGCATAGCGGCGTGTTTGCGTGATTGGGAGACGTCAGACGCTGCACACGTCCGGCCAACATAACGTCCAGACGCAAAAAGTGTTTTATTGATGATCCGTACAAAATCACGGACGAACATGCGCATCGTATGACCGCCATCGCGTATTCCGTGAAAAATACGTCCATTCGTTCGAACGCACTTTTTCACGGACGACGCGAAAAATGCGTTCGTCTGACCCTAGCCTTAAGCATAAAATACTAAATTATAACATTGTTTGTAATGTGATCTGATATTACTTAATGCAGGATGAAGACTTTTAATCATAAAAATGATAAGCTTATAATTATAAAAGATATTTGGTTAGTTTGACAAGATAATAAAAATATAATACTTGCAGTTATAGATTAAATAGATAGGAGTTATTTGTTACACAAACAGACATTGCTTATATCACCTACACACACCAACACGTACACACACCAACACGTACACACACATATATTAACAACATTATTAGAGTTAAAGAGACAAAGGGACTTACCTATCCAAGCTCCCAACTCTGGCAACTAGATATAGGAGGCTTCCAATAGCAAGGCTGCCTAGTACAAAGAGCTTCTGTCTCAGCAACGCCTGCTGTTTGAATTGCATGGCCCTCCATCAATCTTCAGGACTTCTTCAGTCTGAGGGGAACAGCACACACAGACCATTCGTCAGCCAGTGGCAGGACACGAGCTAATGTTTATTAACATGCAGTCAATCAATTCTTACAACTGATTAAGACACTCAGAAAACCTCTCAAGCACCATCAGTATTCTGAGAACTTCTCCTGCGCATATATTAAACTGTATAACCGCTCACAGCATCCGTACTGACAGAATACACATGCATATTATACATGTATTTGGCATCCTTGCTCTCAGTGAGATCTATTCAGGTGTGAAAAAAATACAGATTATATATTTGAAAAAAATCATAAAAGTGTCAAATAAAGATTGGGCATTTTAAACTCGTTTGTGTGTATTCTTTCTTTCCAGATTGTTTATCATAAATATATATTTTTACTATTAAACAATAGTGGAATCAATTTATAGTATGAAAACCTTTTTATGCAATGCATGTCTACATATAAATGTATGATATTTTGATACGTATTATTATTACAACAAATATAAAAAAAAAATTAAAAAAAATTATATATACTGTATATAGTGCTTACAAGGGTTGTGGTGGAGGACAAAAAGTGAGATAAAAAGCCTCCATGCTAAAATTAGTTATGTTTATTATTGCAGAAGCCATTTGCACATCACAGCAATTCGATGAATTGCATCCCAGAGCTCCTGTGCCACATTCCCCATATGCAGCAAGGAATTCTGGGTAGGATATGCAAATGACATCTGTCTCACTTTTATGCATCCTGGATCTGTTATTACACAGAACCCTAAAATCAATGCTATGCCACACGGTGGCTTTCTAACAGAGATAAGGTTTATGCAACTGGTCAAAGCCACTCCTAGGACAGCGCTATTTTGGGTTTATATATATATATAGAACTAGAAGAGGCTGCACTCAAACCTTAACATGCGTTATATATGGGTGCTACTTAGAACAATAAATACATCAAACAGGAAATGGTGCACTCCGCTTAACTATACTATTAGAGATTTAAAAACTCCTAGCTGCAGAACCATTAATAAAGATGGAAATTCGTGTATATATATATATATATATATATATATATATTTAATGGAAAGCCAGCACTCCTAGCTCTTTAGTAATAAAAAAAAAATCCATTTTATTGTATCACTTAACCCCTTCACTGCCAAGTGATTTTCCAAAGAACCATGGTCAGAAACCAGTGTTTTATTTTGTAAAATCATTTTTAATAAATGTTACAGTAATAAATATCTATTACTGTAAATAACCTGTTTGGCCAGTAGATGGCACCATCTACTCCCAAACTCTGTTACAGAGGTTTGAGCTGCAGGTCTATTTTTCCTCTCCCTGCATCGGCTGCTGACTGCTGCTGAAAGCCCAAAATTTCAGAGCAATCATCAGCTGATTTTACAGTTTTAGCTCTTTGGGCATTATGCCCACAGGACTAAAAGTTTGGGGGCATCTTCTGCAGCCCAAAAGCAAGCAAAATTAGTTTGCAGCAAATAAATTTTTTGCTTTTGGACTGCAGATCAACATACTGAGATATATCGATATCGGGGCACCAAGCGGTGCTTTTGAAGCCTGAGATACAGTATCTCGATCTTGGTAGTGAAGGGATTAAAGGAATAGTCAAGTCAATGTTTCAGCCCACATATGGAGCTTTCATCAGGGCAGGATATGTCCTGATGAAAGCTCCATATGTGGGCTGAAACATTGACTTGACTTTTCTTTTATGTGATACAATAAATTGGATTTTTTTTGCTAAAGGCCCAGGAGTGCTGGCTTTATCATCTTCTGTATTTTTCGTTGATATGGGCACTGGGCCATTTCATTTTTGTAAGTTCATTAGAGCAGGAGTTTAGGTGATTATATATATATATATATATACATTATATATACTGTACAATCAAAGTATACTATCCACATGAACTACAAAGTCTTTAAATCCACTGTTGAAGTTTAGTAAGACAAATATGGATGTTTCACTTCACAAATAGACTTCCCTATTTTTATAACATATTAATGAGTTTATTTGAGATGGATGCTGAGTAATTTTTTATTTATACAGTATGCAAATGATTCAAGCAAAGCAATAATGTTATGTACACATTAAGATTCGCTTTAAAAAATGGTCTTTCAGCTTTGCGGTTTTTAAGAGGAATATGACACTGCAATATAAAATTCAGCAACATTCGAGTTGGCAGACTTCTCAGGCTGTTACAATGACATCTGCTGCCTGTATCCATCCTTAGCAAAATAAGTGAAAAAAAAAAAAAAATTTGACAGGGAAATGAGAAAGAAGGAGAATTATCTAACAAATATCTATGCAAATTCTGTTGCCTCTTTGGCGCTAGACCAGACTATATTAAACAGAGTGAAAATAATCTATAGCAGCACTATATCTGCCTCGAATTCACTAGGGGGATGATTAGACCTATGCATCTTAATCAAGGATTTTCATTTTTCTTTACAATTCACACTTCTTTTAAGTCCTGGCATTGTGCCCAGAGTAATGAGGTTTCACTGTAGAGAAGTCTGACAGATTCCCCAGGCCTCATGACTGGAGTCCAATCATTATGGTAGAAAGGAGCTAAAAGAACTATTGTTTTGCATTACGAGTAACATATTATGTATCATCCAAGAAAACATGTGGATGTACGTACAATTATCAAAGAATGGTGTTGTGGTGCACGCTGCTGTGGTAAAGCATATCTCCCATTGTTATCCAGGGTGGGCCATGACAAGGGGGGGGGCAGAGGCACAATATTAGAGACTGAGCTAATATGGTATATATCTGAGTTGGCAGGTTAATATGAGTTTTTTCTTGACACACATCACGCCATTTTGCTTTCTGCATGCTGTTAATTTCTAGATGGAAATTAATTATGCTTTCAAAAAGTATCCTGTAGCATGTCATGATTCAATATAATTCTACATCCTATGGAGTGCCCATGGCCACTGGCACATTTTATACCCAGGAAAACAAGGCATGTAGATATGCACCTGTTTTGCCTTAATGGTGGAAAAATTGGTCCTTCTATACAACATGGGCCCTATCACCTGGTGTGAGCTAACCATACGTCAGTATGTTTTTGCGTTGGCACCAGGTAAAATTAGTCTAGCGCCTGACCAACAGATCATTTTCCTCTCGCTAGAAATGGAAAAATCTCTTAGAGCGTGGTGATTTGCGATTCATAGCGCAAGCTTACTGTACTTATTGCATCCTATACTTAACATGCGGAACGCTGGAGATCACTTGCGCTATAGTAACCAACAGATCACTTGGTGCCTGTGCTAATTCTTAGATGAACGCTAATCGCAAAATTTTACCTATTGCTCAACCCTGGTGGTAACTCCAAAAAAACACAAAAAACAGGTCCTCGCCCAAAATTAACAGACAATTAAAAGGCAATTGAAAGGAATGCAACACAGGTGTTCTCTTGGCCCCATACAGCATAGTAATAGATCTGGTCAGCAATGTCGCTGCTGTTGCAGTAGGCTCTATTATAAATGTATCCTTTATCCACATATATCCTAATTCTAATATATTGGCTAATTTTAAACATTTTATGCTGCAGGTTATTCATAGTATGTAAGCGGTTGATTATTAATGGTGACCGTGTGAACCATGTTTAAAGAGATATATGGATAAGTCTTGCTCTGAAATAAGTATTATTTATATGCTGCAGCAGGGACATTATTGTTGCTCACCTGGCCTTCCTTTGGGATCTATTAAATGCAGTGTAATGATACTACATGATGTTTGGTGGCATTTATCGTGCAATGCCCATCAGCCTTAATTAATATTTCTGTGCATATAAACATGGATGATATGGCCATCTTTTGAGGATTTTAATAATGCAGGGGTGTGATGGCTCTTGGCTGGATGGGTTCATACTTATATAAGCTTGTGAGGGCAGAGGATAGGTATGGTCCGGCACTCTGCACTGGAAAAAAACAGTTCTATCCTGTACACAACCGCATTAGAGCTGGGTCTCAGCACGGGTCTTAGTGTCTCCCTAGCGTGAGCTAAATGACTTTGTACATGCACTATCGTGGACATGGTGATCTGTTGTGGGTCGGATTGTCAGACGCTACCTTTTAGCGACTCGCGCTAGATTTTTCTGTTGGCGATGGCGTTTTAGCTCACACCAGGTGAAAGGGCCCCAATTCAGGCCCTTCTTATAGAGTTTGGATGTCCCTTATCCAAAAAGATGACCATTGAAGAAGAAAGAAAAAGATGACTTTTTGGCATATACTTCATTACTGCTAATCTAAATATTGATTTTGTGTTCCTGTCTACAATTGTACAAAGTGGTCGTATAAAAGAAGGAATTAATTTGTTCTTAATTAATAAAGATAGAACTGTCTGATTTACCATCACTTTTTACTATTCCCCCAATGGTCTGCATCCTAGTGAGTAGTGACATGTATCAGTTGATTAGTTAGTCCTACATAGTAAAGTAACAAGGTAAATGTGTTTTAGGAAAGATTAATCTGATATTCCACAGATAAATCTTCAGGACACTGTTCATGAACCATGCCACCTCTGTTTTAACCCCTTCACTGCTGACGACGTGTGGGACACGTCCTCATTGACGCACGTTACATGCTGAGGACGTGCCCCACACATCATCAGCTTTGCGGGACCCCCGGCGGAGATACTTACCTCTCTGTCTGGGGTCCCGCGGCGTTCTGACTTCAGCATCCTCAGACGCTGAAGTCAAGCTCCTCCCGCCGTAAATGACGTCATCGCGCGATGACGTAATTTCCAGGTGACACCCCCCCGGCAATGCCGGGAGATAGCCTGGAAGGGGGGGAAATCCATTTGGATCCCTCTCCCTCCCGATCGGTAAGGAGCAGCACCAAAAGCCAGGCACCACTTAAAAGGGGAGAGTCTGCCCTTTTTAAGTGGTGCCTGGCTTTAACCCCTCAAGCGCCGAGTCGCACTTCAGCGTCTTGCGGCGCCGAAGTGCGGCCTACCTCCGGTGGGGGCAGCCATCTTGGATGACGGCTCCACCCCCGGGTCCCCCCTCGCTGCCCGACATCATCACGCATAGCGTGATGACGTCAGATAGCCGGGGAACCCCTAGCTGCAAGGGGATTTCCCAAGGAAATCCCCTGGTGGAGATAGTGGGTTCCTTTGAACCCCGATATCTCCAGAACCGTGGCAGATAGGGAGTCATGGAGGATGTCATTCAAAAGGCCTGAGCATGGCCTTTCGAATGATATCAAAGATGACCAGGTACAAAGTAAATAAATAAATAAAAATAAGAAATTTAAAACAAAATAAAATAAATAAAAACATGTATTGTTTTTTGTATGCTGTTTTTATTAATGCAGCAATATTGTTCACATTTCAATTATAATGTGAACAATGATGCTGCACTAATGATTTTTTTCTGTGTTGTGCGTTTGCTAAAAATCACGTAATTCCCCCCCCAAAAAATTTAACAAGTCCCCATTTCTAATTTTTGTACAAGCGCACCCCATAGAAAATATAACCGCAAATGCTCATGTGATAAAATGTGAAAAAAAAACACTTTACACGCTGCAGATGATTAAAAATTAAATTTTTATTGCATTTTTTGTTATATTCAGGCAAGACATGACGTATACATATAAAAATGATATATTATGAATCTGCCGGAAAGAACGATATATAATATGTCTGGGTCGTATAATAAAATGTGGCTTCAAATCGCGTTTAAACATGATGAGTGAAAGCGGTAAAAATGAGCTCAGCACACAGCGGTGAAATGCCTCAGCAGTGAAAGAGTTAGAACATTTACAGCAATATGTGCTGCTACATTATCTAAAACAAGGGAGATTAACTAGGTCCTCCATGTGTTTTGGAACTACATCTCCCATGATACTCAGCCATTCATTAAGTCGACAGACCTTAGTGGAAAATGTAGTTCCAAAACATCTGGAGAGCCACGTTTGAGCACCCCTGAAATAAACTGACATCTTTGCAAAATTAGGAAGACCTTTTAGAAAACTCACTGATGTGAATTTAATTTGTTGTAGTTTGATAAATGCACATCAAGTTAAATGTCAGTGAGTTTGGTTGAAGTAGGATAACCAACATTATGTTATATACTGTATGACTCCGAGTCTTAACATTTTCACAACCAAATAATTATTATTGAACATCATACAATCATAACATTTATTTGAAGTATTGGATGCATACATAACACTTAAATGTAGTGTAAAATAGCAATTTTGCATAAATATTGTATATCCTGTTGAAAAACTGTCTGCTTTTCTATGCATGTCAAAATTGCACATATACAGTAATTGCAGCCTACGACATGCCGAGATTGAGATGAAATGTGGAGCTCATACAAAAAAGTTGAGCAAAGATAAGTGACACCTACAATATGTCAAGAAGAAAGCGTTACTTAGTTATAGTCCATGAAGAAGCAGAGCAGAAGTAAAATCAGTAAATATACATTTTATGACAATGTGTCATTTTTTATACTGTATATTTATGCCTGCATAGATTTGACTTATGCTCTGCTTCTTCATGAACTATAACTGAGTGACAGTTTCTTCTCAAGTTTTCTGACTTGGGCTCCACTAGAATAACTTTTTGTAACCTTGCAGCATTTTTTTTACTGTATATATACTTGCATTATTTCTATGTGGATTACAACTATGTGACACTTTGTTCTCAAGTTTTTGTTGCAACACGGCAATCAGTCTCGACGTATGATTCAAGACGAAGTTGACTTTTTTGTTATGCGTGTCAAATCAGTTGCTACATATTTTAGGCGTCATTTGTGCGAAATTCTTTAATGTACAGAAAAAAATATCAGTCTTGTGTGACATTTTGTATGCAAAATTTTAAATTGTGAAAAGATGTGGGTGTCATTGCTTCAGTAAACCTAAGCACTGTTATTCTGAGACAGTTAAAAATGGATAATAATGCAATAATATTTTTCTCAATCATAATTTGTGCAATTTTCATGTATTTGTTTATCCTGTATAGAAATATCCTGGGATGAAAGGTTCTAAATTCTAGATGGTGTCTCTTATCTTGCACAATTACACGTGTGGTCTGCATTATCAGCATACAGGCAGAAATGGCCTCAATGTCAAATACAGTGACTGTGATAAAGATAGACAATAGAAGTGGTCAGATCTCCTGGTTATGTGAATTTGTAGTGATCATAATGATATTATTAGCAATGCTTCTTTCAGAAAATACCAATAGAAAATAAAAATAATATCTGTATGTGTCATAATGCCTATATATGGAAAGTAAAGTAACATGATGTATCTGGACTTTACAGGGATTTACAGCAACTATAAAATGTATCCCTGTATAGTAGTGAGTGACATCAGAGCTCTGTGTATTCTGCCCTGTCCCTGACTGTTGTAATGCAGTAGCAAGATTTGCTGAGATTTGATTTTTATTGTTTTTATTGTTTTATTACAGTGATTGTGGGGGCTGCTGCATCTAACTGTACTACAGAGTGACATGGAGAATTTCTATTCTCTAATCTTACTTTAAAAAGTTAGCAATTTGCTAATTTTCTTTGTATTTCAACTCAAAATTGTGCATAAGCATCTCTGGTTTTAAAAGAAAGCTCTTGCTGGTGAAGGAGCACCAAGATTAAGGCTAGGGTCAGACGAGCGCAATATTAACGTGCGTTTAGCCGCACTTAATCGCGGCCGTGCTACCAGCAATTGACGTCCAATGCCGGGCAGCATACGAAGAACGGCCGCACGAAAGTGCGGCCGCGCAACGCAAGTGGCAAACGAACGCATTTTTTCGAGAACATCAAATCGCTAGTACTGATGTACAGAGTGCGCTGCGTCCGCTAGTGGCATGTGTGTGTGATTAGGAGACGTCAGACGCTGCTAATGTCCGGCCAACATAACGTCCAGATGCAAAAAGGGTTTTATTGATGATCCGTACAAAATCACGGACGAAAATGCGCATGGTATGACCGCTATCGCGTATTCCGTGAAAAAATACGTCCATTCGTTCGAACGCACTTTTTCACGGACAACGCGAAAGATGCGTTAGTCTGACCCTAGCCTTAACTATCAACCAAATTCCCCAATGGAAAGAAATAACCAAACATTCCATTATTCCATGTTGTGTTTGGATGGTATGTTGATGCACTGTTTCCATTGTAGTCTTCCTTTCATCGATCCTGATGCTTGATAAAGAACTGTCTGTCCTTAAGCGATTGAATCAGAAAACAAAATAATCACACTGAGGCAAGAAAGACCTTCACTGCCATTTCTATTGTTTGGATAGAGACAATTTCAACCCCATTGGAAAATGCAGTTGTAGGAGTTGTCTACCTATATTTTCTTGACAGTTTCAAAAATGATTCTACACTTGCTGAACATCTAGCCAGAGGAAGGCTTTTGGTTGTAAATGTAACACTGACTTGAAGTTGACATGGCAGTTGACAGTCTACAGATAGTATTGTGCATCATTGAGGGTGGAAAAAGAGTGAAAGAAGACACATCGCAGTCCTCTTTAAAACTTATTGGGCCCAATTACATACTTGGTGCTAACGTTAGTGATCACCTGCGTGAGCGTTAATGTTAACCCAAGTATTTTCCGCAAATTACAATCCAAACACTAACGGGTTACGCAACCCGTTAGCGTTTGGTACCTTGCGCTTTTCAGCGCGAGGTTATTGTACTTTGCGCTCCCCATGTTAAGTATAGGGAGCGCAAAGTGTTAATCAGCGTTAGGATTACAAAGTCCTAACGCTGACTAACGTCCGGCTGCAGTTAACAAAAAGTTAACCAGAGCCAGGACTTCTGCAGAATCTGTTAGCACAGCCAAAAAAAAATAAAAAAAATAATCGTATACTCACCTCCTGTCCCGCGGCGAGGACCGCGGCTCCAACTGCCTCCTCAGTCCGGCGGGAGCAGGAAAAGTCTGGGGAAAAATTCCCCCCAGTCTCCCCCTGCGTATCACTACGCTGACGGGAAGGATCTCGCAAGGCGAGATCCGGCAGGTCATGTGACCACCTGTGTCTGGCTCAATGGAGTCCTATGGACTCCATTGAGAGGATGCGTGCGACTGCGCTTAGTGCTGCCATGCGCATCCCGGGGCTTAGCGCCCGCGAACAATGCAGGCAGCTTTTATAGCGCCTGTATTGTAATATAGCGCTAAAATGTGGGCGCTAGGGGGAAAACTGCAGGTGCAGTTTTTCCTCCCTAGCGCCTGCGTCTTAGCGCTAGTATTGTAATTTAGCCCATTGTTGGGTAATCATTTCAGTTTGTAATATTTTCAACTGTTTCTGTAAAACAGCAGTTTATAAAGTGGGCTATAGTAGGAAAGTATATTGGTTGGGGAGATAACGTGAAAGGATCTAACCATAACCCAAACACAAAGCTCTGCTTCAAACAAACTAAAGCATAACAAGAAAGACTGACAGATGGCAGGGGAAATACGATAATGTCCTCTTACATGTTTTAGTATCTCATCCCTAGTCCAATGCAGCATCATTAGACCTTGGCAAGTGCACATTGGCATATACCATATTATGCACAGGAGACAGCTCTAACATTATGTAAAACGGAAAGGCTCTTACATTGCTTGGATTCTCCTGCTGGGTTTTTCTTCTACTGACAACTGACAGACAGATCCATATAGTTATGTATTGAAATTTATTGTTGCATGTTTTAAAAGAGAGACACAACCACAAGAATTCTTTTGGAACGAAAACCTTAACGGGTTTGAATTATTATAAATGTAAGATTGGATGAGTTTATTAGTAACTATGAAGGTCAACAACAGCAGGAATAAGGTAGGATGCTAAATCATCTAATATTTTGTATTCGCGTTCACTAATTTCTCCTTAGCGTCCCGGTTTCCTCAGCAGATTGCGGGGCAGGCGCTAAATCTGGCAGCCTGCTCCTAAGCTTGAGGATGCTGGGGCAGCGCTACAGCGCCGTCCCCAGCATCCCCTCCATGGCGTCCATAAGACTCCATGGAGGATCATGCTGCCGGTTCACATGACTGCCAGGATCTTGCCTCTCCCGAGATCCTGCTGGTCGGCGGAGTGATCTCGGAGGGAGACTTCCTTCCCCCAGTCTCCCGGTGGCCAGATGCAGCGGATTGGTCTACCATTCTCACCGTGGGATAAGAGGTGAGTATTTGTTTTTTGGGGGGGGGGTTCTGAGCTGCAGGTAGGGATTCTGTAGCAGCGGAATCCTTTACCTACACCTCTGAGCTGGTGGTAACTTTTTTAGGTAGCGCCAGCTCTTAGGTTCACTTGGTCCTAACGCTAGTTATAACGCTAGTTAATCTGTGCTTGCACTTTGCGCTCTCCATGTTAGGTATAGGGAGGGCAAAGTACAGTAAACTCGCGCTACAAATCGCTAATTAACGAGCGCTAACGGGTTTTTTAACCCATTAGCGATTCGAAGGCGATCTGGCCACAGCACTTTGACCTTGTTTAAGCTGGCGCTAACGCCAACACCAGTGTTAGAGCCCTTTATATCTACTAGACATGTGCAGGCCAGAAAAATTCTCTTTGTTTCGGTTTGGAGGAAACATTTTCATCCAAACCGATATTTTGTTCTAAAATATCTATTTGGTTGATAAAAAATTATGAATACAGGCGAAATTACAGTGAAATGTCAGCACCACCAAAATTGTGCCATGGAGAACTAATGAATGATTCATCTATTTACAAACCACCGAATTGTACCGAAATTGAGGTGAAATTACCTGATTTCGGTATTTCAAATCGACTTGTTTACAGGTAAACAGGTGAATCTAATAGGTTTTAATGTTATAAATGTATTATGTTTTTAACTTTTTTTTTTTCTTTTTACAATAACCTTTTTTTTTAAAAAATTTAAAACCTTAATTTCGAACACTAGCATCTACCCCTAGCTTCTAATCCTAATCAGCGTTTGAAGCTAGGGTTAGGAATTTCAGGTAGAAATTAGTGGTTGATGCTAGGGTTAGAATAGGGTTAATTAATTAATTTTGTTATATACCGCAATGATATGTATCGCTTTGTTTCATTTTGGACGCTGCTGATATGTGATTCGTATTTCGAAAAAGCTTCCGAAACACGAATTGCAGAAATTTCGGACAAAATGTGATCTGTCCTAAACAAATTGCACATGTCTAATATCTAAGTAATATTTTTATTATTACATTAATAAAGATAAAAACATCTTTATGTACGTTTTAAAATATTGACATACAGGGTTATTCCAAGAGAATCGAAAAGTCACCGCACGTTCGGTGACTTTTCGTTCTCTTCAATTCGGTGCGATCCCATTTCGGCGACCCTGCGGTGTATTCAGCAAGCACTACAGGGCCTTCGTAGTGCAGGGAAAAGCCGCCGCAAACTCGCCGAACACTCAATGCAAAACTCAGCGAACGCTCACCGAAACCCTCAAAAACTTCTGGATTAACCCCGCCGAACACGTCGATCACAGCGCAGAGCAGCCACCTGAAAAAGCCGACAGCGCAGAGCAGCCGCCTGAAAAAGCCGACAGCGCAGACGAATGAAGTGGGAAAAAAACAAAACACAGTACGCTTGCATGTTTGAAAAGTGAAACGCTGTTTGCAAAGAAACTACAGAACGAAAATGTCTGAAATTTACATATAATATTATTATATAATATTATATAGCTTATATTACATATAATGATAATAAAGAGGGCTGTTACAGAAAAAAGAAAAACGATTTAAAAAAAACCCCGAAAAATTCTTTTTGGGAAAAAATCTCGAAAAATGCCTAAAAGATACTAAAAAATCTATACAGAAAGAGACTTTTTACTGCAGAATATTATAATCAACGGTTTATTAGATATTGTATTAAAACGGGAATATTTTTAACATTGAAGCCTATGGGATTTGCCTGAATAAACCTGTCAAATGAAACCACAGAACAGCAGGGCAATTCGGCAACTTTTCACTGCTGGTTTTTGTTCTCTGAATAGATGAAGCTTTGCTTCTCTATGGGGATTCACTGCCCTCGAACAGGCACCTTATGTGCAGGCAATTCGCCAACATTTGGCGAACTGCCTGCTCTCTGGATTGACGAATGGCCAGGAAAGGTAACCATACGCTGAATTTCACTGTTCGGTTACCTTTCGGCCCTAATTTGGATCTCTTTGAATAACCCTGATATATTCTAACCTGTATAAAACCAGGAGATTTATAGAGTGTAGGTGCAATATATTAAAATTCCTGCAGGGGTCAGCAGTCTCCAATTAAAACTGTGATGCCTTTTGAAATGATTGTGAATACCTGATAGTCTTTTTGTTTGTGGACAGGTGGATGAATGAAAGGAAAATAAACATGTAGCCAGCAATAGGTGGGTAATACATAAGTGAAGGTTTGACAGAACATATCGGCAAGTTCAGTTTCACCAATCAGTGCATATAAACTATAAAGTTAAAGCATTATTCGTTTCCTTGCGTCTTCATCTTCTAGACCTGGGTACTCATCATGAATTCTGCGTGCATTGTCCAGCTTGGAATTGAGCGCTCATGTGTTTTTCTGTGAATTTTTCCGCAATGGAGTTTGTGAACTAGAAAAAAATATTTATTTTCTCCTTGAAAAAGTCAATATTTCACCAGCAAGGTCATGTTTTCCTGTTCAACAATGACAAATCCAATGCAAACTCTTAAACAGACTGCCACAATTTATTGGCATAATCCACCAATGATCTAAATAGTTAAACATGCTAGGGTGTACTATACAACTTTATACATGATTTATGTATTGAATTTTTCAATCTCCTGCCCTAAGTACGTTCCTTTTTTTTACCTCTTCCTCAGGATGCTCATATTTGTTGTATTTGAATTGATTACTGTTCTGCTTGAGGTGGGAGCCCGTCCGAACATAAAGGAACACTACTAAACTAGACTATCGCCTCCCTTTTTTATCCCTTATAAATTCACCAGATGCTACTGAATGCATCTAACCTATATTTTTTTATAAAAACACGCTGTCAGGGTTATTCAAAGAGAATCGAAAAGTCACGGCACGTTCGGTTACTTTTCGTTCTCTTCAATTCGGTGCGATTTCGGCGACCCTGCGGTGCATTCAGCAAGCACCACAGGGCTGTCGTAGTGCAGGGAAAAGCCGCCGCAAACCAGCCGAACACTCAACGCAAAACCCAGCGAACGCACACCAAAACCCACAAAAACATCTGGATTAACCCCACTGAACACGCCGGAAAAACTCGACCAGCCGCCGACCACAGCGCAGAGCAGCCGCCGGAAAAAGCCGACACCGCAGACAAATGGAGTGAAAAAAAAGTACGCTTGACGCTAGAGTCAGACGAGCGCATTTTCTACGGACTGTGCGTCCGTGCACTACAAACGCACGTTCTGACGGAAGGCGCAGTAGTGTCCGTTTTTGTGACTAACGTTATTTTTGATGGATGTAGATGGGAAATGAAAAACCATTTTGTCCGTCAAAAATGCTGGACGCATAAATGCAGTCCGTCTGACTTCCTTCCATCACTCACACACAAATCTATATGGACGTTGCGGACGCAGCGCACCTTGTGCATCCGTTCTAGTGGATTTATGTTCTTGCCTCACCTGCGTCCGTTTGCCGCGTCCGTTATGCGTCCGCAGGTCGGTGCGGACGTACTTCGTGTGTGGGGCTCCATTGGTCATAATTATATGCTATAACGGACGTACAAATGTGCGGACGTGATCAGTGACGTGAGCAGTGCGCTCGTCTGACACGAGCCTGAATGTTTGAAAAGTGAAACGCTGTTTGCAAAACGACTGAATGTCTGAAATTTACATATAAGATCCAATGAATGATAATAAAAAGGGCTGTTACAGAAAAAAGAAAAAACGATTAAAAAAAAAGAAAGAAAAAAAAAAAAATCGAAAAATGCCTGAAAGATCCTAAAAAATCTATACATAGACTTTTTACTGCAGAATATTATAATCAACGGTTTATTAGATATTGAATTAAAAGGGGAATATTTTTAACATTGAAGCCTATGGGATTCGCCTGAATAAATCTGCCGCATGAAACCACCGAACAGCAGGGCAATTCGGCAACTTTTCACTGCTGCTTTTTGTTCTCTGAATAGATGAAGCTTTGCTTCTCTATGGGGATTCACTGCCCTCGAACAGGCACCTTATGTGCAGGCAATTCGCCAACATTTGGCGAATTGCCTGCTCTCTGGATTGACGAATGGCCAGGAAAGGTAACCAAACGCTGAATTTCACTGTTCGGTTACCTTTCGGCCCCAATTTGGATCTCTTTGAATAACCCTGATATATTCTAACCTATATAAAACCAGGAGATTTATAGAGTGTAGGTGCAATATATTGAAAAAAATAAGTTAAAAAAAAAATCGGAAATTGTTTTTTTAAAAAAAAAAAAATCCCAAAAAATGCTTAAAATATCCTAAAAAAAATCTATAAATAAAGAGACTCTTTACTGCAGAATATTATAATCAACGGTTTATTAGATATTGAATTAAAACGGGAATATTTTTAACATTGAAGCCTATGGGATTCGCCTGAATAAACCTGCCGAATTAAACCACCAAATGACAGGGCAATTAGGGAACCTTTCACTGCTGGTTTTTGTTCTCTGAATAGCCGAAGCATTGCTTCTCTATGGGGATTTCACTGCCCTCGAACAGGCACCGTATGTGCAGGCAATTCGCCAACATTTGGCGAACTGCCTGCTCTCTGGATAGCCGAATGATCAGGAAAGGCAACCGTACACTGAATTTCCCTTTTTCGGTTACCTTTCGGCCACAATTCGGATCTTTTTGAATAACCCTGTAGGTCTTTTCTTTATAAAACCATCCATGAGCGAATTAAAGACAGAGGACCAAACGCCAGCACCGTACGAAGCATGTTGATGTCATAGGTCGTTGAGATGGTTCCCCCCGCAGACAGGATGTTCAAAATCCGTTATGCTGACTGACAGCTGTGTGGGCAGAGGAAACTCCAGGCAGCTGTCAGATCTGGTCCGGAGGGGGAAGGGGGGACATGCCTGTCTTACTCTGGTCACCCAGAAATGATAACGTGGTTAAAGTGAGTAGAGAGTGCCTTTACAGTTTAGAAAATATCCAGGAAAGATCACATCAATATTTACTTGTATAAATATGTCTTTCACTAGACTTAAGTTCCTCCAAACTATACATCACATAGTCTGATCTAGTTTTCAGATGTATCTTTATGAAAGTAATCTATATGCCCGATGAGCAAAGGCCAGCCAGAAAAGATCTAAATATCTTCCAATGTGTTCTAACTGATTGGGAGATCAAACCAACTCCCTAACAAGCCCTGGCTCCTATTCAGGGCCACCTCTAGCATTTGAGGGGTCCTGGGCAAGAAATGTTTTTGGGGCCCCTCGCCAGGCTTTCAATGCCACACCTCCTTATACTCCAAATTTTTTCACAAACAGAAACATACATTGAACTCCCCCATCTTCCTACCACCCCAAGATAGACCCTTGACCCCTCTTTCCCCCTTATAGACAACCCCTCCACACCTCTCTATAGATACAGACGTGGCGGTCACTGACACTTTTTTATCACACAGAGGGTGTCAGCAGTAGCACCGGGCCTCCCAAAGTGTGGGGGTCCAGGGCTAGCACCCTGCTCGGCCAACCCAAGACCTGCTCCTCTTCCACTTTGGATGCTAACCGGCGAAGTGCCAAAGGGAAATACTGCATGAGCTGATAACCCTTAGATCTCTATTTCGACAGACGCTGTATTAGCAGCTCGAGTTGGTATATTGGGGAGCAGCAAACATATCAGCAGTACGCAACTGCTATTATTATCACCTTGAGTCTACAGGACTCAAGTGCAACTCTGTGCAAACTGTATGCGAGGCCAGCATTCATATATAACGCCATCGTAAAAACTACTAAAATATATCACCTTTATATATTTCAATGCTCATCTACAGCACTGTTCTTAAAATCAATAAAATATTAAATTAAGATTTCTTAGTACTATATGGTATAGTTTTTAAATAATTACTTCCATTTCTCAAATTATCATTTAGTTTCGATTCTTCCCTAAAATGAAATACATGAAAAGTTCGAAGTGCGTTGCATTCCGTGTTATATAGTGAACGATTGTGTTTTTCTTCTAAGAATTCCTAATAGGAAACGATTTTACTTTATTAGATCACTGCTCCTTAAATCTGTTCCCTTTCGTATATCAATTATGTCGATCAAGTAATCGCAAATGATACCCCACGCTCCAGATATCTTACTTTTCTGTCTTGTCATATTTTCTGCCGAGGGAGTTATCGCTGCAGCTCTTTCAGAATACGTTAGAATTAATGGAGATGAGGGATAGTACGGCTACTGATCAAGAGGAGAACAGCTGACAGGAAGATGATAAATGCTACACTTGAGCATTAGAGCTCTGATCAATTGAAAAGAGATTATGTCAATCTGAAAGAAGACTTCACACACTCAGGCCAAATACTAAACTACTTCTCTCCAGACCCTGATATGTAAAATGACAAATAGCTCTCTTACATTAGGCCCTTTTTCCACTCCAACAACAAAATATTCCTAATAGTACCTCTTTTGCCATCTCTCCAGTGATCATTTGAAGAGAAAAAATACTTAAATTGATGTAAAGTAGAAGGAAACGGCGATCTATCTCAGACATCTAGAACGAGTGCAAAATTATCAAACAGGCAAATGCTTTCGAAATGTTCAAGGGCTCAAAGACGTTCAGTAAAATGTAATGTGAGTCATCACCGTCACCGGTTCCCCAAAAATGGAATAAGCATCACATCGCTGTCTTAAGTTATTGGATGTGCTGAAACAGTGTTAGAAATGCTATGCTGGATATATTTTTTTATTTTTAACTTTTCACTGAGTTTTCAAGGTCAATGGTATGCTTGAAATTCTACGGGATTTTACATAGGAATAGGAATGAGATAGAAACAAAAAAGGAAAGTGACGCAGGCTGTGACAAATTCCAGAGCGCTATATTCCATTTTACACGTGGCAGAGAGCCTATACAGAATCTGTAAATGGTGTATTGACTGTAGCTGAAGCAAAGAAGTTAAAATAGTACGCTTCATTACAGATATAATGCTGGGAACATGAATTAAATGCAATGGATCCTACCCTTCTTTTTATAAGGATAAATAATGTGCGTGTATGCTGTATATGTTGGTACCTTTGTAACCATTACTTCAAATATTAACAGGGTTATTCAGAGAGCGGTGAAAAGCAGGAGAATGACTGGAGAATGGAAAATTCTAGGTCAAAATAGCCAAACCAGAAAAATTCTCCCATTCATCTCACTTTTCCAAATCGGCTATTTTGACCTAGAATTTTCCATTCGCCAGTCATTCTCCTGCTTTTCACCACTCTCTGAATAACCCTGATAGACATGTAATCTATCCTAGGTATTCGGCTCGGGTCAGACGAGCGCAGTGTTTGCGTCTGTGTTACCGCACATAAGTACGTCCGTGATAGCATACAATTGTGCTAAATGGAGCCCCACACATGAAGTGCGGACGCATAACGGATGTGGCAAACGGACGCAGGTTAGGCAAGAACATAATATTGCTAGAACGGACGGAGTGCGCCACGTCCGCAACGTCCGCATAGCTTTGTGTGTGAGTGATGGAACGTGGTCAGACGGACTGCATTTATATGTCCAGCATTTTTGACGGACAAAATGATTTTTTTATTTTCCCTGCTACATCAGTCAAAAAATACAAGAGTGAAAAAAACTGACTGTGTGGCCACTACCTTGTTGTCAGTCAGAAAGTGCGTCCATACTGCACGGACGCACAGTCCGTACAAAATGCGCTCATCTGACCCTAGCCTAATATATAGTAAAATACAGTCTTCCTTTTATCAAAAGCCAGCTGTTGGTTTTGTTGAGGCAATGTCCACCAAAGAGTGAGACTTATTATAGACATATACAGTATCTAACAGAAGTGAGTACACCCCTCACAATTTTTGTAATTTTTTTTTATATCTTTTCATGTGACAACACTGAAGAAATGACCCTTTGCTACAATGTAAAGTAGTGAGTGCACAGCTTGTAAAACAGTGTAAATTTGCTGTCCCCTCAAAATAACTCAACATGCAGCCATTAATGTCGAAACTGCTGGCAACAAAAGCGAGTACACCCCTAAGTGAAAATGTCCAAACTGGGCCCAATTAGCTATTTCCCTCCCCGGTGTCATATGACTCGTTAGTGCTACAAGGTCTCAGGTGTGAATGGGGATCAGGTGTGTTAAATTTGGTGTTATCGCTCTCACTCTCTCATACTGGTCACTTGAAGTTCAAAATGGTACCTCATGGCAAAGAACTCTCTGAGGATCTGAAAAAAAAAGAATTGTTGCTCTACATAAAGATGCCTATAAGAAGATTGCCAAGACCCTGAATCTGAGCTGCAGCCCAATGGCCAAGACCATACAGCGGTTTAACAGGACAGGTTCCACGCAGAACTCAGAATATTTACAAAAATGGGAGAGGTGTACTCACTTCTGTGAGATACTGTGTAGTGCTGCAGCCATTGGGGAACCAATCCAGGCCTATATTTGAAGTATAGATGTACTGAATATGTGAGGCTTATTATTGGTCTCCTGGCCTCATCTTATTGCCTTGCTTTCCCAAGTCAAGTAACATTTCCATTTAGTTTATAAAGTAATCAGTCTAAATGCAAGCACAGAAATGGATAACAATTATGAGGATGAAAGTTTGTTGCATGATTTTGCTAAAAATAAAAGTTTAAAAATGTTGAACCGGAAAAAACCAGCATGAGAGAGGCCCTCAGTGTCCTTCATTGGAACTTGCAATACCTCAATCTCATCATAACACTGTGGAGTCACGTGGAGCCCAGGAATGTTGCTATATTGATATATTTGTATGTATTTATATATTTATATTTACTTTGTAAAGGATGTGCTATTGAGGCAGCATGAGAATAAAGAGCAATTCCAAGGCTTTTGGTCAGTAATGGAAAACAAAATCATTGTCTGTCAAACTGCTGTTTATCAAAAAAAAAAAAGCTTAAACCATTGCTTACATACCTTTAGTCCCATGGTCCAGAGGTCACATGGCCTCCTCTTGCTGTAGGCAAAATAACCATACGAACAAATACTTACCACTGTCCTTCCAAGTTTCAATCTTACGCTTGGCTTGTGCAACTCTGTTAAATGGACGTGCATGCTTTGCTAGTGTGCCTTTAAAAATGTGTAATACCTTTTGAATGAGTCAGTAGTGTTATTCGGCAGGCATAAAAAGCAAGTAAATATGATATTTGTTTATATTTACCTGCTTTTCTTTCTTGGTGTTTTCCACGCCTACCTCAGTGTCACGAATTCCCCTTGGATCTACGATACTGGTCCCTCTACACAGTATACCATCTACCCCTCCGATTCTTGGATGGTCGGTAAAACTAACCATCTTCAGGAAATTGATCTTGTAGTACCCAGCAAGGGTTAACAGGCCCCAATAGTATAGGTTTTATTGCTAGGAGAAGTGGTCAGCCTTAAACCAAGGGTTACACTCAGAGCAGGGTTGTCAGGAATAGCGAGGTTCACACACAAAGCAGGGTTCTTTAGAAATAGCCGTGGTCATACACAAATCAGGGTTCTCAGACATAGCCGTGGTCATACATATAGGGGGTTCATTATCAAAAGCAAAAGTCATGCACATAAAGCGAAATCACCAGTAGCACTGAGGGAAACAAACTCCCTTCAGGGCAATGAGTCTGCCTGAGCAGTCTGGTTTTGAACCTGGCGGCATTGCATCATCATGCCGCGCCCCACCTCCTGACCACCCACATGCTGCTGGGATCTGGGTTAAATCCCTGGCACAGGACCTGACACTCAGGAGGCACCTTGAGCTAACTAATCAGTGTGTATTCCTTTGAATAGATTAAAACTGCACTGAGCATGTGCGACTGAGTTGCTCCACCTCCCTCCTGCATTGTAAACTGAGGGGAGGGCGGAGCTGACTGCCATTCCAATCTGTAACTCTTTCACCCCCAGCTACTGCAGAGACAGGGAAGGAATGAAATCAATACACACAGGGAGAAAAAGAGACAGCAGAAAGAGGGACAGCAAAAAAAACACAGACAGGGCAAGAAAAGGTAAAGAGAGAAAGCCAAGATAAATCAAAGGGCCAGCAAGAAAAAGCAGAGAGCGCAAGAACAGTTGCAAAGAGAGAGAGCACACACAAGAGATAGACAGCACAAGAAAGAGTGAGTGACTGTGTGAGGAAGTTAGTGTGAGACAGTGAGTATGTAAACCATGAAAGAGCGCAAGTGAACATGTCAGCGGTTGAGTGAGTCTGTATGTGAGCCAGTCAGCAGGTGAGTGTGTCTGCGTCAGTGGGTGAGTGAGCAGGAGTGTTTGTGAGCGCATTAGCAGGTAAGAGATCGAGCAAGTCAGCGGGTGAGTGTGTGAGTGAGTCAGCGATGAGTGTGTTAACGCTGGCTGCTGAGGCAGGCGCCTCCTTTGGTCTGCCTAGCAGCTGACATACGCCATTGGCTGCAGGGGGGCGGCCTGAGTTCAGGCCATCCTGCAGCAGCCAACAATGTGTGGCGGGCGCTGTCTGGTTGGCGGGGCCAAGGTGGTGTCACGTTCGCTATGGCGCTCACCTCTGATAACCGTGATTTGGAACCTTTTGGACAGACATATGTGATTCTTGATTTTCCAGCAGTCAGGACTGCTAATACTAGCACTCCCAGCCAGGGAGCTCAGACAGAACAACAATACTAAATACCACTCAGTAGCAAATGATTTTGTGACCAACAGGGTTATCCAAAGAGATCCGAATTGCTGGAGAAAGGTAACCGAACGCTGAAAATCAGCATTCGGTTACCTCTCTTGGCCATTTGGCTATCCAGAGAGCAGGCAATTCGCCAAATCCTGGCGAATTGCCTGCACATACGGTGCCTGTTCGGTGCCTGTTCGAGGGCAGTGAAATCCCCATAAAAAAGCCCTGCTTCGGCTATTCAGAGAACACAAACCAGCAGTGAAAGGTTCCCGAAATGCTCTGCTTAGGCTGGGGTCAGACCAGCGCACTTTTAACGTGCGTTCTGGCGCACATAATTACGGCCGCACTAGCAGCAGATGACGGGCAATGACGGCCAATATACGAAGTACGGTCGCACGAAAGTCCGGCCGCGCAACGCAAGTGGAATTTGAACGCATTTTTCTGAGAACGCTGAACCGCTAGTACTGACGTACTGAGTGCGCAGCTGCGGCATAGCGGCGTGTTTGCGTGATTAGGAGATGTCAGACACTGCTAATATCCAGCCTACATAACGTCCAGACGCAAAAAGAGTTTTTTTGACGATCCGAAAAAATCACGCACGAAAAATGCGCATCGTATGACCGTTTTCGCGCACTCCGTGAAAAAATACGTCAATTCGTTCGGACGCACTTTTTTACGTTCGCGGGTAAAAATGCTTTCATTTGACCCTAGCCTTAATGCTTAATTCGGCAGGTTTATTCAGGCGAATCCCCTAGGCTTCAATGTTAAAAATATTCCCGTTTTAATTCAATATCTAATAAACAATTCATTATAAAATTCTGCATTAAAGCGTCTATAGATTTTATTCGGATATTTTAAGCATTTTTCTGGATTTTTTTTTTAACTTTTTTTTAAGTTTACTTATTTTTTTCTGTAACAGCCCTTTTTATTATCATTCCTTGGACCTCATATGTAAATTTCAGACATTTTTGCTCAGTAGTTTCTTTGCAAACAGCGTTTCACTTTTCAAACATTCAAGCGGACTGTTTTTCTAATTTATTCACTGCATTCATCTGCAGTGTCGGCTTTTTCCGCCGGCTTCGCTGCGTGTGATCGACTCCTGCTCGGGTTTTTCTGACGTTTTCGACGTGTTAATCCAGATGTTTTTGCAGGTTTTCGGCGTGCATTCGCCAGGTTTTGAGGTTAGTTTTTGGCGGGTTTGTGGAAGCCTTTCCCTGCAATTCGGGACCCTGTGGTGCTTGCTGAATACACCGCAGGGTTACCGAAATGGTATCGGCAAAACGAACCGAATTGAAGAGAACGAAAAGTCACCGAACGTGCGGTGGGTTTTCGATTTTCTTTGAATAACCCTGCATGTGTCTACTGAGCGAAAGCAGGTTAACTATGCAGTGACAGAGATAGTGCAGAAATTACATATAACATGGGTTAGCATAAGCGTGGTCAAAGGGTAAATCCGAGGTTGGCACCAGAGAGGGTAGTCATACAGGCAAGGATGGCAACAGAGAGGACACCTACTGTATATAGTTTTTCTCAGCAAGGTAGAATGAGGGTTCAATGGATTCAGCACCCTGCAGAGCAGGCTTACAGTCGCAGGTTGCGTAATAAATGCTGCACATATACTCAGTGTCCGCAGAGAGCACTATGTATACAAAGGGAGTCAGAGAGAGAATGGTCGAACAGGCAGTCCGGGTCAAACACAAGCAGGGTCCTCATACAGGCAAAAATTGGCAACTAAGCAAGGTAAACACTGAGACTCAAAGTACACAGCTGGTGATGCGGGAAAATAACTCCACGTCAGGGCGACGAGCTGAATCTCGTGCCCTGCATTTAAGGCCGGCGGATCTGTGTCACCACGCCAAGCCCTGCCCCTCCAGATGCTGGCCGATCAGCCAGAACACCTGGCACCCGTCCAGTCAGCAACACCACTGGGTGTCCAGACCCCCCAGGGAGCACCGCAGGAGCCGAGGAAGTGACACGTGGCCCATTGAAGTCAATGGGGTGTACTAGTACGCCCTGCGGCTTCAAGGCCCACCTGCCGAAGTGTTGGCGTAGTACCCTGCGGCGGGAAACACTTAAAGCACGAAAATAAATATTTTTTACACATTTTTACAACTTTCATTGATTTTATTCTAGTCTGTCTATTGGTATAAAAATGTCAAATTTAAAAAAAAAAATACTAGACATGCATGTCCCTTTAATGCCAGGGCTCCCAAATATTATGACCTGAGCTACTAATATAGCACCTCGCTTGTACAGTCGATAATAGGGAGCTGCAAATGGTTTATGTCTCATGGCAACTTTTGCAGTTCCATTGTACTGGCTCAGCTGGAATGGGGCCCAATATGTTTCAGTTTATTATTACCATTGTTATTATTAACATAATGTACATTGTTCAACCCATATTTCACTTCAAAACATTCAGTAGACCCAGGAGAAATACATTTATGTAATAACAGGTTGCTCACATCCGATCAATTAATGTTTTCTTGGCGGAATAATAATTCCTGCCCCCAACCATTCTGACTCATTGGATATTAATCTTTAGCATGTCTTTCTAATTTAAAATATAACTCGTGGATAGAGAGTTGGAGAGCTAAGGAAATAATTGTTCCATTAAGGTGATTCAGTCTGCAGATTTTCATTTAATAAGTAGCTATTCCCCAAGCTTCGTTTCACAGAAAATGATGATTAAGATTAACATCCACAAACTAAGTATTGCACTCAATATACCCGTCTTGATGGATTCAACTTAACTTACATAAGAGTTAAGAAATTAAAAAGTACTGTATGGAATGTAACCCAGAGGCAGATTTCAAAATCAGTTCCCTAAACACTTCCTTTTTGCCATTAATTGAAGAAAGCCTCACATTTTGAAATTGGATCAAAATTTCAGAGGTAACATCACTGCTCTATAACCGTGGAGACCCAGGTTCAAATCCCAGCCAGAGCACCTCTTCAGTAAGTATCCTTGGCAAGACACCTAAAGGTACATACTTGCCTACCGCACAATATCAGCTGTGGAGTCCAGTGGCAACGTCTAATGTATGAATCCCTTGTACCATGATCTTGTAAAGCGCTGCGGAAGTTGTGGTGCTGTATAATTAACCCCTTTGCTGCTGAGCCATTTCACGTCTGTGTGCTGAGTTTATTTTTTACCGCTTTTGCTCATCATGTTTAAACGCGATTTGAAGCCACATTTTATTATATGAAAAAGTATGGCAGAGTCAGCACTTCTTTCAACCGTGGCTCTTTCTCTCTCTGTCTTCTTGCTTTAAAAGTGGATATGTACCTCAAACAAAAGCAAAATTGATCATAGCGCAGCAATCTGGTCTCCACATATTCTATAAGAATTATTATTATTAACTCACATATTGTGGTGTCTCGATCAGACACTTGATGTATTCAGCGGCCAGTGATTTTCTAAGGAGCACCGGATCTGATGAACGTCCAGCAAGGTCCTTCGAATGCCGCTGGTGATTTTGGATATACCACCAAAATGTAGGGGGACAGCTGCTGATTCACCATTTAGAATTCCCTGTGCAAATCTACATTTCACTCATATCGAGGTTTAAATACGGAGTGGTTTTTACAGTTTTAATTTTGCATCTTGTTTTAAGTTATAAAACCTACCGCTAGGTGGCGCCATCGATTCAGTTTTCTTTTCATTCTACATTTTATTATATGACCCAGACATATTATATATCGTTCTTTCCGGCATACTCAGCAGTATATGTATGATTTCTAATGCTAAGAATGGTCCGTATAATCATGATTTGCCTGTGTTCCCATATCACAAAGAAAAAGCCTATATCACTCACAAACAGGCATAGTACATTCAATGAACTACTGCTATTGGTTTCCAAGGGTTCTTTATAATGTTGGCCACAATCAGCCTATTTAGTACTTGAGAGCATAGCAGCAGAGATAGATGAGGTGGAACATGTGGGTAACTCTTACACATGGTATATATACTGTGTGTATATATATATATATATATATATATATATATATATAATGTGTGTTGACTGCCACTGATCAAGGTGAGGAGGTTATCTGTATAGCATCTATATGTTCATCCTAAATGATCTACAGCAGTGTTTCCCAATCCTGCCCTCGGGACCCCCAACCAGGCCAGATTTTGCAGGTCACCTTGGAGAAATGCAGACCGAATCCTGCAATCACTGAGCAGCAAATTATATCACCTGTGCTGTGCTTCAGATATCTGACAAACCTGGCGAGCCAGAGGGTCCTGCATAGGGATGAGCTGTTCGGTTCGGACGGTTCGGAGTTCGGCCCGAACTTTGGTTGTTCGAAAGTTCGCGAACTTTGAACTTTTTGGGTGTGTTCGGTTCGAGTTCGAAAAAAAAAAGGAAATTTTGGAAAAAGTATAGAAAATGCTTAAAAAAATACTAAAAAATCTAGAAATAAAGAGACTCTTTACTGCAGAATATAATAAGCAATGGTTTTAGATATTTAATTAAAAACTAATGTGTACGTGCAAAGATTCTCAACTCTAAATGACCTCTGTTCACAAACGGGCATAAACACCAGGTGTTTTTAGTCTGTTCTAATGAATTTGATACTTTGTATGTATGTAGACTATACTGAGGGGTGTGGTGTCTGCTTTTGAGAAGTGTTAATTTCTCTCCTCTAATATGCTGCCTTTCTAATGAGACCAAACACGATCATGTAGAAAAAATACAAAATTTCCTAATTTCCCGCTTTTAACATCTAAAGCAATGTTATTTCTCACCTCGGGATTAAACATTCACAGGGTTATTCAGAGAGCGGTGAAAAGCAGGAGAATAACTGGAGAAGTGAAAATTCTAGGTCAAAATAGCCAAACCAGAAAAATTCTCCCATTTATCTCACTTTCCAAATCGGCTATTTGGTCTAGATTGTTCTGTTCTCCTGCCAGTTCTCCTGACTTTCACCTCTCTCTCAGGGTTGTTCAGAGAAAGGTGAAAACCAGGAGAATGGCAGGAAAAGAGAACAATCTGGACCACATAGCCGATTTGGAAAGTGAGATAAGGCTAGGGTCAGACTAACGCATTTTTTCGCAGCGACCGTCAAAAAGTGCGTTCGAACGCATTGCCGTATTTTTTTACGGAATGTGCGAAAACGGTCATACTATGCGCATTTTTGTGCGTGATTTTTTACGGATCCAAACCAGGAAACTTTGGGTGTCTGGACGTTATGTTGGCCGGACATGAGCAGGGTCTGACGTCTCCAAATCACGCACACACGCCGCTAGCGGACACAGCGCACTCTGTACGTCCGTACTAGCGGTTCTGTGTTCTCGAAAAAATGCGTTCATTTTCCACTTGCGTTGCGCAGCCGGACTTTCGTGCGACCGTACTTCGTATATTGGCCATCATTGCCCGTCATTTGCTGCTAGTGCGGCCGTGATTAAGTGCGGCTAAACGCACGTTAAAAATTCGCTAGTCTGACCCTAGCCTAAATGGGAGAATTTTTCTGGTTTGGCTATTTTGACCTAGAATTTTCCTGCTCTTCACCGCTCTCTGAATAACCCTGACAGGGTTATTCAGAGAAAGGTGAAACTCAGGAGAGTGACTGAAGAGAAAATGCTAGGTCAAAATAGCCAAACCAGAAAAATTCTCCGATTTATCTCACTTTCCAAATCGGCTATTTGGTCTAGAATTTTCCATTCTCCAGTCATTCTCCTGCTTTTCACCGCCAAAAAATCAGTAAACTTTTTCTGCGTGTCCGAAAATGTCTCCTCTTTTCATACAGACTGCCGCCTCAAGGAGTTGTTTATGGATAGATTAAAGGAAAAGCATTTACCGTCATTTGAAATGTCATTTTTTGGTTTTTACATATTTCTATACATCCTAGAAATCCGCCACTTCGTGGGCAGGTTATGGGGACCTCCTAGGCACGATATTTGAATGAATTTTTGGTTTTTATTTTTAACCCTTATTTCATGGAAAACTCACTGTCCCTTTAAAAACGTTTTTTTTTACTTTTTGTCCTTGTTTCCTGTACCCCAGGGCACTACCCGGACCCCCATACACCTTTTATGGCAAATATCTAGCATATATGCCCTCTTGGAGGGCACTCTAAAAACCGAATTTTCAGCCCCATTGACTTGTATTGAGTTCGGGTTCGGATCCGAACATTTGGAAAGTTCGGGTTCGGGTCCGAACCGAACTCGGGGGGTGTTCGGCTCATCCCTAGTCCTGAGGACAGGTTTGGGAACGACTGATCTACAGGATAGAATAATGCTAGTTTTCTAGCTAGCTATTTGTTCAACATTTTAAATAATAAACATCTACATGCCAGTATAGAGTGCTTTACCCAAGAACCCCAGCTAAACTCTGATCAGAACACCGTTTTAATTGTTTTTGTTTTCTGAACTAGAGGGCGTCTAGGCAAGATGACTAATAACAATTCTGAATAAATTATGTTAAGATGGGCATTAACTGTTCAATAAAACTTGTGTAAAAGTGGACATGTGCAATTCAATAAAGTTAAAATTGATTTTTCAGTATCTATACATAGATACACATTCTCTCTTGTCGTATCTTGTAATCATATGTTAAATCCCTGTCTTGGCAGCGTTCCAAGTGCTTGTCCATTATGTCCACTCAGTGCAACAATAAAACATACAATGACTCTACATGAAAACAAGACCAGAAAAAGAGAAATCTCCATCCGTACTAAAATAAATGTCTCCCAATATAGTCAAGCATGCTGTGAATGAAAATTGAAAACAGTTTTGTCAGACTGCGCTATGGCAATACAATCTGTTAGTAGTTGCAAATCTAAAAACATACTGGAAACTAAGTAACTATACAGTAATTTTGCTTGCAGATAAATCAAAATCACCTCATTTTTTTTTCAAAGACCTAAACTAGATTTATCATTGTGCTAGCCAAATGTGTACATGTTTTTTTCCCTATCATAGGATGGAACCCCCATACCTGTCAATTAAGGCTCGGGTCAGATGAGCGCAGTGTTCACGTCCGTGTTGCCGCACATTTCAACGTCTGTGATAGCATACAATCATGATCAATAGAGACCCACACACAAAGTACGTCCGCACAGACGTGCGGACGCACAACAGACGCGGCAAACGGACGCAGGTTAGGCAAGAACGTAAATCCGCTAGAACGGACGCACAGAGTGCGTTGCGTCCCCAACGTCTACATAGCTTTGTGTGTGAGTGATGGAACGAAGTCAGACAGAGTGCATTTTTGACATCCAGTGTTTTTGACGGACAAAATGTTTTTTCATATTAATTTTATTTCCCATCTACATCAGTCACCAAAAACGTCAGTCACAAAAATGGACTGCGTGGCCACTACCTTGTCGTCAGTCAGAAAGTACGTCCACTGTGCACGGACGCACAGTCCGCACAGAATGCGTTCGTCTGACCCCAGCCTCAATTGATGCCATATTTGTTTCAGTAAATGACTGTGCCAATGAAAAGTGACATAGGAAAGCAGTTAAGCTGAGTTGCAAGAAGATCTCTGGCTCCATGCAGCCCCTCCCAGTGACCCCAAACCATTGACAAAAAGGGTTACTCAGAGAGGTCCGAAATGTCGCCGAAATGTAACCGGACACTGAACTCAGCGTATGGCGACATTTCGAGGCCATTTGGCTATTCAGAGAGCAGGCAGTTTGCCAAATTTTGGCGAATTGCCTACATTTACGGTGCCTGTTCGACTGCAGTGAAATCCCCCATAGAGAAGCAATGGTTCATCTATTCAGAGAACACCGAACAGCAGTGAAAAATTGCCGAAGTGCCCTGCTGTTCGATGTTTTCATTCGTCAGGTTTATTCATACCCCATAAGCTTCAATGTTAAAAATATTCCCGTTTTAATCCAATATCTAATAAACCGTTTATTAGTTTATTCTGCAGTAAAAAGTCTCTTTATTTATTGATTTTTTTTAGGATCTTTTAGGCATTTTTTGGGATTTTTTTCGACAATATTTTTCCCCCTTTTTTATTTTTAAAAGCGTTTTTTCTTTTTTCTGTAACAGACATTTTTATTATCATTCATAGGACTTTATATGTAAATTCCAGGCATTTTCGTTCAGTTTTTTTTTGTAAACAGTGTTTTAATTTTGACCCCTTTTTTTTCCACCCCGTTAGTCAGCTTGTCAGTTTTTTCCAGCGACTGCTCTGCGCTCTGTTCGGCGGCTCATCTGCATTTTCTGGACATGTTCGGCATGTTTTTTGTGGCGGTTTGAGTGATCCGATACTTCGGATGTATTTTTTTCAGCTTTATTTTCAGCAGGATTGTGGCGGGTTTCTGCAGGCTTTTCCCTGCACTCCAGGGACCCTGCGGTGAATGCTTAATTCACCGCAGGGTGGGGAACTTTGATTCCGCGAAGTGCAGGGAATGAGAGAGCACCGAAATGTCCGCAACATTTCGGACCTCTCTGAATAACCTCTAAGGCTGGGGTCAGACGAACGCAGTTTTAACGTGCGTTTAGCCGCACGAAATCACGGCCGTGCTAGCAGCAAATGACGTCCAATGCCGGGCAGCATACGACGAACGGCCGCACGAAAGTTCGTCCGTGCAACGCAAGTGGCAAACGAACGCATTTTTTCGAGAACGTCAAACCGCTAGTACGGACGTACAGAGTGCGCTGCGGCCGCATAGCGGCGTGTGTGTGTGATTGGGAGACGTCAGACGCTGCTCATGTCTGGCCAACAAAACGTCCAGATGCAAAAATGGTTTTATTGATGATCCGTACAAAATCACGGACGAAAATGCGCATCGTATGACCGCTATCGCGTATTCCGTGAAAAAATACGTCCATTCGTTCGAACGCACTTTTTCACGGACAATGTGAAAAATGCGTTCGTCTGACCCTAGCCTAAAGGTTAGGAAGTGTTACTATGTAGGATATATCACACAACACAACATAGGAACAATGCAGAACACAATACTTTGGGCTCTATTTATTTCCTAGAAAAATATTTGCGAGATTCAAACTTGACGTTTTTCAAAATATCACCGACTCAATTCAAATAATTTCGAAACAGCCAAAAATAGAAAAGGGATACAGTTCTTAAGAAAAGGGGTCTGATAAACTGCCCGAAATAGCATATTTTGGGCAGCGTCGTGTTTATTTTGGAAAAAAATATAATTAATGTCTATTTGAAACTCCAATGTTTTAATTAGGGTTTCAGTCTTATCTCCTTTATATCCCCACCTGAACATCCATGTATCAACCCATTTCAGCACTTCATAATTTGGTTTGAATCGCTAAAGCCGAAATTTCATGTAGCAAGTTCAAGTGATCCAAATTTTTAACAGGCATTGAAATACCAGTAAGCCCTCAATAAAATCTACAAAATTGAAAAATGTCCGAATTGCTGCTGAAAAAGCTTCAATTTAAGGGATCAGGCCAATCCCATGTAGGATCCCAGTGTCCATTCCAAAGTGAGTTTTTCATACAGGCCTATTCAATGAAAGGTGAAACTCGGGAGATTGACTGGAGAAGTGAAAATTCTAGGTCAAAATATCCAAACCAGAAAAATTCTCCCATTTATCTCACTTTCCAAATCGGCTATTTGGTCTAGATTATTCTCTTCTCCTGCCCGTTCTCCTGGTTTTCACCTTTCTCTGAATAACCACGTTAGACTTGTGATCCCTAATCAAAAAATATTAATATATTTGTTTAAATTAATTTTAGAAGAAAATGTGTAATTGTATTTCCAAATAATTTATTTAACTAAAATGCAGTTGAAAAACTTGATCACCAGTACCCAGTTATTCTTTTTCCACCTCAGTACATTCTTTTGTCGACCTATTTTAAAAGTCTCTATTTAGGAAACACAGTTTGTTCAGGATAATACAATTACAGAGCTGCTCGAGTATATTTAAATATTAATGATGCTCTCTAATGCATTTTACGCCGCAAAGCAGATGGAAGGAATATTGCCTTATATTCCTGGTTTATCATAGGCTTGATAAAGCACATAGAAGTACACAATTCTGTATGCATTTTCATTAAACCTAATGCATGCATCACGGTTTTGGAGATGAGAATGTGATCATTCTATTGCTCAGATCACGTCACAATTATACAATGAATGCCATTTTTTCCAGCATTTAGAGTTCCACATTTCATTATCTGTATGGAAATGCATACAAACTGGCCTTCCTTTATGTGTAAACATGGTATTGTTAATGACCTGCATATAATAGAATGAGAATGGTTCATTTCATGACATGGTGAACAGCAACAAATCATTATTCAAGTTCTTTTTTTAGTCTGCTGTGACTAACCAAGGGAAACAGATTCATAAACGCAGAAAAACAGATCTATTTTTTTTTATTTGCATAGTGTGTGTTTTTGTGTGTGTTTGTATCCTCTTGTGTGTTTCTGTATATAATATATTTTTCTGTTTGGAAAAACGTCACACGTATACAAACTTGGAATATAATTTTAAAACATTAAGGCTAGGGTCAGACGAGCGTGATTTCTACGGACTGTACGTCCGTGCACACGGACGTACGTCAGTACTGAAGACGCAGTAGTGGCCACACAGTCCGTTTATTCACTGACGTATATTTTGACGGATGTAGGAGGGAAAATAAATTAAAAAGCAAAACCATTTTGTCCGTGAAAAATGCTGGACGTATAAATGAAGTCCGTCTGACCACGTTCCATCACTCACACACAAAGCTATGCGGACATTGCGGACGCAGCGCACTTTGTGCGGCTGTTCTAGCGGTTGTACGTTCTTGCCTGCCTTGCGTCCGTGGGCCGCGGCCGTTTTGCGTCCGCAGTTCAGTGCGGACGAACTTCATGTGTCAGGCTCCAATGGGCTTCCTGTCATGCTATCACGGACGTACTTTTAGGCGCAATCACGGACGTGAACACTACGCTCGTCTGACCCCAGCCTAAAAGCTTATTTTTTTGCATCATTTGAAAATAAACTATGCAACAAGAGTGTGCTTCATTTCTAACCTTGACATCATGCACTGCTGATGGTACTTGAGCTAAAATAAAGGATGCTTGATTAAAAAGGGTTTATTTTGTATCACCTGAAAGAGGTCAACTATCAGTAATGATATTAAGTGTGAACGTTTGTTTTCTGCACACATAAAACTATTGTGTTGTGTTTTAAACAGATTATTCCCATCCGATTTATGGAACGTACCGAAGATCTTAAATACAACATCAAAATGCATTTTATTGTTTTAATGAAATTGAAAAGAAAATTAGACCTTTGCTGAATGTGTAAGCTGCTAGTGAAAGAACGCTTTCCGGTGGCATATAATTAGCCTAATGGAGTTTACCAGAATGCAGTTAAGGTGTCACATGAGATCATAATAAATAGACTCGTTTCAGGATGGCAATGTCAATTATTATTAGAAAAAGCAAAAGAAACGGCACCAATGAGCTGTCGAAACAAGTCTATAATAAAGCGAGAGAAAGGGGGGTGTGACGGGTTGCTCGTCCTCAGGACCCTCACAAACCCCCTTTCTCTCACTATAAGTATACAGGGTCATTCAGACGTGGACCCCTTTCTTGATGTGCCTAGAGGAGTGTCAGCTATACCCTCCTGACGAGGCCTAACAAGGCCGAAACGATCGTCGGGGTTGCTGCACCTCTCGTGCAGGGATGATGTCCTTGGCAATCGGTAGTGGTCACCTTTTTGGGTGAGAGCAGACTGATTTGCATATGGAGCATTCATCCCTGTAATGGCACAAGCAAGCTAAAACCTTGTGAGACCTGAGCGGGCCCCACCGTAGAGCAGGCCACTAGTGCTGTTGCTCATCCTCAGGACCCTCACAAACCCCCCTTTCTCTCACTACAAGTCTATAATAAAGTTATAGAAAAATGTCATTCATGATGGGATTATAAAACTATTCTACTTTTGTGTTTCCTTTCACATATTTCAATTGTTTGCATGTGCATACTATAATTGATCATGTAGGCATTCAATCATTGCTATATTCTGATCATTAGACATGTGCGATTCGGACCGAAATGATATTTGGCCGAAAAATTGGAAACTTTGAGTTTCCGAATCATCAATAGCCCAATCAAATCGCATCAAAATAAAAAAAATAAAAAATCGACTCCACCGAACCGATCTATATATAATCGGATAGATCTCAAAATAATCAGATTAATTCAGATTGATTTGTATGACTGAAAGCAATTACACTCATTGTGTAATGAAAATTCTCTAACGCTAATCAAAAAACAAGTCGAATCATAAACTCTAACCCTAACCCCAACCTTAATCAATTATTTTTTTAAAAATTTTTGGTGCTATGTGAAACCTGAAAAGTGTCACTGATCCCCCTTGGGCCTATGCTACTGGTCCCTGTACACATTCTACTTTCTACCCCTCGAGTGATGGTCAGTAACGCTAACTACCTCCAGGGAAAGGATTTTATAGAACCCAGCAAGGGTTTACAGACACCAGAATAGGAGGACACACTTAGCCCATGTTGCAGAGGTCTTATCGCCGGGAGATATGGTCAACCTTATAGCAAGAGTGACACTCAGAGCAGGGTTGTCAGGAATAGCCGGGTCAGTACACAAAGCGGTGTTCTCAGAAATAGCCGAGTCAGTACACCTAGAGGGTTCGTAATCAATAGCCGAGGTCATACACAGAGAGGGCTCAATAATGAAAGCCAGAGTCATGCACGAAAATGGAAAATTGCAGAAAGCACTGAGGGAAGTAAAACCACATCAGGGCAATGAGTCTGCCTGAACAGATTGATTTTAAATCTGGCAGTGTTGTGTCCTCATGCCCCGCCCCCTGACCACCCATGTGACTGCCGCAAGCATGTACATCACTCGGAGCCCGGCCAGCAAGCAGCAAGGACGGTGCTGCCGGGCACCGGGTCACTTCCCGGGCACTGGACGTGACAAAAAGTCCTATGACCTTTACATGTTATTTCAACAAGCTGAGTGTGATTTCTTTAAGTTTTGGGAATTGTATGCTATTTTTAAATTTTTAGCATAGAGAAGTTCTGAATATCAGAAATGGCGGAATATATGAGACACTCGCATAATTTTGAAATATTTTGATTTCGAGACATTGAGAATCCAAATTAGAAGTTTCTGATTTTTTTCGGAATCCAAAATTGTGGGATTCTGAGTCATTCTGAACTGAAAACGTTTCCTGTACAAGTGTCTATTGATCATTCAGGAATGTAGTAGATTATTTTATGCTTTAGTGAGCTCGGTGAAATTTGAGATCTTTTATTGCCTAATACATATGCATGTTAGGCACTTCAAGCATCCGTATCTTATGGTGCCTCTTGGCACCTGGCAAGTGGATTATGTGTGTTCCTTATTTCACTCCAGTCGTCTAACTAACCCGAAAAGCCTCTTTCTTGCTCAATCCACTGACATTTGCTCCTTAGCCCTGTGATCTAGTTTGCGATAAAGATGTACAGGCAAATATGGGTAGACTTTCATTAGGTATATAGGGTAGATTTATGATTCACAGGTGAATGTCATTGTACTGGGATGGATACTGTCAATTCTAGAAGGTTTGTGTGATGCAACAAAATGACCATTGTGGGAAACAAACAAAAAAACAAAACCTGTTTGGTTTGTGCCAGTGTACTTAAGTAACATTAAGTATAATTTACAGGTGTATTGCCTTAATTTGAAATCCCATACCCCCCCACCCATGGTAAGCGGGTGAGGGCTTAAATGAGAGTAGACTGACCGTTTGCCTTTTTGTAACCCCTTAACCACTGACCACAGATGGAGGTTGCTAGGTAAATAAGTGTCTAACCTTTGCGGACCAATGGGTTTTAGTAGCAGGTGGTCATTCTATCAGCCTACCTGCTCAGCTGATTAACTCCTCACCTGCTGCCAACATGTAAGGGAGTAACATCACTGCTCTGCATGGAGAGCGCCTGTGGAGCCATGGGTTCGGTCCCAGTGAGCAACCTCTCCAGTAAGTGTCCTTGGGCAAGACACCCAACGGTACATACTCGCCACCCAGGACATACTTGAAAACGAGAGAAATCTCAATGTATCCTTCCAGGTAAAATCCTTTCTCAAAAAAAAAAAATAATAATATATTACTAAGCATATTGTAATGAACCAAAATTATACACAACCTGTACAAATGACCCAAAGAAATTTGGACGATCCAAAGTGACCATAAATAATTATCCAATGAACTAAAAATTACCAGCCAAATGGTATAACTGTATAAATATCTACAAACCTTAATAATGTACGTTTCCATATTACCTAAGTTACACCATGAATCTGCTTCATGCTTAATAGCATTGCACGTTCCTGCTCCATCAGATAATGAGTGAAGCGAATAAAAATAGGAGATCACTGACATTTTCGCTTCAAATAGCAAGGGGCCCATATACTGTAAAACGACAACTATAACACATAATTAAACACTTATATTTATGTTACAAACTCCCGCTGTTTCTGGTTGTAAATAATAATTGAATTTCATACTTCATCAGCATTACTGTATGCGTTAGAAAAAAAAAATCAGTGTCAGGACATGTGTAGCCTCGTGGAAAAAGTCTTATTTCATTCACTGACAAGCACTGCCACTATGGTCAGCAGTATTTCCCAGGGGGCAGTGTTGTCTTAAAATAAAATCAATATTGACTCTTGACACATTTTCATTTACATCAGAGCAAGGCTTTCAGTCCAAATATAAATCAATACACTGCTTTTAACGCTACTCAACTGGTTGGTTCTATGTAAAATAAGAAAGCATTTTTTCTTCTTTAGACTTTTTCAATGCCCACTTGTGCTGTATTTTTCTACAGTTGATATAAAGCGGAAAATTTGTGGTTTCTTTCATAGCATAATGGAAACAGCCTGAGTAGTGCCTTCAATCAAGGCATATTTTCTGTATGTTTCTTATTCAATGAACTCTATAGTTACGAAAAGCAGTGTATGCTAGAAACCAAGTAGGAAAGACGTCAATAGTCTAAGGCTAGGGTCAGACTAACGCATTTTTCGCGTTGTCTGTGAAAAAGTGCGTTCGAACGAATGGACGCATTTTTTCACGGAATACGCGATAGCGGTCATACGATGCGCCTTTTCGTCCGTGATTTTGTACGGATCATCAATAAAACACTTTTTGTGTCTGGACGTTATGTTGGCCGGACATTAGCAGCGTCTGACGTCTCCCAATCACGCACACACGCCTCTAGCGGACGCAGCGCACTCTGTACGTCCGTACTAGCGGTTTGACGTTCTAGAAAAAATGAGTTTGTTTGCCACTTGCGTTGCGCGGACGAACTTTCGTGCGGCCGTACTTCGTGTGTTCCCCGGCATTGGACGTCATTTGCTGTTAGCACGGCCGTGATTTTGTGCGTCTAAAGCGTTAAAAATGCTTTCGTCTGACCCTAGCCTAAATTGTTGAAATAATATCTACAAAAACCGCAACGGCAAAAACAAATCCATTTTACCAAGCTGCCAATTCTTCATTTGTTACTTGGATGGTTATTTACAAACATCAAACTAAGAGCATGCTATGTAATTCTAGGGTTAAGCAGCGTTTGTAAAAAATAATATAGAAGCAATTTAATTTAAATTCAGAGAACATAGCACCTCTACCATTTATGTATAGGAGCATGTTGGTAGAATAATGTTGAACATGTTGGGTGTGTAACCACGGTCCGTACCAAGATTGAGTATACTCGATTTGGTTTATTTCTGGAGCAATGCGAATTTTATTTATCACAAATGAAATTATTTTGCAATTGTGCTCCAGAAAGTGCCCCAAACATTTTAACATCTTGGGAACGACAGCCAAGATGATAAAAGAGTTTGAACAGCTGAGACTCTCAGGGTTATTCAAAGAGATCCGAATTGTGGCCGAAACGTAAACGAACAGTGAAATTCAGCGTACGGTTACCTTTCCTGGCCATTCAGCTATTCAGAGTGCAGGCAGTTCGCCAAATCCTGGCGAATTGCCTGCACATACGTACCAGCTGGGTGGAGTAGAGGTAACATCACTGCTCTGCGTGGAGAGAGCCTGTGGAGACATGAGTTCAATCCCGGCAAGAGCACCTCTCCAGTAAGTGTTCTTGAGCAAGACACCTAACGGTACATACTCACCACCCACGACATACTTGAAAATGAGAGAAATCTCAATGTATCCTTCCTGGTAAAATCCTTTCTCAAAATAAAACAACATACAGTGCCTGTTCGAGGGCAGTGAAATCTCCATAGAGAAGCAATGCTTCATCAATTCAGAGAACACAAAACAGCTGGGAAAGGTTGCCGAAATGCCCTGCCATTCAAGGTTTCATTCAACAGGTTTATTCAGGAGAATCCCATAGGCTTCAATGTTAAAAATATTCCCATTTTAATTCAATATCTAATAAACCGTTTATTATTTTATTCTGCAGTAAAGAGTCTCTTTATCTAAAGATTTTTGTAGGATCTTTTAGGTATTTTTCGTGCTTTTTTTCTGTGTTTTTTTTTTTAATCATTTTTTCTTTTTTCTGCAACAGCCCTTTTTATTATCATTCATTGGATCTTATATGTAAGTTTCAGACATTTTCGTTCTGTAGTTTCTTTGCAAACAGCGTTTCACTTTTTAAACATTCAAGCAAACTGTTTTCACTCCATTCGTGTGCGCTGTTGGGTTTTTTCGGCGGCTGCTCTGCACTATGATCGGCGGCTGCTCGGGTTTCTCCGGCGTGTTCGGTGGGGTTAATCCAGCAGTTTTTGTGGGTTTTGGTGTGCGTTCGCCGGGTTTTGTGGTGAGTGTTCGTCGGGTTTGCGGCGGCTTTTCCCTGCACTACGATGGCCCTGTGGTGCTTGCTGAATACACCGCAGGGTCGCCGAAATGGGATCGCCAAATCGCACCGAGTTGAAGAGAACGAAAAGTTACCGAACGTGCGGTAACTTTTCGATTCTCTTTGAATAACCATGTCTGTCTGTCTAAAACCAGCTGGTTCACCATGAAGCCCGAGCTGTAGTAGCAATATTTAGCCAGCAGATGACAAATAGGGCTACTACTGTAAAAAATGCATATATACATATTTTCAATTATTTTTTACTGTATAATTAATGAACAGTGATTTAAAAGAACCAGGATGCATCATGGCCCATACCCACGCCAGGTCTGCTAAGACCTGAGCAATGCCATCATCTTTCACACATTTTCCCTTTGGAGCCCTGCATATTCCTTTACATGCTGATCCACCTATGGGAGGCCACAGGTGTTCCCTAGACTAATGCACTTGTTATTCCCAGTCAGTCACCTACACTGGTATTGAACAAGCCCAATCCTTGATTGCATTCGAGATGTGACAGGATTGTACGCTTTCAGGATGGTATGACTGTAGGAATGACTGAGTATAGCAAGCTCCCTAGACTACTATTATCCCCTTTACTACCGGGATCGTGATATCTCGGGCTTCAAAGGCACCATCTGGTTCCCCCCGATATCGAGATATCTCTATCTGCTGTTCTGCAGCCTAAAAGCAAATTAAATTTGTTTTGCATGCCAGTGCATGGTGTGCCTTAAACTCTGTTCACCTGCCTTAATCTGATTCTGTTTACCAAGCTTCATCACGTTCCTGTAATTCCCATTATGTCTCCGTGTGCCATGTACCCTACCTAGTGTGAGTTTCCACCCGTTTATTTGTTACCCATTATCAGGATTATTCAGAGAGCGGTGAAAAGCAGGAGAATGACTGGAGAATGGAAAATTCTAGGTCAAAATAGCCGATTTGGAAAGTGAGATGAATGGGAGAGTTTTTCTGGTTCGGCTATTTTGGCCTAGAATTTCCCATTCTCCAGTCATTCTCCTGCACATCATCCATCCCACTTTTCATGATGTGAAAATAAAATAGGTATATGAATGGTGTTGATTTTAGGTATTTTGTACCATTAAGATCTCAAATTAATTACACCTTTACCTATTGCCAAAGAAAGACTTAAAGAATAAAAGATAACTCTTAAATATTCTTAAAAAAAGTGAGGGAGGGATCTTAGTCTCTCTAGATTTAAAGAAGGGTATACACTAGAAAGAGGACTTAACAACAAAATTTAACTAGCTTAAAAAATCCTGTACTTACCTCAGGTCCTGCGGGGCAGAGGGCGTAGCACTTAGCTCCATAAAGTCCTAACGACTCCAGGTACTAATAACAGCGGCTGTGCGCTGCATCACTGACAGCATGTATGGGTAGCTTCAAAATATTCTGACTCAAGCCACTGGTTAAATTGTAACATTGCCTAAGTCATCATTTTTTATGCTAATTATCTTTCTTATCAACCTTCTAGCAAAAAAAAATATGTATGGCAAATGTGACTAAATTAATGAAAGAAAATAATGAATTAATCTGAGGATATTTGTTTCTCTGTATAGCCTCAAGGAAGAGTTACCTAGCTTATCTATATCCTGAATTAGCCATTTCTATAAAAAGTCAATAGAAACTGAGATTTCTGGAAGTCTAAGGCTGGGGTCAGACCAGCGCACTTTTAACGTGCGTTCTGGCGCACATAATCACGGCCGCACTAGCAGCAGATGACGGGCAATGACGGCCAATATACGATGTACGGCCGCACAAAAGTCCGGCCGTGCAACGCAAGTGGAATTTGAATGCATTTTTCTGAGAACGCTGAACCGCTAGTACTGACGTACTGAGTGCGCAGCTGCGGCATAGCGGCGTGTTTGCGTGATTAGGAGATGTCAGACGCTGCTAATGTCCAGCCTACATAACGTCCAGACGCAAAAAGAGTTTTATTGACGATCCGTACAAAATCACGCCCGAAAATGCGCGTCGTCTGACCGTTTTTGCGCATTCCGTGAAAAAATACGTCAATGCGTTCGGACGCACTTTTTCACGTTCGCGGGGAAAAATGCTTTCGTCTGACCCTAGCCTAAGAGCAATAGCTATGCAGATGCTTATACAACCAGATCGATTTACTAAAAAAAAAATTGTGATGACTTAAAAAGTAATTTTCTTCATTAAGGCTATTGTACGAGTTAACCCTTTCACTACCGAGATCGAGATATATATCAGGCTTCAAAGGCACCACCCGGTGCCCCGATAGAGATATTTTATTATTATTATTCTTTATTTATAAAGCGCCAGCATATTCCGCAGCGCTGTACAATAAGCACAGTATAGACAGGGTTACAATACATTGAACAACATTTGACAAACAGTACAGGAGGAGATGAGGGCCCTATTCCCGTAGGAACTCACAATCTGGGAGGGTTGGGGTTGGAAACAGGAGGAGAAGACTGTAAGGTGAGAGTGATTGATGATTGCGTCAGTGAGTTGGGTGGTAGGCTTCCCTAAATAGGAACGTTTTAAGGGAGCGTTTGAAGGAAGAGAAGTTAGGGGAAAGTCTGACAGTATGAGGGATATCTTGATCTGCAGCCCAAAAGCAAATTCAATTTATTTGCTGCCAACAAATTTTATTTGCTTTTGGGCTGCAGAAGGTGCTCCTCAAAGTTTTAGTCCTGTAGGCATAATACCCAGAGAGCAAAAACTGTAAAATCGGCTAGGGAATGCTGTGAAATATCAGGCATTCAGCAGCCGATACAGACAAAAAACAAAACAAAAAAAACTACAGCTGCGATGACTATAACTCAATTTGGCAGTAGATGGCACCAGCTACTGGCCAAATAGGTTATTTACAGAAAGAACTATTTCTTACTGTATAAATAATAAAAAATAATTTTACAAAAAAACACTGGTTTCTGAATGTTTTTTTTGGAAAATCACTTTGAAGTGAAGGTACTTTGGACTGATGGTGCATGGACCTGGATGCATATTAAGGAGGTGCAGGCCTGATGTTCTATATTGGTTTCTTGGCCTCCCTTGTGTGCAGAAAGTTTATGAAATCTGTGTTATGTCAGAATAATGTTATTGTTTATCTCATTACCTGCTGATAAGATTGCTCTCAGGATTGTGTTAATATCTGATTTATATTTGAGTATTTTGTTAAACTTCTTTCTTAGACAAACACTGCTCCATTATCTGTTGTCTTTAGACTGTAATCTGTTTGCCCATCACAATTGCCATTGTTCTGCCTAGTTTAGGAATGTTACGCACTGTTTATTCGATTATCTGTCCTAGTCTAATTATGTCTCCCAACATTTTCTAGGGGAGGTTTTGTATATGTAAACAATCCAATGACAAGATAAATAACTGTGCCTGTCCCTGAAAACCTCCAGATATACAGCCTCGTCTTATTTCTGGGGGATGCTAGCAGGCTATCTATGTGTCCTGGTCCTTATGTTTCATCTGAGGACTGGAGGAAGGCATGAGGGTCTGCTTGGGAGAACACTGCGGTCCAGCAAGGAAGCGGCATTGACAGATGTGATCCTGTCGGGGTACTGAGATTAGTTACATTGGTGGCTCACCGGTGCGATTTGCTTCCTGTTATTAGGGACCTTTTGCCGTAGATGGAAAAGCAGTACCAGATATTGAAAGGATGACCAAAGGCACAAGTGTGGTGCAACTCGGAATGAGATGGATACTCTCGGAGGTAAAAAGACACCTCAAGCAATTTGGTCCAAACCCCAGCATTGACCTGTTCCAGAGTGTTTGGAATGAGGTGTGCTTGTTGCAACAAGGGGGAGCTGTGTGGAACCAGGAACAGTTTAACTCTCTGGACATTGAGTATAAGAAGTAATAATAAGGCTGTATCGAGCCAGTGGACATTCGTAGCCAGGAGGAGAACTGGCCAGGCACTACACCACACACCCAGAGGGTGTCTACAGACCTGGCTTGGCAGAGACCAGGGATTTTGGAAGCATTGTCTTCTGCCAACGCCAAGACCCAGACAAAATATGTCTGCACACCAACTGTGACCGTCAACCCACCCTCCACAAGTAAGACTAAGAAAGAAGCAGAGTGGTAGACGGGTGAAAAAAATGGAGGAGTTGCTGGAGGGAGAATGAAAATTTTGTGATGAGCTTCAAAGGGAGGTACAGACTTTGAGTTGGCAACTAGACTCTGCCATTCGGACCGAGAAAGAGACTGGCCTGCAATTTCACCGGCTACAGGATGAACTGGAAGATGGTACACTACGCCACATAAACACACAAAAAAAGAGGACTCTACAATGACCCGCAAATAATACAAACGAAACAAGAATATAAGACATGGGAGTAAGTACGTAAAAATAGATACTTTAATACATCACATTAAAAATCTCTCATAGTAATAAATACATAAATAACCTAATGCAAAATGAATATAAATACCAACCTTATTACAAAAACTCCATAAATGTGCAATGATCCACAGCATAGTATTAAGAAACTAATAAAGCCAAAATAACTTGTGATGATGGGATGCAGACCAAGTACAAGTTCTCAGTGTTTCAGTAATCAATTATTTTTCAAAGGATCAAAATGGCTTTATTGGCTTGTTGATTAAACGTGCAGGTACCCACTGCTTATCATTATGTACAATATTTTACTAAGGTTGCCATTTATGTAAAAAAATTTCAATCTGAACATGGGGAGTGCAAAGTGATAATTAGCATTAGGACTTTCTAATCCTAACGCTAATTACCGCCCTGCTGCGGTTAACTCAAAAGTTAACCACAGCTAGGACCTGGTGCTAACTGATTCCACTTCTGAGAAATCAGTCAGTGCCAGCTAAAAAACCCCAAAAAAGCAGATACTCACCTCTCATCCTGCGACGAGAACGGCGGCTCGATCCGCTTCTTCTTGCCACCGGGAGCAGTGAGAGACTGGGGGAAAAAGTCCCCCAGTCTCCCTCTGCGAATCACTACACGGATCTGCCGATCTTGCAAGGTGAGATCCTGCAGGTCGTGTGACCGGCAGTGGAAGCCTCAATGGAGTCCTATGGACTCCATGGATGGGATGCTTGTGGCAGCGCTGCGAGCATCCCAAGGCTTAGCACCAAGTTACAGTGCAGGCTGCTGGATTAGCACCTGCACCATAATATCACGCTAACACAGGGACGCTAAGGAGAAACCTGCAGGAACAGGTTTTCCTCCTTAGCGTCCCCGTTTTAGCGTTTAGAACGTAATATGGCATGAAGAGTGTCACTATATTCCCATTGTCAATTCCCGTCAGCGGAATGTAAAGTAAAGGAATAAGTGTACTGAAAGTGTTATGTCACAGTCTTTCAAATATTCCATGTTTGAATGTGGACATATTTATCGAGAGTGCTGGATGTATATGCTAAGAGCAATATAGCCTTGGGGAAAATATTTTAGTTTTTTTAATTTACAAACAAAATAGTCAACCCACTGCAAAAGAAAAAAAGAAGAAAAACATTACCCTGTTGCGGGTTTAAGCAGAACCTTCTGATTACTAAACTTGTCTAAAGTGAAAAAAATTGGTTTGTCCAAATCAATTTTAGACACATTTATTTTTACCATATGAACCGAATTCCGTTCAGACAGTAGTTTCTTAAAATATGGTGCATGTACAGGCTGTTCACATTTCCTGGGGGGAAGAGAGTATCTTCATTCCTCTGTTCTGTTTACCCATATTATTAATTAAAACCTTTCCCCTCTTCCGGTTTGGCACCTGGAGCAAAGACCAAATGAAAATCTACCATCATAATTTATTTCATAGATGGTACGGTTTGTTTCATTGCTATCCGGACAAACCAGGAAAATCGTCCAAAATTTGGACAAACCGAGGTTCATCCAAAAACGAATGTGCAAGTTTACTGAACATCCTCCTCCACAGTTCTTCTCCCACAAGAACCATGAGACTAGACATCTGTTGGATATTGTGTGGGTGGTTTATTATCCTCATTGGGCTTCGTGAATGATTACCGATGAGAAAACGTACCAGAATGTAATCAACTATCTGACTTTGTCTTGTTTTCCAATTTTCCAGAACATACTACATAAGAAACAAAAAATATTAATGCATCTTTTCAATCCATATTGAATTCATGAAATTCCAATTGTCCCAATTCTATATGTATACATTTCCTAATAAACGTTCTACTGTTATGGAGAGATAACAAGTTATTGTCCACTTTCAAGCATGCCCATAACACATTCTTCAATGTACTCATTCCTTTAGTCTACATTCCAACAGCAATATAATACTGGATCAAGAAGAACAATATCTTTCCATAAAGAAAAGAAGAATTCACTGTAATGTATTGTCGAAGATGAACACAGCATGCGGTGAATCAGAAGAATAAATCAGAACATATTTATGAGGAATGCTGGACGTATATACTAAGAGAAATATAGCCTTGGGGAATAAAAGAAGGAAAATACCTTTTTTTCCTATTTACAAAGAAAATAGTCAACACACTGCAAAAGAAAGAAAAAGAGAAGAATGCCCCCTCCCCCCACACAAAGATGATGCAAAAAATCGACAGTTTTAGTAGCCGTTTGCGTTTAATTATTCTAATATAATGCAATAGAAGTAAAGTAAATACGTTCCTTCGCCATGGATAGGATATAGAGAATGAATTTTAACATTGTTTTTATTATTTTTAAATACTTTTTGCATATTTCAGATATTTCTCTATAGTTAACAAAGCTAAAATAATGCATGTCTTTGTTATGCTCTGCTTATCTAAAAATATTTTGCTGGCTAGGTAAAATTATAAATGCTCTTATAGTTAATATAAATGCTAGGAGTGTCTTTTGGTAAAAGCTTCTTGTTCTAAAAACAATCAATAGATAGCTCCACTTAGCCATCAATGTTAATAGGTCTTTGTCTTACGTACACATGTTCCTTCTTCAATAAGGCATTTTATATATAATCCGAACATGTAGCAGAGGGATAACTGGTGATGTCATGAAAATATTACTTCCCAATACAAAATCTGTTAAAGCAAGGAACTCAAACTCTGGCTCTCCAAATCTTGACTCCCTACAAATCCCAGAATTCTTTGTGTGCTATAGATGAACAGAGAATAAAGGGTGTTCAGTTCAGTTCAGAAACACGGGGGGGGGAAGCTAAATTTGAGATCTCTGATTTAAAGCATAATCTCAAAGATTAAATCTGCTATATACTACCAATGTTCCTATATACACCCTTTATACATTTAGGAGGTATTACTACAGGGCTCAAAATTTCAAGTCCCAAGCTACTAACCAGGCCATAGGAGTTACTCGCCACCAGTTGCTCCACCTAACCCCTACCTGTCACGGTTCCCGGATCCCACCATGCAGTCCTTAAAGCCCAACACTCCACAGAGCCCAAAAGCTACCAACAGGGTAGCCGTAAAAGAATCCCTAACTGTCTAGTCCTTACAATTGGCCAGGTGTATATATATACTAGCTAGACAGAAAGGGTTAATCAAAGACAATGTTGTAATACAAAACCAGGTCAGCAACACGGGGGTAGTCAGACGAGCCAGAATCAGGAATACAGAGTATAGAATGGTCAAAGGGAATAGCCGGGTCGATATCAGTGCAGGAGCGTAGTACAAGGAAATAGTCTAGGGCAACGGAAGGCAGAATAGTCAGAAAACAAGCAGAGGTCAATAACAGGTTCAATCAAGAGAGAATACAGGTACAGGGAGCTCAGGTATGGATAACCACGATCTGGCACTGCTTAGAAGGAACTGTTGGTTTTTAAAAGACCTGGACTCCTCTGATAGGTCTGCGTCACCAGACCGCGCCCCCCTCTCAAGCCGCACCTCATGCAGCCACCTCCCTGCCTGTCTCTATTTAAACCGGGCGCTGGCAAGCGAGCAGCATCAGACATGCTGCCGCCGAACACAACGGAGGGGCTGGAAGCCCCCAACGTTACACTACCCAGCCCTTAACTCTGCCCCTAAACACACACCCTTAAATTATTTTATGAAGTTACATTGTTGAAGTTCTTATTTAAAATAAAGTTAAAAAAATAACATTAGTACCCAGACATCAGACCCCAGATACATATATACCCAGTCCTTAGACCCCAGTGTGAGCAGAGCGAGGAGGCATGGAAGCACCTCTCCACCCCTCTGGCAGTGACAGAGACGAGCTGAGTCAGGCAGCTGATCCCTGCCATCGTGCAGCCTGGGGAAGTGTGGGCTGCACAGTGGCACTGCTGGAATATGCAGCACAAAATAATTTATTGTGCTGCCTGAGTGTGCATTTCCACTCGCCCTCACTTAATTTCCACTCGCCAAATGCGAGTAGGCGAGTGGAAATTTTGAGCCCTGTATTACTATATATTCCAAACATTATAAACAGACTATTAAATAATAATTATATATTGCTTAAGTTATTGTGTGTAATCTGATACGTGTCAATATATTATAACACAAATCTTTGTGGTACCTTTTATAGAACTACTTATACAGGTGATCCAGTGTGGACTCTGTCCTGGAGGTGTCTAAAGAGTTATTGGTTAAACTGTCCTGAGAAAGCCCAACCAAGGCCAAAATGATCTCCGGGGTTTGCTGAGGAAACCTCCCTCCTAATGAGGCCCAACTAATACCAAAACAATAATCATGCAGAGGAAACATTCTTAGCAAGGCAGTTCTGGCTACTATATTTTAATTAAAGCAGGCAATACAAGGGTACTATGCGGATGAAAGTGTCCAAAGTATTTATGTCATCTAAGACCTGGTCTCCGAAGAGAGAGACTTCCTTAGAGAAAGAAGATAACCTTAAGCATAAAAAGTATTTGATGAAGTATCATCAATAAAAGCAATGGTTTAACCAGGGCTCAAAATGTTCAATTAAACGTTACTAGCCATAACAAAGAGTATCTCACCACTAATGATTCCACTTCTTTTTTAACAGGCAAATGGTCGCAAACCCCACAAGGTCCTGCCTAACATCTGTGGTCCTCCACCTAGTTCTATCGGTCTTTCTTTATTTCCCCTGTTCCTACTTGATTTCTGTATTTGCAGTATTAAATGTGTTTCTGCATCCCTACACTGTCATCCCATACTGTTCCTAAACCCTAACTTTTCTACAGTATGTGATTTTTTTTGGGGGGTGGTTTCAGCTGGTGCTGACTGATTCTGAGAAGTGGAGTCAGCACTAGCTCCTAGCTGTGGTTAACTTTTCAGTTATCCGCAGCGGGACGTAATTAGTATAAGGACTTTGTAATCCTAACACTAATTAACTCTTTGCGCTCCTCATGTTAAACATAGGGAGCGCAAAATACAGTAAGCCTGTTAGCGTTTGGATTGAAATATGGGCTGAAAACGATAGGGTCACTTAACCTAACGTTGATGCTCACACAGTTGAGCGCTAATGTTAGTGTTAAGAATGTAATAGGGCCCAATGTTTCTTATCCAAGATGACAAAAACAAACAATAAAAAGGATGGCAAGGAATTGATCATAAATCTATATTCTAGCATTCCTCCCGCTATCTCTTTAAACAGAATTGGTTTAAATTCCTGGTGCTCTGTCTCCGATGTGCCTACTAATGTAACAATTTTAAATGTTAAAGAGCATGGCTTCCCCATTGCATGTCAAAGTGAATATTTCAACTTCAATGTGCAGGAAGTAAATTCTCAGCATTGACTTTGCTGTAAATTATTCACTTGGTTATATAAGAACTCATTCATTTAACATGATGCTTCCCATCTGTGTGGATATGAACACTTGACATGACTTTTAGGGCAGAAAAAAAGCAATAGATGAGCGGATTTTATATGGGTTGCATACTTGACAATTTCTGCTTTAGCACAAACATGGAAATACACTCGCGTCTTAGACTGGATAATGAGGATTTAGAATCCACTTTCAAGTTTTGCAATCATTAAACTGATGGTAATGTTAACCTCAAATGCTCTCTGAGAAAAGAAGTGTCAACCCCAGCAACTTATGAATGAATGGTCAGCTCCAATCTATGCATTTTTTAATGGGGAAGATTTACCGACATACACATTTATCCTACTCAAAATGTCATATGAAAACACATAGGGTCCTATTCGAACTGAGTCGATAAGCTAATGACACAAGCATATACATATCAGCTCCCACTGTTAGTTTAATGGCTTGCTAGTACTGCTAGTACAGTTAGCATTGTAGCACTTCACTCCATGGAGTCCTAAGGACTCCAGGAGCCATTACCAATGGTGGCACCTGTAGCTATGAGCAGCTCTAAAATATCTTGACTCGAGCTGCTAATACAGCAGCTCAGTTGTAATAGAACCACTAACATTGAGTCCCAAATGAATAATGGCTTGTACACAACATTTCTATTTGCAAGGAACTATTATTGGCTCAGTTGGAATAGGTGCCACACGGCACAGACATACTGATGTAATCATCAAAAAAATACCCAATTCTGAGATAAACAATCTAGTTTTTCTAAATCTACTACTGTATGTAAAGTGCATTGGTTTGAGCAGGGTTCTTGCTTTCTTAAATCTGAAGTGGTCAAACAATGAAAGCAATTTAGTCTAACCAGGAGGCACACTAGACATGATAAAATATGGAATAACAATAAGAACAAATCTTAAGCACCATCACTATTCATATGTCCCATCATAGGCTATGACGCAAAGAGGTCTTCTGTCAGAAAGCCCTGCTTACTTCAAGTTAATTCTAGAATATTATTACTGCTTTCTTGTGACCATTATTTTTTATATCCTATAACAATAAAACCGAGAGTTGAAAGAACTAGTGCACAAAGAAAAAATTTGTACAAATTGTACTACCGCACAAACCAAAACCCGCCGTTCACATCAGCCTGATGATGCTGGACATAAAAGGCAAAATGCATTTGGTGATTAGTTTTATCTATTTATTTTGCTGTTCTCATTCAATAAACTATATTTTTTTTCCACGCAAAAGGCTTTCTGATGCACCTGGGAACTTTTGTCAGTTGAGCCGTTAAGCAACCTCTGGGTGAAAATCAGATGGAACCTCTGTATGACGCTTACATTGTGGGATTATTTATATTGTTTTATTAACCTATTTATGCTGTCATTGCCACCTTCGCAATGGATAGGACACAACGCCGTGGGGCAGTGTAGCACGACACTCAGACCGCCCACCTGCAGCCAATGACGCACGACATGCGTCAGCTTCATAGGAGGGCCAGAGGAAGGGCCCGCTGCAGCAGCTGGGCAGCAGGGTGTACTAGAACGCCCCGCCGGTGTTAACGCCCTCCCGCCGAGCACAACCCACCCAGTGGTAAGGGGTTAAGCTCTTGTGCACATACAGAATTGCATGATTGCCTGTGTTTTCATTTCCTATGACCAACCATACCATCTCTATATTACTTGAAAGATAAAGCACATTTCACCCAACTCAATAATTGTAAATGTTTCATTGCTTAATTTTAACTGAAGTAACGAACGTGCATTCCAATTACATTAACTTTCTTACCATTAATCTACCTGACTCAGCAGTTAAAGTTCACTGAAGTCCACACTATCACCTGGTATCAGATGTTTTTGCATTAGCGCCCAGTAAATTCAGTCTGGCGCCTGACCAAAGGATTGTTTGCCTCTCGCTACAAATGGAGAAAACCACTTAGCGCTTTCGATTCGTAGCGCGAGCTTACTGTACTTACCGCGTCCTATACTTAACAAGGGGAGCACTAGAGATCACTTACGCACGCTATTGTAACCAACAGATCGTTTGGTCCCGGTGCTAATTTCTACACGTACGCTAATTGAAAAAATTTACCTACTGCTCATCCCTGGTGTTAACTGATGGTCCTTGCACCAAATTAACAGGAAATTAACAGGCAACTTAAAGGAATGTAGCACAGGTGTTCTCTTGACCCCATACATCATAGTAATGGATCTGGTCAGCAATGTCGCTGCTGTTGCAGTAGGCTATAGTATGATCTACTGTATATGTATCCTTTATCCACATATATCCTAAATCTAATATATTGCCTAATTCTAAACGTTTTATGTTGGGGGTTATTTATAGTATGTAAGCTTTTGAGTATTAGGGTTAAGACCATGTTTAAAGGACACATGGGTAAGTCCTGCCCTGAAACATGTATTATTTATATGCTGCAGCAGGGACTTCAGCAGGGCTCACCTGGGCTTCCTTTTGGATATATTAAATGCATTGTAATGATTCTACATGCTGTTGGGTGGCATTTATCATGCAATGCCCTTCAGCCTTAATTAATATATATGCAAATATATGTGAGTGCTGGGTCTCAGCCCGGGTCTTAGCATTTCCCTAGCGTGCGCTAATGAATCTTGTACACTGACAACCGCAAACAAGGTGATCTGTCGGTGGGTCATCAGGCGCTGTATTTTAGCGTCTCGCGCTAGATTTTTCATGTAGCATCAGCATTTTAGCTCACACAAGGCGGCAGTGCCCTATATTTTGCTGGCATTCAACCATGCCTATTTCCTATTGATGCCTTTGCCTCTATTCTTTAATTACAACTGTCTACAAATGTACAATATGACAGATTTGCTAAACTATTTTATAGCTTTCATCATTCATATCACAAAGATTATTTTCTCTCATACGCCAAAATGTCTAATTAGTGCTAAGCATTAATCTTGCTATAGGCACAGTATCGCCGAAGATGTAATGTAGCAGCTGCTGAAAAATAACATGTGCAAAGAATTCTAAATAATGCATGCAACTTTAACCCTTTCGCTGCTGAGGCATTTCCCGCCTCTGTGCTGAGGTAATTTTTACCGGTTTTGCTCATCATGTTTAAACGTGTTTTGAAGGCTTATTTTAGTATATGACCCAGACATATTATATATCGTTCTTTCCGTCAGACTCGGCAGATTCATAATATGTCATTATTATATGTATACGTCATGACCTGTCTGTATATTATAACAAAAAATGCAATAAAATATGAATTTTCAATCATTTACAACGTGTAAAGTGTTTTTTTTTTTCACATTTTAACATGCGAGCAATTGCGGTTATATTTTGTATGGGGTGCGCTTGTTAAAAAAATTAGAAATGGGGTCTTGTTACATTTTTTTTTGGGGAAAATTACGCGATTTTTAACAAATGCACCGCATACAAAAATTGTTAGTGCAGTATCATTGTTCACATTATAATTGAAATGGGAACAATATTGCTGCATTAACAAACCAAAAAAAAGGAAAAAAACTTGTTTATTTTTTCTCTATAATTTTTTTTTAAATATTTTTTTATTTTTATTTTTAATTTTTAATTTTTTTAAAAACTTTTTCACAGTCGTGTTTAGTATCGTTGGAACGGCCATGCTCTGGCCGATCCAACAGTACCAAACTATAACCCCTAGCTGCCACGGATCAGGAGATAGGGGGTTCATTGGAACCCCCTATCTCCACCATTGGTGGCAGCTAGGGGTTAACTCCAGGACTGGCGTCATCGTGCTATGCACGATGACGCCAGTCCTCAGGGGGAGTTCCCGGAGGCTTGGCCGACATCCAAGATGTCGGCCAGCTCCGGGAAAGGATCACGAACTGGCGCTTTCCAGCGCCGATTCGTGATCCGGCTCCCCAGGGGTTAATGACAGCCACCGTTTGGAAGGGCAGGCTGTGCCCTTCCAAACGGTGCCTGGCATTAAGCTCAGGACCCCCACGATTGGGAGGGAGAGAGGTCCGAAGGACCTCCCCCCTCCCTTTCAGGTGCCTCCTCCGCACACGCGGGGGGGGGGGGGGCTGAAATAGATAGGAGATAAAAAACTAACAGGGTTATTCAAAGAGATCCGAATGGCTGGAGAAAGGTAACTGAACGCTGATTTTCAGCGTTCGGTTACCTTTCTTGGCCATTCGGCTATCCAGAGAGCAGGAAATTCGCCAAATCCTGGCGAATTGCCTGCACATACGGTGCCTGTTCGAGGGCAGTGAAATCCCCATAAAAAAGCACTGCTTCACCTATTCAGAGAACACAAACCAGCAGTGAAAGGTTCCCGAAATGCCCTGTCATTCGGTGGTTTAATTCGGCAAGTTTATTCAGGAGAATCCCATAGGCTTCAATGTTAAAAATATTCCTGTTTTAAATCAATATCTAATAAACCCTTCATTATAAAATTCTGCAGTAAAGAGTCTCTTTATCTATAGATTTTTTCGGATATTTTAATCATTTTTCTTTTTTTTTCAAAAGTCCGATTTTTTTTTTTTTTAACTTTACTTATTTTTTCTGTAATAGCCCTTTTTTATTATCATTCCCTGGACCTTATATGTAAATTTCAGACATTTTCGCTCAGTATTTTCTTTGCAAACAGTGTTTTACTTTTCAATCATTCATGCAAACTGTTTTCCTAATTTATTCACTGCCTCTTCTGCGGTCTCTGCTTTTTCCGGCGACTTTGCTGCGTGTGATCGGCTCCTGCTCGGGTTTTTCCGGCGTCTTCGACGGGTTGATCCAGATGTTTTTGCAGCTTTTCGGCGTGCATTCGCCGGGTTTTGCGGTTAGTTTTCGTCGGGACCCTGTGGTGCTTGCTGAATACACCACAGGGTCACTGAAATGGAATCGGCAAAACAAACCGAATTGAAGAGAACAAAAAGTCACCGAACGTGCGGTAACTTTTCGATTCTCTTTGAATTACCCTGTAATTTTATTTTTCCTTTTTACATGCAATAACTTCAAACAAAAAAAAACAGTAGCATGTGTTTTCTAAGGTGGCTTTGTTTGTAATGCACAAGTAGTCAAGTTACAGCTTTTAGTTTAAATATTATATGTGCTTGATAATGGAAGACAAGACATAGACAAATGTATGAGCTATGCAATGCCCCGCGGTATTAAAAATAGATTTTTGTTGTTACGTGAAAAGTAGTTAAAGAAAAACAAAGCTACAACTGGATCTCCATCACTCTCACTCTCATCCTCTTTGAATTAATTGGAGCATGGATGCAATGCTGTTTTGCTGGAGGAAAAAAATTGAGCTTTTCTTTAATTGCATTACGTTTTTTAGCCAGAAATTTAAACACAAGGTCATAGGGCAGGAACACATATGTAACCCAGAGGTTTCCATTTTTCAAACTGACAGCCACATTAATCATTGGAGGGACACTTGAAATGTATCAGTCTTAATCCAAAATGTCCCAGTGATCCCGTATCCAGGTTAATACTCAGTCTGTACTACGTCTGGATACGGTTTTATACATTAATTGCAATTTCCTTTTAATATATCTTGTCTGATATCCCCCTTATTTTGATAATATAGTTATACCTTAGAATTATTTTTCAAGGAAACTTTGTTTGAAGAAATTTGAAGAGTGTAATAAAATTTAGAGATTCATGTGGCTCAGTCTGTTAAGGTACATTGGTTTTAAACTACTTCTTCTGTTACAAAATACATTTTTATAGGTTTATCATTTTGTAGATATTTAATAGGGAATTGAATGAAATTGATTAGGAAATCGCAAATGAAAAGATATAATTTTCATGCCAGAATCACTGAGTTTATGATTTATGATGATATCTTGGTAGAAGATTTGCAATCCTTTTTTTTTTGAGAAAGTATTTTACCAGGAAGGATACATTGAGATTTCTCTTGTTTTCAAGTATGTCCTGGGTGGCGAGTATGTACCGTTAGGTGTCTTGCCCAAGGACACTTACTGGAGAGGTGCTCGCTGGGATCGAACCCATGACTCCACAGTCTCTCTCTATGCAGAGCAGTGATGTTACCTCTATTGCTCTGCATATTCTACACAATTCCCATTGCAATCAATAAACCTCAAATAAGCATATGGGGCACATACACTCACCGGCCACTTTATTAGGTACACCTCGCTAGTACTGGGGTTGACCTCCCTTTTGCCTTCAGAACTGCCTCAATTCTTCATGGCATAGATTCAGCAAGGTGTTGGAAACATTACTCAGAGATTTTGGTCCATATTGACATGATAGCATCACACAGTTGCTGCAGATTTGTCGGCTGCATATCCATGATGCAAATCTCCCGTTCCACCACATCCCTAAGGTGCTCTATTGGATTGAGATCTGGTGACTGTGGGGGCCATTAGAGTACAGTGAACTCATTGTCATATTCCAGAAACCAGTTTAAGATGATTTGAGCTTTGTGACATGGTGAATTATCCTGTTGGAAGTAGTCATCAGAAGATGGGTACTCTGTGGTCATAAAGGGATGGTAGATAAACCAAAGTTTCAGCATATAAATCCTGAGACATCAGCAGTGTTATATTTTACCGAGTGGATAACACTGTATCTCCAATAGTAAGGGGGGGTAACCCAGTATTGTGAATAATTACAATTGGTTTGTTTATTTTGTTTCATCACCTACAACAACAAGCCCTCTTTTTACTTTTTCCTGCATATGGTCAACTCACTGGGCTTTAACCCCATAAAATGGGTCGCATCTTGTCTGATGCCAGATGCCACCCTGACTGGTGGTTCCAGAAAAATGACAATGCCTTTTCTTTGCTGCAGTGGCCGACCCAGTCTCTGGATATCGATCTGACTGAATATTTGTGGGATGACCTGGAAAAGAATATTTGTTCCATGCCTACACCTCTGTTTAAATATCTCAACGCTTTCACCACCTTTTTGAATCCATGCCTCAACAAATTCAGGCTGTTTTGAAGGCTAAAGGAGGCTTAACATGCTACTAGGTGGGTATACCTAATAATGTGAACAAACCGTGTATATGCATACATTTGCATTTGCATATCCGTTGAGTCATCTGATTTTTCAGATAAATATTTATTTTAAAAAAAAATTGGTCTTTCCAATGATACCAAACATGACCATATTGTATGTGAAAATAAAAAATTAAAAAACCCAAACTAGTTGTAAAACTTATTTTTTTCCCTACGTTCTAAGGCAATGGCTTTATTCACTTATTATGCAAACAATGCCGCTGTGCTAATTCACCTTCTCATTTCCCACACTGTGGGCAAGTTTGGAAGTGATAGCATATTGCAGTATTACGCATTTTATGCATGGTTTCTTCTAAAACACAAATCTGTCGCAACCTTGAAAGGAGAGGTGAGGGTCATTTGGACCCCCATATTGCTATTCTTTACATCCCACTTGGTCAAGTCAAGTGTCTTTAGAGATGTCAGAGTCTGGCCTTTCCAATGATGCCAAACATGACCATGCAAAAATGAAAAACCAAGGAATAGAGGAGAAAAGTTGTTGCTTTTTTAAGTCTGTGACATCGTACATTTGTCAGGTATAAAAACATTACTGCTGCCATTACTGACCTTCTCATTTCTCATGCCGGGAGGAAGTTCATTCTTTATATATTGTCATATTTTTCATAAGACGCAATGTGTAAAAATAATAGCAATTTTTTTTCAGTTTTGGATAAAAATGAACTTTTTTTGGGGAAAAAAAAGAGTAACAGGGTCTTCATTCATGATATTTTTTCATAAAGACTAACTCATACAGTATGCAGCCACAAAGGTGTGGATGATAAAATGTGGAAAAATAAATGTACAAGCTGCAACAATTGAAATCCGAATGGATTTTTATTTTTTTTTGAGAAAGGATTTTACCAGGAAGGATACATTGAGATTTCTCTCGTTTTAAGTATGTCCTGTGTGGCGAGTATGTACAGTTAGGTGTCTTGCCCAAGGACACTTACTGTAGAGGTGCTCAGGCCAGGATTCCAACCTGTGTCTCCACAGTCTCTCTCCACGGTTATAGAACAGTGATGTTACCATTACCACTACACCACCCACACTTTGACATTTTTTGATATCCTGTTCTGATGGGTCATCATGAATGACATATACACATAGAAATTATATATTCTGAATCTCCTGAGTCTGCTGAAAAAAAAAGTATATATAATTTGTCTGGGTTCTACAATAAAACATGACTTCAAATGACGTTTAAACGTGATGAGCAAAAAATTGTGAAAATGAGCTCAGCCCGCGCGCACACGTGAAATGGCAGTGAAAGGGTTAAAATTGTGCCTCCTTTTTAATGTTGAGTTATATTGATACTGCAAAAAGTCTTCTAATATACTGTATGTTTTAAAATAGTCAGAATATCTATAGAAAATATATATGTACATTTTTATTTAAGAGTTTTAGGAAAAATAATATATTATTTTTCCATTGATACTGTATGTTAAAAACATTCTATGAGATGCTGCTGTTGTACAACTTATCTCAATTCTTAATTATGCAATGAAATAAATAATATTGAATTCAGCAGATAATGCAGTTAAATATGTCATATATATATAATAAAGTTTGTAATGTTACACTTGCTAAATTGTACATAATGTAATCAAACTCATTAAAATGTCTTGTTACAGAGAGACACACACACAAACCTTGTACCCTTTATGCATTATTAACTTTGAGTTAAACTCTGGCTTAAATGAGCAGCAAAATCCTCCAAATATTTGTTAGTCTCTGACTTATGTGCAGAATCTAGCCTTCACCTACATTAAATATTAATATAACTATCAACCCAATCACAGAATAAGCATCGGATCTTTGCGTGGTCTGAGCATTACACTAAGTATTCTTATTTTCAATTAAATAATTAACTTTTTGGAAGGATTTTAGTATTGGAATGTTTGGTGTGAAAACGTTATCTAGCAGCAATACAAATAATCATTCAAAGACATTTTTTACCATATTAGTTATTTTTAAATTCTGTTTAGAACAATATTTTAAAATATTTTTTTTTAAAAAAAATATGCTCTATCTATTTATCTATCCAATGGCGGTGTAACACATTTTGAAAGATTTTTTCATGTATCCTGTTACTATTGTTCATACACCTTCAACTGTTATGATTACCATAGATTTCTTGCTTGCTATCAAGTGTCAGAAAGGCAGATAACAGTCACTCATCACCAAGTGACAGAGAAACAGCAGTCATCCACCACAAACTGTGATAATTAGAGAACTCAGTCACCCACCACCAGCTGTCAAGAGTGACAAAGCTCTGATTTACCATCAAGTATCAGAGTAACAGAGTGCACTCACCCCCATTAACACAAGATTCCTGTGAGCTGAGTCACCATTTACTCTAGTTTCAGTGTATTTATATCAAAACACACAATTAGACTTTTTTTGCACTTGGATACCACTGCTATTTCCACAGAATATACCTTAAAAATCTTTCAAATCTAGTATATTTGTGATTTTATTTTTTATTTTTAACATATTGTGATATAATTTCTTATTTACATATCCTTAACTAGCCACATCCACTGGTTGAGACATATACAAGTAGCAGCCAGACCCACACGTTGACAGATACAGAACTAGCCATATTAGCAATTTCACAGATCTACAACTATAGAATTTATAGCTCTCCCTTCCAGCTGCTTCCACTTTTCTAATCACCCTTTTCAAGCCCAAGTTTCTGGTCCTGCTCATGTAAACTCTGCTATTATCTTTCTGGTCACCAGTTCCACACTCCCCCTGCTCCCTCTTGTTTCACTTACCTTTGTCCCTTAGATTGTAAGCTCATGGGATGTCTGGCTGAGCACTTGTATAAAGTGTTGTATTAGCAGGACAATTATTACGGGCAGGGCCGTCTCTTCCTAATGTATCATTACTTATTGTATCTCATGCTTGTGCTTCCCCATTGTAAAGCACCGCGGAATCTGTTGAAGCTATATAAGTAACTGTGACTGTAACAACTTGCCACATGCATGCTTTTCATACATATAACTTGCCACACTGAGAGCATCACACATATACAATAAGTAGGCAATACCACAGATGATCCCAATATAACTGTCATGTACCAACCATTAAAAAAGGGCCTAAACATATTCCTGGTGCCTAATAGTGAAGGAACAGGTAAACTGCACAATCAACAGCCCATACATGTGGGCTAAGCATTCAATGAACACAAACTGTAATGCAGGGTTTGGATCCCCTGTGAAGTGTGTGTATGGAACCCAATGGCAAGCTATGGATAAGGAAATCAGGAAGCGATGGAGAGTAAAGTAATCTTTTAGTGAACCATAAATAGTAGTTGAAGTCCAGAAAATAATACAGTCAATAAGGTTGGAGTGGAATTCGTAACAAAGTCCCAGGAAGAACAACGGATAATAACGAGGATGGTGGCGTGGTCGATGGTACAATCCGGGTCGAAGAGTATAGAAGGCGGCGTAGTAGGTGGCACAATCCGGGTCGAAGGGTTGAAGAAGGTGGCGTAGTCGTTGGCACAATCGGGTCGAAGGGTTGAAGAAGGCAGCGTAGTCGGTGGCACAATCTGGGTCGAAGGTTGAAGAAGGTAGCGTAGTCGGTGGCACAATCCGGGTCGAAGGGTTAAAGAAGGCAGCGTAGTCGGTGGCACAATCCGGGTCGAAGGGTTGAAGAGGGCAGCGTAGTCGGTGGCACAATCCGGGTCGAAGGGTTGAAGAAGATGGCGTAGTCGTTGGCACAATCCGGGTCGAAGGGTTGAAGAAGGTGGCGTAGTCGTTGGCACAATCCGGGTCGAAGGGTTGAAAAGGTGGCGTAGTCGTTGGCACAATCCGGGTCGAAGGGTCAGAAGATACGTGATCAAGGAATACGAGGAACTCTAGAAAACTGAGGCGGAAGGCACAGTAGAACCTGGATAATGTGCTGGGAAGGAAGGCGGATTTAAATAGGGTTCATGGGATCATGAGAATATCTCTCACCTGGTTCTCGTAGGTGGAGTTGAGGTACCTGGATCTTTGATAGGTCAATGGGAGGCATTCGAGGATCTCCAGAGCAGGTGTCCCGCAGTACCCTTAATCGGCCAGCCGAGGGCGCCAGAGTACCTGATTTTACAGTACATAGGAGGGTCTGTTCTCGCGCGTGCGCGCATTCCTTTACAGGGCTTGGATCCAGCCGGCGGCGTGGGGCGTCTCCTGGCTCTTCCTCTCCATCCTGCGGACCCGGAACTCGGAGCAACGCGCCACGAGGGACCTCGGGTGAGTAGGGAACCTCTCCCAGCATGGCGGTGTGGGCCGGGGGAAGGCCGCGGAGCGGGGCATGACAGGACCCCCACCAAGGCGCGACCCCCGGGTGCGCCTCACTGACGGCTTGGAGGGGTAACGAAGATGAAAGGCACGAACCTTAGCTGGAGCATGAATATTGGTGCCAGGTTCCCAGGAGCGATCTTCCGGACCGTAACCTTTCCAGTGGACCAGGTATTCCAACTTGCCATAACGTAGTCGGAATCCAGGATCTTTGAGACCTCGTATTCCTCTTCTCCGGACACCGACACGGAGTGATCGGGTCGGCGTGTCGTCCCGGAAAAGGATTGTCACGCCAAGGCTTTAGGAGGGAGACATGGAAAAAACAGGGTGAATCCTGTAGGAGGAAGGAAGGGTTAAATGGGCTGCCACCGGATTGACCATTTTGAGGACCTGGAACGAGCCGATGAAGCGAGGCCCCAGTTTCTTAGACGGGCAGTCTAGTCGGAGATGAGCAGTGGACAGCAACACCTTGTCTCCGGGTGCGTATCGCGGAGCGGGTCTTCGGTTACGGTCTGCATACCTTTTTTGGGTGTCTTGAGCCTGTTGTAGTTGATGGCGTAATGTTCGTAGTTGGAGGCGTAAGGGTCTTAGACGGTTTGCCACTTCAGGAACCGGAGTGTTCAGAGGGATGTCGGGTAGAATATCGGGGTGGTATCCGTAGTTGGCATAGAAAGGAGAAAGACGTGTTGACGAATGTACCTGGTTGTTGTAGGCGAACTCAGCGAGTGGCAAGATGTCCAGCCAGTCGTCTTGGAGATGTGTGGTATAACAGCGGAGGTACTGTTCCAACGTCTGGTTCGTCCGTTCGGTTTGTCCGTTGCTCTGAGGATGAAATGCAGAGGAGAGATATCTAGAAATTTTTAGACTACGGCACATTTGAGACCAGAAGCGAGAAGTGAACTGGGATCCTCTGTCTGAAACGATGGAATGAGGGATGCCATGCAGTCGGAATATTTCTCTGATGAAGAGTGTAGCTGTCTGGGCAGCGGTAGGAAGGCCTATCGCTGGAATGAAGTGGGCCATTTTGGTGCAACGGTCCACCACTACAAAGATCGTTGTGTGTTGGCATGAGGGGGGTAAGTCAACGATGAAATCTATCGAGAGGTCTTTCCATGGATGTTGTGGAAGCGCCAAGGGTTGTAGAAGACCGGCAGGGCGAGCTCTTGGTTGTTTGTTACGTGCACAGATAGGACAGGAAAGAACAAAGGCAGCAACATCCTTCTTGACTGATGGCCACCAGAAATATCGTTGTACGGTGTTTATGGTCTTCTTGATACCCCGTGGCCGGCAGCTGGAATATCGTGCACAGTTTGTAGTACTTGTAGACGGGTCTCCGGAGGCGCATATATCTGCTTTTCATGATACAGGTATCCTTTGATGGGGACGAGTCCTTGGATGTTTGTAGGTGGATGTCGACTGTACCTTCGTATGTGCTCCATTAGGGTGTCTTTTGTAGCACAGAAGAATCCACTAGGCAGGATCGTGTCGTTTGGTGTCGTGGTAGAGGGCGTACCAGAATCATACTGACGAGAGAGGGCATCCGCCTTTCCGTTTCTCTTTCCAGGTCGATACGTGATGAGTAGTGAGAAACGAGAGAAGAAGAGCGCCCACCTGGCTTGTCGGGGTTGGAATCGTTTGGCAGTACGGAGATATTCAAGGTTGCGATGGTCAGTAAACACGGTTACAGGGTGTGTCGCTCCTTCGAGAAGGTGTCTCCACTCCTCGAGAGCGTTTTTTATCGCAAGCAGTTCTTTCTCACCTATGTTATAGTTTCATTCGGCAGGATTGAGGCGTCTGGAGTAAAAGGCTACCGGATGCAGGAGTTTCTTGTCCCCGGATCTCTGAGATAGGATTGCGCCCAGGGCAATGTCGGAGGCGTCTGTCTCTAAATAGTATGGGAGGTGGGCCTCAGGCTGTTTTAGGACGGGTGCTTGGGTGAAGCTCTTCTTAAGTCTCTCGAAGGCCTGTTGAGCCTCTGCGGACCATTGAAATCGCACGTCCTTTTGGTTAGCGATGTAATAGGTGCGCTGAGGTGTGAAAAGGATCGGATGAAACGTCGATAGAAGTTGGCAAACCCCATGAATTGTTGGACCGCCTTTTTGTCTTTAGGTGTTGGCCAATCGAGGATGGCCTTGACCTTGGCTTCATCCATCTCGACATGCCCTGGTGACAGAATGTATCCCAAAAATTCGATGGATGGGGTTTCGAAGGTGCTTTTTTCAATTTTACCATATAATTTGTGCTGACGGAGGCGAGACAGGACGAGTCGGACGTGCTGTTCGTGCTCTTGGAGAGAGCGGGAGAATATCAGTAGATCATCCAAATAAATCACCAGGAAGGTATCCAGGATGTCACGAAAGATGTCATTGAGAAAGTGTTGAAAGGCAGCTGGGGCATTGCACAAGCCGAACGGCATGACGCGATACTCAAAGTGACCGTATCGAGAACGGAAGGCGGTCTTCCACTCGTCCCCTCGTCTCATTCGCACCAAATTATAAGCTCCGCGGAGATCAATCTTTGTGAAGATACAAGCATCCTTCACTCTATCCAGTAACTCGGGAATCAGTGGTAGCGGATAACGGTTACGTACCGTGATTGCGTTCAATGCTCTGTAGTCGACGCATGGTCGGAGCCCACCATCTCGTTTCCCAACAAAGAAGATACCGGCCCCGGCAGGCGAAGTGGAGTGACGTATGAATCCTTTTTGGAGCCCGTCCTCAATATACTCCTTCAAGGATTGGGATTCAGGAACGGATAGGTTATAAATGCGCCCATGGGGTATGGGTGCTCCTGGAAGAAGGTCGATGGGGCAATCGTATTCTCTGTGTGGAGGTAGCGTGTCGGCCCCTTTCTTCTCAAACACATCTTGGAAGTCAGAATATTTGACCGGTAGTTCAGAAGCTGGGTAGGTAGAAAACCCAATCTTTTCGGTGGTATACCCGTTCATACAGAAGTGTTGGCAATGGTGAGAAGGGAAAGAGACGGTGTTGGAGGACCAGTCGATGGAAGGATTATGGGTGCGAAGCCAAGGAAGACCTAGAACCAGAGGGAACAAAGGAGAAGGTACAATGTCCCATTGGAGGCGCTCCTGGTGTTTAGTACCGATGAGCAGCAACAAAGGAGTGGTTTCATGGGTGATGGGGCCGTACGTAGTGTGCTTCCGTCGACCATTTGTAACGGTGTGGGAGTCTTCTTCAGTCGTGTAGGGATCGCTAGGGAGGTAGCGAGGGTGAGATCGAAGAAGTTGTTACTAGCTCCGGAGTCTATGATGGCGGACACGTTCACACTTCTATCTTCCCACTGCAGGATGACAGGAATGGTCATATGAGCGGAGGTGGAACCAAATACACATTGAAGTGATATTACGGAGGGATGGTTCTTACCTCCGTCTCAAGTAACAGTGGTCGTATAGGCTATAGGCAGCGCACTAGAGGTACCGGTTTGACCGAGTACAGGCAGAGGTTTGCGCACGTCGTCTGCTTCGTTCAGCAGGGGACAAGGGACCTCGTGCTAAGCCAATCTCCATGGGTTCGGGAGGTGAAGGAGTGGAGTTGGGGGATCTGACAGAGGTCGTGGATGGAGTTTCAGACCGCCGGACAGGTAAGGAAGGAGCGGTGGCCATTCTCTCTTGACGTCTCTCTCTGAAACGTTGGTCCAGGGTTAGGGATCGCAGGATCATGGCGTCCAGTGTTGTGGGAACCCCTATTCGGGCCAGTTCGTCCTTTAGTTGATCAGAGAGACCATGACGGAAATGATCTCTAAGACCCACGTCGTTCAAGCCTGTATCTGCGGCCACAGCTCGAAACTCGGAGATGTAGTCCTCCACTGGTCGTCGTCCTTGTCGTAGATGCCGAATTGTGGATAATGCGGTTGATGAACGCAGAGGGTCATCATATATAGGGTTCATGGCTTTGACGAAGGAATTCCAGGAGGATAGAAGAGGACTCCCTTCACGCAGAAGTTGGAAGGCCCAGTCCTGTGGAGCCCCGGACATCAATGAAATGGCTGAGCGCACTTTTACGGAGTCAGATCCATAAGTACGGGGACAAAGAGAGAACATAAGTTCACAGGCGGTGATAAAGGTGCGGTACTTTGTGCGATCACCGGAAAACCGTTCGGGTGCATTGGCTCGGTTCTGGAGCGAGGAGTTCGGCCTGTTGAATGACGGAACCAGAGAGGTGAAGGAGGTAATGCCGTGGCCTCGGCGAGACTCTCTCTCTGTGGAGTAAGGTTTCTTGGCTGGTCTGTAGGTTCTGTACCATCTTGGCTAGGGCGCATCTGTCGGTCGTGAGGATAGCAAGAACCTGAGCGGTGCTTGCGGGTTCCATGATGATCCAGGTTCTTCTGTAATGCAGGGTTTGGATCCCCTGTGAAGTGTGTGTATGGAACCCAATGGCAAGCTATGGATAAGGAAATCAGGAGGCGATGGAGAGTAAAAGTATCTTTTAGTGAACCATAAATAGTAGTTGAAGTCCAGAAAATAATACAGTCAATAAGGTTGGAGTGGAATTCGTAACAAAGTCCCAGGAAGAACAACGGATAATAACGAGGATGGTGGCGTGGTCGATGGTACAATCCGGGTCGAAGAGTGTAGAAGGCGGCGTAGTAGGTGGCACAATCCGGGTCGAAGGGTTGAAGAAGGTGGCGTAGTCGTTGGCACAATTCGGGTCGAAGGGTTGAAAGGGCAGCGTAGTCGGTGGCAACAATCTGGGTCGAAGGTTGAAGAAGGTAGCATAGTCGTGGCACAATCCGGGTCGAAGGGTTAAAGAAGGCAGCGTAGTCGGTGCTGGCACAATCCGGGTCGAAGGGTTGAAGAGGCAGCGTAGCGTAGTCGCGGCGCACAATCCGGGTCGAAGGGTTGAAGAAGATGGCGTAGTCGTTGGCACACCAGGGTCGAAGGGTTGAAGAAGGTGGTGTAGTCGTTGCACAATCCGGGTCGAAGGTTGAAGAAGATGGCGTAGTCGTTGGCACAATCCGGGTCGAAGGGTCAGAAGATACGTGATCAAGGAATACGAGGAACTCTAGGAAAACTGAGGCGGAAGGCACAGTAGAACCTGGATAATGTGCTGGGAAGGAAGGCGGATTTAAATAGGGTTCATGGGATCATGAGAATATCTCTCACCTGGTTCTCGTAGGTGGAGTTGAGGTACCTGGATCTTTGATAGGTCAATGGGAGGCATTCGAGGATCTCCAGAGCAGGTGTCTCGCAGTACCTTAATCGGCCAGCCGAGGGCGCCAGAGTACCTGATTTTACAGTACATAGGAGGGTCTGTTCTCGCGCGTGCGCGCATTCCTTTACAGGGCTTGGATCCAGCCGGCGGCGTGGGGCGTCTCCTGGCTCTTCCTCTCCATCCTGCGGACCCGGAACTCGGAGCAACGCGCCACGAGGGACCTCGGGTGAGTAGGGAACCTCTCCCAGCATGGCGGTGTGGGCCGGGGGAAGGCCGCGGAGCGGGGCATGACACAAACCTAGTCAAAGCTATTTCATCAAGAGAAAGCTGTGATAATGTAGATATGGGCTCAAATACTATCATCAACCAATCCAACATGCTGCTATCATTCTCAATAGAATCAAACCTGGGTATTATTTTAAGAACATTGGGTGGAAGGAATAGCATAATGATATAAAATACATTGGGCTATAATACAAAACTGGTGCTAACGTAGCCAGAGCTGTTGTAAACTTAACAGCTCCATAGACTATAATGGCTCCGGTAAGTTTACAACAGCTTTGGTTAAGGCCAGTGTCAGACGAGCGCACTACGTGCGTCCATACTGACGTGCCTTCCGACGCCCGTCGGAATGGTAATGAGAATATATAAGAAATACTCAGTTTATAGGTCATTATTCTAATTTCCTTGTATATATATATATATCAGCTGAGTTTTATTTTTTTTACCTATTAGGAGTTTGAATAGACATGCATGGGTATTTGTATAAAATTTGTAATTTTAACACTGCATACTTTACAATAGTCCCTATTTTTTTTTTTTTTTAATAAAAGTATTTAAATGTATTTACTTTAATCCTGAACAATGAAGGAGATTTTTCTGTAAATGTCTGTTTCAGGAACTTTAGATATATTATTTTGCAATTTGAAGCTTCAAGACACAGCTTCTTTCAAGATAATAAAGACGTGTTTTCCTTTTTGTTTCATTATAAAGACATTCCCAGCTATCAGAGCAGGGTAGTGATACAAGTTCAGTGGGATGTCTTGTATAGAAACACAACATGATGCCTCTAATGTTCCTATTTACTAATTCATAAGCGCTGAAGTAGTCTTACTTACTACTTTGATATGAAGTGTATCGGGACTTTACATAGAAAAATAACACTATTTAGTCAAAATCATCATTAGCTTTTACCAGGTGCATCTCTGCAGGAGACGAGTAGAATAATATCAGAGGTCACCGGAAAAGGCTTTCGGCGTGTGTTTTCATAACAAGATCACATCACCTTTAGAAAATATTCCCACTGCTTCTTGTTTAGTATTTCTTTTAAGTTTATTAAATCCACAGAGAAGAGATATTAGATTTACAATTTTATATTCATTTGGACCTGAGGTATTTTGACTTTACATATGCTGTCACAACTTGCAAAAAGTATATTTCTTAATGACAAATTAAAAATATCTAAAAGAGAATGCCAAATTAATTAGCATTAAATCAAAGGCTGCCTTATAATTAGAAATAATAGGTGCTCGTCTAAGGTCTCTCTCAATCCCACCTGAATAGATTTGACTTGATGTTGGCAAGTGGGTGTAACATGTTAAAGGTCATTTGATCAAATGCTTATTTTCGGTATATGGGATTCAAATCGCCGATTGCAATTTTTTTTTAATATAATTTCTTTCTTACTCGTGCACTAACTCACAATATGCACTGGTTTTAACCCTTCACTGCTGAGCCATTTCACCTCTGTGTGCTGAGCTTATTTTAACCGTTTTTGTTCATCATGTTTAAACCCGATTTGAAGTCACGTTTTTTTACACGACCCAGACAAATTATATATTCTTTTTTTCGGCAGACTCGGCAGTTTCATAATATATCGTTATTATATGTATATGTCCTGTCCTGCCAGAATGCTATAACAAAAACTTTTAAAAAATGTAAATTTCCATTAAAATTTCAATCTTCTACAGCGTGTAAAGTAATTCACATTTTATCATCCAAGCCTTTACGGTTATATATTCTATGGGGTACATCTGCTAAAAAAATAGAAATGGGAACCTGTTGTATTTTTCTGAGAAAATACTCTAGTTTAGCAAAAATAAATTCACACTCGCAGCCCCCATTCTCTGGAACACTCTCACTCGTATGGTCAAACTTTCCCCTAGTTTCCCTTCCTTCAAACGCTCCCTTAAAACATTCCTATTTAGGGAAGCCTACCACCTGACTCACTGATGCAACCAGTCCGTCACTGTCACCTTTCAGTCCGTCACTCTCACCTTGCAGTCCATCGCTCTCACCTTGCAGTCCTCTCCTCCTGTTTCCAACCCTTCTAGATTGTGAGTTCCTACGGAAATAGGGCCCTTGTTTCCTCCTTTACTGGTTTATCAAATGTTGAAATGTTGTTCAATGTATTGTAACCCTTTCTATACTTTGCCCATTGTACAGCGCTGTGGAATATGCTGGCGCTTTATAAATAAAGATTAATAATAATAATAATAATAGTTGCGTTTGACATCCAGTCACATTAATCACATGGCTGTAGAGGCATGAATTGGCTGTTGCTGATCCACCTCACATCAAAAGCAGCCACCAACAGCTATTACAGCGTGATCCCTGTATCCCACTGTGAGTATAAATTTCTTATTTTTAATTGCTGATGTACTGTGGCAGTCATCCTCTAGTAACAGTTTTTGTAACTATCATGGCACATCACTTGGCATGAAGTAGATGAATCTCATCCCTCCACTTTTTAAATTGTATTTATAACATGTTATATATCAATTATATACTTAAAAAGCAGCTCAGACTGCAGGTGAAGCTTGACAGCGACAACTTCGCAAAGTCACCAATGACTATAAAACCTCTGGGTCCTAACAGTGGTATTATGAAAAGCATCTGGTATTAAAGGTGTTAAAGATACATTGTGCTCCAGCTGCAAACAGTATTTTTTAATTTTCAGGTTTCTAAAGTCCTGACCATAACCTAATACTTGGCAATAGGTTCTGGCAGCTATACCTGTAATTCTTATTATTCTTATTATTCTATTATACTATTTGTATAGTGCCAGCATATTCCACAGCACTGAACAATGGGCACAATATAGACTGGGTTACAATACATTGAGACTGAACAACATTTTAATAAACCAGTACAGGAGGAAACGAGGACCCTATTCCCAGGTGAACTTAAAATCTAGCAGGGTTGGGGTGGAAACAGGAGGAGAGGACTGCAAGGTGAGAGTGATGGACTGGTTGGGGCAGTTGGGTGTATTAGTGAAGCGGGTGGTAGGCTTGCCTGAATAGGAATGTCTTAAGGAAGCAATTGAAGAAACGAAAACTAGGGGAAAGTCTGACTGTATGAGGGAAAATGTTCCAGAGGATGGGGCTGTGCGTGAGAAATCCTGCAATCTATCATGGGAAGAGATGATGCAGGGAGAAGCTAGGTACAGCTCACTGTTTAATCTTAGGGAGCGGGCTGGGGTGTATTTGGTGATTAGTGAGGACAGGTATTGGGGAGCTGAGTTAGTGAGAGGTTTGTAGGTCAGGGTACGGATTTTGAATTTAATTCTGCAGTGGATGGGGAGCCAGTGAAGGGACTCGCAGAGGGGAGCAGTAGAGCCAGAGCGACGGGTGAGGTGGATGAGCCTGGCAGAGGCATTCAGAATGTATTGCAAGGGGGCGAGGCGGGAGAGAGAGAGGCCAGCTAGAAGATTATTACAATAGCAAAGCCGGGAGATTACAAGTGTGTTTTGCGGTGTCAGCGCTAAGAAATTGCCGAATTCTGGAAATATTACGTAGTTGGTAGCTGCAGGAGGAGGACAGAGACTGGATGTGGAGGATGGAAGAAAGAGCAGAGTCAAGTGTAACTCAGAGACAGCGAACCTGGTTTGATGGGGTCCATCAGTGATACCATCGACCATGATAGAGAAGTCAGGAGGTGGGGAGGCATTAGAGGGAGGGATTTGTAGGAGTTCAGTCTTCCACATGTTAATCTTTTGAGGGAGAGAGGCCCCAGACCATCTGGAAGGAGGTGGCAGATAATGGTGAAGACATAGCAACTTTCACTTTTAATAATGAATTTTGCTGGTATGATTTCTTCATGAAAGCTCATAGCTTGATTCTAACCTTTTATTCCAATATGTACATTTTCTTTCTTTTTCTCTTATTGCTCTTATTTCCATTAATGATCATTTTGATCAACCCTGTCCTCTCATTTTCTATTACAATATGCTCATCCTACAAATTTTCAAGGTCAGAGATTCTAGCATTCAGCCATACTACCTAACGTCCACCATTCTTTGTATGTTATATATATATATATATATATATATATATATAAAAAATCATACACAGAAAAAGAGAGAGATGGTAATAATAAAGAATAGACAAAATGTCAGCTTGTAATATTATATTGATTTCTTATGGCATAGATCTATTAAACATTGCATATTGCTCTTGTGCACAGCAATAAATTTCTTTAAAGTCTTGCAAACTGGAAATTGATGTTAACTGCACTTTGCAAGTTGTTGATGTGCACTTGGAAGTAAACAGAAAATGTAATGGTCTGATGGCTAAATCACTGATACATTACACTGGCTAAATCACTTTGCAGGCAATTGAAGGACTGCATTTCACAATAATCACCCTGCTTAGATGAACTCTGCTGATAATGCACTTGAGGATTAACTGTCAGTGTCCCCAGGACTAGATACTCCACCACAATTGAGGATAGGGGTATAAAGTGGATCACAGTAAGTGCACAATAATATAAGATGGGGAAAAATAGTGTGATCAGGTTTGTTTCAAATTAAAAAAATTCTTAACACACACATATATATATATATATATATGTGTTATGTGTTATTATTCAATGGGAGAGTGTAATTACTAAAGGGTTTATTCACAAAGCACCAAAATTGTGTACAATTTCATTGCTTTTTGATTCACCACATTTCAGTGCACTTTGGCGATTCCATTTCACCGAAAATACAGTGAATTCATCATTTAGCAATTTGGTCACCGTATTTTGCCAAAATTGGAGTCACCGAAACAGTTATTGAACGTTGGCGAAAACCGCCGAATTGCGCCGATAACTGCTGAGTTCTCCTAACAGCAATAAAAATGGAGTAAAAATGTGTCAAAATAGTAAAAAAGCTCTGTAACAAAATAAATAAAAGGTCTTTAAAAAAATGTCATCTAAAAAATGCAAAAAGGTCTTTTAAAAAATAAATAATTAAGAGATTCTGCAAAAAATAAAAAGAGTAGACAGTCTTTCAAATTACTTTGAAATTTATGGGATTGACCTGTTTAAACCTCTTGAATTGAAACACTGAAAATCAGGTAATTTTGCCAGAATTGTTGTGCCATTCAGCCTCATGTGAATAGAAGGCATGATAGTCTTCTATGGGACATTTGTGTTGCCGCAGAACACCGCAGAATTTTGGTGAATTGCACCATATTTCGCTGTCAATTTGCAAGTATTTGGTGAAATGACAGCTTTGTGAATAGGCAAATTGCCCCAAAATTGCAGCGATCGTATGACTGTACCCAACTCCACTTTTGAATTTTGAATCCCATTAATAAGGAATCCTATTTTGGGCACTATTCCCTAGTGAATGCTAACTGTAACTTTCAGGTGAGTAAGCGTTAACGACAGGATAAGTGACTTTAACACATGCCACCCATATTACGTTCCGTACGCCAAAGCCCTGTAAAATCAGTTAGCGCATTGGTTGTACCACTAGCTTCCGTGAGCATACAGTACTTTTTTGCACCCTATACTTAACATGAGGAGCACAATCATTAATTAGCATTAGGATAAGTAAGGTCCTAAAGCTAATTACCTCACCAATACAATAACCAAAATTTTACCGACACCTAGCACCCCCTAAAACTTACCCCAATAAATCCGACATTCACTTATCATCCCAAGACGAGAACGGTGGCCCGATCCGTTGCTTCTCCTGGCTGAGGGCAGAGTGAGACCTGGGACAAATAGTCCCCAGTCTCCCTCCACAGTCACTGTGCGGCGCTGCGCGATCTTGCGAGAGCGAGATCGTACAGGGTTCGTGACTCGGCAGTGCAAATCTCCATAGAGTCCTATGGACTTCAGAGGGTGATACTCGTGGTGGTGCAGAAGTACTACTGCAAGTATCACCGTGGGTAGTGCTTCCTTCCAGGGCAAGGTGCGGAAGTAGTGCCTGCCCTGGAAGCTTACGCTAAAAGGGGGCGCTACGGGGAATCCTGCAGGCACAGGTTTTCCCCGTTAGCGTCCCCATTTTAGTGCTAAGAAGGGAATAGGGCCCTTTGTTTTCTACTATTATTGATGCTATTTTTGTAATTTTCAGATACTCCTTCCAGAATAAGATATTCATTTTGGTTATTTCTGTTTCAATTAAAACCCCTTGCATTTTACAATTTCGCCTCATTGATGGCTTCATCCTCACCTCACCTCATTTTCATTTTCACCTCAGGCGCTGGCTACCGACAATTATCATTGTCATTTACTGCCATCATACTTTTTGCCTACTAGTACATCAATCCTAAAATGTAAAAATTTCAGTGTGATTACTTTGCATGGGAAATGAAGAATTACAGTGGATTGGTTGATGTACTTAGTGTGAATAAAAACATTGCTACACAATGAACAGATGTCATCACACATAGCCACATACAAGCTTAGTTCCTTTCTATTCCATATGCAATAAAGTGCACTTGTGACAGCTGGAACTCATCATGATTCAGTGCTCGGTGCCACCATGTTTCCCCTCCTCCATGGGTGGAGCTTTTGAGGGCTATAGGACATGCTTGATTGGTCGCAGCAGTGCCAATCTGATGCAGAGAGTGAGCAGAGGATTGTCATGTAGGACAGTTCTTCGTTTTATAGCTGTCACTCACCTCAGTACCATGCCACCAGATGTGAGCGACAACGTTTTTCTGACATTTTTTACTCCATATTTTAGTATTTACTGTACATGTTAGCAAAAACTGCTATCATATAGGTGAATTCATGGCCTGTCAAATAATCCCAGCTTCTTGTGGGCATGACTGGTGCCCTTTAAAGACAGAGAAATACAAAACGTATATACATTTATTCACAATGTGGACAGTGGATGATCAGTTAAATTCTCCTTAATCCTGAATTAAATAAGTAATGAGAGCTGAAGAAAATGTTACCTGAGGCAGCAATCCACATGAAGATTCAAGGGATTATCGACTTGAACACTGATGAGCACTACTACACTGGCAGTATTTATGTGTACCTCCAGTCACATTGCTCTCCTTATTGTCAATAACTTGTATCTCAACTAACGAAAGCAAAACTTGCCAAATACCCATAAGGAAATGAGAGGACAAAGAAAAAAACAGGCAAAAATGACCTCCAAAAGATATTTGTTTGTCAGAAATTAAAATTGAATCCCCATCTTTATAAAAAATACATATAAAAAGATAAAAAAACAAGGGCTTAATTCTATTTGTCAGCGTTCTCCTGCTGCCCTGGAGCCTTCGAGTAACAGCTCAAGCACAATGTTATATATATTATATTATATTATATTATAACAATTATAATATATATCAAAATCCAGGGGAGGAACAACACTCACAGGGTTATTCAGAGAGCAGTGAAAAGCAGGAGAATGACTGGAGAATGAAAAATTCTAGGTCAAAATAGCCGATTTGGAAAGTGAGATGAAAAGGGAGAATTTTTCTGGTTTGGCTATTTTGACCTAGAATTTTTCATTCTCCAGTCATTCTCCTGCTTTTCACGCTCTCTGAATAACCCTGTCAGTCTTAGTGATCCAAATGAGAATGCTACCCATAAATAGGTAAATACAGCAGCAAAGAACTGGGAGCACTCTGGGACCTGTTATAAAACTTGAAAATTTCTTGAAAAATCTTTAAAAAGGTCCTTTTTAATGATTTTTCAATACATTTTCAAGTTTTATAACGAGTCCCAGAGTGCTCCCAGTTCTTTGCATATATATATATATATATATACTTAAATATATGAATAAAAAAAATCTACATTTCAGAACATTAAAAGCATATTGTCCAAAGTTCCGGCTCAAGCTGAGACTGTATTATTATTATTGGCGTTTGGGTAATTCTAAGATTACCTGGGCAAAGTCTAAAATGTTCGTTCTCATGCAACTTTGCCCAGTCATTTTGGATAATGTCGGTATTACACGATAATTACTTTACCCATAATATATATATAAAAATATACATATATATATGTATATATATATATATACAAAGTGTAAACTCCAGTACTCGAAAAATCTGTGTTCTTTCAGCTCGGTGCTAAGCCTGGCTTCTGTACACAAATAAAATAGTACCTGCGGCTCTCTTGCGACTTGCGTTAAAAATACTAACTTTATAAAATCATCAGTGTTTCAGTCCATTCTCCACAGATCTACACAAGGATACCATCAAGCATCCTGATGAAAGTCTGTGGAGAACGGACTCAAACGTTGATTATTTAGCAAAGTTCCAATTTTTAATGCAAGTCCCAACAGAGCCGCCGGTACTATTGTGTGCATATTCGGGTGTATATATACAAACGTGTGTGTGTGTGTACATACATACTGTGTGTATATATATATATATAATATATATATATATATATATATATATTTATTTTTTTTTATTCATCAGAAGCCATACTGAATAGGTTGATAGAGTTAAACAGCTACAGTTGTGTTCAAAATTATTCAACCCCCACTGAAATTGAGTGTTTTGGCCAGTTTGACATTGATTTTGATCATTCAGTCATCTTGCTTACAATTAAATCAAAGAGGCACGTGTAGGTCAGACAAATATAACATAACATTTATAATGAAATAACCACAAATGTCTTTTCTGTGCTCACATCATTATCAGTTTTATTCAACCCCCAAGTGACATTCAATCTTAGTACTTAGTACAACATCCTTTTACAGTTATAACAGCTTTTAAACGTGAAGCATAGCTTGACACAAGTGTCTTGCAGCGATCTACGGGTATCTTCGCCCATTCGTCATGGGCAAAAGCCTCCAGTTCAGTCACATTCTTAGGCTTGCGCACTGCAACTGCTTTCTTTAAGTCCCACCAGAGGTTTTCAATCGGATTTAAGTCAGGTGACTGCGATGGCCGCTCCAAAATGTTCCAGCCTTTAATCTGCAACCATGCTCTAGTGGACTTGGAGGTATGCTTGGGATCATTGTCCTGTTGAAAGGTCCAACGTCTCCCAAGCCTCAGGTTTGTGACGGACTGCATCACATTGTCATCCAATATCTCCTGGTACTGAAGAGAATTCATGGTACCTTGCACACGCTGAAGCTTCCCTGTACCTGCATAAGCAAAACAGCCCCAAAGCATGATTGACCCCCCGCCATGCTTCACAGTAGGCAAGGTGTTCTTTTCTTCATAGGCCTTGTTCTTCCTCCTCCAAACATAGCATTGATCCATGGGCCCAAACAGTTCTAATTTTGTTTCATCAGTCCACAGAACACTATCCTAAAACGTCTGTGGTTTGTCCACATGACTTTTGGCATACTGCAGTCGACTTTTCTTATTCTTTGGAGACAGCAAGGGGGTGCGCCTGGGAGTTCTGGCATGGAGGCCTTCATTACGCAGTGTGCGCCGTATTGTCTGAGCTGAAACTTCAGTACCCACATCTGACAAATCTTTTCTCAGTTCCTCAGCAGTCACACGGGGACTTTTCTCCACTCTACGCTTCAGGTAGCGCACAGCAGTCGAAGTCAGCATCTTCTTTCTGCCACGACCAGGTAGCGTTTCAACAGTGCCCTTTGCCTTGAATTTGCGAATGATGCTTCTATGGTCTCTCTTGGTATGTTTAACATCTTTGCAATCTTCTTATAGCCATTGCCCTTCCTGTGAAGAGTAATCACCTCTTCTCTTGTCTTCCTGGACCATTCTCTTGACTTCACCATGTTTGTAACCACACCAGTAAATGTCTAGAAGGAGCTGACCATCACAGTCATTTTAAAGCTGCCTAATTGGTGCTTATTATGCTTTATTGCTGCTCCGTGACATCCACAGGTGTTTTCAATACCTGATTGAAAACACTTGAATGAACCTCTGTTCTTCAGAGTGGTAGTCTTTAAGGGGTTGAATAATTGTATCAATGAAGAATTCACAAAAGAAACATTTACTACTGTATTACAAAACCAATTGATGTCATTTTAGTTGCATATGGTTCTTTAAAAAGTCCTTGTAGGATTTAATTCTGAATACAATTACAAATGTACACTAAATTCCCTAAAATCCTTTACAGCATTGGGGGTTGAATAATTTTGAACACAACTGTACAACATACCATAGAAATAATTATAGGTAGTGTGAGAGAAGAAGTATAATGGGGGACACACCATCAACCCAACAGACAGCAGCGATGAACATATATCCATATACATCAGAGGAAATTCCTAAAGCTAAAGAAGTAATAAAACGGAAAAGAAATTCTATAAATGACATAAAGCTGAATGTTCGTATGAGCTTCCGATAGGTCATCAGAAAACCAGAACATTCAATTACTCCTTACGAGTCAATGAATGGGCATATAAAAAAAAAACAATCATTCTCCAGTGCCGGTGCTGTTTGGGCAGGCTCACCGGCTGGGTAAATAAACTGTGCTGAGGGAGACAAGGTCAAGTGATCACCTTGCCTCCTAACTGTAATCTATACCATGACCACTGTTTAGAGCCTATTCAGGTTATGATTCGCCACTGTCTCAAAGATGGAGTCAGGGTATGCAAGGGTGGCTGGGACTCACCTGTCACAAAAAAAACAAATATTGCACAACAGGCTCAACTTCCCCTCCAACAACATGTCTGAAGCACATGCTCCATCTAGTTCTGCATAAAAAGAAAGTGGGGCATGAAACTAAAGAGACCTAAAATGAAACTGGGGGGTATCCAAAATGGATCGCCAACTATGCGCCGAAAAATCATTGCATTGACCCTTCTCCACTGTCCACCTCCATTGCCCCCCAAGCTTTGACCTCCCTGTATGACTCTGATTTATATATGTCATCAGATCCATTTATATTACTGCACTGAAGCTGTATACGTAGATATTGCAGAGCAATTGTTATTTAGCATATTGTAGAGACACAGTGCAGCCGCAAACAATTCTAGCTTTATTGATGATGTTGTAGTTTCTTGCTTCACCTGAGAGCTATAATTGCTGTATAGAGTGTCTCACCGGAACACCTGGAATTCCAGATGAAGAAAGCTGTGCTAAGGAATATAAATATGACACGATTTAGCCTTTTCTTAGATATACTATTAAAATGTTACGTAGGTAGAAGAAATATGTGGATAGTAATTTGTCAAAGTGGCAAATCCAGGGCAATGAGATCTACAATGTCAAAGAAAAAAAAAAGGTTATTCTAGAATGCTGGCATTACCCATCCTCCCCTTTATCTATAGCAGAGAGATTTGATGAATACCCATGTGGCTCACATCAAAGCTTCTTGGAACCACATCATTAAAAGAGATATTCATTATACACATGGCACTGTTGCACTGAAAAAGAACAATTAAGGATAACTTAATAATAATATGAAAAAAAATCATGGTCCTTGGTTTCCTGTGCTGTTTCCAAATTAAATTCCTTCATCCTCAATGCAAAAAAATATAGAACTGACACCTAATGGAGCAGGCTATTATGCTGAACCATATCTGTTTATTCAAGAGCTCCGAATTGCTGGCGAAAGGTAACCAACCGAACGCTGAAATTCAGCGTTCAGTTACCTTTCCTGGCCATTCGGCTATTCAGAGAGCAGGCAGTTCGCCAAATGTTGGCGAATTGCCTGCACATATGGTGCCTGTTCGAGGGCAGTGAAATCCCCATAGAGAAGCAAAGTTTTGTCTATTCAGAGAACAAAAACCAGTAGTGAAAAGTTGCCGAATTGCCCTGCTGTTCGGTGGTTTAATTTGACAGGTTTATTCAGGCGAATCCCATCGGCTTCAATGATAAAAAATATTCCCGTTTTATTTCAATATCTAATAATCCGTTGATTATAATATTCTGCAGTAAAAAGTCTCTTTATTTTTAGATTTTTTAGGATCTTTTGGGTTTCTTTTGCAAAAAAAATTTCCGTTTTCTTTTTTTAAATCGTTTTTTCTGTAACCGCCCTTTTTATTATCCTTCATTGGATCTTATACGTAAATTTCAGACATTTTCGTTCTGTAGTTTCTTTTCAAACAGCGTTTTACTTTTCAAACATTCAAGCGTACTGTTTTTTTTTCACTCCATTTGTCTGCGGTGTTGGCTTTTTCCGGCGGCTGCTCTGCGCTGTGATCGGCTCCTGCTCGGCTTTCTCCGGCGTCTTCGGCGGGGTTAATCCATATGTTTTTTGCGGGTTTCGGTGTGCGATCGCCCTCGTTTTGCGGTGAGTTTTCGGCGGGTTTTCGGCGACTTTTCCCTGCATTACGGCGGCCCTGTGGTGCTTGCTGAATACACCACAGGGTTGCCGAAATGGGATTGCCAAATTGCACCGAATTGAAGAGAATGAAAAGTCACCGAACGTGCGGTGACTTTTCGATTCTCTTTGAATAACCCTGTATGATTTTATCTCTTCATATTGTTTGTTTACATTGACCTATTTTCCAAGTTGAGTGGTGCTGATTAGGGGAGGCACAGTAATCCACACAATTGTTACTTCTTGGCTTGTTATTCAAAGACAGGAAGTAACCTGTGATACTACTTACCTGTTTTGCAAGAATGCTCTACTTTTGTATGTCCTAATGGTACGACCAATAGAAAAAAACAATTAGCAATAAAAGTTAAAAAAATAATCAAAATAAAGCCAATAAAAAGAATGTTTGTCTATTAGGCTCCCTAATCAATACCACAAGAAAACATTGGCTTCTTTCACTGCCTCAGGAAACACATTGAGGTCACATAGTCCTTGGTGTTCTTCCATTGGAAGAATCTCAAAATCAAAACTTCAAAGTAAATCCTATGATTACATCTAATGGTTATTCCTACTACTACAGGTATTAGCACAAGAATACCAGTGCTCCTGTAAGAATACCAGTGGACATCTACTAGTTTTTATGTGAGATACCGCTTGTAGGTTACCGCAGAAAAGCACCAGTTATATGGAAGGTTCACCTGACACAACCCAAGGTTAAAAATTTGGTAGTAGTTGGTGAAGACCCTTTGAAACCAACAGGGTTATTCAAAGCGAATCGAAAAGTCACTGCACGTTCGGTGACTTTTTGTTCTCTTCAATTTGGCGATCCCATTTTGGCGACCCTGCGGTGTATTCAGCAAGAACCACAGGGCTGTCGTAGTGCAGGGAAAAGCAGCCTCAAACCCGCTGAACACTCACCACAAAACCCAGCAAACGCACACTGAAACTCGCAAAAACATCTGGATTAACTCTGCGGAACACGCCGGAGAAACCCGAGCAGCCGCCGATCGCAGAGCAGAGCAGCCGCCGGAAAAAGCCGACACCGCAGACGAATGGAGTTAAAAAAAAACAAACAGTACGCTTGAATGTTTGAAAAGTGAAACGCTGTTTGCAAAGAAACTACAGAACGAAAATGTCTGAAATTTACATATAAGATCCAATGAATGATAATAAAAAGGGCTGTTACAGAAAAAACGATTTAAAAAAAACCCGGAAAAATTGTTGTCGCAAAAGAAATCACGAAAATGCCTAAAATATCCTAAAAAATCTATACAGAAAGAGACTTTTTACTGCAGAATATTATAATCAATGGTTTATTAGATATTGAATTAAAACGGAAATATTTTTAACATTGAAGCCTATGGGATTTGCCTGAATAAACCTGTCGAATGAAACCACCGAACAGCAGGGCATTTAGGCAACTTTTCACTGCTGGTTTTTGTTCTCTGAATAGACGAAGCTTTGCTTCTCTATGGGGATTTCACTGCCCTCGAACAGGCAACGAACAGGCACCGTATGTGCAGGCAATTGACCAAGTGCAGAATGGCCAGGAAAGGTAACCGTACGCTGAATTTCACTGTTCGGTTACCTTTTTGTCAAGCCAACTCACGTAAAATCAAAGGTGTGCTTCAGTAGTGCCAATAAAACAATAGGTAACCCTAAACCTAGATGCGATACCAGTCCTTATGATGGCTGGGTTCCGCAACAACTGGAGGTGAACCTATAAGGCAGGGACACACAAACGAGGAGGACAGGAACCAGTCCTTAGAGTGGCTGGTATAAAGACAGGTAGGTATGGAGTGGTAAAATACGAGCCAAAGTAGGGAATAGGCGAAAAGCAGAGTCGAAAACAATAGCCGAGTCAAGGGAACAAGAAGTACACAAGTCGAAATGGAAAGCCAGGTCATACACAAAATATCCGTCAAAGGTATAATACACAAGCACTTAAGGGTCAGATTAGCAGAACCACGAAAGGGCATAGAGGAATGGACAGAGCAAGTTTAAATCCCGCGCCCTGCCTTCCGATTGGCCCAGCGGGTCACATGCTGTGGGGAGACCCAAATGGAGGCGTGATGACGTCGCGCCGCTGGAGGAGCTAAATCCGGAGATGCCGGCGGCGCGCGTACATACAGCGCAGGGAAAGAACGCGGGGGAGACGCTGACCCCGGAGCCGCGGGGAAGGACACCGGAGCCGCACCAGCCGCCGAGGCATGACACTTTTGGCCACAATTCAGATCTCTTTGAATAACCCTGCAAGTATCACATGTGAAAAAACCCTTACTGTATGCAATAACCGTCAGGAAAAAATAAGGGGAGGGCACCTGTCTGTCTCATCTCCTCATCTCTCATCTCCCTATCTCACTTGGGATGTGGACTAACTACTAGTATCAAAATATACATTATGTTCCCACTCATGGTTGGCAGATACGGGTTAAATTTACTTTCCTAAAGGCTTTTCAACTGGAAATAAACTGTAAAGCTTGTTTTCTAAATATACTTCCCCCCAACTACCTAATCTCCCACTTAACTCCTCTGCTACCTACTCTCCCACTAAATACTCCATCCCACCCACTGCCAAACACTTGACATTGCCTAAGTCTCCTAAATCTAACCAAAGTTTTCCATTATTATTATTATACTGTCCTTTCACTGATTGCCAAACAACGCTTTTGACCCTCATCAGGAATTAAAACCCTCCATACTAGGGATGCACCGATACTGATACTAGTACCACTTGTACTCGTGCAAATGTCCCCCATACGTCTACCTATACTGTAAACCAGCACACGTATGCTGTTCTGGATAAGTATCAATAATTGGCAGGATGCCCTTGGTACCTGGGCATCCAGCATCATCCACTTTGAAGCAAAGTATCTGGGTACCAGTCACTCCAGTAGAATTCAATGAACTTTATTGCACCAAAAAACTCATTGAATTCTACTGGAATGTCTGGTATCTAGTTTGTTTTCCATAAAATATATGAAGGACTGCAGTCTTTCAGCCCTTTAACAACTTCAACTGTGCAGGACCTTTCCACACTTAAATAAAATGCCAAAAATCCAAAAAAAGTCAGATTCTTTGTGCAAATGTATTTTATATTTTTTTAATCAGAAACTCTTTTTGGGACTCACCGTTAGAACACAGTACAGACCTGTTTCATTTACTTATTTATTTTTGCCAGGAGAAAATGTCATGTCAAAACAAGGCTGCAAAACAAATTAAGCAGAAAGTAAACAAGATTAAAGGTTCCCCTTGAATAATGTATTGTTGTTTTCCTTTTGCGTGGCCTTAAAATAGGATCTTCCTGTACCACTGTACACTCTAACTTTGTTAGCCATACAGTCATTTATTTTCCAGTACCGATAACCTGATTGGCACGCTAAGTGGGAAATGTTCTCCACATTAACCTCGACATTTGGGAGATTATATGTTGCTTGAGATAAGAAAACAAAGCATCTGCTTTTTTCCACTGGACATAATGTACACAGAGTGCAAGAAGTGAAAGTATTAAATTATTTACAGATTTTCATTTTATTTGCTGAGTATTATTTTCCAGATTCTATACCCAAAGAATGCACATCTTTTAATTAAATTTCCAAGGAACTAAGAACTTCAGGACGTTTACATAAAAGGGACAGTTTCACAATGTCAAGGAAATTGCTGGATTCAGACAAAATGCACGTAGTCAGCAGTCAATGGAGAATAGTTAGCTGTAAAGTGAAATATTACAAAGGTTTATGTAACTTGGTTAAAGTTTGGTGAAATTATTGCTTTGCCTGCCATGATTGGCCCTCGGGCACCTGGGCTTCGTGACATTTTCCCTCCATGGCCTCTTTTGGGAGCGCGCCAGGACATGGCACCCACCTTCCACCCACCTCCCCCCCTTTTTTTTTTTCTCTTCCGTTCTGGGTCACCATCTTTTATAAAGCGACTTACCTAGCACTCTCTTACTTCCCGGTTGTGTTTTGTTTATTCTTGATACCCAGTGCTGTTTTTGTTCTTGCTATATTAAGAGTCAGACCCTGCGAGGCCATTTATGTTGGTCGACTTGTGACACTTTCTTTTCAAATAAAAATTTTGAAATAAAAAAAAAAAAGGTTGGTGAAATTGACTATTAACCCCTTAGTGACTGGGTGGTTTTACACAAATCGGTCCTTTAGTGACCGCTGCTGTTTTTACGTTTCTGCGCTGTTAGTGTTTAGGTCAAATTTTCCTCTTACTCGTTTATTCAGACCACACATATTATACACCCTTTTTCCCGCCATTAAATGGACTTTCTAGAAATACCATTATTTCCATCATATCCAATATTTAACTATAAAAAAAATATGAAATTTGATGAAAAAATGGTAAAAACACACTTTTTCGTAATTTAATCCCCAAAATCTACAACCACCAATAAAGACCCCAGCTAAATAGTTTCAAAATTTTATCCCGAGAATAGAAATACCCAATTTTTACATGTTTTTGCATTTTAACCCTTTCACTGCTGAGCCAGTTCACCTATGTGCGCTGCGATCATTCTGACCATTTTGTGCTAATTATTTTAAGATGACAGCCTAGGTCCTATTTAATTAACCCCCCCAGACAAAAAAAACTTTAAAAAAAAACCATTTTTTTATTTTATTTAATTTTTTTATTATTATTTTTTTTATTTATTTATTTATTTATTTTTTTAAACCAAAACCTGGTCATGTTTGGTATCATTGGAAAGGCCATGATACCACGTAACGTGATTTGGCGGCGAAATGGTTAATGCCATACACCGCTGAAAAGGGGAGACTCTCCCCTTTTCAGCGGTGCAAAAAGCATCTCCCTAGCTTCAATGGTTGGGGAGATAGAGGGCTCCGAAGGAGCCCGCCCCCCTCCATTGATTTGCATGGGGACGCCTGCTGATGATGTCACCACGCAGCGTGGCGACGTCATCAGCCTCGCCTGCCCATGTAAATCACATGGGCAGGCTTCCTCCCTGCCAGATCGCCGAGGGATCCAGCGAGGGAGGTGAGTATCGGGCGGGAGGGGGATTAGGTGCCGTTGACGTACCCTGTACGTCCGCGGGTCTAAGGGAGACCTGTGGACAGGACATACAGGGTACATCAGCGGTCCTTAAGGGGTTAAAGTGGTGCCTGGTAACCCATGCAAAGTTTCTTGCACAGGTGGATGTTCATAAAATACTTATGTACAGGTTTTTTTTTTAAGCCTGTATTCGCTGGTACGGCGTACTGACACCTCTCGGCATGTACCGGCACCTCTTGTTATGCCACTGCTCCCCGGTAGTCAGCGGAGGTGCCCCATGCCCAGCCAGCTGCTCACAGAGACTGCGGAGTGCTAACCTGGCAGCGGCGAGCTCCTTCCCCTCTGCCGGCACTGCCCCCAATGCCTGCAAGTCGTCGGCCCCGCTGATTAGGTCACACGGCAGCCACGTGACCTAATCAGCTGGGCTGACGATTTGCAGGCATTGGGGGCGGTGCCGGCAGAGGGGAAGGAGCGCGCCGCTGCCAGGCTAGCACTCCGCAGTCTCTGCGAGAAGCTGGCCTGGCTTGGCTGGGCATGGGGCACCTCCGCTGACTATCGGGGAGCAGTGACGTAACAAGAGATGCCAGCAATCGCCGCCACCGGCGTTCTCTTTCCCTGCAAGGCGAGTGGCCGCTTGCCTTGTGGGGAAAGAGAATGCCGGCGGAGCCTGGGGCTTAAGGAGGTGAGAGTTGGGGGCAAATATACCCATGTTGTGAGCTTGGGGCAAATATACCCATGTTGTGAGCTGGGGCAAATATACCCATGTTGTGAGCTGGGGGAAAATATATCCATGTTGTGAGCTGGGGCAAATATATCCATGTTGTGAGCTGGGGCAAATATATCCATGTTGTGAGCTGGGGCAAATATATCCATGTTGTGAGCTGGGGGCAAATATATCCATGTTGTGAGCTGGGGGCAAATATTGGGGGAATAAATTGATATTGGGGAATAAATTAATTGATATTGGGGGAATATATTGATATGCTGGGGGAGAAAGTAATTGGTATTCTGGGGGAGAAATTAATTAATTAATTGGTATACTGGGGAAGAAATTTAATTGGTATGCGTTGACGTAGGCGCTGAATAAATTGATATTGGTACGTTACTGTGAGTTATTACTGTGGAGCTCTGACACCCTCATACACACTGCACATTACTGTGGAGCTCTGACACCCTCATACACACTACACATTACTGTGGAGCTCTGACACCCTCATACACATTGCACATTACTGTGGAGCTCTGACACCCTCATACACACTGCACATTACTGTGAGTTTTAGTGCTACATACTCCCGGGGTGATATGGCTATGTTTGGGAATGTATGGCCTGGCTGTAATGCATGTATTTGTCTTAAACAGGCTGCTTTGTGTAAAAGTCTGCATCTGTGTTCTTGTCGCAGTCCGGCGTTGCCCCCTTGCCCTGCACCCAAAAGGCTGTTATTGCTCCTAGAATCGCCACATTATCTGCTGCCTGTACTTCACAAAGTAAGAATGACTTGTAAAATTGCCTCTGTCCTTAAAGGGTTAATACAAGGAGTATTTATTAGGACACGAAAAATAGTCATAATAATCACTGTTTTTCCCTGGCCGCGAGAGTACCCTCACCTATTTTTCCAGAAAAAAAGCACTGCTTATATAAATAAATAAATAAAATAAATAAAATTTCTGCTTTCCTGGGGTTGAATTCCAAATCTGGTGTAAACTTAACGAGTGCTGTTGCAATCTTAGCAGCTCCATAGGCTATGGTCTTGGTCACAACCCACTCGTTGATGGGGACTCACAAATGGAAAAAAGTTGCACAAGTTTATTTACATTACCAGCTTGCCCTTAAAGCCTCTATTCCAGTGGAGCCACTGTATCAGCGGCTTAAACCGGAATATCTTTCAGCGCTGGTAGATATTGTCAACGGTACTCGGCACCACCTCTGATCTCAGCTTGTGGAGTCCAGAGGACTCCAGGGAGCACAGTGCAAGCTGTGTGAGCTTGCTTGAGTGGGGTCACACAGGTGGTACAGAAGGAGCTATGGAGGAAGACTGGAAACTATCTGTTCCCAGTCTTCCACTGCTTCCTGCCAGTGGAAGAGGCAGATCGAGCCCCCCCTGCACCTGGACTTCTCAGATAAGTAAGGGATTGTTTAAGACTTTTAGATTGAAGGAAAATCAATTAACACCAGATTCTAAATAACGGTATTTTTTTATCAATACCAGCTCCAGAGTAGAAGAACGAACTATGCTGCAAAGTACAGAAACCATTAATTTACAGGAATCTGCCATAACATCTGAACCGCAAATCGAATCACTAAGTAAAACAGCAAACAAAATCTAATATATACATTAGTCGACCTCTAACCTGCCATCAGTACTCATGAATATTGCTATGACGACGGCAAGCTGGTTATTTTGGTATATTGGGTTAGATGTTGGCATTTTCATGGCCAAAGCTAATATTGCTAATTATAATGCCTGTATTGAAAGTATTGAACAACATTCATGTCACATTGCCTTGGTCGATCCGACAGCCAATCACATGGAGTAGACAGCCTCAGTGACAGTGATTGTCCTTACTGACAATTCTCTCATTTTATGCAGTTTGCAGCTGTGATCCCAGAGCCATGTTGGCGAGGAGAAGTGAGTACGAGTCTATTCACAGCATGATGTCCCATGGCTGTTATTCTTGGAACAGTTCCTTTTGACTTTCATAGCAAGCCGCTAAGGGTGAAAGGGTGTTAATGGGTGAATGCCTAAATTTTATCTAATTAACTCATGCACATTCATTTTTCAAAAATTGTGGAGTGGAATTACTGCTGACATTGAAGGGCATAGTTGCAGTAAGAGGTTTGGATGAAGGTAGTTGTTATGTGACGCATGATGATGTAACATTGAATAACCAGTGCTAAGCATGTCTTCTCATTTGGTGGGTGTTAGTTCTTTAACTGTTCCTTAAGTTTACCCGTTTCACATATTTGCTACTACCCTACCTGTATTCAGTCACCGTTTACTAATATATTTAGATTCCAGTGGATACTAGATAGAAAGATAGATCATACAACATGTGTAACCCTCTACATCCTTCCACAAGTCTCAAATGCTCTCCTGTTCGCCATAGACAAAATAATGTTTTTAATATATTGTAATCTTACAATTGCTACTTTACTCCTTTCTATAAAATATGTTGCAATTACTTATCCTCCAAAGCAGCCAGTTAAATAATGTGTATTAGCTGTTCACACATTGATCCACAGCCTGTAACACACACCTTTCATTATATACCATTGAACGTGCTCTGTACCAAAAGATCTGTCAAAAATTCAATAGACATTGGCACAAGAAGCACTCTGGAGTCGCTTTGTCTCGGTAATCTGTTTTTCATGCACTGCTTGTTTTCTCCATAATTAAATTAACCCCCTAAGCCCTCCAAAGGTCGAACAAAATAATACTTTCTTCATGCCTTGCTTATCTTTACCGGAACTTGGAGGGTTCATACCCAGGAAACATATTTGTCCAACATAACGTAATATGATTTTTCTGTTGCTTTTAGATGGCTTTGAAATATATTACAAATGTTGTGGGAAACAATAGAAATATGACTTTAAAGAATGACAAATGATAATTATTACTGGTGCACATCGGTGGTAGGTATTTATAAAAATCATTTTAACAAGCTTCTAAAAAAATTCTTTATATGTAGCCCCCCAGGGCTCATACCTCCCTTGATTATAATCCACAATGGAAAAATAGCAGACGGGTCTTCATTAAACCTTTCTGGTTTCACCTTTATTTCAAAGTTCGGAGTACAGGCAACATCACTGCTCTATAACCGGCGAGATCCAGGTTCGAATCCCGGCCAGAGCACCTCTCCAGTAAGTGTCCTTGGGCAAGACACCTAACGGTACATACTTGCTTACCTCACAATATCGGCTGTGGAGTCCAGTGGTAACGTTTCCACCATGGAGAAGCAAGTCAAAACCATGCAGCACATCCCTCCAATACAACTCTGGAGAAGCAGGTCTTGACTTTACAAGAAGTGGGTTCAATCTAACCACCAGGTCGCTGATCTACAATCATGGAAAGACGACTTGATCCCACTCAGAAGCTGCAACCAGCTAGAGTCCTTAGTCAAGACACCTAACTATATGGTTGTGCCTACCTCACAAAATACTTGTACATCTGATAGATTGTAAATTCCCTTGGGAACAGGGTCCCCCTGAATCAGGCCATATCATCCATGTGTGGTATTCTAATGTATCAACTCCTTGTACAATGATCTTGTAAAGCACTGCAGAATTTGTGGTGCTATATAAATAAAGGATAATAATAGTAAAGTCCAGGTCTAGCATCAACATTTTGTTATAGGTCTTGATAAAGGCTTGGTGGAGTTGAAACATTGATGCTAGATTGGACTTTGAAATACAGGTGAAACCAGGTAACTTTTAATGAAGACCCTTCTGCTATTATTTCATTGTGGATTATATTATATAGATATATATTAGCAAAAACAAGATTTATGAGGCTCCTGAAAACAGGCCACAGTACTAGTGGCTTGTCATACACTCAGGTCTCCAAAGGGTTTAGCTTGATGGTACCAATAGAGAGATGACTATATAGATTATATATGTATATGTTAAATTATTAAATGTATTTAATTAATAGTAAAATGTTGAAAGGTTGAAAGGAACAGTTCAGTCCAGTCTCAGGTTTAAAAAAAACAAGTGACTAAAAAGATTACACTTTTTTTATCTTCACTTGCTCAGCTAAGGTTAGGGTCAGACGAACGCAGTGCGAACGCGCGTGCAGCCACACTTTATCACGGCCGTAGCAGCAGCAGATGATGGCCAATGACGTGCAATACACGAAGTACGGCCGCACGAAAGTGCAGCTGCGCAACGCAAGCGGCAAACAAACGCATTTTTTCGAGAACGTGATACCGCTAGTACGGACGTACAGAGTGCGCTGCGTCCGCTAGTGGCGTGTGTGTGCGTGATTAGGAGACGTCAGACGCTGCTAATGTCCGGCCAACATAACGTCCAGATGCAAAAAGGGTTTTATTGATGATCTGTACAAAATCATGGACGAAAATGCGCATCGTATGACCGCTATCGCGTATTCTGTGAAAAAATACGTCCATTCGTTCGAACGCACTTTTTCACGGACGACGTGAAAAATGCGTTAGTCTGACTCTAGCCTAAGAGCTATGTCGAGTTGACAATTCACCTAAAAGTACAAACTGATATCTGAGGTTCAACACTTTTTTCTTTGGTCAGACTTCTACATTCAGTTTGTCAACCATTGGAAACCAGCTCATTTGTAAATTTAACCCTTAATGTAACTACACAATTTAAAAAATTGTGTCACTTCCTATTTCCTGTGGGTTAGGGGTTTTTGCATTGCAACCTGTCAGACTTGACTTCTGAATCTGAAACTCCTGATGAATTGCAATGAAGAATATGTATGTGGCTCTGCTCTATAGATCTTGAATATTATTTTAATATAAAATCGTTTAGATTTAGACATATTGCGTTTAAATTGACTAACTGGCAAATGCACAGTTGGCACAAGATATGGTGTAGCTTGGATTCAAGGGGCAAATGCTGTCTCTCCCATTATTAAGTAATCTCAGGTAAACACACAAACATCCATTAAAAACCACTAAAGCCACAGGATGAAAATACAACACATCCATGACAATATATCAAGCATGGTAGCCACACCCACATTCATTTCACCTACAATAAATTTACCACATAAAGAGGCTCTCACATCCATTACAATCTTACCACATGAAGCCACACCCATAGGCATTTCTTTCAGGGTGTGTCTGCTCTATGAATTTCTCCGGCAGATTTACCGTACATTGAGTTATTATATGGTTCATGACAAAGAACATGAAATTTAACAGTTTGTGATAATTATTAACCCCTAAACACCGTAACATCCTAAAATACTGTATATGGGCTGTGCTTGCCTATGAGTAAACATTCAAATATAATCACAGCAAGTATGTAAAAAACAAAGAAATTTTATTAAGAACAATAATGCAAACAATCCACAAAAAAAAAAGAAATAAAGATATAAAACGACGACCTATATCAGGCATAGAATTCGGTGCATCTGTGTGGATGATTATCGAAACGAGTATAAATCTACAAGATAATCGAGAATATAGATTAACTTCTAGGTTACTAACAGGGTTTACGAATCAGAATGTAATTGATAGAGGTTGATAGCCAAGAAGGAATGAGGACTGCTGGTAGTAAATACTAGTGTCAACACCACATAGTTGTCGACTTCTGATAGATCAGGCGGCAAACCAAACACAGTCTGATTACATCAAATCAAAAGTTTACTCGATTGAGCATATAAAAGAAAACCGTTCAGAAGACCATATTCCGATATCAAAAATAGTTAACTAGGTGCAAAGAGGAATCCCACAGGTGTGGACTACGTTATAGCATTGTTCTAGCTGAGAATACATGGGTATTAAGACGAAATAACATTGCCGCTGATTAGGTACCGTCTCTACAGTGCGCAGTCTAACTAATGGCGGACCACGATATGGTGTAATCAAGCTACCATGATATATAAAGGCATACGAACGTCTTAACCGATAGCAATACACACTCAACTGGTTCCCACTAAATAGTCATAAAGTGTCTCACTTATATTCATTAGAAACATGACACATTGTTTAAAGGTATCCAAATCGAGGCTATTAAAACGTATGCAATCAATGGTGCCTTCTAAACAATACTCTCCACAGCTATTAAGCAGTAGTTTTGCAGTCAGTAGAGAGAAGACACCAAATATATTCAGTCCATCCCAGTGTATTCACACAGCGCAATATTCATCATATTCGCTCGTAGCAGATGATTTTGCCAATATACAATATATTAGGGGTGAAAGAGTAAACACCAAAAATATTCAGTCTAACCCAATATATTCCCACAACGCTATATTCATCATATTCGCTCATAGTAGGAGATTTTACCAACATGCGTCGTAGCGTTATCCATACTTTGGGGTAAGCAAACCGCTATCCTTCTTATACAAATACGCACACAGTATGGCCCAGCCACAAGACAGAATTAACAACCCATTAGTTACAGGGGCACACAACCAAATGATTAAGCATAATGTCTGTTCATCATCATCATCTTGATGAAGCCGTAATCTGAAACGGCAAAACGCGTCGCGTTCTCTACTCTGAATATTATACTCTTTTTAACAGACATTATGCTTAATCTTTTGGTTCTGCGCCCCTGTAACTAATGGGTTGTTAATTCTGTCTTGTGGCTGGGCCATACTGTGTGCGTATTTGTATAAGAAGGATAGCGGTTTGCTTAGCCCAAAATATGGATAATGCTACGATGCATGTTGGCAAAATCTCCTACTATGAGCGAATATATACATACTCGCCACCCAGGACATACTTGAAAACGAGAGAAATCTCAATGTATCCTTCCTGGTAAAATACTTTCTCCAAAAAAAAAAGTCTTGGGCATGATTTTACCTATTCTCTATACTTTGTACGACGCCATACTATAAGTCAGTGGTTCCCAACCCGGTCCTCGAGTACCTGTCCTGTAACAAACCAGATTTTAAGGACTAACTTGGGTAAATGCAGACTGAAGACTACAATCACTGAGCAGCAAATGATATCACCTGAGACGTGCTTCAGATATCTGGCAAACCTGCCTGTCGGCAGGTCCTGAGGACAGATTTGGCAAACACTGTTGTAAGGGTTGCAAAGTTCCCAGAACAAATATACACATATTGGACTGTTTTGACCCATGAGGAACAGAGAAATATATAAAGTGGTGGTATAGCAAACTTCGTGTTCATACCTTGCTATAACCCATCACAAGGCCAACAAGTGCCACCTGGGTCCAAATGATCCATTGAAACCTCTACATGATGTGCTACAGCTAAATATATAAGGGTGGGAATGTCTGAAAATAGAAACATGCACCTGAATGCACTTATAAATAAAACATGTCATGGTTATTATTCCATTTCTGCAATGCTGATACAATATGGAATCATCTACTGTAACGCTGGTATAGAAAAGAGCAGCCTAATAAACTAATTCATTAAGATGAGCAAATGAACACGGATGAAATAAATTACAATAACCTTTCAAAACCGGCAGCTTTTAAAAGTATTAATTTCTACTTCAGATAATTGGATAGGACACCTGGGTAGACAGGCAATATTTTTATGGGATTGCCCTGTCAGCAGCTCAAATTGTCTTTGGAGTGAGGAACAATTGCTTAGCACTGAATGACAGTGAATCTTGCAAATAGTTTTTCTATGACAGGATTTGCCATAAATTCCTAAACTGAACTCTGCTTCCAAGGTCAGTCATAAAAGTAGGCAAGTATCAAATGGCCTTTGATGGAACTTCAATTGAAAAAAAAGAGACAACGAATGTCATAAAAATGAGCTGTATCTAAAAATATCAACACAACTTAAATTGCATTGCAGTTTTCATATGGAATATACACTATGTACTACCAATGGGTAGCCTTGGAGCAGGTACATTGTTTGTAACGCCCAACCAACCACTTAGTATGCAACAAATGAAAAACTGGAATTTCAGTATTTCTTCACCGAAATAGGAGGAATAATATTATAAGATCAAAATGTGCAGACGGGAATTTTATACTAGAGTTGTGAGATAAGCCAAGACTAGAATGTTAATGAAAATTTTTATATAATATGAAATCATTTCTATGGCAAATGGAAATACTGGTCAACTGTGAAGACGGAGTATCTGGCATGCAACACACAGTTTTATACTGAAGACAGGATGAGGACATTTTGTTTGATCTATCTATCTATCTATCTATCTATCTATCTATCTATCTATCTATCTATCTATCTATCTATCTATCTATCCTTTGTTATTCCATTTAATTATCTGTCTATCTGCCTTATATCTTTCTGTTCATCTAGCTATGTCTTCTATTATCAAAATCGATCTATATACCTTTCATCTATCTATCTTACAATTTCCATTAGAAGACAGAATCTCTATAATTTATCTATCTAGTTCTAAATTATTAATATTGTCATCTATTTATAGCACCAACTTGTCATGCATTTATTGTATATAGCACCAACAGTTTCCGTAGCGCTTTACAATAATCAAAGGGAACAAGATAAGCGGACATATGATAGAAACAACAGGTGTAGAGGGCCGTGCTCATAGGAGCTTACAATTAGGGATGAGCTGTTCGGGTTCGGACGGTTCGGAGTTCGACCCGAACTTTGGCAGTTCGAAAGTTCGTGAATTTCAAACTTTTTGGGCGTGTTCGGTTCGAGTTCGAAAAAAAAAGAAATTTTGAAAAAAGTATAGAAAATGCTTAAAAAAATACAAAAAAATCTAGAAATAAAGAGACTCTTTACTGCAGAATATTATAAGCAATGGTTTATTAGATATTGAATTAAAAACTAATGTGTACGTGGAAAGATTATCAACTCTAAGGCTAGGGTCAGACTAACTCATTTTTCACGTTGTCCGTGAAAAAGTGCGTTCGAACGAATGGACGTATTTTTTCACGGAATACGCAATAGCGGTCATACGATGCGCAGTTTCATCCGTGATTTTGTACGGATCATCAATAAAACACTTTTTGGGTCTGGACGTTATGTTGGCCGGACATTAGCAGCGTCTGATGTCTCCTAATCACGCCGCTAGCGGACGCAGCGCACTCTGTACGTCAGTACTAGTGGTTTCACGTTCTCGAAAAAATGCGTTTGTTTGCCGCTTGCGTTGCGCGGCCGCACTTTTGTGCGACCGTACTTCGTATATTGGCCGTCATTGCCCGGCATCTGCTGCTAGCACGGCCGTGATTATGTGCGCCTGCACGCGCGTTCGCACTGCCTCAGTCTGACCCTAGCCTAAATGACCTCTGTTCACAAACGGGCATAACACCAGGTGTTTTTAGTCTGGTAATCAATTTGATACATTGTACAATATAGTGAGGGGGTGGGGTGGTGTCTGCTTCTGATTGAGATTTGAGAATTAATTTCCCTAAAACATCCTAATATGCTGCATTTAACCCTTTCGCTGCTGAGGCTTTTTGCTGAGGTCATTTTTACCGCTTTCGCTCATCATGTTTAACCGCGTTTTGTAGCCATATTTTGATATATGACCCAGACATATTATATATCGTTCTTTCCAGCAGACTTGGCAGATTCATAATATGTCATTATTATATGTATACGTTATGTCATGTCTGTATATTATAACAAAAAATGCAATAAAATTAGAATTTTCAATAATTTATTATGTGTAAAGTGGTTTTTTTCACACTTTAACATGCGATCGTTTGCGGTTATATTTTGTATGGGGTGCGCGTGTTAAAAAAATTAGAAATGGGGTCTCGTTCCTTTTTTTTTGGGGGAAAATTTCGCTTTTTTTAACAAACGCACCGCATACAAAAATCGTTAGTGCAGCATTATTGTTCACATTATAATTGAAATGGGAACAATATTGCTGCATTAACAAAACAAAAACAAACAAAAAACTTGTTTATTTTTTTAGAATTTTTTTGTAAAATATTTTTATTTTTTTATTTTTTATTTTTTTTAAAAAAACATTTTTCATGCTCATGTTTAGTATCCTTGGAAAGGCCATGCTCTGGCCGATCCAACGATATCAAACATTAACCCCTAGCTGCCACGGATCGGGAGATAGGGGGTTCATTGGAACCCCCTATCTCCACCATTGGTGGCAGCTAGGGGTTAACTCCAGGACTGGCGTCATCGTGCTATGCATGATGACGCCAGTCCTCAGGGGGAGTTCCTGGAGGCTTGGCCGACATCCAAGATGTCGGCCAGCTCCAGGAGAGGATCACGATCCGGCGCTTTTCAGCGCCGATTCGTGATCCGGCTCCCCAGGGGTTAATCACAGCCACCGTTTGGAAGGGCAGGCTGTGCCCTTCCAAACGGTGCCTGGATTAACCCTCTGCCCCCCGGCGATCGGGAGGGAGAGAGGTCCGAAGGACCTCCCCCCTCCCTTTCAGGCACTTCCTCAGCGCTCAGCGAGTCCATAGCACAGGAGAACCACTTGGCTGGACGCGCTGAGCGCGTCCATAGCAGCCAAGTGGTTAACTGGTGTTTGAAAAAAATCTGAAGCAATGTTATTTTTCACCTCGGGATTAAACATTCACAGGGTTATTCAGAGAGCGGTGAAAAGCAGGAGAATAACTGGAGAAGTTAAAATTCTAGGTCAAAATAGCCAAACCAGAAAAATTCTCCCATTTAACTCACTTTCCAAATTGGCTATTTGGTCTAGATTGTTCTCTCTCTCCTGCTTTCACCTCTCTCTCGGGGTTGTTCAGAGAAAGGTGAAAACCAGGAGAATGGCAGGAAAAGAGAACAATCTGGACCAAATAGCCGATTTGGAAAGTGAGATAAGGCTAGAGTCAGACTAACGCATTTTTCGCAGCGACCGTCAAAAAGTGCGTCCGAACGCATTGCCGTATATTTTCACGGATTGCGCGAAAACAGTCATACGATGCGCATTTTTGTGTGTGATTTTTTACGGATCCGAACCAGGAAACTGTCTGGACGTTATGTTGGCCGGACATGAGCAGGGTCTGATGTCTCCAAATCACGCACACACGCCGCTAGTGGACGCAGCGCACTCTGTACGTCCGTACTAGCGGTTCTGCGTTCTCGAAAAAATGCGTTCAGTTTCCACTTGCGTTGTGCAGCCGGACTTTCGTGCGACCGTACTTCGCATATTGGCCGTCATTGCCCGTCATTTGCTGCTAGTGCGGCCGTGATTAAGTGCGCCTAAACGCACGTTAAAAATGCGCTAGTCTGACCCTAGCCTAAATGGGAGAATTTTTCTGGTTTGGCTATTTTGACCTAGAATTTTCCATTCTCCAGTCATTCTCCTGCTCTTCACCGCTCTCTGAATAACCCTGACAGGGTTATTCAGAGAAAGGTGAAACTCAGGAGAATGACTGGAGAATGGAAAATTCTAGGTCAAAATAGCCAAACCAGAAAAATTCTCCCATTTATCTCACTTTCCAAATCGGCTATTTGGTCTAGATTGTTCTCTTCTTGCCAGTTCTCCTGGCTTTCACCTCTCTCTCAGGGTTGTTCAGAGAAAGGTGAAACAGGAGAATGGCAGGAAAAGAGAACAATCTGGACCAAATAGCCGATTTGGAAAGTGAGATAAGGCTAGAGTCAGACTAACGCATTTTTCGCAGCGACTGTCAAAAAGTGCGTCCGAACGCATTGCCGTATTTTTTCACGGATTGCGCGAAAACGGTCATACGATGCGCATTTTTGTGCGTGATTTTTTACGGATCCAAACCAGGAAACTTTGGGTGTTTGGACGTTATGTTGGCCGGACATGAGCAGGGTCTGACGCTCCAAATCATGCACACACGCCGCTAGTGGACGCAGCGCACTCTGTACGTCCGTACTAGCGGTTCTGCGTTCTCAAAAAAATGCGTTCATTTCCACTTGCGTTGCGCAGCCGGACTTTCGTGCGACCGTACTTCGTATATTGGCTGTCATTGCCCGTAATTTGCTGCTAGTACGGCCGTGATTAAGTGCGCCTAAACGCACGTTAAAAATTCGCTAGTCTGACCCTAGCCCTAATGGGAGAATTTTTCTGGTTTGGCTATTTTGACCTATAATTTTCCATTCTCCAGTCATTCTCCTCCTGCTCTTCACCGCTCTCTGAATAACCCTGACAGGGTTATTCAGAAGAAGGTGAACTCAGGAGAATGACTGGAGAATGGAAAATTATAGGTCAAATTAGCCAAACCAGAAAAATTCTCCCATTTATCTCACTTTCCAAATCTCCAGTCATTCTCCTGCTTTTCACCGCCAAAAAATCAGTAAACTTTTTCTGCATGTCTGAAAATGTCTCCTCTTTTCATACAGACTGCCGCCCCAAGCAGTTGTTTATGGATAGATTAAAGGAAAAGCATTTACCGTCATTTGAAATGTCATTTTTTGGTTTTTACATATTTCTATACATCCTAGAAATCCGCCACTTCACGGGCAGGTTATGGGGTCCTCCTAGGCACGATATTTGAAGGAATTTTTGGTTTTTATTTTTAACCCTTATTTCATGGAAATCTCACTGTCCCTTTAAAAACGTTTTTTTTTTTACTTTTTGTCCTTGTTTCCTGTCCCCCAGGGCACTACCCGGACCCCCATACACCTTTTATGGCAAATATGTAGCATATATGCCCTCTTGGAGGACACTCTAAAAAACCGAATTTTCAGCCCCATTGACTTGCATGGGGGTTCGGGTTCGGTCCCGAACAAATGGGAAGTTCGGGACACTCAGGGAGTGTTCGGCTCATCCCTACTTACAATCTATTAACTAAATTAAAAGTAATAAAAATTATATGGACACTGTCAACATTATATTTACACATATTTCATAAGTATATAACATAGTTCTTTCAACTCATTTTTAAAGGCAGATGCCTTTACTAATTAGGCCCGTGTCAAACGAACGCAGTGATCACGTCCGTGTTGCCGCACATTTTAACGTCCGTCGCAGCATAAAATTATGATCAATAGAGACCCACACATGAAGTACGTCTGCACCAAAGTGCAGACGCACAACGCACGTGGCACCGGACGCAATTTAGGCAAGAACGTCAAACCGCTAGGACGGATGCACAGAGTGCGCCACATCCACGTAGCTTTGTGTATGAGTGATGGAACGTAGTCAGACAGGCTGCATTTTTGACATTGTTTTTTCATATCATGTATCAATTTTTTTCATTTTACATTTAAATTTTATTTCCCATCTACATCAGTCAAAAAAGACATCAGTCAAAAAAACAGACCGTGTGGTGTCTACAGTATCATCAGTCAGAAAGTACGTCAGTTGTGCACAGACGCACAGTGTGCTCAGAATGCGTTCGTCTGACATTAGCCTTAGAGAGCACTTGATATTTGCATATTTTTGATCAATGAAGATCGTGTTTTATTTTTTTCATTTACAGAACTGCTACATTTTTGCAACTACGCTCAGACACCCCTACACCTTTAATCTCAGTCGTGAGAAAGAAAAAACTGGGAACTGCACTGGCAGATGCATCGCAAGAAGACGTTGTTATCACCCAAGTAATTTCAGTCCATATCAAGATCATATCAGTGTTGGGAAACTCACCCTTTAGACAATGCATGGAGAAAATTCAGTTTCGATACAAGCTAGGAGTGGCTGATTCCCTGCTAATATTGTAGTATGTTCAGCCATGACTACTGAAGACTTTTGGTCTATCTTACTAAAGCTCACTCTACTGGAAGCTGTCCAGATATGAAGCCCATATACCACAATTTCCATGGCCCCACTGAATGAAATCCAAGAAGAATAACTTGGTCCAACCCTCCATTCCCCCATGCATTAATATTCTGCAAGCAGTATGTCTTCTGCATCACTTATATTTATATGTGATTATATTTTTTTAGGTTGATCCTATCACGGTGGCAGTACCACCAGGCACGCACCACCCTATCCTTGCCCTCCGATCCTTGGAAGTGGTCGGTCTGTATATATATCCCTAAGAATATAACTCGCAGCAAGGTGAGGACCAGGTTCCTGAGAGAAGCCCCTATGGGCAGAGATGCACTGTAAACGGCAAGGACAGATGAAAGCAACACAGGGTTAACAAAAGACCTCTGTACGGCAATACCAAAGATTCCCTGCACTGAAAGGCCGGTCTTTAGGATAGCCGGATCTAATCTAAAGGAAAGTATTACCTTGAAGCCGTATAGAGTCTTTTGTTGTATACAGATGACAGGGTTTCCTGGAAACGGTACAGACAAGGAATATACTATATAGAGTAGTCATAGAGGAAAGCCAAAGATCATAACCAGAGAGAGTACGTCATACAGAATATAGGAATAGGAACCAGAAGGGAAGTCAGCCAAGCCAAAAATCGGTAACCGGGGAATCAGAATGGAACATAAACAGCAAACCAAAATAAAACAATAGACAGAACTGAATACACAGAAGGAACTGACATAAACTGGAACAGAAATAACAGAGGCAAAACTGAACAAGGATGAACAAATGGAGGATATCAGGAACACAGCAAGGAGCTCTCAGGATGCAAGGAGACCAGGCAAAGTAAAATGACCCAGCAATGTACTATAGGTACATTGCTCTAATATAGGCAGGGGAATCAAGGCAAGGGTCAACAGGTGAGCAGCACACAGAACACCAATTAACCCCTGGGAGGCCTCCAAGCAATTGGCAGCAACAGAAACACAATGGAAAAAACACAATATACAAATACAGAGGGCAGGAAGACAGGGTTGGAACGTGGGAACGTGACAGATCCTTTTGGTAATGGTTTTGTCCCCTCCACCTGTCCCAACTTATTAGTTTTTTAATTCTCTCTGTCTCTCCTTCTCAGATGGTCTTCATAAATCAGAACCCCAATTGACACTGATATCCCTTCCATGGATTCTGATTGAGATCCAATCTGTTTCACAAAGCTCATGTGCTACATTCCCCATATGTAGCAAGGAACTCTTGGTAGGACATGCAAATGAAGTCCACAATTTCTCACCTAATTGCATCCTGGGAACCCTCTTTGCTAGGGCAATGCCATACTAGATGTCTTTTTAGCAAAGGTCAGGTTATGCAACGAGTAACAGCCACTCCTGGACAGCTGTTTTGGGCTTATCATGCCCTCATCAGCAGGAGATAGGCTGTGAAGTGTTGCAGTTGGTGCTTTACCCCGAGGGCAAATCAATACACACTTAAGTTATGGCGGAGGGCAAAAAGTGAGATTAAAAGCCTCCACATAGCAAATAATAAAGTTTATAATTGAAGAAGACGTTTACACATCCCAGCAATTCAGAGAACTGCTTCACAAAGCTCATGTGCTACATTTCCTATATGGAGCAAGGAGCTATCTCCTGCTGAGGAGGACATAATAATTCCAAAAGAGCTGTCCAGTAGTGGTTGTGATTTGTTGCATAACATGACCATGGATAAAAAAAACATCTATTCTGGCATTGCACAGCAAGGAGTGTTCTGTGTTAAAACAGACCCAGGATACAAAAAGGTGAGAAATTGTGGACTTAATTTGCATGTCCTACCCAGAGTTCCCGGCTGCATATGGGGAAGGTAGCACATGAGCTTTGTGAAGCAGTTTTCTGAATTGCTGGGATGTGTAGATGTCTTCTACAATTATAAACTTTATTATTTGCTATATGGAGGCTTTTAATCTCACTTTTTGCCCTCCACCATAACTTAAGTGTGTATTGATGTGTGTGTATATATACAAATACTAATTTTGATAACCTTTTTTGTCCATAAACCAGAAAATTTCTGTTTTTCATTTATTTATTTTTATATATTTACTCTGTACAGCATTTGCCTTAATATGCTTGTAATATGTATTGTTTTCTGCTTATTCTAGAGTCAAATTCCAAATTCCTTGTAAACTGCACTCTCCAAGGTCAGAGAAACGATCTTGGGCAAATTTGACATCTCTACACAGCACACCCTTTAAGGATCAATGCAAGCAAAGAAAAAAGATGGAAAGCAAGGGTCACAATGGTTCCCGCTAAGAAAAATAAACATTATGATCAGTGAAAATGATCATCTTGGTAAACCAAGCTGTAGGTGGAAGGACATGTGAAGCCAAAAGTTTTCAAATGGGATTATGACGTGACATAAAGAAAATACAGGTTGCAACACCCCACAGTGGGGAACACATAAAGACAATATCTTATTGCAAATCTATAAATCATGTTTGAAGAAAAAGAACATGTACTGGGACAAAGTAAAACTCTATGTATTGCTTTTGTTAGCTGGTCATCCGTCACCATTAGGTAATTTGGGAGTTATTTTTATTTTTCATATTTCTTGTGCCCATTTCATTGACTGATGTGAAGACTCTAGTTGGGCTCTGTGTGTGAGTTTATGAATTCCATTTTGGTGGATCCTTAGAGGACAGGAGCACTGGTTGGGCCTTACTGTGCACAAATAAAACTGAAATGTCCAGCCATCCATCCACATATCATCGGTTTATCCCTCATCTTATGTGTCCGTATATTCATCTATTTCTATCAGCAGAAATAAGGAGAATCGCACATATTTCTCTAACCCTTCCTAGCTAAAGAACTAATTTAAAATCTTCTGCATGATCCCTTCACTAAGCAGCTAATTAACATCCTTACTGCAAATTACTTTCTTTGAATGACCTCTTGAATCTACTTAAATGTATAATACACTATTCTACCACAAAGATTTTTTTTATTTCGCAAGTATCTGAGAAAAAAAATATTAACCTATAAAATGACAATAACTAGCTAAATTACAGATAAAAATTGATACAATTTGTTTTAAAAACATGTTTAAAAATAATTTCTCATTTTAATAATTTGTTGAGTGCTATAAATTTGCTGTCTTTACATCTTTTACTCAGAGGAGGACAAGTTCTCTGTAGTTAGCCAAGGTCTGGTTGTACACCTGTGATCCTTGGTCCAGTTTTTATGGAGTGTCAAAGGACATAGTGAATAGACATGTGCATTCGTTTTAGTACTAAAACGATTTAGTCTGAATTTTGGGATAATTTAGTTTTCATATGACTCAAGAGATACGAAACTGCTCAGTACAAAAAATTGAAAGAAACTAAAATAAAATGCAATACATTTTAGTTTCAGTCCTTTTTGTGATATTACATTGATGAGTGAAGGAGACCAGCAATGAAGAGTGCAACATTGCAAAGCTACAGAAAAGGTTTTGCTTGTTATAAAGGTTTTTTTTACATCTGATACATTTAGTATCCAGCTCTCACAGTTACTCTGTCATTATGAGCTTTCGGTGTGATTTATTTGAATGTTTTCCCTGGATTTAAAGTGCTTTATTTTATAATAAAAATAAATTTTCACCAGTCTTCTCTTCTCTGAGCTTTCAGACTGATTTACGTTAATATTTTCCCTCTCCCCTGCTTTTATATTCCTGTGTCTCCCCCACAGAGATACAAAGTTTAAGTAAAGGTTCCCTCTCCTGTGCTGGATAAGCATTGCATTCCAAAGTTCTGCACCCTCTACATGCCAATGCAGTAGGATGTTCTATACAGAGAGGGGCATTAATTAATGCAGGAGGATGTTATCTACATTATACAGAGAGGGGTATTAATGCACGAGGATGTTATATACATTATACAGAGAGGAGCCTTTTTTTTTAGCCCTTTAAATCCAGTGGCTGTGAGAGCTGAGATCGGCTGCTTGTTATATTATCTCTCAGTACAATGTATCAGGCTCAGCTGATACAGTAACTGACTGTAACTGCGCTCAGAGTTTCAATAAAACAAGGAAATAATAGTGTTCTAACCTCTTATATTATATTATTATTTACTAGTTTCACTGAAACTCTGAGCGCTGTGATGAACAGCAGTCAGTTACTGTAACAGCTCTGGAAAAGGTGTATAAAATACAACAGCGAAGTGGTACCTAAACATAAAAATATATAATAGTTTAATCCTGTCACTCAAATTACACCATTGAAGCCCCCTACAAGAAGCACTCACTAGATGTTACAAATTTAAAAGCACATCATAACACAAAGTGTTACTCTCCTCCTGCCAAGCATGGATTTGCAGTGAGGTCTCGAATTCTGTGTGCTTCTCAATGGGGATTCATAAATGCAGCCAGATCCTCCGTTTAAAGGTAGGTAAAGCAAATAATCGCCAAGTACTCGTGAAAATAAGATAAAAAATATAAAATATTTATTGTTAAAATTAGCGTATCATTCAATGCGTTTCGTGGTAAACACCACTTCATCAGGAATGTACAAGTTATGTGTAATCAGTCTATTTAAAAGTCCCCAAATCCACAAAGTGATCTTCCAATTGGTGCTCCTCCTAATTGCTGATGCCGTCCTGCTGGTTACCGAAAGTCTTCTTTCTTCCAATCATTGCTTTTCTCTTTGGACATGAGGATCTTCCTCCTCCATCTTTGAAGATTCTTCGCCCAAACCTCCGGCTCACATCCCCTTTCCTCTCGGCCATACATCATGGCCAATCAAGCGTTGTCTATCTTCTTTCATAGCTTATGGGGACGGGCCGTCCTGGCAATTATGATGGAATACATATAATAAAACAAGCTTAATCAACTATGTACAAAGGACCCTAAAAACAGTTAATGATGTCCATATCCACATTAAGACCCCCATTTTTCCACGTACCCAGTTTATAAATCCATTTACATTCATTTCTTGCCAGGATTTTTATATAATCACCTCCCCTCCAATTTCGGGTTACCAATTCTATACCCATCCACTTCAATTCCTCAAATCTAAACTTAGGACAGTTATTACAATGGTTAGGTACACTGTGGTCCACACTTTTCCTAATGTTGTCATAGTGCTCTAAAATCCTAACTTTAAGTACTCTTTTAGTTCTACCGACATACTGAGCACCGCAGGGGCAAGTAAGCAAATAAATTACTCCTTGACTCCTACAGTTAATAAAATTCTTGATGGGAAAAACCTCATCTGAGGTATTACACTTAAAAGAATCTATACGTTTATTACTTAAAAACCTACAGGCTCTACAATTCCCACATTTATAAAAACCTGGGGATCTCGCTAGAAAGTGAGGGTCCTTCCTTTTTTTCTCTTCTTTTGATAAGAGAGTAGGTGCAAGCCAGCTCTTCAAATCTCCAGCCTTCCTAAAGATCACTACTGGAGATTTTGGCAAAATATTTCCTAGAATTTCATTAGTTTTCAAAACATGCCAGTGTCTTCTAAACGTTTTTCTAATTGCATCCGCATGTGGGTTGAATTGAGTAGTGAATGAAAACGAGAAACGATCCTCTTTCTCATTTTGTTCTTTCTCTTTAACTAATAATAATTTAGTTCTTTTCTTCTTACTAATTTCTTGTTGAATTTTCTTGTTGAATGTTGAATTTTCCTTGACTATAACCCTTATGCACATATTTCTCTTTTATTATTTTCGCTTGTTCTTGGAATACGTTAGCATCGGAGCAATTCCTCCGTATTCTTGTTAATTGTCCCTTCGGAATCCATTGCTGAATTGGAGTCTGTTTGTTTAAAAAATGTTTTTGTTTTAATTTGATTATTTTCAATGTATATAGTTAAATCTAAAAAATCCACGGTACTCTCATGAATGTTGGATGTAAAAGTTAATTTATAATCATTAATATTCAGAGAATCTATAAAATTCTCTAAGGACTCAATGCTACCCTTCCAGATCACAATAATGTTGTCAATAAATCTTTTCCAGAGGACGAGGCTCGCTCGCCAGCCATGCGAGGATCACACGTGGTCACATTCCCAGCTGTGCATATATAAATTCGCATAGCTGGGAGCGAACCTCGTCCCCATGGCATTGCCACACACTTGGAGGTAAAACCTCGACTCGAACCAAAAATAATTGTGCTGCAATATAAAAAGGATGGACTCTGTTAAAAAGTCTATTTGTTCACGGGCAAATGAACTATCTTTCTCCAAGCTCCGTTTAACCATTTCTATTCCTTTTTTATGTGGGATAGATGTGTATAACAATGTTACATCAATAGTAGCTAAACATAAATCTTGTTCCCACACTACTTTCTCTAGTTCTCTTAGGATATGGCCCGTATCTTTTAAATAAGAAGGTGTAAATTGGACAATGGGCTGAAGGAATATGTCAATATACCTAGATAAATTATTGGTTAGAGAATCAATCCCACTAATAATGGGTCTACCCGGAGGGTTATCAATATCCTTATGGATCTTCGGTAAGAAATAAAAAAGAGCTATTTGACTTTGTTTATTAAGAAGATATTTAAATTCTGTTTCTGAAATGATACCCTTCTCCTTCCCCTTTAATAGTAGTCCCTCAAGTTCTATCAAAAATTCTGGGGTGGGGTCTTTATCCAGTAGTTTATAGGTATTAATATCCCCTAATAGCCTATCAGCCTCTTTTAGGTAAAATTGCCTGGACATCACCACTATCCCCCCTCCCTTGTCTGCCTGTTTTATGACAAGATTTTGATTATTTTTTAAATCCTCACAGATTTTTCTGTCTCTAAATGTTAAATTTGACTTAAACGGCTTCGATATAGCTATATTCAAATCCTCCATAACCAACTTAATAAAAAACATCCAAATTCGGACCCTCATCCCATGCTGGAAAAAAACGGGATTTTGGTTTTAAACCGGAATGGACAAAATTAGATTGACCTGATTCTTCTACTATAGTCTCAGTATTATTAAAGAGCTTTTGTTTTAGAAAGAATCTTTTTAGGGTCATCTTCCTCAGATACTTCTGTAGATCCAAAAATAATGAAAAATCATTAAGTCTCTTCGTAGAGGCATATTTCAGACCTTTTCTCAAAATCCTCTCTTGGTCTTCACTTAATCCTATACCTGATATATTGAAAATTCCGTTGTTTCTTTGGTTCTCAACCTTTTCTATTCCTCCTCCTCTGTATCCGTGTATTCTGATAGCAGTCTTTTCTTCGATGCTTGTAACGGCGAGAACGGATTCTTGGTTTCCCATGGATTATATACATTATACAGAGAGGGGTATTAATTAATGCAGGAGGATGTTATCTACATTATACAGAGAGGGGTATTAATTAATGCAGGAGGATGTTCTATACATTATACAGAGAGGAGCCTTTTTTTTTAGCCCTTTAAATCCAGTGGCTGTGAGAGCTGAGATCGGCTGCTTGTTATATTATCTCTCAGTACAATGTATCAGGCTCAGCTGATACAGTAACTGACTGTAACTGCGCTCAGAGTTTCAATAAAACAAGGAAATAATAGTGTTCTAACCTCTTATATTATATTATTATTTACTAGTTTTACTGAAACTCTGAGCGCTGTGATGAACAGCAGTCAGTTACTGTAACAGCTCTGGAAAAGGTGTATAAAATACAACAGCGAAGTGGTACCTAAACATAAAAATATATAATAGTGTAATCCTGTCACTCAAATTACACCATTGAAGCCCCCTACAAGAAGCACTCACTAGATGTTACAAATTTAAAAGCACATCATAACACAAAGTGTTACTCTCCTCCGGCCAAGCATGGATTTGCAGTGAGGTCTCGAATTCTGTGTGCTTCTCAATGGGGATTCATAAATGCAGCCAGATCCTCCGTTTAAAGGTAGGTACAGCAAATAATCGCCAAGTACTCGTGAAAATAAGATAAAAAAATATAAAAGATTTATTGTTAAAATTAGCGTATCATTCAACGCGTTTCGTGGTAAACACCACTTCATCAGGAATGTACAAGTTATGTGTAATCAGTCTATTTAAAAGTCCCCAAATCCACAAAGTGATCTTCCAATTGGTGCTCCTCCTAATTGCTGATGCCGTCCTGCTGGTTACCGAAAGTCTTCTTTCTTCCAATCATTGCTTTTCTCTTTGGGCATGTGTTGGATCTTCCTCCTCCATCTTTGAAGATCCTTCGCCCAAACCTCCGGCTCACACCCCCTTTCCTCTCGGCCATACACCATGGCCAATCAAGCGTTGTCTATCTTCTTTCATAGCTTATGGGGACGGGCCGTCCTGGCAATCATGATGGAATACATATAATAAAACAAGCTTAATCAACTATGTACAAAGCTGTAACAGTTCTGCCTGACACATTGTGCTGAGAGTGAGAGATACTGTAACAAGCAGCGATCTAAGCCCTCTGAGGAGCCACTACAGTAGTAATTGTATCCACTGGTTTTCGGATGAATGAAATTAGTTTTCGTACTAAAGAACTGAAAACCAAGTTCTTTATCAACTAAATAAATTGCATTTTAGGGCTAATCCATTAGTTCAAAACGAAATTATGTGCTGTGCACATGTCTAATAGTGAAGGCTATCATAATAAAAATATAATAATAGCACTGGTCACTCATAAGAACTATGTCTGAAGCATTTGACGTACCAAATGTCCATTCACAACAGCTCATGTAATCCAAGTCTAACACGTTGTTCTGGAATATTGAAATGTTGGTCTTGTTATAGCATTTCGATTGTAACAGAAACATTATATAGACTATGTTTAACCACCAAACTCGCTTGGTGTTGGTCCGGAATTGACATGCTGCCAGCGTCCTGTAGCTCACAGCAAGCACATAACCACAGGAAGGCACTGAGAGCCACTGGTGGAAGCTAGGTCCAAAAGGTTCCTAAAACCCCTGAACCTGAAATCAGTGCTTACTGATCTCAGGTTCTGGGTGATAGTAATCCCTTGCATTCAGAGGACTGAGTCAGCCTTCTGTGACCTCCTCTGGAGAGGGGTGAGAGGACTAAGGTCCCTTTGAGCACCCAATTTATATTGAGTGGTCATGGTGCCAAAAGTGCCCCTTATTTGTGATGGTGCCAATCTGGATTGCACCTATCAAATAACCAAGATAGGTGCCAACACCATGTATCATTGGATGTTCGGGGGCTGGGATATGGGCATGGCAAAAAGGTGCTGGTGAAGCATAGCAGAAAGACAACCCTGGACATTCAGAAAGGTATTATGACCTCCTTAACGCACTATACAAATAATGTGCATTACCTTTATGGGCTCATGGATGTAAGATAAATAATCTTCCAATATGATGCAAAAAATTGCCATAAAATACGAATAACTAATGTTAGAATCATAATGCCAATCCAGGTAAGTAAACATAGACTCAAAGGGGACTATATAGCATTAAGGTCCAATGATGAATATATTTCCGGCATAAGAATGTAGTTAGATTATATATGAAAGTGCCCCTCATTAAGCAATGACAGGCAGTGCAGGATTACCCATAAGGCAGGCAAAGCATCCGTCTAGGACCCACAGCACAATCTTTTCCACAGTTGGCCACATTCTACTAGAACAACCTTCAGGCCCCTTCAGCAGGGCTGATTTCCCCTCACATTCCTAGTGGTCCAGGGGAGAGCAATTTGATCTGTGCTTCCATTGAGCACAAGCCGCAAAGCATCTTACGCCTTGGACTTTGTAGCACTACACATATTAAATATGCAGGCTATTACTAACAGACACAGAATTTGCTGGAATGACATTGTGATAAGGAAGATGATATGACGATTTAACTGGTTTATTAATGGTTATATAAAGTAAATAGAAAATTTAAAATAGGTTTTTGGCTTTCTCAAGTGTGGTTTTAGGATTTGGTTATTGCAACCTGGCAAATCTGAAAATTGTTATGCTTAAAAAATAACATAAAGGAGTATTAACCTGGTGCAAGAGCTAGAGACTGTTCAGTTTAATACATCTATTCCTACCACAGGTTTTCCTACCAAATGTGTTGGTACTGGTCTCAGAAAAAAGTAAGGTGAATTATTTGCGAAGGTCAATTAAATACAAACAAGACCAGTTACAAAGTGCCCAATATAATTTCACGTCTTCAATAGTTTAACCAGCAAAACGCTTGCTTTCTATTGCTTGCAGGGGACTGATAACTTACAACGTGCAATGACATAGTGCTGAATTGGTTCATTTTCTCTTGCTACTGTAGGTCACAAAGTGTCTGCTAGATTGAAACCCTGTGGTGCTTTGTAGCAGTTCACTTAGCTCCATTCAATGGCATTTATTTGTCATCTTAACTTGAATCCAAAGAAGGAGTGACCCGGAACAGTAGAAAGGTAATTTTGAGTAGCACATCTTGATATGTCCCATGCCAGCTTTCTCAGTTGGCAATGATTGCTTTGATAAACCCAAATAAAAAGGAGCGGAGAAGTGAGAAAATGCTCTATAAGACAAGTAACATTTTATATACTATATATATATATGTTTCCATTTAAACCTAACACAGTATACTTAATGGTTGCAGCATAACTTCATAATAATAAGGAAATAAGGAGTTGGATGAAACACCCTATCCTTAATTATGTTTAAGTATATTTTATTCAAGCCAATTTTTATCATTGTCATTAACTGGTAAAGTATTGATATGCTATTGAGTATAACACATGCAAAAACAGTTTAGTCCGTTCAAATGTTGTAGAAAAGACCTATTATGAAGGAAGATGTGATGTTATGGTATAAGTAGTCGTGCTGTTTTACATGAACTCCCAACTAGCTGGGGATTAATAGGTTTTATGGTTAGCAGCTGTGAGAGGTTAGGAGCAGATCTTCTTGTCAGAAAAGTGTATACTGCTTTAAATATACTCTTTGCCTCTTGTAGCAGCAAATCAGTGGGAAGAAAATTAATTAGGGGATCCGCAAAGCTACCCTCTGCTCAGGTGCCCTCAAAAAATGAGGGTGGCCTTTGGGAAATTGCATGTAAGCATGATCAGTCAGTTTATACTAGAAGAATCAGTCAGTTTATAGTAGAATATGGGGGTGAATTGAAAATAAAGGTAACTGTGATACCTCCTTTACTATCCATCAGCGACCAACTCAGGCCAAAAAAACTGCCTAGAAACAGATGTGGCCTGTGAGAAATGAGTGGAACTCTTACAAAACACATTAGTACTTGCTGTGGGTGAGGCTTGGGTGACCAAGGTAGGGTTTTGGATGATTTACATGTGGTTTGGTTCAACCTAGATAGGGTATAGGTGGGATGTTTGTGGCGCATGACGCTAGGCTGTTGCAGTCCACCAAGCATATGTGCACGACATCAGATGACCCATCCAGGAATGCCATCTATGTAAAGAACAGCATTCTGCTTTTTGAACAGGAATTTTCTATTCACATTACCAGATTTCCTGGAAGACTCATTCAGAACAGGAGAAAATGCTTTGATGTGTGTATTGAGTTAGATGGATGGATAAATAGAAAGCTACCTCTGATATTCTATTTCACGGTTTTAATGACAAACATTTTGATTTCCCTTATTTCACCCCTGTTCACTATTTTAAAGTGTGATGTTTTGTTAATCAATTTCAGCTCTCACAATGCTGTGAAACCAATGACTTCTTGAGACCCACAAGCTTTTGTCCAATTTTTTTTAACTGCGGTGCAGTATATCACTGGTGTGCTTTGAGCGGCTTCTGGTTTACTGGCATTAGTTTAAAGGTCAGTAATGGGCTTCCTGGTCATTGAACCCATATCTTGACCAAGGCTTCAGTGACCAGGAAAATATGGAAGTATATTTGTTAGTAGCAGCTATATTATTGCTTTGAACTTTAAACAAAACGCAGCAATTTTAGCACCTTGATCAGTTAGCTATTCCCTACACTCCTAAAAAAATGCTCTTTCATCTTACCATATGTCTTCAGCTCTCTTCTGTCATTCATTGGTGTATGGTAATTAGGGAATCTGCATACCTTATTAACCAGGCGCTCTTACATTGGCCATAGTGGCAAATCATGGTGAGGTAACAATATTGTCTCATTATAAATAATACTTTTCTTGACAGTTGTAGAATGTTGCACAGCAAGTGGTGTCACTTTGAATCTGGTAAAATATTGCAGCCTTTTTGATAATTTATTATGCCATTTTTTTCTAGCATTTCACCTATAGATGAAATGAAATACACAGATACTCATATTAACCTCACATATAAAGAGCAGGTGCTAATCATATGACAGAGGTGACAGCATCTTATTCAGTTAGACAAGTAACAACCATAATGTGACAGGGGAAGTAGCATCCACTATTATATGTCATGCTACAAAAGCATCAATAAACATCTCTTAACATGGGATGCAATATCCACTATTGCGAAGCATATTATTAGAAGACTCAATAAACGTGACAGAGTTTGCTGCATTCCCTGATTGCCATTCGAAGCAGAATGTAATCAAAAATGATTGAAATGGAAAGAATGTCCACCATTAACTACTGAGCTAAAGAGTAAATAGTCAGTTTAGCAAAAATATTTCCTGTTCAAGTTTATAATTTTCTTTATTCTAAGTTTCATTGGGATATTTTCTCTGTTCTTCTGAAATTTGGGCTGAATATTTAGCTTTTTTAAAATCAATTCACTGCTGGTAAATGAGCCAGAACACATGTGCACAGGCTTATTACTGAAATCTAATGATTTCTTTAATTTAACCCTCAGTGGGTGGCAGTGGGTGAGTAGTTAATTGGGCTAGTTTTTGAACTAACGTTCTGGGTATGAAACTGTTACGAGAGACCAGGTTACATATTTTCCCTTGGCCGCCATGACTTGTGTTCCTCCACTAGTTCCCGAATTTTCCTCTCAGCAAGCAACGCTGAATCAATGTCAGTTCTTAATTTCTCCCAATAAAGCAGACGACACTGGTCATATTGGGTTAAGGTCACTGGCCTCTTCAGGCCTCTTTTTATTTGGTACTGAATCCGATAACAACAGATAAACATCCTGTCACATTTTCCCTGGTTTTGTCCGCGCACCCTGGTGGTGAGAGGCATTCATGTCTGTTTTCCCCGTTTTGTTTATGGCTTTGCTGTCTTGGGCTGATCTGGGGTTCTGCTGTGATCTTCTGGTCTGAGGTCACATGGCCCAATCACACAGACCCACTCCCTATATAAATCGCAGCAGCATAGAGCTTCATTGACCATTTGTGGAGTTCTATGGTGGTTGTGGGTTGGGACTTGTGTCCTGTTCCTGATCCCTGTTTCCCACGTAGCTGCATAGCTTCATGTTGAGTACTTTCTGGTTTTGACTTTTGGCCTATGTTCCTGGATATTCTCTTTCTTGCTCCCTATACACCAGTGTTTCCCAAACCTGTCCTCAGGACCCTCCGCCTCACCAGGTTTTCCGGATATCTGAAGCACAAAACAGGTGATATGATTTGCTGCTCAGTGATTGCAGGATTAAGTCTGCATTTCCCCAAGGTGATCTGCAAAATCTGGCCTGGTTGAGGGTCCCGAGGACAGGTTTGGGAAACACTGCTATACACTGTATTCTGCTAATCTTGTTTCTGACCTGGCCTGGCTGAGAAACGCTCCTGTGTATGACTTCTGGCTCTGGTTCTGGTTTATTCTCTGGTCTATTCCCTGTACCCTGTACCGAGTATCTAGATATTCCTGTGTATGACTTCTGTTTCTGGTTTATTCTCTGGTTTATTCCCTGTACCCTGTACCGTGCATCTAGATATTCCTGTGTATGACCTTAGCATGTTCTCTGGATCTCTCTATTGCCTGTTCCCTGTATTACTGTATGCCTGTTCGGTTGCCAATCTCTGCTAGTCTTGACCACTCCTATGTTTCATGTTTTATGTATCTTGTTTGTCTGAGTTTAGCTTACTCAGAGGCCAACATACAAGGACCTCTTCAGTCTAGGATTTATGTCTGTCTTGTAAACTCTTGCTCTTCTTGCCCCCCTTGCTCTGTTATTCTTTGTGAGGGTTTCTTAGAGATAAATCATTCTCAGCATAGGGATCCCTTTAGTTTTCTTCCTGTCCCTCCTGTCCCTTGTGTCTCAGTCTGGTTCCTTTATTGCCCCAGAATCTGTATTGTATATTTGTCCTGTATCAAGCCAGCAGCTCACCTGCCTAAAGGCTACACTCCTTGTTCCAAGCCACCACGATGGCCCAAGTAGGTGCCCATCATTACACATCCCAGCCCACCCAGACATCCCGGCACCATGGTTTACCATGGTCTCCATCAGGTCCTCTCAGATTGTAAATTCCTGAGCAAGGTCCTCTCTTCTACGGTTCCATGTGTTTAACTTGTATGTATATTGTTTATTCTGTCTCACCCATTGTACAGCGCTTCGGAACTTAGTGGCGCCTTATAAATAACTGTAACTGAAGTCACACGGAGCACGGATCCTTGTTTGGGGAGATTTCAGGTGAGCAGCAGGAATCCGGGAGTTCCATTTCGTAGCTCGGGCACCTAGGGTGTCACAGTCCAAAAAGCGCACAGATCCGCAGGCAGGGGCCAGAGCGGCAGCATGTAGCAACTTACCCCAGGTGATGCCACATGGTCTCTGATGTGTGAGCCCCTGGGGCCAAGAAAGTCTCAGAAATGTATGTTCCCGATGGGGCTCCCTTCTGAAAATCACCCCAACTGCAGCTCCCATGAGGGAGACCCTAACCCCAAAAGAGCACCCTGATGGGGCAAAGGGTATTCGGGGCACAGGGGTTTAAAATTTCTGCAGTTGTTTCCATTAAAGTTAATGCTGTGCGGTCCTGCAATGGGATTGGTTGGGGTTTCAAACCTGGCCACTGGATGGTGATTGGCTGGAGTTTCAAAACCGGGCTTCCCCTGGTGTGTCACGTACCTCCGGTGCTCGGCAGCCTCTTCCACACTGCTCGCTGGACGAGCACTGGATGAAATGCACGCTGGTGCCAATCACGTGACGAGTGAAGAGGCGGGGAGCGGAAATATACGCGGCGATCGGTTATATAAGCCCTTCACTCAGTCCAGACCAGCACGCTGTCGTGGTTTCACACTCCCTCAGTGCTCCAAGCGTTCTCTAACTAATTTATATTTGTGTATGACCTCTGGCTTTGGCAATAGACTACTCTGGTGTTTTGACCTCTGGCTTTGGCAATCAACTACTCTGGTGTTTTGACCCCTGGCTCTGGCTATTGACCACTCAGGTGTTTTGACCTCTGACTCTGAGAAATATATACTCTGGTGTTTTGTACCCTGGATCTGTATCATTATTTATTCAGATATCTGACCTCTGGTCCATATATATAAATTATATACATATTCCTTCTGTCTGTTTGTATTCTGTCTTTATCTATTCGACCACACTGAGGAACGGCAGATAAGGGGTAACTCTGCGTACAGGGATCTGTGGTCATATGCCCATGGGGAATCCGTGACATGGTGTCAGGGAACACAAGGAACATGGGGGTAGGCTTAAAGGCATTGGATTATGTGCTGATGGGGAAAAGTCACAAACCACCACTTTTAACATTAAAATATAAACAGACCAATAGCTTAAATGAGGGAATAGCAGAGGAGCAAGGTTTTACTACAGTCCACAGTCTCTGAGCACGGGGTTTTGTGACAGGAACCCTTATTCAGTGTATTGCCCTTGGGCATTACACTGAAGAAAGATTCGAATACCTGAAATGTTTGTATTTGATGCTCATCCTATGCATTAAATACAGGTGACACCAGTGCATCTTTTTGAAGAAACACAGTGCTGTCTCTACACTTTCTACGTGATATAGATTGAAGCAAGCAAATAAACACTATTTTACATTCTAGTCAAACTTTTTTCCCTTTTTGCTATGAAAACTTAAGCCATTTTCTAAACTCATAGAGGAATAGAATATCCTATTAATTGTTCAACTGCATGAGAAGCATTAGCACAGTTAATTAAGGCGTTAAAGAATGTTTGTTTTAATTTGATGTTACATGTTGTCCCTGACCAACCAGGGAAAGACACAAACAATTAAATAGACAACGCACATTACACGAGAGACACTAAGTTTTATGATACAAGCAGTTTAATTGGGATGAACTTGTGAAGCTGAACTCTGTTATCTGTATGAATCCCAGGCTCCCCATTCATTTCATTCTGTGGAGGGCCGTTTTAGGGAAATTTGTGTTTAGGAAATAGAATAGCATCCTTGATCTCCTGCTATATGTTACTGTAGAGGATTGTAATGTTAGAAAGTTAATTTAGCCAGAGCAAAGCAATAACTGTCGCTTGATATTGTTCGTGTCACGCTGATTGCTTGAGACATACAAGCCTTCTCAAAATCATTTGACTGACTCTTTTAAGCTTTGTGGATAACTTGATAGACTAGTGGACCCATCAATTAAAGGACAAAATCGTTCTAATATCTGTAGTGTTATAACTATGCATTCAGGTGAGTTGATAACAACATTAGGTCTTCAATACTTAGGGTAATATAACTTACCAGCATTTTTATGCTTTAGGTATAACAAGATGTGAAGGAGACATGAGGGATCTTTTGTAGCATCACTAAAGACGCCAGTAGAGGTTAAGTCATGGTACTGCCCATATTCAGAAGTACTAAGGTATTTGTGGAAATACCATACAGAGCTCCACACAACACAAAGGGATCGCTCAAAACTAGGATTAGTACCTAACAGAAAAAGGCCAGAGGTACTCTGTAGGTCGCACTTTCAGCTGTCTATATACTGTATCTTTAATCCTATCCTTGACTTTTAGCGTGACCACAGACTCTTGGGTGTTAAAAGGTTAAAGACATACACAAATTAAATATGACATTCTTTATTTCAAGAAAGTATGACAATTGGTGATTGACTGCAATACCTACTGTAGTTGCAACATATGCTGTATCCTATCCAAAGCTATTAAATTTACATTTAAAGTCAATTTGGCAACACAGTAGATAAAAAAGAATATACAGGAAGTAGGTGCTTAAGAAACACCTCTAGCGGAGAGGCATGCCAGAGAAGATGAATTGACAGAGTTTACAGCAAGAACAACATTTTTATACATATCCTTAAAACTTTTATTGATTTATTCTAGTTTGTCGATTGGTATAAAAGTGTTTAACTGTCTGGCTCTTGATCACAGTTTGTGCCTCTGTATTAACCGTATGTATGCTCCGTATTAATAAATATTCAGTGTACCGAACCTAGCTCTTGTTTACCGATCTTGCCTCTCATTAACCATCTGCATTAACAATCTGAGTGCTGCTTATTGATACCAAACCTGACACTTGTTTTCCAACCTTGTCTCTGTATTAAGCCTTTGGGTACTGCTCCGGACCTGAGTAAGAGAGGATACTCTTGCGAGCTAGTCTTTTAAATGTACCGTTAGTCCAATAAGAAAGGTATCAGATTTAGTGCACGGAATATATATATATATATATTTCACAATGCAGGATGCACTCCAAGACTCATGTACAGAAAAATAAAAAAATCTTTATTGAAGCGTTTACATAGTCATCTGACGTTTCGGCTCCATCTGAGCTTTTATCAAGGTCAAGGCCTTGATAAAGGCTCAGATGGAGCCGAAACGTCGGGTGAATATGTAAATGCTTCAATAAAGATTTTTTTAATATTCTATACATGAGTCCTGGAGTGCATCTCGCATTGCGAATACATATATTGTGATGTTTGGGGGGGGGGGGTCCACAGAACACTTGCACAACATATTGAGCAAATAAACAGCTTTATTCCCCCTTTTCTTTAGGGCAGTCAAAAATGGCAACATAAAATACACGCTTGTCTTCAGCAAAAATAAAGCAAAGTCCAGGTCTTCAGCACAAATAAACAGACAATGGTGGCTTACCAACGTTGTAAACGGTCCCAAACCTGGGGAATCTTTTCCCAGTAATGTAGCAGCCTCTCCAGCAAGGTACAGCCAGTCTCCTGCTTTGGAACATACACAGATTCATCTCATTACTACTCCTTAACTCCCACAATCCTGTCTGGGAGTTTCTGGCTTTTAAAACTCTTCCTGGACAGGAAGATTAACCCTGTGGCTACCTTAAAGGGACCACAACCCAAATAGGAGCGAAACATAGCACCCATCCAGGACCCAGCCTTGCCGACCTCTACTATATATATATATATATATATACACTATATTGCCAAAAGTATTCGCTCACCTGCCTTGACTCACATATGAACATAAGTGACATCCCATTCCTAATCCATAGGGTTCAATATGACGTCGGTCCACGCTTTGCAGCTATAACAGCTTCAACTCTTCTGGGAAGGCTGTCCACAAGGTTTAGGAGTGTGTTTATGGGAATTTTTGACCATTCTTCCAGAAGCGCATTTGTGAGGTCACACACTGATGTTGGACGAGAAGGCCTGGCTCTCAGTCTCCGCTCTAATTAATCCCAAAGGTGTTTTATCGGGTTGAGGTCAGGACTCTGTGCAGGCCAGTCAAGTTCATCCACACCAGACTCTGTCATCCATGTCTTTATGGACCTTGCTTTGTGCACTGGTGCACAGTAATGTTGGAAGAGGAAGGGGCCAGCTCCAAACTGTTCCCGCAAAGTTGGGAGCATGGAATTGTCCAAAATGTCTTGGTATGCTGAAGCATTCAGAGTTCCTTTCACTGGAACTAAGGGGCCAAGCCCAGCTCCTGAAAAACAACCCCACACCATAATCCCCCCTCCACCAAACTTTACAATTGGCACAATGCAGTCAGACAAGTACCATTCTCATGGCAACCGCCAAACCCAGACTCGTCCTTCAGATTGCCAGATGGAGAAGCGCGATTCGTCACTCCAGTGAACTCGTCTCCACTGTTCTAGAGTCCAGTGGTGGCGTGCTTTACACCACTGCATCCAACACTTTGCATTACACTTGGTGATGTATGGCTTGGATGCAGCTGCTCGGCCATGGAAACCATTCCATGAAGCTCTCTGCGCACTGTTCTTGAGCTAATCTGAAGGCCACATGAAGTTTGGAGGTCTGTAGCAATTGACTCTGCAGAAAGTTGGCGACCTCTTCGTACTATGTTCCTCAGCATCCGCTGACCCCGCTCCGTCAGTTTACGTGGCCTACCACTTCATGGCTGAGTTGCTGTCGTTCCCAAACACTTCCACGTTCTTATAATACCGCTAACAGTTGACTGTGGAATATTTAGGAGCGAGGAAATTTCACGACTGGATTTGCTGCACAGGTGGCATCCTATCACAGTTCCACGCTGGAATTCACTGAGCTCCTGAGAGTGACCCATTCTTTCACAAATGTTTGTAAAAACAGTCTGCATGCGTAGCTGCTTGATTTTATGTACCTGTGGCCATGGAAGTGATTGGAACACAGGATTCTGATTATTTGCGTGGGCGAGCGAATACTTTTGGCAATATAGTGTATATATGTATATATATATATTCCGTGCACTAAATCTGACTCTCATATATCGATCTTGGGCTCTATTTCAAGGTAGGTGTTAACTTATCCAGAGCTGTTGTAAACTTAACAAATTTATAATGGCTCTGGTGAGTTTACAACAGCTTTGGTTACATTAACACTAACCTCCGAATAGGACCCCTTGTCTTTGTATTTATCCTCTCGTTTTCTTCTAGAGTAGATCCGGCCACCTCAAGGACCGGCCTATAAGAGTAAGGTTACTTTTTTACTTTTCTGGGTGTTGTCTGCATGCTGGGTTACCCCTATCCTTGAAACAACGGGGCCATGCTGTGTTATTATTATTTTTGAGTTTGCAGAGTTCCTGCCCAGCTGAGCGGTGTCTTCACCTCCTGACCGCTTCTATAAACTGTCTGTCTGCACTCAGCCAGTAGTTTCTTCTGCATTTTGGGTTTTTAACCTCATAATATGGGTCTCTCCTTGGCTCATGCCGGGTACCACCTTGAGGTAATGGAATCGTAGCAGAGAGCCAATAAAAGGTTATGAACTCGTGCTTATACTTCCTTTTAGCACCTCCTTGTCAATAGCTAAATTGGACTAGGGCCCCGTATGTCTCAGTGTTTCCAACACTGTGCAGTGCAAAAGCATTCATGAAAATCTTTGGGGCTACAATTCCACAAAAGACATAGGACTCTACTCCAATCCCATTGAGAAGTTGACATTTAAGTGAGATGTTTACTCTTGGGGCTCCAGTCACGAATGTCAAAGGCTTAGCAGCTGTCCAAGTTGAGATGCAAGGCAATTTATGTTACAATCTCATGAAACTCTTGATCACCACTCCATGGAGTCTGGCCACACAACAGCCACCTCATGATTGAACCAGTATTTGGCAAGTGCAAAGGTATGTAGGCTTGCATAGGATCTTTGATCCTGCCAAACACCTGTTAAATAGGGCCCATGGGCGTCTCTGTTTTGGTATTCTCAGGTTTCTGCATGCCTGACTAAAAGACAAATCACTTTATATGAAGAAACTCACAGGTAAACTTAGCTAGCTTTGCTTTCAAGTCACATTCCTGGGATTTGTTATAAAATGCACACGCAGGCACTGTAACAATTACAAGTGTTTTAACATTCGCCACAATGTGCCGATTAAAACATTAGTAGCTCATTAAGGTTCGTTAATGCAACAGTCACACTTCCTTCTGTTTTCTGGAACTCATTGTTTTGAAGGATATTTAATGCCTGTTAAGTCAATCTCTGCATCAGGACCCGCTGCAAAATATAGTTTCTAATGTGAAATGGTAATTATAGCCTAATCAGCTTCCATTACCAGATACAACCTATTTAAAGCTTAAACACAATCAGCAGTTAAGCCTTAAATCAAAGAGAACAGAGATGTCTTTGAACATCTCAAGTGTAGTTTATAAATTAATCAACATAAAATAAGAATGTATATATATAAAAATATGCCCAAATCCAGCTGGGTCTCTCTAATGACTCCACGTGAATCTATTAGTGAATGTCATAATAGTGAATGTCATAATAACTATTCAGTTACAAAGATAGTTTACATTATAGGTCAGATATCAATAAAGACAGTGAATCTACTATACTCACTCATTAGATAACATCAGGAAATAAAGATGCCCTAAAATCAAGCATAACAATTTGTCTATTACTATACTTACTGATCTCATATAAAATGGGTCTGCCTTTCCATGTATATAATCTTACAAATTGATTTTATAGATATATATATAGTTATATATTGTGACGTTTGGGGGCCCACAGAGCACGTGCACAATGTCTTTCACAAACAAAACAGTTTTATTCACCCTTTCAGGGCAGTCAAAAAGGCAACATAATAAGTACACGCTTGGGTTCAGCGAAATTAAAGCAAAGTCCTGATCTTCAGCACAAATAAACAGAGAAATAATAGTGGCTCACCAACGCTTTAAACTGTCCCAAACCTAGGGAATCCTTTCCCCAGTGTGTAGAAGCCTCTCCAGCAAGGCACAGCACGTCTCCTGCTTTTGGAACACAAAAACACAGCTTCCACTGATTACTTTCCTTTTCCTGAAATCCCACCATCCTCTCTGGGAGCTGCTGGCTTTAAAACTCTTCCTGGACAGGAAGATTAACCCTGTGGTTGCCCTTAAAGGGTCCACAACCCAAATAGGGGTGAAACATATTGTCCATCCAGGACCCAGCCCTGCCGACCTCTACATATCCCCCCCTCTGTCTCAACGCGGAGGTGTTTGAGGCAACAGTAGACAGCCCACAATGCATCCGGGACAGGGCATCAGCATTTTGGTGCTGTTTCCCAGGCCTGTGTTCCACCACAAAGTTAAACTCCTGGAGAGACAGGAACCACCTGGTAACCCTGGCATTAGCGTGGCGGTGCTGCCTCATCCAGGTCAATGGGGCATGGTCAGACACTAAACGGAACTTCCTGCCCAACAGGAAGTATCTCAAAGAATCCAAGGCCCACTTTATGGCCAAGCCCTCTCTTTCCACCACAGCATAGTTTTTCTCCGCTGCCGTCAGTTTCCTACTAAGAAAAACCACGGGGTGCTCTTCCCCATTGACTTCTTGGGATAGCACAGCCCCCAAACCCTCACTTGAGGCATCCGTCTGTACAATGAACTCCCTCATGAAATCAGGGACTACCAGCACTGGGTGCTGACACAACGCATTTTTAAGCTTCTCGAAGGCATCTTCAGCATTGGCATTCCATGGAATCATCACTGACTTCCTACCTTTCGTCAGGTCAGTCAGTGGTGCAGCAATAGAGGCAAAATTGGGGACAAACCGCCGGTAATACCCCACTATACCCAGAAAAGCACGAACCTGCTTTTTCGTGAGGGGGCGTGGCCAGTTCTGGATAGCCTCTACTTTGTTAAATTGTGGCTTTACCAGACCCCTGCCTACGACATATCCCAGGTACTTAGCTTCTTCCATCCCTACCGCACTTTTCTCAGGGTTAACAGTAAAGCCCGCTTTTCTCAAACCGTCCAAAACTGTCTGAACCCGGGGAAGATGGGACTCCCAATCTGGACTGAAGATGACAATGTCATCCAGGTAGACCGAGGTATATCTCAGGTAGGGGCGGAGCACCCTATCCATCGCTCGTTGGAAGGTGGCCGGGGCTGAGTGTAACCCAAAAGGCATCCGCTTATAATGAAAATGACCCTCTGGAGTGGAAAAAGCAGTCTTTTCCCTGGCTTCCTTAGTCAGGGGTATCTGCCAGTATCCCTTAGTAAGGTCCAGGGTGGTGATATAACGGGCCGGACCCAATTTCTCTATTAATTCATCCACCCTTGGCATGGGATACGCGTCAAATTTTGACACCTCGTTAAGTTTCCTGAAGTCATTGCAGAATCGCAGAGTGCCGTTGGGCTTCGGTACCAACACGATGGGGCTCGACCATTCACTCTGTGACTCCTCAATGACATCAAGCTGAAGCATTTTTTTAACCTCTTCAGAAACAGCCTTTCTATGGGCTTCTGGGATGCGGTACGGCTTTACCCGAACCTTTACATGGGGTTCCGTCACAATATCATGTTTAATCCCGGACGCGTGTCCCGGTAGTCCTGAAAACATGCCTTTGTTTCTTTGCAGAAACTCCTTAACTTCTTGGGTTTGGGGTTTGGACAGGGTGGCAGCAATGTGTACTGCGTCAACACCATCAGACTCTATACCCACCCCAACCATGGCGGACACCTCTCGGTCTCTCCAGGGTTTTAACAAATTTATGTGGTAGATCTGGTATGGTTTTCTTTTCCCAGGCTGATGCACTCGGTAGTTTACTTCCCCTACTTTTTCAACCACCTCATATGGTCCCTGCCACTTGGCTAGGAACCGACTTTCCACCGTGGGTATAAGTACTGCTACCCGGTCCCCCACCTGAAATTGCCGCAGCTTGGCTGACCGGTTGTACACCCTTTTCTGGGCCTCCTGAGCTTTCTGCAAATGTTCCTGTACCAAAGGCATCACTTTAGAAATTCTCTCTCTCATCTGAGAGATATGTTCAATGAGCGATTTGTGTGGAGAGGACTCACTTTCCCATGTCTCCTTTACCAAATCTAGCAATCCCCGGGGTCTGCGACCATACACCAGCTCAAAAGGTGAAAACCCCGTGGAGGCCTGAGGAACCTCTCGAATAGCAAACAGCAGTGCGGGAAGCAAATGATCCCAGTCTCTTCCATCTCTCTGCACAACCCTTTTAAGCATCATTTTCAGAGTTTTGTTGAATCTTTCTACCAGACCATCCGTCTAAGGGTGATAAACAGATGTTCGCAACTGCTTGATTTGGAACAACTTGCACACATCTGCCATCACCCGGACATAAATGGGGTCCCCTGGTCTGTCAAAATTTCCCTTGGCAGGCCAGTTCTCGAAAACATAAAAAACAACTCCCGCGCAATGGCCTTTGATGTAGGGTTTCTTAAAGGAACCGCCTCTGGATACCTTGTGGCATAATCAAGAACCACCAGGATATAGCGGTGTCCCCGAGCAGACTTCTCTAAGGGACCCACTATATCCATAGCGATGCGCTCAAAGGGCACCTCAATTATTGGCAGAGGCACCAAGGGGTTCCTATAATGGGGTGCTGGGGCAGTTAACTGGCAAACAGGGCAGGAGGAACAGTACCTCTTAACTGCGGCACCAATCCCTGGCCAGTAAAACCAGTCTGTTATCCGGGCCTCGGTTTTCTCAGCTCCCAGGTGACCACCTAGAGCATCATTGTGAGCCAGATCCAGCACCATTCTCTGGTAGGGCTGGGGTACTAGTAATTGTTCCACAATTTCTCCCCGAATTTCTGATACCCGGTAGAACAGATCATTATTGACCGCAAAGTGAGGAAATCTTTTCTCTGCATCTGGTGCTTGAGGTACCCCACTGACAACAGTTACCTGTTCGCGAGCATTTATCAACATCGGGTCACCCATTTGAGCCCTGCCAAATGCACCTCTGGACACATCTAAGTCAGGGTGTACTGGATAAGAAGAACCCTCCCCCTCATCCACCCCAAGTGTAATATCTACAGGGGATAATTCCTCTTCATCCTCTCCTACCATAACCGGCACGGGAGAGGATTCCCCCTCCTTGGGTGTCAACTCAGGTTGAGGAGCTAGGACACTCACATCAGTTACAACATTCTTATTTTGAACACATTTGAGCAACTCCTCATCAACAGTGTCCACAGTCATGTTTGGTGGGGGTGACCCTGAATTGTTCCCCAGTTCGATGGGCAGTTCAGTTTGTGCCAAGCACCACAGTTCAGCAAACAAGGGGCAGTCCCGTCCCACAATCACATCATGTATCAGAGTACTCACCACCCCGACCTCTTGGGTGACCGAAGTGTTCCTGGCGGAAATGGTGACAGGGATCAGCGGATACTCCCGAGTATCCCCATGGATACAGACAACCCGGAGGGTTCTTTGTACTGGACTGAGCCTTCCGACTACCCGGGCATGCACCAGGGTGACCATACTCCCAGAGTCCAGGAGAGCTTTGGCTGGGCGGTGATTCACCCACACAGTACATTCAAACTGACCCCCCTCTAGGTCAAGGTGGGTAGTGCACGTTGTGAGGGTGTAGAAAGACACTCTCCGAGCGGATCCACACTCCATGGGCTCCTCCTGTAGCGGACACTGTGCCCGGGTATGGCCCCAGGCGCGACACCTCCAACACTGTATATCGCCAGCAGTTCGGGTAGCGACAGGCCTCTGCAGAACCGAGGAAGATGATTTTGGGGTGCTGGTTCCCGGATCCAGTGACGCTTCCCTCCGAGGAACTGAAGCAGGCCTCACAGGCGGTGGCAAGACTGGTCCTCGACGACTGGTTGGTCTGAGCAGGTCCTCTACCACGGTGTATCTCTCCACCATCTCGACTACCAGTGCTGCAGTCTTGGGGTCCCCATGGCTGACCCAGCGCTGTAGATCCTTTGGTAGAGACCTCAGGTAGTGGTCCATCACAACCCTTTCGACCATTTGCTCTCTAGTCAGGGTCTCTGGCTGCAACCACTTTTTAACCAGCTGTCCTAAGTCATGCATCTGGGACCGGGGTGGCTGGTCAGGGCAGTACTTCCAGCAGTGAACACGTTGAGCCCGGACAGCAACAGTTACCCCAAGGCGGGCCAGAACCTCAGCTTTCAGCCGGTCATAATTCTTTGCATCTTCTAGTGGCAGGTCAAAATATGCCTTTTGAGGGTCTCCTGTCAGAAACGGGGCAATGAGACCGGCCCATTGGTCTTGGGGCCACCCCTCTCTCTCAGCAGTCCTTTCAAACGTGGTAAGAAATGCTTCCACATCATCACTGGCAGACAGTTTTTGGAGGAAATGACTGGCCCTTATGGAGACATGGTTACCAGTAGTGACCACTGCTTGATCACGTCCAGGTGCAAGTTGCTGCATGGCCTCCCGCAGGGCATTGATCTGCGTCTGTGTGGCTACCTGCTGTGCTGCAAGTTGTGCAGCCAGCAAATGGGTGCTTTCTTGTTGGGCAGCAACAGCCTGTGCCAGGGCTTGTTGCTGCTGAGCCATCGCCTCTTCATGGCGAGTCTGGGCCTGCACATTGACAAAGACCATCTGCTTAACGAGCTCCTCCATAGCTGTGGACTTCAGTGCAGCCTTAGCCCAGGACATGCAATCAGAACACTGTCCTTTAAAAATGTCAGTTTTTTTTTTTTTTTCACAAAAATTCCTCTTGCTTGGCGTGTGAGGGGTAGCAAATTGCCCGCATTCGAAACACCAGTTGTGACGTTTGGGGCCCACAGAGCACGTGCACAATGTCTTTCACAAACAAAACAGTTTTATTCACCCTTTCAGGGCAGTCAAAAAGGCAACATAATAAGTACACGCTTGGTTCAGCGAAATTAAAGCAAAGTCCTGATCTTCAGCACAAATAAACAGAGAAATAATAGTGGCTCACCAACGCTTTAAACTGTCCCAAACCTAGGGAATCCTTTCCCCAGTATGTAGAAGCCTCTCCAGCAAGGCACAGCACGTCTCCTGCTTTTGGAACACAAAAACACAGCTTCCACTGATTACTTTCCTTTTCCTGAAATCCCACCATCCTCTCTGGGAGCTGCTGGCTTTAAAACTCTTCCTGGACAGGAAGATTAACCCTGTGGTTGCCCTTAAAGGGTCCACAACCCAAATAGGGGTGAAACATATTGTCCATCCAGGACCCAGCCCTGCCGACCTCTACAATATATATATACAGTCAGGTCCATAAATATTGGGACATCGACACAATTCTAACATCTTTGGCTCTATACAACACCACAATGGAGTTGGAATGAAACAAACACAATGTGCTTTAACTGCAGACTGTCAGCTTTAATTTGAGGGTATGTACATCCAACTCAGGTGAACGGTGTAGGACTTACAGAAATTTGCAGATGTGCCTCCCACTTGTTAAGGGACCAAGGGTAATGGGACAATTGGCTTCTCAACTCTTCCATGGCCAGGTGTGTGATATTCCCTCATTACCCCAATTACAATATGCAGATAAAAGGCCCAGAGTTAATTTCAAGTGTGCTATTTGCATTTGGAATCTGTTGCTGTCAACTCTCAAGATGAGATCCAAAGAGCTGTCACTATCAGTGAAGCAAGCCATCATTAGGTTGAAGAAACAAAACAAACCCATCAGAAAGATAGCAAGAACATTAGGCGTGGCCAAAACAACTGTTTGGAACATTCTCAAAAAGAAGGAACGCACCAGTGAGCTCAGCAACACCAAAAGACCCGGGAGACCACGGAAAACAACTGTGGTGGATGACCGAAGAATTCTTCCCCTGGTGAAGAAACCACCCTTCACAACAGTTGGCCAGATCAAGAACACTCTCCAGGAGGTAGGTGTATGTGTGTCAAAGTCAACAATCAAGAGAAGACTTCACCAGAGTGAATACAGAGGGTTCACCACAAGATGTAAACCATTGATCAGCCTCAAAAACAGGAAGGCCAGATTAGAGTTTGCCAAACAACACCTAACAAAGCCTTCACAGTTCTGGAACAAGATCCTATGGACAGATGAGACCAAGATCAACTTGTACCAGAGTGATGGGAAGAGAAGAGTATGGAGAAGGAAAGGAACTGCTCATGATCCTAAGCATACCACCTCATCAGTGAAGCATGGTGGTGGTAGTGTCATGGCGTGGGCATGTATGGCTGCCAATGGAACTGGTTCTCTTGTATTTATTGATGATGTGACTGCTGACAAAAGCAGCAGGATGAATTCTGAAGTGTTTCGGGCAATATTATGTGCTCACATTCAGCCAAATGCTGCAGAACTCATTGGACGGCGCTTCACAGTGCAGATGGACAATGACTCAAAGCATACTGCAAAAGCAACCAAAGAGTTTTTGAAGGGACAAAAGTGGAATGTTATGCAATGGCCAAGTCAATCACCTGACCTGAATCCCATTTAGCATGCATTTCACTTGCTGAAGACAAAACTAAAGGGAAAATGCCCCAAGAACAAGCAGGAACTGAAGACAGTTGCAGTAGAGGCCTGGCAGAGCATCACCAGGGAAGAAACCCAGCGTCTGGTGATGTCTATGCGTTGCAGACTTCAGGCTGTGAATGACTGCAAAGGATTTGCATCCAAGTATTAAGAAGGGAAAGTTTGATTTATGATTATTATTCTGTCCCATACCTTTGGTCCCTTAACAAGTGGGAGGCACATCTGCAAACTGCTGTAAGTCCTACACCGTTCACCTGAGTTGTATGTACATACCCTCAAATTAAAGCTGTCAGTCTGCAGTTAAAGTACATTGTGTTTGTTTCATTCCAACTCCATTGTGGTGGTGTATAGAGCCAAAGATGTTAGAATTGTGTCGATGTGCCCAATATTTCTGGACCTGGCTATATATTTCAGAAGCCATTTTCACATCAAGGCAATTCAACGAAATGCTTCACAGAGCTCCTGTGCTACATTTCCCATATGCAGCACAGAACTCTGGGTAAGACATGCAAATAGAAACATAGAAACATAGAAAATGTCGGCAGATAAGAACCTTTTGGCCCATCTAGTCTGCCCAATTACATGGATACTTTACCTGGATTTATCTTTTATTTTAGATAGCCTTATGGCTATCCCATGCCTGCTTAAATTCAATCACTGTTTTGGCCTCTACCACTTCAACTGGAAGGCTGTTCCATGTATCCACCACCCTCTCAGTAAAATAATGCTTCCTGATGTTACTTTTAAACCTTTGCCCCTCTAATCTAAGACTATATCCACTTGTTTTGCTACTTTGTTTCCTTTTAAATATACTCCCTTCCTCTACCTTGTGGATTCCCTTTACGTATTTAAATGTTTCTATCATATCTCCTCTGTCTCGTCTTTTTTCCAAGCTATACATGTCAAGATCATTAATCCTTTCCTGGTAAATTTTCTCCTTCAAGCCGTACACCATTTTTGTAGTCCTTCTCTGGACTCTCTCTAAGGTGTCTATATCCTTCTGGAGATACGGTCTCCAGTACTGCACACAGTACTCCAAGTGAGGTCTCACCAGTGCTCTGTACAGTGGCATGAGCACTTCCCTTTTCCTACTGCTAATACCTCTCCCTACACAACCAAGCATTCTGCTAGCATTTCCTGCTGCTCTATTACATTGACTACTTACCCTTAGAACCTCTGCAATAATAACCCCTAAATCCCTTTCCTCAGATATTGAGTTTAGGGTCGTATCAAATATACTATATTCAGGCCTTGGGTTTTTACGCCCCAGGTGCATTATCTTGCACTTATCCACATTAAAACTCAATTGCCACAGCTCCGACCATTTTTTTTTATTTTTTTATAATAAAGTTTTTATTGGTTTTTATCAAACATACATAGTGAGATAGTAAACATTCAATAGTATGGGTATACATAGAATTAGGATGGATATATTTCGTTACAAATGGAGTTTTAATGGTATACTTAACAGAGGGGGGGAGGGAGGAGGGGTGGTGAAAAGAGGATAAGGATAAAGGAGAAAAGAACAGGAGGGGAAAGAAAAAAAAAAAAAAAAAAAAAAGGGGGGGAGTTCAGTAAATATCCATCCTTGCATACGGTAGATATGAGTAACGCAGTTTGTAGATTCCCAGATATTGACATATAACGCTTCTATAAGTGACAGGGTGTCAGGGGAGTGGCTCATCACTAGGGCTATCTGCAATCTCAAGAATTCACGTTTTCCGGGTTCGTGTAACTCCTATTTAGCCCGCTCCTCCACCCGATTTCTCATCAATAGATTTGGCCACCGGCGTGTAGCCTTGCGATCTCGTGGCTCGAAAATCTAACCACCAATACCACGTGACGAAATATTTGTCATATTTATTGTCCATGGAGAGGAACATCTCCTCCATTTCGCGGACTCCCTCGACTGCTTGAATCCATTCCCATACCGTTGGGGGTGTAGTCGAGCGCCATTTTCGAGGGATCAAAGATTTGGCAACATTGAACAATTGTATAGCTAAAGAGTTCCTATATGTGAGTGTCGAGATAGGGACCAAATGAAAGAGTGCGACTTCAAGGGACGGGCACGAGTCCAAGCCTGTGATTTCATTAACGATCGAGAATATAGATTCCCAGTATGCACGTAACGATGGGCATTCCCACCAGATGTGCACAAATGTGCCCGGTGAAGCTTGACAGCGCCAACAGGTCTGGTCAGTGGAGGGGTAAATTTTATGTAGACGAGTAGGCGTCAGGTACCACCGCATGAGCAGCTTGTAGTGTGTCTGTTGGATGTGTAGGCTCCTAGAAGCATGTGAAGCAGTCTGAAAAATCAAGCCCCACTCCTCTTCAGATATTTTTTTACCCATGTCTCTGTCCCATCTCCCTGCATATGAGGGAAGACCCGGCGTGGAGGCATCCAGCAGGGAACCATACATTGTAGACAGCATGTGTGGCAGTCGCGGGTCTGTCACACAGAGCGTCTCAAAAGGAGATTCGTCCGTCCGTAAAGTCAGCGGGGTCCCTAGCGACTGAATGAAATGTGTGAGTTGGCGGTAGCGGTAGTGGGTCAGAGGTGTGATCGTGTCAGGTCTCAACATAGTCGTTATCTGTTGCAGTTCAGTCTGTACGAGACACGTCGCCAACGGGAGGTAAGGTCCGTCAAGTTCCAGTGGCAGAAAATGATGTGACATCCCCTCTGGAAAGTTCGGATTAAATGTTACTGGCGTAAGTGGGGAAGGATGTGTGGAGAGAGCAAGTGAAGTCCTCAATGTCCTCCACTTACGAAGTATCGGAGTCACAATCGGGTGAGGCGAGATCAGTAATTTAGCAATCGGTGCAGTTTGCCAGGGAAGTGTGGTTATGGGGACTGACAGTGATCTCTGTGCTAGTGGGACCCATAATTTGTGTGGGGGGACATGCTCCAGTCACTTAAGTTAAGAAAAAGTGCAGCCGTGTGATATAATTCTATGTGGGGCAAGCCAAGACCTCCCCTATTTCGGTGTCGTGTCATGTCGGCATACGAAACTCGGGGTCGGGTGTTATGCCAAATAAATTCAAGGAAGCGGGTTCGTAGCAAGGCAAAGAATTGTGGGGGCGTACCGATCGGTACTGTCTGAAATATGTATAAAAGTCTGGGGAGAATGTTCATTTTCAGAATATTTATTCTACCGAGCCATGAGACATGAGGAAGTTTCCAACCTCGCAAGTCTTGTGTCATTGTCCGTAGCAGCGGCTCATAATTCATAGCATAAAGTTGGTTTAGGTTATTAGGTAGTGATACTCCTAAGTAGCGTATCGAGCCACGCGCCCATTTAAAGGGGTAGGCTTTTTCTATGGCCCTCTTTTGGCGTGTGGTGACTCCCACTCCCAGCACCTCACATTTAGAGAGGTTAATCTTAAAGTTGGACAGTTTGCCATAAGTATTCAGTTCCTTCATAAGGTGTTCTAGAGAGATTAGGGGCTTAGTTAGGGACAGAAGAATATCATCGGCAAAAGCTGCTACTTTGTATTGGTGTAGGGGTAAGGAATGGCCATGGATGTGGGGGTGGTCCCTAATTCTCTGCAGGAGAGGTTCTAATGTAAGGATAAATAGCAAGGGTGACAGCGGGCAGCCTTGTCGGGTACCATTCCGTATATCGAGGTCAGGTGAGTAGGTGCCATTAACCCTTAAGGAGGCCGTCGGTGTACTATAAAGATTTTTTATCCAGGTTAGCCATTGTGATCCAAATCCCAAAAATGATAGTGTTTCCAAAAGAAAGGCCCAGTCCACTCTATCAAATGCCTTTTCGGCGTCAATTGATAGGAAGATCGTCGGTGTGTGGGAGGAGACTGCAAGGTGAATAAGGTTAATGGCCCTGATCGTGTTATCTCGTGCCTCACGAGTAGGGACGAATCCGGTTTGATCCGGATGGACCAAGCCGGGTACGTAGGGGTTCAATCTCGTCGCCATCATTTTAGTCATAATTTTTACGTCAACGTTTAATAGCGAGATGGGCCTATAGTTAGTGACTGAGGTGTGGTCCCTTTCCGGTTTGGGAATTAACGCTATGTGGGCACGGAGGGTGGCCTGTTCCAGGGAGGTAGATCCATCTAAAGAATTGAGCATTGCAAGAAATCTAGGACCTAGTAGAGAGCCAAATGTCTTGTAATAAGCCACTGAGAACCCATCCGGATCTGGGCTTTTGCCTGCTTTCATTGTGCTCAGTGCCATTGAGAACTCCTCTGTCGTGAACGGTGCATCTAGTGCTGACGCCGAATGAGGGGGTAAAACGGAATGAAGGGAATCTTTCAGGTAGGAGCGGATATCACTCTCCAGGGGTGGGGAGTCTCTTAATTGGTAAAGTGATGTGAAATATTTATGAAATGCCTCAGAGATGTCTTTGGTAAGGTGGTGTTCCCTGCCGTCCCTGTCTTTTATTTTAGGGATGTAAGTAGCTTGGCGACGTTGCTTTAGGGCATTTGCTAAAAGTCGGCCACATTTGTTGCCTTGAGTATAATACGTTTGTTTGGTTAGCAGCATTGATTTAAAGGCTTGTTGGGATAGTAATGAGTTTAGATGTGCTCTTTGTTCTGTTAGGTCTTTGAATATGTCGAGAGATTGAACCGATTTGTGTGCAGTCTCCAAGTCATGTATGCGTTTAAGGACTGTGTCTAGGGTCTTCCTATGTTCCCTTTTACGTTGTGCACCTATCTGGATGAGATGTCCTCTTATGACACATTTATGCGCCTCCCATAAGGTCGGTGAGGGAATGTCTGGAGTGGAGTTTTCATCAAAATACCGTGTGAGTGTGTCCTGTAGGTTCTGTCGAATCACCACATCCCGGAGTAGTGATTCATTCAGGCGCCACGTGCTGTGTGGAGGTGGAATGGAATGAATATCCACCCACATCAGCACTGGGGCATGGTCCGACCAGGTAATCGGTGCTATTTTAACTTTTGTCAGGTGGTGTAGTTGGTGGTGTGGGATTAAGAATGTGTCCAGTCTCGAGTAAGAGTGAGCTACTGCCGAGTAGAAAGTGTAGTCTCTTACTGTAGGATTGAGGGCTCTCCATCCATCCACTAATTGGTACTTATGGAGAAGGTGTAAAAATCTGCCTCGCAACGAGTCATCCACAGAGGGGGTCGGGTGGACCCCCTCTCTGGAGGAGTCGAGAGAGACGTTAAAGTCTCCTCCGCATATTAAAAGTCCTTCCCTGAATCTATCCAATTTAGTCAAAATGGATCGAAATTCAGCACATTGCCCTCTATTCGGTAGGTATATATTAGCCAGAGTGATCTTCTGGTTACCCAGAGTGCCTTTAACGAATAAAAATCTACCATTAGCGTCTTGTTGTTGTTGTATTACAGTAAAGGGTATGTGGCGAGCGAGTAGTATCGCTAACCCGCGTGCTTTAGATGCACCGTAATTACTGTAAAAGTTTTGTGAGTAATAGCGAGAGTTCAGTGAAGGAGCGACAACTGCCCTGAAGTGTGTCTCCTGTAAGAAGACTATATCCCCACCCTGTCTATGGAGATCAGTGAGAGCTTTGCGTCGTTTCTGGGGTAAATTTAAGCCGCGTACATTCAATGAAATAAACCGTATTTTGGTCATAATACAAGTAACAGTGAATAATGGGTATTAAACTACTTCACACAATACGTGAACGTTAACCACGTAGGGTAGGAACACCTCTTAAGATTAATAGTAATCTGTTACAGCAATCCGTCCGTGGAAATAAAACAATAATGTTTTAAGCAAGGAACAAAAACTCTGATGTGAAAGGTTATGAGATGAAACCGTTGGTCGGTGTAAAACCGGCGATAGAACAACCAATCGTCCTGGTTTTAAGGTTTGCCTCCCAACCAACTCGTCGGTGGGAGCAAAAGTCACCGCGATTAGGGGGGGGGGTGAAAGTCGATTGCTTGGGAGCAAAAGGTTGACAAAAGGTTAGATCTTCAAAAATGGAAGGTGAAGAACGTAGAGAGATGGCACGGAATAAAAAGTAAAAAGTTAGTTAGATCCAGTAGGGGAGAGCTGTTGAGGTAGGCGGCTAAGTATATGTGTTAAAGTCCCGCCGCAGATCGTCCAGGGGAGAGAGGACAATACTTGGAGAAGGGTGTATCAGCGAAGAGGTGATGGACTCTAGCTCTCTGGAGGACTTGTGTCTCTTCAGGTCCAGGACCAGAGCCCGACCTACTTGATCCTTGTTCCATAGTGCCCTCAGAGTGAGGTCCTATGACTAATGGGTCTGAAGGACGCTTGGGTCCAGTTTATGGAGTTGATTGCAGAAAGCGTCGTCTTGTTGCGTTTTCTGTGGGGGAGCAAGTCCGATGTGAGACAAGGGTGACTTTAGTTTGAGGGTTGCATTGGAGGTGTAGATGGTTGTGCTCTTGGCATTCCGCGCCCCCTTTTTGATGGTGTCTGCCATCGCGGGCGTTGAGGTTGAGTAGGGGGTGGTGGTGCCATGTCTAAAGAGGCACCGCCATACCAGTCCAGTATAACTGTGTCTTCCATAGCAAGAGCCTTCAAAAGAGGGGGTAGGTCAGCAGCACATCCAATGGTGTAATGTACTCCCTCCACGTTTACTAGTAAAGCAAATGGGTATCCCCAACGATACCTGATCTGCCGCTCCCGGAGTGCCTCTGTTACTGGTTTCAGTAGTCTCCTTGCATGAAGTGTGGTCCAGGACAGATCTGGGTATAGCTGTAGGATGTTACCATGGGGGTCTTTAAGCTCTCGTCTGCGTGCTGCTTGCAGGATTTCTTCCTTTTGTCTATGATAATGTAAGCGGCATATGACGTCCCGAGGCATAGTATTCTGTGGTCCCTTCGGCTTCAAAGCACGGTGTGCCCTGTCAAAGTGTACTGGGGCATCTGGAGGCTTCCCCAGTAGTTTATTAAAAATGATCCTCAGAATCTCCATAAGATGTTCGCCTCCATCCGGCGGTTCTGAGAGGCCTCTGAGTCTCAGGTTATTACGTCTTCCCCTATTATCCTGATCATCCAGAGCCCTATGTAGATGGTGTATATAGGTATTATGTGCTTCCAAACCTGTTTCCAAACGGGATAGACGGTCTTCCATCACTTCGCGGTCCTCTTCCAATTGCAGAACTCTAGATCCCACCTGGTGTATATCAGCATCCAACTCCTCTATGCGCGCAGAGAATGAGGCTTCCAGTTTCCCCAGCATTCTTTCCAGGTCGCCTTTAGTGGGCAGGTTGCGGAGGATGTCTCTGACTGTTTCCTCCGGTTCCTCATGCGGTTCCACGCTACTGGTGGGGGAGGATTCCTGGGACACGCCTGTAATTGGTGCCATCATAGGGCGTCGTGGAGTGCCTCCTGCAACTGGTTTCTCTGCGAAGTAATGAGCAATACCATCGGGTTTCGCCGTTCCTTGTGGATCTTTCAGTCTTTGAGCTGATTGAGCGCGTTTCTTGTGGGTCATGATGTCTTCCTTCCAGACGGATTTCCCCTTATTAAGCTCGTCCGTGCCAGGACTCCGTTATGCAGTGGTCTATTCCATCGGCCACATTAATTCTTAAGTAAGAATAATTTTTTTTTTTTGTTATTATTATTTGTTCTTGAAAAGGTTGCAAATAGATCACCCTCGGCAATCAGGAAAAATTTAAAGATAAAGCATGCCGTGAAAAATTTATGAGGCTCTTAAAAAATTAGGTTATAAAAAGTTAGAAAAGTGTGGAGAATCAAGAGCAGTCCAAAAATTAAGAGACAGTGATCGCACGAGGGATCACCAGAAAAATTGTGAGATCTAACGAAAAATTAGGCTGCAGCCCTTGTAAATTAAGCGTCCGATGAGTTTCAAAGAAAAAATTTTTAGGAGGCAGTGGGCACGTAAAGAGCCACCAGAAAAATTCAGGTGCGGAGGTCTCCTGTGTATTACCCTTGCTACAGGGTTCGCTGCAGCGTTTTATATGCAGAACAGGATGGGACAGTCTGCGGCCTCTACCAGAACCCCGATCTTCTCCAGCAGTAGGGCATCTAAAAAAGGGGGGGGGAGGGTCCGCGCTGCGGGTGGTATTCCAATCCCCTGTCAGGAGCTCAGGCCGTTTGCTTATTATTCCGACCATTTTTTTAGTTTACCTAAATCATTTGTCATTTGGCTGATCCCTCCAGCAACGTCAACCCTGTTGCAAATCTTTGTGGCATCATCAAAAAGACATACTTTACCATTAATACCTTCTGCAATATCACTAATAAAAATATTAAAGAGAATGGGTCCAAGTACTGACCCCTGAGGTACCCCACTGGTAACAAGACCTTGCGCCGAATAAACTCCATTTACCACAACCCTCTGTTGCCTGTCACTCAGCCACTGCATTCAACAATATTGGACTCCAAGCTCAAAGATTACAATTTATTGATAAACCTTCTATGTGGAACAATATCAAAAGCCATACTGAAATCTAAATAAGCAATGTCTACTGCACCACCTTTGTCTATTATTTTTGTTACCCAATCAAAATAAATCAATAAGATTAGTTTGGCATGATCTCCCTGAGGTAAACCCATGTTGTTTCTGATCTTGTAATCTATCAGGGTAATTCAAAGCGATCCGAATTGCTTGCGAAAGGTAACCTTTCTTAGCCATTCGGCTATCCAGAGAGCAGGCAATTCGCCAAATCCTGGCGAATTGCCTGCACATACTGTTCGGTGCCTGTTCAGTGCCTGTTCGAGGGCAGTGAAATCCCCATGAAAAAGCACTGCTTCAGCTATTCAGAGAACACAAACCAGCAGTGAAAGGTTCCAGAATTGCCCTGCCAGTCGGTGGTTTTCAGATTTATTCAGGCAAATCTCATAGGCTTCGATGTTAAAAATATTCCGGTTTTAATTTAATATCTAATAAACCATTCATTATAAAATTCTGCAGTAAAGAGTCTCTATTTATAATTTTTTTTAGGATATTTTAAGAATTTTTCTGGATTTTGTTTTATTTATTTTTTTAAGTTTACTTATTTTTTCTGTAACCGCCCTTTTTATTATCATTCCCTGGACCTCATATGTAAATTTCAGACATTTTCGCTCAGTAGTTTCTTTGCAAACAGCGTTTCAATTTTCAGACATTCAAGCAAACTGTTTTCCTAATTTATTCACTTCACTTCACTCGTCTGCGGTCTCGGCTTTTTCCGGTGGCTGCGCTGCGTGTGATTGGCTCCTGCTCGGGTTTTTCAGTGGTTTTCGGTGGGTTAATCCAGATGTTTTTGCGGGTTTTCAGCGTGCATTCGCCGGGTTTTGCGGTTAGTTTTCGTCGGGTTTGCGGCAGCCTTTCTCTGCAATGCGGGGACCCTGTGGTGCTTGCTGAATACACCGCAGGGTCACCGAAATGAGATCAGTAAAACAAACCGAATTGAAGAGAACGAAAAGTCACCGAACGTGCAGTGACTTTTCAATTCTCTTTGAATTACCCTGTATGTGTTTTTAGATGTTCAACAATCCTTTCCTTTAACATGGTTTCCACTAATTTCTCCACTACTGACGTAAGACTAACAGGCCTATAGTTCCCCGTTTCCTCCCTACTACCCTTCTTGTAAATGGGCACAACATTTGCTAATTTCCAGTCTTCTGGGACGACTCCCGTTAACAAGGATTGGTTAAATAAATCTGTTAACGGTTTTGCTATTACACCACTGAGCTCGTTTAATAATTTAGGGTGGATCCCATCAGGCCCCATTGACTTATTTGTCTTTACTTTAGACAGCTGCTGTAGAACCTCCTCCTCTGTAAACTCATATGTAAATGTCTCTTTAGTGTTTCCTACTAACTGAGGTCCTTTTCCTTCCTTTTCTTCTGCAAAGACTGAACAAAAATATTGAGGCAGTCAGCGAGACTTTTATCCTCTTCTACATACCTTCCTTCCTTTGTTTTTAATCTAACTAATCCTTGTTTTACTTTTCTTTTCTCGTTTATGGATCTAAAAAATGATTTGTCCCCCTTTTTTACTGACTGAGCTATTTTCTCTTCTGCTTGTGCTTTGGAAGCTCTTATAAATTGCTTTGCCTCTTTCTGCCTAATCTTATAGGTTTGCCTATCTTCTTCACTCTGAGTTTTTTTATAATTATTGAATGCTATCTTTTTGTTCTTCACTATTTTGGCCACTTCTGCAGAGTACCACAGTGGTTTCTTCTCTTTTTTGTTTTTGCTAACAAGCCGAATGCAATTGCCTGTGGCCTTCAATATTGCCTCCTTTAAATAATCCCATTTCTCCTGGACTCCCTTTAAACTCCTCCAGTCTGATAATAACTCATTCACACAAAATCCCATTTTAGAAAAATCTGTTTTTTTAAAGTCTAAAACTTTTGTTTTTGTGTTTTTTGCATCCTGGGTCTGTTTGTACACAGAGCCCTTCAATCAATGCCATGCCATACTAGATGGCTTTTTTTTTTAGCAAATGCTGTGATGTGCAAATGGCTTCTGCAATAATAAACTTTATTAATTATGGTGTGGAGGCTTTTTATCTAATTTTTTGCCCTCCACCACAACACAAATAAGTACTATATATATATATATATATATATATAGAGAGAGATTGGGTAGTCCGTGTTAGTGTCCAGATGCCAAAATCACGAGTATAGCTGTCTGTAGTGATACCTTTTTTTATTGGACTAACGTTACATTTAAAAGACAAGATTTTGAGAGTATTCCTCTCTTCTTCAGGTCTGGAAGCTATACTGACCAAAATCATAGAATTAAACATTATGGCCCCTATTATATTCTTCACGCAATTGGTTTTGCGTGCGCAAATGCGCATTTGTGCGAGGGGAACCCTTTGCGCTGAACGTCGTATTACAACGTTCGCGCAAATGATGCACGTTATCGTTTAACGCGGATGGACCTGTGCGAGTGCGATGAACTGTACGCGTCCTATACTTAACATTGTGAGCGCAAATCCATTCGTGCGCTGGTATGCGGATGGTATTCCAATCGATGCACATCTTTTTACGAACGATGTTTGCGCGCATAATTTTAACGTCTTTGAAAAGCTGGTGGTAACTGCAAATCTGAACATCCTGGACGAAACGAAAAACACCAGCACGAAAAAAAAAAATACAGCACAGTATAGTTACACATTTTACACATACCCAAACAAAAAATTGTGAATTCGTGCATATTTTTTATTATTGCTGCAGCATATATACTCAGATTTACTTTGACAGGTGCAAAAACTTAAGTGAGTCAATTAAGGTAAATTGATATCAATTAAGGTTCTTCATTCTGATTGGCTGAATCTGGCGAAAAAAACAGTCCGCACACTGATTTACGTGCGCTATGTTACTGCGCGCGTATTACTCTTCGTTTAGCGCAACGTTTTTACGAATGTGATTTTCAGACGGATGAGAAAATGTGTTCGGATTGGAATACTCCGTTAAGTTTTGCGCAATAACGCCGGACGATGCGCAAAAAAATTCACGCTGCGCGAACGAAATTGCGCAAAGAATGTAATAGGGGCCTAAGACATTATTGGGCAAACGGGTGGAGGTTATATACACATATATATAAACTCTATTTGTTCCCAGTGTTCTTCTGGATACGGCCAGAGGAGACACGGGTCACGCCACCCTTTGCATTGTGGGACCAAAAGTAAGGAAAGGATTTTCTTAAAGTATGTTTTTTTTAAATGAAAAGTGATTTTTTTTCAAAATCTATATAGTACACCAAGATCAAAGCCCTCCCCATAAACATACATCTAAAGATTCAAACACAACTGACTTGAAGAGGACAAAATGATGATGGTTTAGATGCAAAATATGATCATACATTGTATAAGCCGGTCACAACATCAATTTACCTCATTGGTTGCAGGTCCTATCATTACCATTCTAATGCCTTCACTTATGAGAGTGATGCACTTTGGACCAAATTCCAACTCACAGCATTAAAGGGACACTCTAACAAAAAATCACCCCCCCCCCAGTTTTTTAATCCTATCCTATCCCTATTCCCTTAATAAATAGTTATTTTTTGTTTTTGTGTTTGTAACTGTAATACTTACCCTAAAATCCTCTTGTTTCCAGCGCTGTTTTTTTTTTTTATACTCACCTCCCTCCTCTTCCACTCCCGTCCTTGTTTCTTCTTCTTGCCTTCTGGTTTACGTGAGAAGAGCGCATGCGCGCCTCTAACATAAGCCAGCCAATCGGCAGGCTTCCTCCCAGCTCCCTCTGAGGATTAGTGTTGCGTGCAAGAGGATGCGCGCAACACTAACCCTCAGAGGGAGCCGCCAGCTACTGTGGTGAGTTGGAGACGTCATCGCGCTGAAAGCGCGATGATGTCTCCTACTCGGCAAAAGTCGGCAGAAGCGGGAAATATGATTCCCGCTCTGCTGACTGACAGCTGGGAGGGCGGAGTAAAGTTCTCCGCCTCTCTCAGCTGTTTTCAGCAATTACAGCTGAACCGCTGAGCGGAGGGAGGGGGGACAGAGGGCGGGATACTCCGGGCATCATGACCACCTAAAATAGCTTAGGTGGTCATGTTGCCTAGAGTGTCCCTTTAAGCTAACATCTGGAGGTGTAGGACAACACAGCTCCAGACGTTAGATTAAAATCTTATGCAGCTATGACAACCGAGCCGGCATGGGTGTTGTGGCTGCATACTCTAATTTCATGCTTTTTATACTTTATATAGGAGACAACGAGACCTTAATTTACACTTACCTAGAAAAGAATGCGCTATTCCAACCTACAGTAGCTCGTTCCTCTCTAAAACAAGCTGGTCTCAGAAAATGAATTCCTGCTCTGAAACCCTGGTGTTGCATGATATTGCTTTTGCAAAATCACTTAAGGGGTTATTCAGAAAGCACCGAAATTTCGGTGCTCTTCGGCGATTCCATATCAAAGAATAGGACCTGTCACGTTGGGATGCATTGACGTTTGTGACAGGCTAAAACATTTTATGAAATAAATCAACAATTTGCACAGTAGTGCAAGCAGAGTGACTGACAATAAATCTTTATTATAGTATTGAATAAATAAACGTCAACCACACAAAATAAAATAAGAAAATCGATAAATGAAGAGAATGAAAGGTCTCCTTAGAGTAATAATGGCATACCCAAACCAAAATCCAAGCTCAGCCTGAAGTCAGAGGGAAACAGTAGAAGGTAAGGCAGAAATGTATGCCCTGTCTATTACCTTGGCGGTTTGAGCCGCCTACACACCTTCTGACTAATGTCCGCAATATACAGTGAGGGAATAATGAGCCAAAATGTAATGGAGATGAAATGAAAAAAAGAGACTGCTAAAATGATTAAAAAGGCATCGCTAGGCGCGTTTCGCCCCTAACGGTCTTAATCCTGAGCATTGGTGTGTGTGGTTGACGTTTCTTTATTCAATACTATAATAAAGATTTATTGTCAGTCACTCTGCTTGCACTACTGTGCAAATTGTTGATTTATTGGATTATTGCGTGGGTTAAGCCCCATTTTTTGAGTGCATTGATTTTGCCCCATTGTGTTTTTCTTTTTGTGTTTTTTTCGTAAAACATTTTATGGCCATATTTTGTGAACTAAACTCCCATCATTTTTTAACAGAGCTGAAGGTTAAAAGCCTTGTATAAAATCTGCAATGGGATACCAGTTATTGAACTCTTGAAAGGGTTAAGAGTTGTTAGAACCTGTAAAGGGTACAAATGTGTTAAAACCTGTAATGAGTGAGCTTCTGTTACAGTCTTTACATGTATGAATTGGGCTCATAGATTCAAAATGTCGAATTTTGACACGACTTTAGCATACTTGTTTCCATTAAAAAGTTCTTCATTTTAAAACTAAACCTAGTCTGTCTCATATGGTTTATAGCATTTTATGGTAAGAATTAGTACAGGTGAGTGGAATTGATTAGGATGGACTAATGTAAATATCAGCTTAGCATGTGATCGCTTGCGCATCCCTGTGACTCATGTCAATAGGCTACAGTTTCATTTTATTGACCAAGTCAAGTTATATAAAGCCATCCTTTGCAAAAGATTGATATAAATTGAATCCAGAATAGATTTTTAGACACAGTATCGGACTCTAGTGGTTTGATTCAAGGAATTGTTTTTCTTCTTCTTTGAAAGCTGCTTAAACAATTAATGGGCTTATACGCCAAGGAAGGAAAAAACAGATCTGGCAGTTTTCTCGTGCTAGTTCTCGTTCCTGTCAACAAGAATTATTGGAGTGATCTTGTCCAATAAGCGTTCCTCCTCGTACAGAACTAACACAACAAATTCTTCGCTTAAGAGTTAGTACTTTGGATTTCTCAGTGGAGGAGTACTGCAAGAAAAGTTAACGTCCGTTAACTAGATAATTATGATAAATTATTACAAATGAATGAGACAACAGGCCAATACCTGCTAGAGACGACCTGATAATTCATCATATAAATATTGCATAATATGAAACAAGTAATTGCAAAACTATGTACTTGTTTTACCATTGTGATACATGCACTGGTTGTAGGGATCAGTATTTCCTCTTTCTTTTATTATGCAGTTATAGAATTAGCAGGGTACAGCAAAACATCAAATAAACAAAATCTAAAACAACCGCCTACTCCTTCATGTGGAGTCTAACTAAACATACAGGATGCCCTGACTGAATATTGGGCAGCTAGGTTGCTTGCCAATAAATGGAACAAAAATGAAAAGTACTTCCCTTTTGATCTCAGGGTTTTTCTTCTTGCCCTGCTGTAGCCAGCACACAGACTGCACACCTCCTTTAAAGGGCAGGGCAATCCTAATTAGCCCTCAGCTGTTTAGTTAACCCTTCAGGGAAAAGAGAGTCCTGCACCCGCCTGCTGATATATTTATGGTCTACTACCCTGCCCCTAATCACACTGTCACACCATATTTTAGTAACAATCCTCGAATTTCCAGTTCTGCCGACACCAGGAAGTAAAGGAGAGACATTCAGGCAATAAGGGTACTCTCAGTAACATGAATGGGAAACTCAAGTATATTCTATAAATTCCTAACTCAAAAGATTGTAAAGAGAGCTTTAGTTCAGCATCGACGATAATATTTTTTTCTGAATTTGACGTATCTTAAGTTCCATCATAGCACTTCAGCCCTGGTCACTTTGTTTAATTCAAGACTGAGACACCAGGATAGCAGCCAGGATCTAAAACGCAGGACAGTTGAGAGGTCTATCTGGTTTATAGACACAGGTCTGTCTGCTTGATAAAGGTTCTGAAAGAAACCAAAACGGTGCACCTTGCTAAAATAATAAATTGGCTCTCATTTTATTGCACCCTGGAGTGACCAGCTCTTCCAATTGATACTCATGCCATATATACATATGTCTATGTGCGTATAATATAATTTGTAAAGCATGTCAACTACTGGCAGTTTTGTAAAATACTACTGCAACTGCATGAAGGGCCAGAGTTTTATATCATAATTTTCTGAGTGCCTTTAAATTAAACCTGTAGTACTGGGCAATGCTATTGACGGTCTCCCATAAGACTGCAGTTACACAAGGGCTCTGTGTGCGTCCGTGTGTCCTCTCCTCTCTGCGTCCGTCGCAGCTTGCCGACGGCTCGACGGGGAGGGCCACATGGTGTAACGTGAGTAATAGTATCGCACGTTACAGCGGACGTGCTGAAACCCTCCCTGTCGAAAAGCTACAACAGACGTAGGACACGGGCTTTGTAGGACTGAGTGCACTAACGCTGTGCTGCGTGCTGAGCGAGGTGGCCAGATGGGCATCAGAGTGGAAGGAACATCCACTCTCACAGATGTTCCTTCCGCTCTCAAGTGCCCTCGTGTGACCCTGACCTAAGATGACTCTTCTGATGTTACCTGACAGGTTAATATTGTCAGCTCTGATTAGACCTCAAATTGCTGTGTCAGTGCTATGGTTTGCAAATAAAAATCACTCTTTATTGACTTTTTTGCATTTTAGCTGTGTTGCCTAAAATTTGGTTATTACTTTGTGAACACAAAACCATTCACCAGCTGCTGAGAATCCTATGATCCTATGTATTGCTCTGACAACTCCTTTTCTTATTTCTTGTACAGTAAACCAGTGATTTCAAGGCGTTAACTTGCTCCAATCCTGTTTCATCTTTGTTGCTATCAGTCTGCTTGCTAGGTTAAATTTCATGTTTAAAGACATTACCAAACAACGATGCATCTATCACAGGATAGATCTGTCACTTTATATTAAGATCAGAAAGAAACAGGGTTCTTTTTGATTGTAGCACAGCAAGACATCCCAACAGATTGGCAGCCATAGCCTTTCATAGGTCAGGTTACATGACCAGCTGTCAGTATGTCACTGGCTTGTGAAAGCAGAACATGTCTCACAGAAGATTTGAGTTTCCAACTGTCCGTTGTTCTCTTTATTCATATTTTGAGTATATCTTCAAGAAACAGCAAATTGCATAATTTTAGTGCCAAAATAACACATCAAATTCTTCAGAAAATGTGTTGCTTTATTTTTAGTGTGTCATTTGTTTCCTGATTTTGGAAGAATGTTCTCATGTAACTTTATCTAAATAGACCAATGTTTCTTTTGATGTTACGTAAATGCAGCAAAGATCATGCAATCATGAACAAAGATCTCGAGCCATTATGAGAATCTACATATTAAAAAGAGCCAATCTCATTAAATTAATCCCTATTAATTAAGAGTATAGTAATTCAAATGTTACTGTTTGTTTCCTAAACAATGACAATTCCGCATTGGAATCTGTAGGATCATAAACAATGCAATGCGTCGTCTGCCAGAATAGGATAAATTAATGCCAGGACATATTAGGAGACTTTATGACAGGTCATATTAACAATCACTTTAACATACACAGGTCTATTCAAAGAAAGGTGAAACTCAGGAGAATGACTGGAGAAGTGAAAATTCTAGGTCAAAATAGGCAAACCAGAAAAATTCTCCCATTTATCTCACTTTCCAAATCGGTTAGATGGTCTAGATTGTCTTCTCCTGCCAGTTCTCCTGATTTTCACCTTTCTTTGAATATACAGTACCTGCTAGGGTTATTCAGAGAGAGATGAAAACCCAGGAGATTGGCAGGAGAAGAGAACAATCTTTCTAGACCAAATAGCCGATTTGGAAAGTGATACAAATGGGAGAATGTTTCTGGTTTGGCTATTTTGACCTAGAATTTTCAATTCTCCAGTCATTCTCCTGGTTTTCACCTCTCTGAATAACCCTGATAGTTACAGGGTTATTCAGAGAGCGGTGAAAAGCAGGAGAATGACTGGAGAATGGAAAATTCTAGGACAAAATAGCCAAACCAGAAAAATTCTCCCATTTATCTCACTTTCCAAATCGGCTATTTTGACCTAGAATTTTCCTTTCTCCAGTTATTCTCCTGCTTTTCACCTCTCTCTGAATAACCCTGTTATGTTTTAGTGACCTCTAATATGAGTGGAATTTTAAGAACTCTGAAACACAAAATCCAATAAGTTGTATTTATATAGCTTTTGCATCAATTTCATTATGTTTTTCATAATGGAGCAAATGTATTTTACCTTGCTTCATAGCAATACCTAAATACGATGGAAACGCAGGTAGGATTGGACATATAGCAGAGGTCTAGCTGTTATAACCCACAAAAAGCACAATACAATACATTGCCAGTATTAACCCCTTCACTGCTGCGCCAGTTCACCCCTTTTGTGCTGAGCTCATTTTGACCATTAGAAAATAAATTTAAAGCATTTTAAATTATTTCAGCATGTTGACTGTCATGTCTGAAGATGTGTTTAAGTTTTAGGGGCATAATCTAGAGCCCATTTGAAAATGCAGTTTACAATGAATGGAATTACTTTGCATTACTCCAGAATGAGACCAGATCACTCGATACCGCAGGTGCTTTTGAAGATCGAGTATACGTGATCAAGGGCGTGAAGGGGTTAATTTCAAGTTATGTTCACTATTATTTGATATTGGGTTTTGGAAGCCAAACTTAGAATGCCTACGGCAGCACAAAACCTAAATGCTGCCCCCATTGATATTTCTTGTTCTTTTTGTATTTTTCAGTTCAACTGTTGGTAAGCATTTAACCCATTCACTACCAAGTGATGATCCATAAAACCACTGGCAAGACCTATTCATTTTATAGAAAAAAGACTTTCCATTGCCCGCACTGTAAATAAAAACAGAGCTGTACCTCTGTATATCTTTACTGTAGCTACACCCTTTTTGACAGGCAGAAGACTCCCTCTGCTGGACAAAAAGTGCGACTACATTAGGCTCCGTTTTTATGTGAAGGAAAAATGAATCTCAAAGGAATTCAAATACTTTCAACATGACAACTGTTATGTCTGATGTTTTTTTTTTTTAGGGGCACAGACAAATTTTAGAGACATGCGTTAAAACCCATTTGAAATGCAGTTTGTTTGCAATTAATGGAATTTCTTTGCACTGCTCCAGAATAAGACCAGATCATGCATTACTGCAGGTGCTTTTGAAGATCAAGTATACTTGATCAAAGATATGAAGGGCTTAATTTCCTGTTATGTTCGTTATTATTCGATAGCGGGTTTTAGTAGCCATATTTAGGCTGGGGTCAGACCAGCGCACTTTTAACGTGCGTTCTGGCGCACATAATTACGGTCGCACTAGCAGCAGATGACGGGCAATGACGGCCAATATACGATGTACGGCTGCACAAAAGTCCGGCCGTGCAACGCAAGTGGAATTTGAACGCATTTTTCTGACTACGCTGAACCACTAGTACCGACGTACTGAGTGCGCGGCTGCGGCATAGCGGTGTGTTTGCGTGATTAGGAGATGTCAGACGCTGCTAATGTCCAGCCAACTTAACGTCCAGACGCAAAAAGAGTTTTATTGACGATCCGTACAAAATCACGCCTGAAAATGCGCGTCGTCTGACCGTTTTTGCGCATTCCGTGAAAAAATACGTCAATGCGTTCGGACGCACTTTTTCACGTTCGCGGGGAAAAATGCTTTCGTCTGACCCTAGCCTTAGAGTGCCTATGGCAGAACCAAATCTAAATACTGCCCCGACTAATATTTTTTTTTGTGCTTTCCCTAAATGCTACATTTCAATATAAAATATCAGTTCAACTACAAATCCTGTCATTATTGTGCGACCCTATTTTCAATCTGAATGCCAAATTCCTTTTTTTTATCTAGCGAAAACTGCTTAGCATTAAATTCTCATTACGAAAGCAGTCATGTTCCTGGAAAATGAAACTAGCATCTGAATGTAAAGCTACATTTCCAAAAACGATATCAAGCATGCAATGGCAATTGGCATTTGCCAATGGCAATGCCAGTGAAGTGCAAAGTATTAAACTATGAAATGAATTCAAGATCTATCAGAAACACTGTAAATGTCAAGAGCAGACACACTGCGGCTAATTTGTAACAGTGGTCAGCACTCAGCAGTGAAAAGGACAGCTTAGAATGCATTGAATCTAACATATTGAATATCAAGGCTCTTGAATCTTATTACTTGCAAGAAAATTGCTGACAAGAAAATAATTTGCCTTAATTAGATCCTTTAATAGGAAGAAATCAACAGATCTTTCGACTGATAGACTAACATGAAATACAGAGTGAAAATACAGCAACGAACAAGAAGTGACGCCTGACTTTTCTTATTTCTACATTGAATCTTTCATATTAAAATGTTAAAATGAATTTTAAAGAAATCTCTGTAAAAGGATTAGAAAAAAATATTTTGCATTTGCTTGGTGGGAAGCAAGTAACTGATTTTTACTGGGAAAACAATAGCTGGAAGATATAATTCCTGCACAGCTGGATTGACTAATTCTGGGACCTTTTAATACATTTTTAATGAATAGAATTACTTTAAAAGTGAAGGAAAAACATAACAAAATGTCTAGCATGAAAGAATTCATATTAATACATACTGTTCATACTGTTAATTTAGTCATTGATATTGGTTATACAGAAAAGTTATATATATATATACAAAAATAGGAAATCCTCTTAGGAACAGATGAAATGGAGCTAGAAAAAAATAAAAATTGCATAAAGGAACTACTCTATAATTTACTGTTCATTTTGTGGCATGCAGGAAAAATATATAAGGATGAATCATCCAAAGCCAAGAGCTTTTTGTTGCAAATCGTTTTATAATATTTATTAAAAATGGGTAGCACAGGTAAAACATAAATATAGGAAAAATAGCAATTTTGTTTAGAAATTGTTATTCCCAAATAGTTAAAAAATTTAATTACCGTATTTTTCGCTCCATAAGACGCACCTGACCATAAGACGCACCTAGTTTTTAGAGGAGGAAAACAGGAAAATAAATATTCTGAAATCAAATAGTGTAATAATGGATATACTGCCCCCAGCTCATGGATACTGTCCCCCAGCTCATGGATACTGTCCCCCAGCTCATGGATACAGTCCCCCAGCTCATGGATACTGCCCCCAGCTCATGGATACTGTCCCCCAGCTCATGGATACTGTCCCCCAGCACATGGATATGCCCCAGCACATGGATATGCCCCAGCACATGGATACTGTCCCCCAGCTCATGGATATGCCCCCCAGTTTATGGATATGCCCCAGCACATGGATATGCCCCAGCTCATGGATATGCCCCAGCTCATGGATACTGTCCCCCAGCTCATGGATAATGCCCCAGCTCATGGATACTGTCCCCCAGCTCATGGATACTGTCCCCCAGCTCATGGATATTGCCCCAGCACATGGATTTGCCCCAGCTCGCTCATGGATGTGCCCCAGCTCGCTCATGGATGTGCCCCAACTCGCTCATGGATGTGCCCCAGCTTGCTCATGGATGTGCCCCAGCAGCTCATGGATATGCCTCCGCTCACCTGTCGCCGCCGCGTTAGGCTCCCTCTGAGCGTGCGTCCGGCGGCAGGAAGCTTGGGCACTCGCCTGGGGGAGCCACGTGACCGCGATCTCGCGAGATCGCGGTCACGTGGCTCCCCCAGGCGAGTGCCCAAGCTTCCTGCCGCCGGACGCATGCTCAGAGGGAGCCTAATGCTGCGATGACAGGTGAGCTGAGGCATATTCGCTCCATAAGACGCACCCACTTTTCCCCCCACTTTTTGGGGGGAGAAAAGTGCGTCTTATGGAGCGAAAAATACGGTATGTAAATTTTCTCATCTTTAATTTTTCATGTATTTGCTTATTCTTTACATAAATATGGCTGGGATGAAAGGTTCTGAACTGTAGAAGGTGTCCCTTATCTTACACAGTTGATAACAGGGTGTTCATTACTAGCATAAGGTAGAAATGGCCTTTGTGCCAAATATAGTTAAAGTGATAAAGAGATAATAAAAATGGTCAGAAATATACTTGTATATGCTGTGATGTGCAGATGGCTTCTGCCATAATAAACATATATATATATATACACACACACTATATTAATCATAATGTGATTATTAGCAATGCAGCTTCCAAAAATACCAATAGAATATAAAAATAATATATGTGTTTGGCCAATAATGCCTCTATATGAAAATTACAGTAAAACATTGTATATGTACTGGCAGGGCTCTTCGGTAATTATAACACCTGCATCCTTATACAGTAGTGAGTGACCCCACAGTTCTCCCCCCGACTGTTATAATGCTACAGAAAGTTTGTTCAGCTTTTTGTTACAGTGAGGATACGGGCTGCTCTTTGTAGCTACTTTACAGTGTTACATTGTGAAAAGAGTGAAATCTTACAAAGCATTTAATTTTTCTCCAGGGGGCACACTAATCTTATATCAAAAAGTATGCAAATAGGGAAACGTACCCTATTTTCCTTTTTCATTGTTTTACAATGCACAGTTGAGTTTACAAATTTTTTGGTAGTGAAAGAGTTAACGTAATGAACTGTGCTCTGATCATAAGAGTTTTGCCCATCACTCAAAACAAGCATCATTAGCATTGATTTCTAAGCCAATAACACTCTGAACGTAGCTGAGTAATCAAAATCTAAGTCTCTCTTTTCCATTGCATGCATATATTGAATTGCGGGCATACATATATTATATTGTGGTTTATATATAATGGAGTCTAGAACCTCAGAAATGTTATGATTCAGCATATTAATTTCTTGCTATGAATGAAGAGCTAGCCCGCATTGAATAAAAAGCAAAATAGGCCTTTCATGTTGTATGTATCTTCAGGATCTGTTGAAATTGCCCTGTGTGGGACTGAAACGTCGACTTTATACTATAAATTTTCATACAATAAATTGAAATTTTTACCAGACTTTCTGACTGCTCTCGTACTCTCGTACTTTGTATACTCATTTATCAGCCATAGATTTACTTGAAGGCACATTGCCATTCACAGATGCTGTGTGCCATATTGAATTGAAATATATCTGTATGTATTCTTATGTAGAGGTCAAGTCCTTTTATTAAAGAAAAATGTGCAATGGGAAACATAGGGCAGCATACCCTAATCCAGATTTTTCAAAAATGTGATGGCTAGCCAAGAATAGTGTCGTGGGCCCCCCTTCCCTAAAACAGCTTCGTGTGGCTGAAATAAAAGATGGTAAAACTCAGAAAATATACCAATGTGCTTCAAACGCCTTTGCTAACACATGCTAATCTTCAAAAGTGTTGTAAAATATGCAGTACCTCAAATATATGGCCAACTCAACAACACTTAAATGATGAGTTTCGGCAAGAGTGGAAAACCATTTTATAGGAAGACGCACACTTTAGGAAAAACAATAGAGAAAGCAATCCATAGTCTTTGCCATGAACACACAACAATTACTTATTGTCCTCAAGCAACCCCACCACAAGTCACACAAATGCCTCATCAGTCAGCAACATGCGCAACTTATTTTTTCCCCACCGATTCGGTGCTGTGAGATGTAATGGAGTGTATATGCCAGTGAATACACCTTTTCTGAATGGTCCGAGCTCTGAGAATTCATACTCCACCCACGGACTGTTGACCTGGCCGACGCCACATGTGGAACAATTTTAGTCACAAGTGGGAGTACCTTACATAGGGTCCAGGACCTTTTCTGCCCCCCCCCCTGAAGCATAGCCCTGCATGGCACTCATATAACTCAGCCAGCATGCCTACATAAACCATTTTCTGCACAATAACCTACACAGGAACCATTAGTTAACCCAAGTGACCAGGCCATTTGCTATAAATTGCACACATCTGAAAGTTTGTGATAAACAAATATAATGACACATTAGTTTACTGACAACATCCTACCAGAATCAAACTTGATTCCTTCCAATGGAAATATTTCGACAGGTATGTAACACAAAGTGGAAACCAACTGAATACTAGAGTGTCTATCTTCTAGTCTAGAGAACTTTTCATTATTAGAATACATTTTTTGTATCCCTTTTTTTCCCCTCTTTTTCTTCTTTTCTGTTTCTCTTTGTTATATGTTTTGAGTTAGGTGATATGTAATCAAAAAATGGATACAGCTCCTGATTGATAAGACCTGTAGTCTGCTGGGCGGAGCACCTCCTGGACTGGTACTTCAATATGATTGTTATTTTTGCTTCGTTTTCCTTTGTCTGAATCAAAGTCCAATGAGTCCGTTTGGGATATCTGTGTGCACTCCCTATGTATGCTAAAATGTGTCTGATAAATAAAGATTGAAAAAAAAATGAATACATTTTCTAAAAGATGCTTTGAACTGGGAATTAATTTGTGTTTGAAAATGAGTTGGAGAATATATAAAGTTTTTTAATTAAGTTGCATTGCCCTTGTCAATTCTCAGTATCTAGAAAATACCCCAAAGGTTCAAAGATGTCTCTAAACAGTGAAATTACCTAAAAAGAACAGAATCAGATCAAAAAGTTCATGGACCTTGCACTGAAAATATTCATAGTCCACTCTCTTGTATTGGAGCCCTTATCGATAGCGAGGTGAAGTCAGGAAACTGCAGCTTACCTGTGACAGCTCCTAGTCAGAATAAGCATCTGGAGTTTGCCCGAAGTAGGGGGTGTGGGTCTGGGAGGTGAAATAGGGGTCCTGTAATTGGACATGGGCTTGAAACTAGATTTCGATAAGCCCCTGTTTTAATATACTTCTGAAAAATGCACAAAGTCTACTAAATTATTACGGAAACTGCAAGCTTGCATTCTATGTAATACATAGTATAAAATGCCCATACTTCATTGTGGATCAGTACAAAATATTGTTTGAGCGATTGCATTGACTGAAAAATTGACAAATCATAGGACAAAATTACCAAGCTGGAGAATTAAGCAAACTGAGCAATCGTGTATCAGTCCAGTAATAATCCACAATTCCAGGTTTAGTAAAAAATATGCACTGAATAAACAACATGCACTCAGACAGTTAAACAAGCAGAAGAATAGTGCTCCGTTGACACGTCTTGGTCTATTGTCAATTCATAGAGAGATCATGCTCAAGTATGCGCTCTACATCACCCTTTTTATTGGCAGCAAGTGTCAGTTTTGAATGACAGACGAGTAGATAAATACAATTCTTCTCAGCAACAGCAGTTACATGACATCCGAGTACAGACAAGCAAGTTCACAATGTAGATGTACATCTCTCTTGTCTATTTCTGTCTGTATTGTTCGGCTGCTGCAATTTACTGAAATCCTTCACTTGTTCTCGTCATGGAGTAATGAAAGCTTATTAGCTGCTTATTTTTAAATAAAGGTGGACGTGCCGACTGAATTAGGGAGGTATTCTTTTTATAATTCTTAAAGGGATAATATATTTTTTACAATGCAAAGAAAAGAACATTTATGTAATAATAATATACATACAATAACAATGGCGTGTGTACAATTTAATTTCCAATATATTGTACCAAATGTATTGGATCTCCAGATACAGTTGGGTCACCAAATCTGCCTTCCAATTTTACTCTGATCAATCCATGTTGTGGGACCGCCTTGGAGCAAGCCACGTCGAACAAGAAGGCGGGGCACCCATGAAGACGGAGCACCCATGATGACGTCCGAATGGTGCTCCGCCTTCATGTTCAACGTGGCTTGCTCCAAGGGGGTCACACAACATAGGTTGATCAGAGTAAAAGTGGAAGGCAGATTTGGTGACCCAACTGTATCTGGAGATCCAAAACATTTGGTACAATATATTGGAAATTAAATTGTACACACGGTATTGCACCATTGTTATTATTTGTATATTATTAGTATCTCAGGGCTTTAAGGTGCCCTTTTACTTTGTGCGGCAGTGGACTGAGGATTCCGACACAAATATTATTGTTCATTTATATAATAAACCAGATAAGGTAAAGAAGATGCTATTCGGCTCCATTTCGGTAATTAATATTGTTGCTAATTAGCTAAACAGATGATCATAAAAGTTAACGTTATACTTCAGACCAACTATTAACTAAACAAACCCTTGTTGCTGACGTTCAGTGTGTCATGTTTACAAATTGACAAAAGGCATCTTCTCATCCAGTGAGACTTACAGCTCTATTGAAAGAAAGGTGAAAATCAGGAGAACTGGCAGAAGAAAAGAACAATCTAGACCAAATAGCTGATTTGGAAAGTGAGAATTTTTCTGGTTTGGCTATTTTGACCTACAATTTGTATTTCTCCTCAGTTTCACCTTTTTTTTTTTGAGAAAGGAATTTACCGGGAAGGATACATTGAGATTTCTTTCGTTTTCAATTATGTCCTGGGTGGCGAGTATGTACCGTTAGGTGTCTTGCCCAAGGACACTTACTGGAGCGGTGCTCTTGCCGGGATCGAACCTGTGTCTCCACAGTCTCTCTCCACAGTTATAGAGCAATGATGTTACCTCTACTCCACCCAGCCGGCACTACCACCTTTTTTTGAGTAAAACTGACAGTCTGGTATCTCATGTGTTATGGGACAGGACCTGTAGAGAACGCTACAGGTCTATTCACTGAAAGGTGAAACTCAGGAGAATTGGCAGGAGAAGAGAACAATCTAGACCAAAGTTTCACCTTTAGTGAATAGACCTGTTAAAGTCTCACGGGATCTTCCAAAGATCACATTTGTATGTGTGAGAGTATGTGTCAGATGCTCCTCGCATTGCAGAAGAAAGAAATTGGAGGAAGATATAGAATTAAATCCATAGCTTAGTATTTTCTACTCCTTCAGATGTCACCAATGGACGTTACCTCAACTTAAGGTAACTTAACGGAGGAGAAGCTCTTTTTGTACTATATGTTCTTTTTATTACACGTGTGCATTTGGATGAATCCTGATTACTTTCTTATTTTTTGTTTACAACATGACACTGCCAGTTCACACTCAGCAGCAGTCTATGTTCCTTGTAGAACCTCACCAAGCAGTTCTCTGGGTGCACAAAGTTTGGAATGAGATGAAGCTGTAGGCTGTGACAGGTAACAATGATCAAATTAGAGCTGAAACAAATAATCAATTAATTGACAACTAATCGATAATGACAATAGTTGACAACTATTTTCATTATCGATTAATCGACTGTCGATTAGTCAATTTGTGTACAGCACACACTGTTTAGAGTCAGACAGAGTTAAATGTTATAACCTCAGATTCTGCTGCGTCCTGTGCCACCACCTCAACCTGCCTGCCACCCCCTTTCTCGTCTGAAGTTGCCATTCTCTCCCTTTGGTCCGGTCCCTTCCCACAAACTCCCTCCCACACTCAGGTCCGGTCTTTTGCCCAAACCCACTCACTCTCACACTCGGGTCAAGTCCCTTGCCCGAATTAACTCCCTCCCACCTCCGGACCCTGCATCCGATCAGTTCATCAAATTATTGTAAAGGGACACTCTAATAAGCTAAAGTGGTCAGGCTGTGTGGAGTGCCCCCCCCTTCTCACCCTGCTTTCGTGCTGACATCATCAGGTCTATCTGAGCGCTTGTAGCAGCATTTTTTTGGGGAGAAAGCAGTCATTAGCTTAAGCTGCGTATGCAGCATCAATCCCTCATTGTAACCAGGTGCTAGCGTACCTTGTGTGCGAAAAGTATGCAATTTGCACATGTACTTACAAACGTTATTTACAATACACAAATTGCTTACGATAAAAAGGAAGGGATGAGGTGGGGTTGACATTTTTACATAATGTTCCTTATAAGGAAAAAAAAATTCAATTTTTCTGTTATCCGATGAATCGATTAATCGAAAAAATAATTGGCCAACTAATCGATTACGAAAATAATCGTTAGTTGCAGCACTAGATCAATTTGAGCGTATCAATAATTAAATTGAGCTCTGAATTTACAAAAAGAAGTGGACAATCTACTAAAAGATGCACATGATTAGGTGCTGAATTAAAGCATGTGCATGATTTGTTTTTTTATTCCGGATCTCCGATGTATCGATTCAGTCAAAATCCAAAACAGAAATAATTCAGTTTTGCTGAAATTAGTCTAAGTTTATTTTTTTCCACCGAATTGATTCATCCAAGCTGAACATCTTTGCAAAGCACACATTTACTTTTTATCTATTACTCCAAGGACTATAAGCTGATGAGACATAGGACACATTCAAGACATCTCCAGTCCTTTTAACATTCTTTAACCCCTTCCCGACCGCTGACGTACCCTGTACGTCCTGTGTTCGGGTCTCCCTTAGACCCGATGACGTACAGGGTACGTCAGCGGCGCCAAATCCCCCTCCCGCCCGATACTCACCTCCCTCGTCGGATCCCACGCCGATCTGACAGGGAGGAAGCCTGCCCATGTGATTTACATGGGCAGGTGAGGCTGATGACGTCGCCACGCTGCGTGGTGACGTCATCAGAAGGTGCCCCCATGTGTTTCAATGGAGGGGAGGGGGGCTCCTTCGGAGCCCTCTATCTCCCCAACCATTGAAGCTAGGGAGATGCCGTTTGCACCGCTGGAGAGGGGAGAGCCTCCCCTTCCAGCGGTGTATGGCATTAACCATTTCGCCGCCGGATCACGTTGCGGCGCCAATTGGCGCCAAAACGCGATTCAAACCTGGAGGGGGCTGACATCTTGGATGTCAGCCAAGCCTCCAGGTCCCCCCCCCACCCACTGACAACCTCACCATATGTGTGAGGATGTCAGTGGGCCAGTTAACCCTCTAGCTGCCATGTAGAGATAAGGGGATCCTAAGGATCCCTTTATCTCCCGATCCATGGCAGCTAGATGGTCATATTTGCCATCACTTGAAAGGCCTGATTATGGCCTTTCAAATGATACAAACATGACCAGGTTTGGTTTTAAAAAAAAATGTAAAAAAATATTAAATAAAAAAAAATAATAAAAAAATTAAATAAAATAAAAAGATGGTTTTTTTTTTAAAGTTTTTTTTTGTCTGGGGGAGTTTAATTAAATAGGACCTAGGCTGTCATCTAAAAATAATTAGCACAAAATGGTCAGAATGAGCGCAGCGCACATAGGTGAACTGGCTCAGCAGTGAAAGGGTTAAAAGGTAAAAACATGTAAAAATTGGGTATTTCTATTCTCGGGATAAAATTTGGAAACTATTTAGCCGGGGTCTTTATTGGTGGTTATAGCTTTAGGGATTAAATTACGAAAAAGTGTGTTTTTACCATTTTTTTCATCATATTTCATATTTTTTTTATATTAAATTATTGGATATGATGGAAATAATGGTATTTCTAGAAAGTCCATTTAATGGCGGGAAAAAGGGTGTATAATATGTGTGGGTTGAATAAACGAGTAAGAGGAAAATTTGATCTAAACACGAGCAGCGCAGAAACGTAAAAACAGCAGCGGTCACTAAAGGACGGATTTGTGTAAAACCGCCCGGTCACTAAGGGGTTAATTTGACCAGTGGCATAATATTTTGTATTAATATGGGTATCGCAGGATGAATTTACTGATCAATGAGTAGTGTTGGTTTCAGAGCCAACCTCCATTATTCATTCTGAAAGTACAATGCCTTCTTGGAAATAATCACACATTCCATTGACAATAGAATTATTTTCAAGCAATTCTACTCATTTCTTTAGTGACCACCATCTCTTTTGTCATTACAAATGTGTATTTTTGTACCAGGGTTTAAAAATAGCTATGAGACCCACGTTCTTTCTAGATGAAGATGAAGAGTAAAAGTATTTTACAGGTAACCGCACAGTCCATAAATCCTGTGATATATAAACTACATCAAACTATTTGTCAATTACCAGGGCAACATGGATTCCGTTTTATGTTAGGACATATAAGACATAGAGGTTGATAATGTTTTCATCTAAATTACTTGGGACCAGAAATATTAGGGATTTCATATATTTAGAATTTTGAAATCTTTGATATTTTATTGGGAATGGGACTCATGTCTAAACACAAAATTCATTTCTATTTCATATAAACCATATTCTCAAAGCCTGGAGGTAATTTTATACAATATTTTTTAACAAATTTGCCCCCCTTTATATGAAATCATGTTAGTCTTTTCAATCGGTGGCATCACGCCAGCATAGGTTTTTGGATTTTGGAGCATTTTGGATTTCAGATTTTTTTGTAAGAGATACTCAACTCCAAAAATGTGTTGGCTTGCATTACAGGGTATGGAAACGGATGTCACAACTAACATCTACTCACATACTGTATACATACACCTGATGGAAATCTACTCGCAGTAAATTTGAGGTCTCCTCTAGGATCAATAAAAAAAGAGAAAGGAAGATGCACTCAGAGAATTTCCACAAATAGAGATTTCCACAAATAATATGTAATAAGTGATGCTATCTCCGTTTATCATCTAAACAAAGGACTGCAATAACCTTAGAAATACACTAACTTCTAGTTGTCTACTAAAATATTCCCTTAGAAAATGTAAAGTTCATGTCTACGCTTAGTAAGTAAGAGCACCATGTTGTGAAGGTCAGTCTTGTGGTTTTACCGTTGATCGTCCATCATAATCGACCGGAAGCTTGCCACCCATCATGGGGGTTATTCAGAGAGCACAGAAATGTCGCTGTCATTTCGGTGCTCTCTCTCGTTCCCCACACTTCCCTGCACTTCGGGGAATCAAAGTTCCCCACCCTAACTGCAGGGTCACCAAAGTGCAGGGAAAACCCGCCGAACACCTGCCGAAAACTCACCGAAACCCGACCTGCACAAAACACGCCGAACACGTCAGAAAAAGCAGATGAGCCGCTGATCACAGCGCAGACGGAAAAAGCCGACCAGCTGACAAACGGGTAAAACAGCAAACAAACAATATGCTTGAAAGTGTCAAAATTGAAACGCTGTTTGCTAAAAAACTACTCAATGAAAATGCCTGGAATTTACTTATAAGATCCTATGAATGATAATAAAAAGGTCTGTTACAGAAAAAATAAAAACCGCTTTTAAAAAAAAATCAAAAAAGAATTGCCCAAAAAATTCAGAAAAATGCCTAAGAGATCCTGAAAAAAATCAATAAATAAAGAGACTTTTTACTGCAGATTAACATAATAAATAGTTTATTAGATATTGTATAAAAACAGGAATATTTTTAACATTGTTGAGGTTCGCCTGAATAAACCTGCCGAATGAAACCACCGAACAACAGGGCACTTCAGCAACTTTTCACTGCTGTTTGGTGTTCTCTGAATAGGTTAACCATTACTTCTCTATGGGGACCATCACTGACTTCGAACAGGCACTGTACGTGCAGGCAATTTGCTAAAATTTGGTGAACTGCCTGTTCTCTGAATGGCCCTGAAATGTCACCGTACAGGGAAATTCCCTGTTCGGTGACATTTCGGGGCCACATTGGCTCTCTCTGAATAACCCTGCATATGTTTTGGGACTGAATGCAGTGTGTTTAAAGATGGCTTGTCAAGCCACTTTGGTATCCACCAGAGGCAGTTTACCAAATGCTTGGTGGATAATAAAACCATATACATAAAATTGTCACATGATGTTAAATTGGATTAAGAGCTTATATGCAAATTCTCTCAATACCTATAACATATTCCAAAACAAATAGCAACATCTCCTTCAACTATAAAGAGGAAGAACAGGAACAAAAATAGAAGACCCAAGGGCATGAGGTATATTACAGGTTTTGCTGTTTTTGCCATTATGAACTATGACATCTGCCAAATCACCAGTGTTAAAGCACAGAGATGTACGTTATGAATATGACTAGTGAGCCTGGTACAAACACGATTTTAATTCACGGAAAAAAGAGGTAGAATATAAAGGATAAAGGCAGAATAAAATATTTATATGCAATGTTAATTACAAACACAAATTGCTATCGAACCACAGTGATTCGAAAATGTTCCCCGGTTTCACAGCCTCCAGGTATTTTTACATTTCTTTTCAGTATAACATCTTTAAAAAAAAATGGACTTTAATTATGCCGCCAGTAGCTGGCAATTTTCTAAACTGTGATCTTACGCGTTTACCTTCAGGGGTTTCCGGTTTTAATTTAGAAGAGCAGAACATCTGCTAACATTAAGGATACTCGCTTTGGAAATAGCGTCGAACAAAGCCAAAAATGATCCAGATGGAAATCGCCACACCATTAACAACAGAAATGAGCTAGTGACACTAGTGGTATTTATATACGTCTGTCATCCATAATCCACCTTATTTAAAACGGGGATGACAAAATAACATTCTTTGAGTCGCCAAAAACCTGGCCAGAAATTACATTCACACATCGGTAGCAGATTCCACATGTGAGAGATTGAAGGATGCAGCTCCCGGAGTGAAGCACTGTGTGCTCTGTCAAGTGAGACACTAAAATGAGGAAATTCTGTAGAACTGACGATAAACTTGGCAAATCTATGCTAAAATACCATCAAATTAGTTTTATTCATCGACTCTAGTAGCCTACGCTATGAAAGAAATTGTTCATTCAATGAACCTCACTGTTTAGTGAACTGATTGTATTTATACATTATAATAAAAGATAATTTAAAAATAAAAAAAACAGCTAATACAATTTTAAACTATAAAGAAATGCAGAAATGTAATGGTTGGGTGCAGAAAAACTCAGCGTTTGACAAAATTAAGCAAGTGAACACTTTACAAGTAATCCGAACATTATTTTCACACGTACGTTTATACTACGCCATCACCAAATAAACATATATATATTTGAATATATAATAGTTAAAAAAAATATAATAAAAACAAATATATATTAATCTTAACTAAAGTAAATATGTGGAAATTACTTCTTGGATATCCAGTGCATGTCTGCTTTTAATTCTTCGCTATCTCTGATCTGTCATGGAATATTTGCGATTTTTCCATTAAATCTACAAGTAGGTACATTTCTTAATCATTTTCCCGGCACAATGACTATTTACAGATTGCAAGATGGGATTCTACCATGACATACGCAGGAGTATCCCTTTAGCGGTCCCCTAAGCTCCCTTATCTGTCAACCAGCTAAAGTACCAGGCATAGCATTCCTAATCAGATCCATCAGAATTCTGTAAATATTGACTGGTCCATTTTTATTCACCTCTTCTAAACCTGCACCTGAATAATTTTCATTATGTTTAATGATAAAGTTCTAAAGATATAACTGATTCTCCTCTTACCTCCCATCGAGCGCTGATTCTGCCTCTCTCGCTTTTAATGCCAAAATGGTACAGGCTGGATAAAAGACAAGAGGACAATCACACAGAACAATACATTATTTTTTTAACAATTTCATCACCGGATAGATTAAATAATCATGTTGAATTATTCATTTAATATCTACAAAAGGTGAAAACGCGAGCCACTTATACGGCAAAGTCTAGCAACTCTGCATTTTATGTCATGGTGTCAGCAGCCTTGTGTCTCGTGATAGATATATTCCGCATTCATTAGAAACTGTTGTTTTGCCCTTTGGAACAATAGTAAATGTGGTTTTGTATAGGAATTGATCTGGTAGCTTATATAATGCTTTCACAACACTAAGCATACACTGCTCAGGCCAATCCACGGGTCAAGATTCAGGATGGAATCTGTAGGCTTGAATTACAATGTACAAACAAACTGATAATCGTTCAGGGGAATCAATATCTATTCAAAATAAAATATAAACAGAAATGGCGACTTGGGGTGAGAAGTGATTATATGGCTACAAAAGGATTGGTGTAACTTCAGCAACATTACATGATTGTTTATTTTAAGAAAACGTGCTTATTTAATAATAAATGGTGTGTATGTTTTGTATAAAAAAAAAGAACAGAACAGAAAATGAAAGAAATATAGAATTTATGGTGAGTAAAAAAAAACATAACTTCACTAAGCACCAAGAGTTCAGTGCATAAAACTTTGGCGCAGTTCGGTGCACTTCGGCATTTAAATTTTGCCTACACTATGGTGAATTCACTATACACCGGATATTCACCGGATGGTTATCGTACTGCGCCAAAGATGGAGTCGTCAAAGCCTCATGAAAAGTTAGAGCACAACGCCGAAGAGCACCAAAAAGCACCAAAGTGGCCATGGCAAAATCCACCGAACTGCAAAGAAGCAAAAAAAAAAAATGAACTATTCTCTTAACCCTTTCGCTGCTGAGGCTTTTCCCGCCTCTGTGCTGAGGTCATTTTTACCGGTTTTGCTCATCATGTTTAAACGTGTTTTGAAGGCTTATTTTAGTATATGACCTAGACATATTATATATCGTTCTTTCCGTCAGACTCGGTAGATTCATAATATGTCATTATTATATGTATACGTTATGTCATGTCTGTATATTATAACAAAAAATGCAATAAAATATGCATTTTCAATAATTTACAACGTGTAAAGTGTTTTTTTTTCACATTTTAACATGCGAGCAATTGCGGTTATATTTTGTATGGGGTGCGCGTGTTAAAAAAATTAGAGATGGGGTCTCGTTACCTTTTTGTTTTGGGGAAAATTACGTGATTTTTAACAAACGCACCGCATACAAAAATCGTTAGTGCAGCATCATTGTTCACATTATAATTGAAATGGGAAGAATATTGCTGCATTAACGAACAGTGGCAGTTAGGGGTTAACTCTAGGACTGGCGTCATCGTGCTATGCACGATGACGCCAGTCCTCAGGGGGAGTTCCCGGAGGCTTGGCCGACATCCAAGATGTCGGCCAGCTCCGGGAAAGGATCGCGAACCGGCGCTTTTCAGCACCGATTCGCGATCCAGCTCCCCAGGGGTTAATGCCAGGAACCATTTGGAAGGCAGGCTGTGCCCTTCCAAATGGTGCCTGGGTTAACCCCCGCAACACAGCCGATCGAGAGGGAGAGAGGTCCGAAGGACCTCCCCCCCTCCCTTTCAGGCGCCTCCTCCGCACATGCGGGGGGGGCGCCTGAATTAGGTGTCATCGCGCTGCCGCGATGACACCTAATTTCAGCGGCTGCGGTTCCGGATGCTGGGCTGACATCGAGGATGTCAGCCCGCACCGGAGGGGCCAGCGATCGGTCGGAACCCGGCCGAACGCTGACCCCAATGGGAGGACGCGCTCAGCGCGTCCTCCGCATACCAGCAGTAATGCGGAGGACGCGCTGAGCACGTCCTCCGCATTGAAGTGGTTAATAAATATTTAACCCAATTAAAATATATCAAAATGTGTCTAAATAATAAAAAAGTCCTTTAAAAAATAATAAAAAGGTCTGTTACAGAATTAAAAAAAAGTATTTAAAAAAAAAAAAATCGGTAATTTTTTTACAAAAAGGTGTTCTAAAAATTAAAAAAATAAAAAGGCGTTTTGCTCAAATGAAAGAATAAACTTTTTTCAAACAATATTACTTTTTTACATTGAAACCTTTTCCAAATTTAAACCTGTTGAGCTGAATCACCAAAAATCAGCGCATTTCGCCGTCATTTTGGTGAAGTTCAGCTTTCTTTGAGTAGACGAATCATTACTTCTCTATGAGACAATTTCACTGCCACGAACACCTCTGAAAGGCGGCGAACTGCAGCGAACTGCATAGTATTTCTTTGTCTATTTCCCAGTATGGAGAATTGACAGCTTTGTGAATAGAAGTACTGCCCTGAAATTGCAACATATTGTGAAATTCTCTGGTCCGTGCACTTCGATGGCAAGTTCAGTGCTTTGTAAATAATCCCTATAGAATTTCTCCACTTTTTTATATTTTTTTTACAATTTTTATGCCACACTATTATATTATTATAGCTATAGTTGATTTAATTTAAATGGTTTAATTTTGAGTAGTTGATCTACATAATTTCGAAGAAGCAGTAATTATAAACTCCGTGTAGCTTAACCCTGGCGGTATTCCCGAGTGTGACTCGGGGTTAAATTTCACTACTGCGAACGGTAACCCCGAGCCACACTCGGGCTGGATGTTTACCCACCTCCTCCTGGCTCCCTCGCTGTCCCCGCAGTGTGATCGCAGCGAGCTGCTTCCTGGATGGCTCCCTGCGAGTCACATGATGCAGAGGGGCTGGACCGCAGCAAATTTCATTCACAAAACTCACTGAATACAAATGGAAATGTTTATGAACGGCCACTAGGTGGCAGTACAGGATAAGAAATAGACCATACATCGTCTCACCCTTGTTCTCTGACAGATTTCAGTGTTTTTTGTTGTATTTTATTGAATATCATTTATTTGCATTATTTTGGATAATTATTTTTGGGATAATAAATTATTATTTCGTGTTTCAAACTTTATCGGACTCCGTGTATTTACTATTTTTTTTAAATTAATTAATTAATTAATTTATAAAGGATTTTACCAGTAAGAACTCTTGATTTCACGGATTTCAGTGCGTGATTCCAAATTATTACAGGCTAACTATGTACAAAAACACGTTTCCTTTGAAAAAAAATTGATACGCTTTTAGACACAAAATTTTGAAAAAATTAGAACGCCACGGAGGTTAATGGTATGGTACACATGTAAGCCTAAAAATAATTAAAATTAGTTTTATATATTTAATTTAAACATTAAAAAATATAAACTGGAATAATATACTATTAACGCCAGAAAACCCTCTGTTAGAAAGCTGGTGGAAAAATGCAACCTAGAAAATAGATGAATCCAACATTTCTTTTAAACGCTTCTATTCATTCAGCTCGACTGTTTGGGTCGTTATATTGAAGTCCCTTCGGAATTCTCCACCAATTTACCTGTAGTGAATAGACCCATCTGTGATTTGCTTGTGTTTTCTTGAAACATATTGCTCCATGTATTCTGGGAGTTATAAAAAAAAAACTCCTGAAAGTCAATATTAGGTTTTATAGGTTATATCTTGAGGAAAGTAGCACCTTTGGCCTAGATTCAAAGACTTTACTATTAAAATGAATGTTTTTTTGGACAATTTGATGCTAAACATACACTGGATATAAAGAGAATACACACCATTATAAAACAGGGTTTGAAAGTAGGTAAAGACAAAAATAGCAGCAATGTAAATGTCAGACCTTATCCATCTGTAATGCGATCTTCCAATGTACAAAAATCCAAAGAGAAAAAAAAGTTAACCCCTTCACTACCGTGACACAAGATCAGCAGTAACAGACAAAGCCGCCGAAAATCATGTTAACATGATCTGTGATTATGCTGTATCATTGCAAATGACATTTGTCTATTAGAAACCAATTTTGTTTGCATTTGGGATCCAGAAGGTTCTCCCAAGTTTTAGTACTGTGGACATGATGCCAGAGATGCTATAACTTTTTAAAACAGCTGAGGAATGTCTCTAATGGACTTTTCCCAGGATGATCCTGCATAGAGCACTTAGCTGTAGTAGCTACGTTTACCCAGCAGATGGCACCATTTGCCTGTCACATAGATTATTACAGTAAAAAATACATTAGGAATATTCCTAAATATTTGTTACTTTCTAATTTATTAAAACACAATACACCCCCTATAACCTTAGCTAAACATCCCCCATCCACCTCAATAACTGTTAAATACGGTAGATTAGGTAAACCTCAGCAGTAAAGGAAAATATTTGCACAATACACAACGACCAGGAAACCATTATTACTTATGTTACCTTTATGCTAAATTCACCTCTATGTTGTATGTTGTATGTTGTTTCAGACATCTCATTTTGTGATTTTGGTTGCTTGTGTGTCGAAAAGTGGTACAGTATGTAGCTCATACAGCTTTTTTGAGGCATGTATGTAAATTTTGCTTGCATATATATATTGTTCTTGTTCGGGGGGTCTCATTCTCGATTGCAGACACAAACCTCTGTCCTCCTTGATCCACCAATGGGTAAAACACACATTCCATGGGTGTTTTTGCACAATGGGAATCAGTTCGGTGCCGAAATTCGCTAAGGTGTGAATTTGTTTTGTGATGGGGCTGGCCTTGCCGTCAATTGAAATGGTGATGTAGCCTGTTTTTTGTGGCCTTGCATGTTTTTCTGCACTTTTCAATTTTTGTGTGTGCGTGTTTGCAAACTTGATTATTATTTCTTTTGTAAAATCACATTAATGACAGAAAAAAATCAGGCATTGACATTGTTGTTATTTATGTCTTTACATTTCAAACACCTGCAATTTCATCAGGGCTTGTAGACGTTTTATATCCACTGTAGTACCTAGTACACTGCCAGTTGCCCTGGTTTTAAAATGATGAATTATCCCCGATGTGCAGCTCCATTACCCATGATACACTTATTCCATGACCCACATTATTAAATATTGACATCACCTTCATATAATTATATTATTACTGTACCCTGCAATTACCAAATCATATACATTATAAAGGAATTATTAGATTTGAACCAGCATTGATTTTGCTGTAAGCAATTGTAGTTTCTAACACAATAACGGGTAATGTGATTTTCTCTTTACGCTGAAAGGAGATTGTGTTCCTAGTGGATAAAATATATATTGTATTCAAATGATTATATGCTATGAGCAGGGCCTATTATACCTCTAGTGTCTTATTTTGCTTTTTGGAATCATATAGTCTTATGTCCCCATTTCATATTTTAAAGAAGTGAAATCATTGCTGTTAAATATATTAGTATTAAAGTGAAAAAGAAGCACAATAAAATATACAGCATATCAACTACTATTCAGTACTCCTGACAATCCTTTGGGCTAAAAAAATGCATTGGGTGCATTGCAGCATTTATAGGAAGGTGTCACGTTCCTCCCTTATATATGTCTGATCCCTGTACGCAAAACAACTACCCTACACTGCCGATCCTTTGAATGGTTGGTATGTCCACCTATAATTAGAATCGGAGGGGTACCTAACCAGAACAACAGACCAAGGGATAATCCAATATGGAACGTCAGAGGAATGCCAAGGGTCGTTTACCAGAGCGGGTTATCAGGAATGCCAGGGGTCGAATACCAGAGTGGGTTATCAGGAATGCCACGGTTCATATCACCAGAGTAGAGTGCCAGCCAAGTGCCAGAGGTCGTATTTCCAAATCGGGTAGTCAAAGGAATGCCAGGGGTTAAAAGCCAGGAGAGGAGAGTCATACAAACCATAGTCGATCCATAGAGGAACCGATATCAGGTTTGCAACAAGCACTGAGAGGAATGAAACCACGTCAGGGCAGTGAGTGCTTCTCAGGCGTCTGGTTTTAACTCAGCGGGTGTCGCAACATCACGCCGTGCCCAGCCCATGGCCTTACCACATGGTCGCGTCCGTCTGATACTTCACTCGGCAGCCGGCATTGCAGTGTGTTCCTAATATAGTTCATCAATGACTTCCTGTTTTTTGACTTCAGGCTTTATATATTGAATTATCCTGTTTTTTCTGCTCACTGACCCTGGCTTCTCTGATAACCTGACTCTTTGTTACTGACCTCTGGTTATTCTTTGTGTTACCTGGCCATATAAGGACCGGTTCTAGTACGACCTATCTGTCTTGTCTGTAGTCACTCACCGTACAGGTAGCCAATAAATTCAACCTTTTTCTTTTTATCAGCACATCTTATTCAAAGTAGCAGACATTATAATTATATTCAATTTGTGTTGTGCACTGAAGTGTTTCATGACATAGATACTTGAGTATAACGCTAGATTTTGGTGACAAAAATTTACCTTAAAATTGAAGGGGTCGTGTAATATTCGAGACATCTGCATCGCGTGAAAAAAAACTTGCTCAGGGTTCCCATGTCTCCCGGAAGTTCCGGTACTCTCCCTGAAGTGAATGCGGGCTCTCTGATGATCGCAAACACTTCAGGAACTCCCGGATTCGAGAGAGGTGGGATCCGTCATCCACCAATAGCCAGCCTCACCCTTTTGTTGTCCCGTCCTGATGGTCACTGCAGATGCACTGCACGTTTCTCCTCACATTCTGAATGTCAGGAGCTCGTTCGGGGGGCTGGCTATCGGCGGACGATGCAGTCGATGAGCCTGCCTGCTGGAGCCGGAGGTCAGAAAACTACACCTCCCGGCATGCTGGCTATCAGTGAATGATTCACAGCGTTGGTCACCTCGCTCCACTGGACATCTTATTGCAAGTAAAGAAGATGGGTGGCCGGCGGCTTCATGCTTAGTAACAACTACAATCATTCTAGAGCAGCGCATCCTGGCCTGAGGGGGAGCCTGACTGTGTTAAGAGAACCTGGAAGGATTTTATTTGTTTACCAGTACAGTATACTTTTATAATTTTGCTCCTCATGTTATATTCGAGTCTTGAGTATGCTCTCATTTCCATAATAAATCTCTATCCCTTGCGTTATATTCGGGTCGCGCTATACTCAACTATCTACGGTATTTAGTTAAATCTGTAGTTTCTGATAAGATTAAATATATTCACGACACGTTTATACATATAAATATTTGTTTTTATTGATACATGTAGAGAAATGTATCTATTACTAACTGTACGTAAAACATAGTCGCGTTATTCACTGTCTTCATACATTTGCCCCGAAAGTGTTAATCAACACTAGATGAGATAAAACTAATGATTCTGTTCTCATATCATATTTCCTAAAACATAAATAGACTCAGCCATCTCCACTTGTATGTGTTACTCTTAACCACTATCATAGATGAGGATTCTGGGAAAAATGGACAGCAAGGCGGACACGGTTATTTCCTACTAGGACCACAAGGATAATAAGGGGAATTCTTCTTTTGGCAAGTCTAGCTTATGTTTCCGAGAACACACTTGTTTATCTCTAAATAGTTGAGACATCGTTCAAGATACTGTTGACCCCGGTAAAGTGAAGTATGTGACAAAGTGTCATTGCCAGGTTGCGCAATGAGAAACATAGTTTTGTGCCATGGGAAAGAGTGTTATATGCCAAGCATGTCAAACACCAGCAAAAACAAGGTTAAAGGGTAACAGTTGATTGAATGCAGGTTTTTGGGCATGTATATTGATAGCACGTCACATTTGGGTGATTGCCCTAGATAGGCCTCCATGTTATGAAGAATGTATAAAAAGCTTGTACTCATCAACACCATTTGTCATTCGGCTATATTGAATGACCCAATGCATTGTTGCGAATAAACCATATATATTATCATTGAAATCTACTCCGACTTGTGAGTGTCTTCTTCTGGAGAAGTGTAACGTGATACATGGTGACCCCTTGACGTTCTTCTTCATGGCTCTCTGATTCACTCCCTGCTCCTCTCGGCCTGCTGCAGGGGGGGGGGGGTGTTGCCGGCTTACTCCTCTTCAGGTGAGAACCATTGTTTTATTTTTGTTTTCACGGTAGCGAGGCCTGAGCGGGAGAGGGGAGCAGATAGAGGGAGGTGCTGCTCAATTATCATTGAAATCTACTCTGACTGGTGAGTGTCTTCTTCTGGAGAAGTGTAACGTGACATTTCCAACAGACTATATTTTGTGACTGTACTATGGTACTATTAAATATTATTTTGCCTCATCCTAATATTCAAAATTGTTAAGAATTTATTAAATTCTCTACATTGGAATTACTTTGTCCGCTTGATGTTCTTGTTATTAGTGCAGGGGCACACATACCATTCAATGTTAAGTGGAAATAACGAAAAATAGAAGCATCCAGAGAAATTGAACAGAAAAAAAAGACATAGCCTTTGAATGAACCCAACACTCATTTTTATCTGATCTTGCTCTGCTTCTCTTCCAGTTATTATGTCTCCTATTGTCCAGGACCCAATTTGTTTATACAGAAGGTTATTCAACGAGCGCCTGTGTTTACCATAGTTGCACCATCATCAAAGTAGTAAATATCACCATTGTTGCAGTGGCAACAAATGCCTGTGTTTCACAAAAGAAGGATCGAAATAGCAGCTTCAAATTGTAGCCATAGATTATTCAACTTATTTAACAACAACCCGGTATTGGGACTTTACCCTGAATGCCTGGCTATTTGAATAGTGTATGTTTTTGTATGAAGTTCCTGTTGTTTGATGTAGCTTTTTTCTCAACATTTCTAAACTCTCAGCAGCAGCACATCTTTCTTCAATCATAACATTCAGCACCCAGTAATTATATTAAAAACTATTCTGTCAGTATATGCACCTTGCAGAGGAGGTCAATGCAAACATATAATGGCATTGGCTTTACACATGTCAAGGGGCTATGCAAGGCACATTGTCTGTCAGAATTTAAATGTCTTGAAAAACTGTGCAGTAGAGGTGTGCATTAGTTTCATAACGAATCTCTATTCGTCTGAAAATTTGTTAATTCGTATTTCGGAAGTACTTCCAAAATAACGAATTTGTTTCATCCAAATTGAAACGAAAACGAAATGGTATATAACGAAATTGATTTGTTATTTTGTTTCACAAGCGAACCATTGATTGAATGATTGATTATTTTTTTTAGTGATCCGAATCGATTTCGAATCGATACCAAATTACAAAACGAATCAGTATTCAAACAAATTCTGTTTCAGATTAAATTATTTTCAAATGAAATATAACGAAACGAAAGAAATTTTTTCAGCTGTGCACACCTCTACTGTGTGAGCTAAAGAAAAGAAAAAAGTCAAAAGCCAAATATTTATCTTGCCTGATAAAGAAAATGGACTATGTAGTGTATGTATTTTAATAAGCAAAATAAAACAAAATTAATCATGGATTGATCGTGGTTTTAATTAAGGTTTGATCACGGTTTTGGTCAACTCCATCTTCAAACAAGTAATTGATATTTGGCATCAGCAGCCTTAATTAATATATGGAAATTACTGTAAACATCATAATTACAAAAGGGACCATGAAATACTTGCTTATTAACTTTGCAACATTCCCGTGAAACATCGTTAGTTAATCTAAAGTCTAGTAAGTGATTAAATATACTTTTTTTCAATCACTGTAGTTTTCCAGACCATAGCAATTATTCCCTAACAGGGTTATTCAAAGAGTCTGAGTGGGTTCGGGAGAGTTATTCAAAGAGGTCAATTCATAGAAATTCCGGCCGAATTCTGATGCTTTTTCATTCCCCGCACTTCGGGGAGTCAAATTCGCTGACCCTGCGTTGAATTCAGCAATGCAAGGAAAAGATGCCAAACGCATTAAAAAAACCGCCACAAAACTTCTGAAAAAACACCGGATTAATCCTATAAACCTCCAAAAAACCGCTGAACGCACCAGACGATCCGCCGCAAAACTGCCGAACGCATCCGAAAAAAGCCAGCGACCCACCGAACAGAGCGCCGACCAGCCAAATTTGGCAAACCATCTGCCTTTTGAATAGCTGAATGGCCACGAATTTTCATCGTACGGGAAATGTGTGCTAAGCTAATTTTTACCGTTTTACGCATCATGTTTAAATGCTATTTGAAGTCACGCTTTATTATATGACCCTGACAAATTGTATATCCTTTTAATCGGCAGACTTGGCAGATTCATAATATATAATTATTATATGTATACGTCATGCCCTGCCAGAATGCTATAACAAAAAATGTAAGAAAAATGAGAATTTTCAATAAAATTTCAATCATCTACGGCGTGTAAAGATTTTTTTTCACATTTTATCATCCGAGCCTTTGCGGTTATATATGCTATGGGGTACGCTTGTTAAAAAAATTAGAACTGGGAGCCCGTTACCTTATTTTTCTGATAAATTATGCGATTTTAGAAGAAAAAATAATCATAATTGTTAGTGCAGCATCATTGTTCACATAATAATTGAAATGTCATCGCGCCATGCAAGATGTGAGCCATCCAAGATGTCAGCCAGTTGCGGGACAAGGTCCGTGATCCGACGCTGAATGATGCTGGACCATGGACTGCCACTTCAGGGGTTAACGACAGGCCCCGATGAAAAGAGCATACTCTGCCTGTTCCATCCTTGTCTCTCTTTTAACTTAGGTCTGAAGGACCTCCCCCTGCTCCTTCCACGCGCTCTTCCGCAAGGGGGGTACGTGAAACTGACGTCATTGCGGCCGTTGCGATGATGTCAGTGCACTGGGAGGGTTATACATACGCAGTTCTGACTTCAAGGAAGTCAGATCTGTGTGGGACCCTGGACAGAGAGATGAGTATCGGCGGGAGGGGGGCTTGTGTGCGACAACATGGGGGGAACGTCCTTCATGCTCAAGTGCTTAAGTGCCAGTGGTTGCCAGTGTTCCACTGGGAACTTTCTCTTGTCACTCTTTGGATTTTAGTTTTGCAGGTATTTTCAGCACTTGCATACACTGGCACACTGAATAACCCCTTATGTTTTCTGAAAAAAGTAACATTTAAGAAAGTTCCATTATAGACAATTGGTCTCACTGCTACCTAAAGTACCAATGACATTTAGAAAAACCTTAAAAATGGGTGAAAGGGATTATAAAGCCTTTAGAGGGGTTTGAAAAACAGTCCATTCCTGTACATTTAATCACTACTAGGGTAGGACAGAGCAGCAATAAGGGTAGTATCAATTATATACAGTGAGTCCTTTGGATCATGTCCTGTAGTTAAACTGCTATGAAGAATATAGGTTTGTGGAATTACAAGGGATCCTCCTAGAATAAAGGAAGAGAGCACAACCTGAGTATCCATTAACAGAGACACATGTTAAAATTTACCAAATCAACCAATGGTGTTCCAAAGAGAAAAATATTTTGAAAATATGAGCTGTCCTTTTGACGGTCATAACATTAACTGAATTGTATTGCATCAGAGAAAGTATTAACAGTGCCATGTATTCTTCTAAAAGGGACACTCCAAACACAAGAAACACTACTGTCCCTGGATCCTTAAAAGGGACACTCTGACTTCTCAAAGTAAATTGAGAGATGGGATGTGATTATGAAGTGAGCTGACAGGCTTCTCTAAAGTATTGCATTTTTAGCAACATCAGAAGACTGTAGACAAGGGGAGAGGCGAATATGGAAAAGGAGGACTTCCATAAATAGCCCTTTGATCAGACATAGCTATAATAGTTGCATGGTGACAGTTTGCTGGCAAAGTTACCTTTAAGCCTGGAGGAGCATAATACAGTATATAGGTTAAAAAAAATCTTTTAAGTTGGCCACTGAACAGAAAATTAAAAAGCAATTAGATATGTGGCATGCGTCCCAGACCTATGGCTCATAATTTCATAATTAATGTGCTTGATGCAATTTTGTAATTCACCAATATCTCAACATACAGTTGATGACTTTATCATGAAAATTTGGTGCACGATTGTTGTAGGTTTTAACACATACATCGAGGGCCATATTACAATCTTCACGCTAAAACAGGGACACTAAGGAGGAAAACCTGCACCCTACACTCCAACCCCAGACCTGTCCCTGTACCCAGAAACCTCTCTTTGCACACTTAATCTGGCCCTGTACACCACCCCTGACCTATCCCTATACCACTGAATCTGTCACTGCGCTCTTAATGCTGGCTCTGCACCCCCCGAACCTGTTCCTGCACTCCAAAACCGGGCAATGCATTTCGAAGCATGCCTCCGTATCCCTAAACTGGTCTCTATTCCTCTAATTGTTTCACTGACCCCTAAACCTATTCTTATCCCATTTCTGTATTTACGATCTGCAACCTGCACTCCTAAACTGTCACCCCATTCCTGTCTCTGAACTCTAAACATTCCCCATCAAATATGTTCCTGTTTGTGCCCTCTTAAATTCCACTGTCCCTCCCAAAAACACGGTCCCTGAGGTTATGCGATTGGGTTGCTTCTAATGCAAAATTCCGTAGCCATGTTTGGTTTGTGAAAAGGTTAATAATCGTGCTCTATATCTGCTTAAAATACACAAAGAAAAAAGTGTCCTAATAAAAAAATAAATCTGTGAGATTAAACTGAACTAGAACCATTTTGCTGTCTGCATGTTAATGACGGAAAGCCTGCTGAGATCCGGACTAGAAAATGATTGTAATCTACATGTCAGATCGATTAAGCAAACACTCCGCTCAAAACAAACATACTAAAACTACTTCCTACTGATCAAAATACCTGTGCCGCTTCCCTTCATTTAATCAATATTATTACATACAGGCTCATATAATGTTAAGACGACACATCAAAACCATGTACCTTGAAAGGAAAACAGCTGGATATAAGATATACATACGAGATTGAAATGAAAGCTGAATGTGGTGCTGAATTACGAGGTATTTCTATAACATACGGAACAATTCTCTGACCATTTGCTGATAGGAAATCCAGATCAATTATATAGATAAATGTTAAACAAATCAGTGCATAAAATGATCTATTATTGTGTATGGAATAACATTTTAGCATTTTTTCTCCCCTGTTCCATTTATAACAATGCTTGTTATAGGTGGGTTGGAGGTATAAAGTCAATATTACATGAAGTAACGGTATTTTCAAGTCTCTGTTATTCATTTTGGTAACAATAGAATATGTCATGATGATCTAGAGCTGTGGTTCCCAACACCGGTCCTTAAGTTTCCCTAACGCTAGTTCCGAAGAGCTGGCACTAGCGTTAAAGTTACCACCAGCTCAGGAAGTGTAGGCTGCTGCAGAATCCGTTAACCATACTCACCTCTCTTTCTGGTGCGAGAATGGCGGCCCGGTGTGCTGCTTCTGGCCGCTGGGAGCAGACGGAGACTGGGGGAAGAAAGTCCTCCGTCTCCCTCTGCGATCATGCCGCCGACCAGCAGGATCTCGCAAGAGGCGAGATTCTGCCGGTCATATGACTCGACCTCACGATCCTCCATGGCGTCCTAGCGCTGCCCCCAACATCCGCGAGCTTAGCGATCGTTAAGGGGTAGGCTGCCGTACTTCGCACCTGCCCCACGATCTGCTGGGAAAACCGGGACACAAAAGGGGAAGCTAATTTTTCCCATTTGTGTCCTGGTTTGGGCGAGGGGCAGCTGAGACTCAGCTAACCAAATGAGTGACTAGCATCATTGGAGATGTAGTTCCAAAACATCTGGAGGGCCATGACTGCTGACCCTGACATAAATAATTCCCCCTTAAAACTTTTATATATAGAAATGACATAATTTATCCAAATGGTAAAATCTCAGACCATCAGTTTTGGTTTTGAAGCTTGGCTTAAGAACCATCCAAAACATGTTTTTTTATTGCGATAATTATAGTTTTGCATCTACAATTTATTTCAACCTTAATTTACGCTTTTAAAAAAAATAAAAAAATAAACCAATGATCAAATATTTAAAGAGGGAAAAAAGGAGGAGAAACTCAACTGAAATAACGTGATTCATTTCCTACTTCATCAACAAACCTTTGCGTTCTTCTGCACATCTAGATATCCTTTGACATCTGCTTGGGGGATTTTGTGATATCCATCAGATTTTTCTTAAGGATGGATTCCACGCTTCTGCTAATCAATTTCCATGCTTCTAAGATGTACCAAAAATCCATGACATATGAAAGCACATGTTTTCAAATCTGCAAAAAAAAACATTGAATGAAAATAGATATTGTAACATATGGCGTGGCAGTGATATAGAATAATGAAAGAAAACACAGCATGCACACAAAATGTACACTCACTATATGAATACATAGGTTTTCCAATCAATTCATCCAATCTGAAGTATTGTGCTTGTCTAAATAATAACAGATTTTCAAGTGGATTAAAATGACACTTTCTCAGACACTTTGATCACTTATAAAATGTACTATGTTGTCTTCCTTAGTTAGATGTTTTATTAATCAATACAATAATAACTATATAAGTTAATTGATGGAACTATGATTAAATTAGGACTCTTCATAAAAGGGGAACTATACCTCTACCTATCATGTTGGATGCTAAAAACTGTTCCGTGCTGTTATGTATTTTTTTTAAATACTACTATTATATTTATATATATAATCCACTTTATTCAGGCACAGCTGTAACCTACCATCTATGTAACGTGTCTGTAATGCTGTGAGAATTAATTCCTATGATAGCACAAGCTCTTCTTTATCATGGAAAGAATGCCTGCGCATCTGGGGAGACTAATATGGCATTTTCTTAGCTGATGTACTCTTGAGAAATCATGATGTTGACTGGATACCTCAGTTATATTGGGGTGATGAATAAGAAACTGTTTTATGTCTATTCCTCTTTTAACCCTACTAAGTGATTTTCCAAAAAACATTTTCAGAAACCAGTGTTTGTTTTTTGTTTGTAAAATGATCTTTAACTGTAAAGTAAGAAATATTTTAGCTTATACCTATTGTATTTCTTTCTGTAAATAACCTATTTTTGGCCAGTAGGTGGCGCCATCTACTGCCAAATTGAGTTAGAGGATTGAGCAGCTGGTCTATTTTCTTCTATTTCTCCCTGTATCGGCTGCTGGAAGGCTGATATTTCAGAGCTTTGAGCAGCTGATTTTACGGTTTTTAGCTTTTTGGGCATTATGCTCACAGAGCTAAAACTTTGGGGGCACCTTCTGTAGCCCAAAAACAAATGAAATTCAATTGCTCCAAACAAATATCATTTGCTTTTGGGCTGCAGATCAGCATACCGAGATATCTCAATTTCGGGGCACCAGATGAGGCCTTTGAAGCCTGAGATAGCTCGATATCGGTAGTGAAGGGCTAATTTGGATTATACTGTATTTAAATAGAATACTGGCTTTCATTGAATGCTCTCTTAATAATGAAGAGGAATTGCATAAACTACTATCTCATTTTCGGGAATCTATATATTAAGCATTAATTATCTCAGATACTTCCATTAATAAATTTATTTAACTAGCCCCTGTTTGGCGAGCTTAAATCCAATGCAATTGTCGTTTTTGATGTCAATGTCTTATTATTATGACTTCTAGTTACAATGTTAGAGAATTTATTAGTTAGGAAAATAGAATAGTGTGTATCACACACACACACACACACACACACACACGTGCATTTCGTGAACAGGTGCATAGAACAGGCTGACTTTGTTTATAGATCACCTACATTTTTGAGATTAAGAGAGACACTTGTCGGAAGTAGATTGCTAAAGTACAGCAAAGACTGAAATGAGAGACCTTTGTTCCTTTTCAAAATTCCATGGTGCAAAGGGCGGCCATTTTTAGTTGTTGCCATGTATCTATAGGCAAACTGGTGTAGTAAAGAAGGACATTAAATGGCATGACTAGGACAGGAAGGGGCAGAGGCCAGATAATTGGTCCCATGCATCTAGTAAACATGAGGCTAGCTATGGGGGGGATTGAGACAATCGGTGGAGGTGTTGAGGACACAATACAGCAGAAGGTCATTGTAGCATATAGGGCATATGCCCAGCATGCCCTATGGCCAGCATAAGACTGCATACACCTAGCTTTTAATATTTTTTATCCCTTACATCTAGGATTGGGCGAAGTCCTTGATTCTCATTAATAATTCGAGCTTGAGCTTAATTTTACTTTTATGAAAAGCAAGTAATCTAGACTTTTTAATTGGCAGAGCCAAGTCGACAGGTTCTTAAAGCCATTGTTGTGCAAACAAAATAAATATAAAAGACATTTTAAATACATCATAAGCTAAGCTTAATTCTTGTTTTTATTTTTAAATATTTCGCAGAAGTCTTACAAATATCAATCTTCCCTCCTTACTACTTCAAAAGTAAGGTAGGGCTGGCCCGACCATGGTGCAGAGTGGAGCAGCGGCGCCAGGCGGCAGAAATTCTGGGGCGGCAAATTTTAGCCACCGGCGTTGCTGCACTATTTTGTTTATCGGCGCCGGCATCTACTTTTGTGGCACCCTGCAGCCTGAGGAGGATCCGCCCACACGCGCCGTAATCCTGCATTTACATGCCTGGCATAGCTGGCCTCATGTGTGTGGGCAGATCCTCCAGACTGTGGGAACTTCTCTCCTCTCACAGGGTCCCGGCTGGGGTATGTGAAGCAAACACTGCTGGGGTATGTGAAACAGACACTGCTGGGGTATGTGAAACTCACTCTGCTGGGTTATGTGAAACACTGCTATGTATATAAAATTCTGGGCTCTGCTGGGTATATAAAATTCTGGGCTCTGCTGGGTATATAAAATTCTGTGAGTTTAACTTACTATTAGCAGTACAACTATGAGTATAAAAATTTAAATCTAACACTATGCAGCGCTGTTGTTTACTGGCACCCGGTTGTCTGATTTACTAGCTCAGTTATACATTTATACACACCTCACATTACTGTATTACAGAGCTCTACAGCAATAAAATTCTAATGTACGGTGTATATCAGTGTTTGAATTTTATTGCTGTGGCGCACTTTGATACACTCATACACACTACGTGTTTTTTTTTGGGGGGGCACCATTTCATCCTTCGGTCCAGGCAGCACAATGTCTTGGGCCGACCCTGAGGTGAAGTATCATATGTGTTTTAGAAATATTATGGAGCATCTCAAAATGTTGTGTTTCTTTATGCGTGAATCTTGCCCAGGCATGCCTGTGGCTGATTGTCTACATGATGATAATAATTACAAGCCCTCAATTACAGGACCAGGCAAAAGAAACACGGAATAATGTAAACACAGAGACATTGCAGCTGAACCCTGCAAAATGAGTCAACATGTCATGAATTAAACATGCAAACTTTTAAAGAAAGGCACAAAACAAATGTAACAGATGTGAGTGTTTAATTAACGTTTGAATGGAATGATTTCAGGAGCTCAAGTTTTGGGTGCGAACTGCTATTCAGCAAAGTGGTAACACGTGAAACAGTGTCAACCTTTGTGCTAAAAAAAAATAAATCAACACTTACTAAGTAATATTCACATAGGTCTTATAGGCAGAGTTTCTGGGTATAGATTTAATGCAGTGTCACGGAAAAGCGAGAACGGTGACGGTCATAAAATATGCTTAAAATGCAGATGAGCAGATGCTAAGCGCAAGAGAGCACTAACAATTTAAGTGTTGTACAAAACAATCTATTCCAGTAATTTAACATAATGATTTTGTACTCCAGGCATAACACACATTAAAGATATGAAGGGAGGCAGAGTTTACTGACTACCGACCTTGAAAACAAAGGGGTTGAACGTTAGGATTAAGCATGATTTATTTAAACTGGATTTATTTAAGATGTCTAAATAAATTGTCTTCACATATGATAGAGGTCCTTTTAAAACATGTAAGACTCTATTCTGACCTCGTCTTTAACAGGGTGCCACTAAGGGAAAATATGGGAACGAGCCAACATTCTCTGTCGGCTCCCTGTTACCCATCTTTTCCGAACCAGCCTCTTTAATAATATACTTAAGTCAAAATACATGTGAGCCACAGGGAAAGATCGTCAGCAGCAATACTGCGTGGAGAGAGCCTGTGGAGTCATGGGTTCGATCCCAGCGAGCACCTCTCCAGTAAGTGTCCTTGTGCAAGACACCTAACGGTACATACTCGCCACCCAGGACATACTTGAAAACGAGAGAAATCTTAATGTATCCTTCCTGGTAAAAATCCTTTCTCAAAAAAAATACTTGTGACTGCTGGTATTGGCTTCCGGAATCCATAAGACTCCATGGAGTCAAGCCCAACTCTGTTGCAAGCTCTGCACAAGCTTTCAAGGGTCAAGGTACACTGGGAAGATGAAGGGACACTGGGAACTATTTGTTTTCTGCTGCAAATGGCAAGAGGAGATATGATCGCATCAACTATTTCACATTAGGGTTGCAGGTAAGTATAGAAATTTTTAGGTATCTTTATTTTTCAATGGAAAAAATAAAGCAGTGAAGCGCCAAAATCACACTCTCCCCAATCTCCACACAATGCTGTGTATCCTAGTGGAGGTATCCCCAAACACCTGGTGTACTAAAGAACATAGCTCAAATTCCGGATGGATTGCAAATCATCAAAATCTGGCCGTGGGGTCAAAATGCATGTATACAACCATTTAATCAATCCAAGAAGTTCTGAATCCTTTTGGTATCACACTATGCTTTGAATTTTTGTTTTACATGTACTGAGGAACAAGATTCAATTAGAAGTTGACCTACTTCTTGTATTGATGAAATGGCTGTATATATGCATTTTGAGCCCACAGGCAGATTTTGATGACCTGCACTGTATCCAGCATTTGAACTATGATCTTTATTTTCAGACTAAAATGATTTTGCAAAACCAATAGCAAAACCTCTTAACACCAGGCTCTTAGAGATGAAATTCTTTGCAGAATACCGGCTTGAGACGAGAACAGCGGGCTTCATTGGAATAGCTTGCTGTACTCATTTTGAACCATTATTTACTCCTCCTATACAAAGTATAGCAGCAGATAATTTAGAGTAAGGAGCTGCTACTTCCAAGCCACAGGCTAAGCTTGCAACAAGGTCGGTATAGCAGCTCTAGCCATTAAGTTAATGGATGGAACAGTTATGTATAAAGGATCTAGCCATTAACTTAATGTCAAGATTAAAAAAGTGCCAGTAGTAGGTTAACAAAACTAAAACGCTGTTGCTTCATACTAATATTGAGTCATTTTTGTTTACTTTTCAGCAGGCCCAATCTTTAAAGTGTGTGAGCTGTGCAGGTGCACATGGCTCTTGGCAAATTGGTTGCCCAGTGGCCAACCCAACTTGGTGCAATCTGCCTTGTGATGGTAGTCACTTTAGACTTGGGGTACATGGACATAAAGATGCAATTGGGAGGTGTGGGCTTGATGTATTGAATTGTTTTCCAGCCCTATCCTATGTTAAGGTCACCCTGTCCTTACAAAGGTACAGTGGGGCAAAAAAGTATTTAGTCAGCCACCAATTGTGCAGGTTCTCACACTTAAAAAGATGAGAGAGGCCTGTAATTGTCATCATAGGTACACTTCAACTATGAGAGACAAAATGAGAAAAAAAATCCAGAAAATCACATTGTCTGATTTTTAAAGAATTTATTTGCAAATTATGGTGGAAAATAAGTATTTGGTCACCTACAGTACAGTACAAACAAGCAATATTTCTGGCTCTCACAGAACTGTAATGTCTTCTTTAAGAGGCTCCTCTGTCCTCCACTCGTTACCTGTATGAATGGCACCTGTTTGAACTTGTTATCAGTATAAAAGACACCTGTCCACAACCTCAAACAGACACACTCCAAACTCCACTATGGTCAAGACCAAAGAGCTGTCAAAGGACACCAGAAACAAAATTGTAGACCTGCACCAGACTGAGAAGACTGAATCTGCAATAGGCAAGCAGCTTGGTGTGAAGAAATCAACTGTGGGAGCAATCCTTAAAAAATGGAAGACATACAAGACCACTGATAATCTCCATTGATCTGGGGCTCCACGCAAGATCTCACCCATGGGGTCAAAATGATCACAAGAACGATGAGCAAAAATCCCAGAACCACACAGGGGGACCTAGTGAATGACCTGCAGAGAGCTGGGACCAAAGTAACAAAGGCTACCATCAGTAACACACTACGCCACCAGGGACTCAAATCCTGCAGTGCCAGACGTGTCCCCCTGCTTAAGCCAGTACATGGCCCGTCTGAAGTTTGCTAGAGAGCATTTGGATGATCCAGAAGCGGATTGGGAGAATGTCATATGGTCAGATGAAACCAAAGTAGAACTTTTTGGTAAAAACTCAACTTATCGTGTTTGGAGGAGAGAGAATGCTGAGTTGCATACCTACTGTGAAGCATGGTGGCGGAAAAATCATGCTTTGGGGCTTTTTTTCTGCAAAGGGACCAGGACGACTGATCCGTGTAAAGGGAAGAATGAATGGGGCCATGTATCGTGAGATTTTGAGTGAAAACCTCCTTCCATCAGCAAGGGCATTGAAGATGAAACGTGGCTGGGTCTTTCAGCAGGACAATGATCCCAAACACACCGCCTGGGCAACGAAGGAGTGGCTTCGTAAGAAGCATGTCAAGGTCCTGGAGTGGCCTAGCCAGTCTCCAGATCTCAACCCCATAAAAAACCTTTGGAGGGAGTTGAAGGTCCATGTTGCCCAGCGACAGCCCCAAAACATCACTGCTCTAGAGGAGATCTGCATGGAGGAATGGGCAAAAATACCAGCAACAGTGTGTGAAAACCTTGTGAAGACTTACAGAAAACGTTTGACCTCTGTCATTGCCAACAAAGGATATATAACAAAGTATTGAGATGGACTTTTGATATTGACCAAATACTTATTTTCCACCATAATTTGCAAATAAATTCTTTAAAAATCAGACAATGTGATTTTCTGGATTTTTTTTTCTCATTTTGTCTCTCATAGTTGAACTGTACCCATGATGACAAAAATATGAGAGAGGCCTGTAATTAAGTGGAAGAACCTGCACAATTGGTGGCTGACTAAATACTTTTTTGCCCCACTGTAGGTACAGAGTGTATGTGTTTTCTGACTGATTGACTATTGATTGCTTTGTTTCCCCCTGCTTCTACCCAGCCCTCCAGGATCTTAAACCAGACCTCTCTCCCTTCCTCAGGCTTTGTTACACCAAGGCATGTGTGGGGGAGGGGAAGCTACTGGGAGGCTATTCAGTTTGGAAACTCTGGGGTGTTTTTAACCATTATATTCTGTACATTCCCCTCTGTGTTTTCACTCTGCAAGGAGCTCCAGCTATTGACAGTGTGGGTTTGAGCCAGAATCAGTACTCCTTCGGGATACTAATGGCGAGGGGAGCTTTATGTACATGGATACCCATCCTGAGTACCATGTTATACACCTCTCCAGGCATTTTCCAAGGGTGCAAAGTGGGAGGCATAGGAACAGATTTTCATGATGATTTGACCAGGGCTGGGTAAGAATTAAGGCTTTTGGAGCTGCAGCTCTAAAAACATGGACCAAAATAAACCCACTGTTAAGCTAAATATTCCAACAGAAATTGCCAACAACATAATGAGATTTAAATGGTTGGGGAATGGCACAGTGAAGGTATGTGTGTGTGTAAGAAAAATGGGATGGAGTTGCAATGAAAAATGAGAAGAAAGTGGCAGTGCCGCCTTGGAAGGTGAGAAGGAGGAGGAGGCATAATAAAAGGAGAGGAGGAAGTGACAGAGGAAGAATATGGCAATGGAGCTAATATGGAGGGATACGGCAAAGGCACAACAAAAACTTCTGGTTAAATCCCATAAAGCCGCTAATCCATTTTTGGATTTGACTCATCTTCAATGAATACAAGCTTAGTGCTCTTCTACTTTTAGAACTTCACCCCAAGGTTATTATGTATACATAACACCCTGCAGCATGACTGACCTAGATGCATCTTGGTTATCTCATTGTGTAGACCTGATTTTTCATAGAAATCATATTTTAAGACAGACAAAAGGAACCTATTGTTGGTATGCTTCAAAATAGCTAATGATTATCTCTTTTTTTGTAATTTCACTTGAGAATTTTCATGCAGTAGTTGATAAGTAGAGTGAGACTAGTATATCAATTATTTAAATATATATGTTTTTAAATTTAAATGATCTAAAGCTAACAATTCCTAGAAAAGGAAAAAAACACACATCCTCCCTACACTGTTACACCTCATCCTATTGAGCTTGTTTTGTGCCCTTGCAACGACATTCCAACATTTATGCACATATTGAAGAACCTTATATCAATAGGATGGCAGTTCTCTAGTGACAACTCAAGTAAGTTAAAATATTTTCTAAATGTATCTTTTTTAGGAAAACACCATAATTTATTTACCATTTTGTTTCCTTGTCTTTGTGTTGGCGACAAATACCGTACTGTTTACTCTGAACTGAAATTCTTTTGTTAGAGCTGGATTAGTACTCAAGAATCAATACTTTTCAATTGTAGAGAAGCCGCTCCAATCCAGCATCATAAAGCCAAATGGGAGCTTGTTACTGGTTTTTACTGTATTTTTCACACTTTGAACCAGATTACAGTTTGTATGAAAGAGCTTCCTGTCTTTCTATATTTAGTACATGCTCTTCTAGGACTCTTTAATGTCTGTTTGTGTGTGTGTTGATTGCTTTGTCCTCTGCAAAATCCATAATATTATGGTCTCAACACTTACTGCCAATCCGCGGCTACTTTCATTGCGGTACCCAAAATTAAACCTTGGTGTAGCTCCAAGTGTTACATTATCACACAATATCTTACAGTATTGCTTGTCCATTTATAGTTCAGCAAATAGACGAAACGGAATTAAAAAATTCACAGTATAGTATTTAATATAATCAGAAGAATATGTAATCAAAAGGAGATAATGGGTCGCTCGCAAAATTCTGAGCTACTTTATGAGTGACTGTATGGCATATAGCACTGGACAATGTAAAGTCAATAAGACAAACATGATAAAATTCTCTTAAGATGATGTTAGTCATGCCAATTGAGGAATCCCAGACCTAAAGGGTGAAACACCTACGAAATGTAAGGAGTTATTGTAAATACAAGTGTCATGAATCAAGCTCAACATCCCTTACCCTCTGCTGCTCCTTGCAGACCCTTTCATCTTTCCAGTGGTTCCTGGCATCATATTGCCATGGATATTTTTCATGGTGGCATAAATGAACCTGGACGCATGTTGCAGTCATATTTTTATAACTCGTCTTTCATGTATCAAACATATGACAGTGCGCCAATCACTAACATTTTGGCGTACAAACATGACACACCAAATTAAATCTAGTCTATGGCTATATACATCCTGGGCATCATTCTCTAAGTGCTGTTGTGGTTTATACTTACCCATGAGCATGTTCTTTGTATTCTGCTTACCTATATAGCGATTCCTGGCTTGTATTTTGACCTTTCTGATTTCCGTATTCTTGTGACCTTGGCTTGTGTGACTACCCTTGTTGTGTTTGACCTTAGGCTTGTCTGACTTGATTCTCTCTTTATTCTTTTATTGTTTGTCTGTCCTTAGATAGTCTTATTCTCCAGACTTTATAAGGACCAGTAGCTAGGGTACTGGCTTAGTTTCAGTGTGTTAGGGTAGTCTCCTCTTGGTTTTTGTGATAACAAGATTGTTATACCCTACGGTTTATATTCTTATTCTGTTATTTTTCATTTCTATGACTATATGCAGTAAAAAAAGTTTAAGATTTTTAAGTCTTTCCTCTGTAATGATGCAGGTGAGAATACAGGAACATATGATTTGGCTCATATAAATGTGAGTAGGATTATGACTCGTGTTCTAAAGGTGAAGAATAAGATATCTATTTCTACATTTTTCACACTTTGATAGATTTTTATCTTGTTTGTCTTGTATTTCCTATATATATGGCAGTTAAATACAATGTGAAATAAATAAGGTAGAATCTGAAAAGAGGGAGTAAAAGGGTTCAGAGAATCGAGAGTGACACATTACTTCCTTTTGCTTAAATATCCTTGTGATTATATTACAAATATGTCACAACATATTTTTTTTTCAGTTCTTCCCTTTGCTGAACTGTACAAGAATGAGCAATATTGTAAGGTACTTGGTTCTTGGTGATACCACTAGGCACTACCTTGAGTATATTTTTTGGGGTACCAAAATTGACTGGATGGTTTAAGTGTTTTCCTTACCTTCTGTAAAGATAGTGATGGTGGTACTGTACATGGTTTATAGTGTTTGTGTTGTTGATTAATATGTCAGCGCTTTACAAATTTATTTTGAATACTTTCATTGTGCATCTACGTTTGTGTTCCAAATTCCAATTCTGAAAACAGTTTAAGCCTTAGCAATTGAAAATACCTTGTTTCAATGGGATAGGTCTGACCTTGAGGGATGGTATTGGGATGTTGCGGCTGACTCGGGATTCAGTTGTGGAGGCTGGCGGCCCGGGGGTCACGCTTCTGCCCGTCTGAATTCCCGAACATACTTGATGTTCACTCCCCTCCACATTCCTCATGCGCTCTGTAACCTCCCTCTTCTCCTCTGAATTTTTTTTCTTCTCTCCTTTTCCTTTCTCTCTTCTCCTTTTCTTTTTAATTTCTCCTCTTTTTTCCTCTCCTCTCTCTTTCTCTCCTTCCCCCCACTTGCCCTTTTTCCTCGTTTTGTCTTTTATTGTTGTGTAATCTGTGTTTGCTTTGTATGTGAATACATTCCTTAATGTTTAGTTATACACAAGAGCGCACTATTGCAACGGGCAGCAACTGCCTTGGAGGGTACTCTCATGGCCGGGCCGCTTTAGGGCCCATCGCAGTTGAGTTTGATCCACCGTGTTTTAAGAGATTTGGGGTATTGTAATGAAAATTGCTGTGGAAATGCACTGGACACGAGAATAAGTAATACCTGTCATTCTAATGCATATATCCCTGTCTTGTTCTGCTGCGACTTGGCGTATATGCTGTTTATAACTGTATGTGCATAATCTTGAAATAAAAAACTTTTATTACTAAAAAGAAAAATACCTTATTAATATTATTCCAACTGGATAAATTCACATTATAATTAAACCTGAGAACTAACATGGCTTGGGTAGAAAAAAATATGTGGGGTAGCTACTATTACTAATGTTGGATAACATTGCATAAATTAAAAAAGCATACTAATTTTGGGGACAAAACCGTTTTAAATCATTAACTCTTTTTGCCCATTTTTCCCATCAGAAATATTTTCAACCCCCGACTATTTCTTTAATATACCGGTCCAAACATAACTTTTAAGTATATAGTTGTTTAGTTAAACATTTTGTGTTCTTTTTCAAAATACATAATATTTATAATACCTATAAAACCTTAAGTGAAATAAAAAGAAGAAACATGTCCACTGAGCTGACGAAAAACAAATACTGTAAGCTACTTGATACCCATGAGTTTTGTGGCATGTAAGTGGTAATTTTGATGTCTAGAATACAAGCTCTAATGGCACAGACTTTGGAAGAAAAGTAGGCTTTCAGACTCATGTAATTGAAGGCAAGCATTAAAGTGCTCAGGAAATAACACCAGATCTCAACAGCTCAATCACAGGATTTGCAGGCCCAGAATCAAACCTTATGGGTCATTTTGTTTAGACATCAGTTATAGTTCAAAGGTGGGTAGATATGAAATATTTTATATTAATGTCCAGTTAATGTTATACCTACGGCTCCTTTTCCAAGGCAGCGTTGGAACAGTATTCAATGCTTGAGACACATCACCACTAGCATTTTGTGCCTAATTACCTGCACCTTTGCTTGTCCTACCTAACTATAAAGCCCTGAAGTCTATGGAATGTGTCCATATTATTTTGAGACACTAAAGGAAAAACCTACCGCAATCAAATTACTGTTAACTAATTGATAACTAGATTAAAATTAAAAAAATATATAGTAGTTCTGTACCAAATGAAACATCAATATCAAGAAATGAACAAGAATAAAGAAAAAGCATGTTCTTTGTGTTTATAGCGCATTAAATAAACTAATAGTGATAAAACGTGATGCTCTTGTGATAAAACACAACATGCAATAATTCTACACACATATACTTACATTTTGTATCAATCGAAATACCCTTCGAGAAATACCCTCCCACGAGAAGGATATTTAAGGAAGACTGAAAGAATTATGACGTACAGTATGCTCTGAGGAAATCCCAGGGCGGCATGAAAAGTGTCAGCAATATATAATTTTGGCTTGCCGCACCCACCGACACAGATCCAGTGCGTCTGGGGGTGTATGTTAACGGAGCTCCGACACAGGAAAAGCATGTGAGGATGGGACGCGAAGACGGGACGTGAAGCTAGACTGTACATGCTCAGTTCGTGTGTAAGAGTGTATCAATATACCCACTATTGTTTATAGCTGACTAATAAAGTTTTTATTAGTTCTTATAGAAGCAAGCCAGTAAATACAGGAACTGAAACAAGTAATGCGCAAGAATATGCAACTAACAAGAGAGAACAACATTTCACGGTAGTAATAAAATATCTAAAACATCAGTGTTCAAAACATTGCAAAGCAATAGCGCACCGAGCATACTTGAACTGTATTTTACATATTTACTATTCATTTTAAACAATGTAAACAAGCAAATTAGTTAGTTATTTGCTCTGTAAAACATTTCCTCACAAATGTACACCATTTTCAAGGTATTCAATACTTAACATATGGAAGGAACACCGATGTCGTGTGATTACAGATTTAGCCGTGCCTAACACCATGGAGATCAGACGGAGATCAGCTGGATATTAATGGGTAAGAGAGGCACTAAATACATCTCTGGGCGCAATGGAAAGTCTAGGGATATACAATGGAAGAATAATCTCCATATCTTAACACAGAATTGTCCAAGAACTGGACAATGCAAAAAGATGTGAAGGAGCAAGCCTAAATCTTTCAGGCACCTCAAGCACGTTGCTGTTGTTCCAGACATGTGAGCCAATCTATTGAATGTTAAGTAACACCTGTATAATAATTTAAAATGTGACTCTCTCATATTAGTGCTCCTGGAAATTTATAAACCATTGTCAAGGCGTAAAACCAATCGGTCATGGAGAAGGATAAATCAAGGTCTTTTCCCCATTTAAGCATATTGGGCAGCTTTTTTTGGGATACAGGGAGCAGGAGACTTTGATAACATAAGGCTAACAGATTCTGAAAGCATTTCCAACCTAAAAAGGCTGATGACATTTTATGTAGATAAATGCAAGGTTTACCCTTTGGGGTGAAGAACAGACAAGCAACTTATACCCTAAATGATATCGAGTTAGAGAAATCAAGGCAGGATTTGGGAATAGTCATAGATTCCAAACTCAGCAACACTGTCCAATGTCAAACAGTAGCCACCAAGACTAGCAAGGTATTGGCATGCATTATAACGGGAATTCATTCTTGGGATGAAAACATAATTTTGCCTCTTTATAAATCAATGGTAAGACCGCACCTTGAATATGCTGTGCAATTTGGGCACCTGTTTTAAAATTGGATATTATAGCACCAGAAAAAGAGCGGATGTGGGCTAACTAAATTAATAAGGGGAATGGAAGGGATAAACGTTATGAGGAAAGATTAAGAAGCTTAAACCTGTTTAGTTTAGAGAAACGGTGCCTTAGAGGGGATCTGATAACTTTATATAAATATATACAGGGCCATTATAAACCATTGTCTGGAAACCTATTTATTAATAAGACTATATACAGGACACAAAGTCATCCATTTAGACTGGACAAAAGGAAATTCAGCCTTAACCATGGGAAGGGATTTTTTACACTGAGAACAATAAAGCTTTAGAATTCGCTGCCTGTCGAGGTGGTTGGGTCAGAGACTGGACAGACATTTAAACAACGACTGGATGACTTCCTGCAAAAACATAATATTAATTGTTATAATATTTAATATTTGGGTAAAAGCTGCTTGATCCAAGGAGAAATCTGACTGCCATTCTGGTGTCAAGAAGCTATTTTTTCCTAGTATGTTGTACAATCAGCAAGCACTTAAGACTGGGATTTTTGTCTTCTATTGATCAACAGCAGTAGATGATGTGTGAAAGGCTATGTATGTAACTATACATGTATGCATCGGTCCCTTTCTGAATCAGGACTTTACTAAACCACTCAATTATGTTATTTTTTATTTCTCACTTGGACCACTGTAATCCTCTTTTCTTTGGCTTTAAACAGTCTCATATTACCGCTCTACAGTTGATTTTGAGTGCCTCTTCTAGACTCATTTATGTCACATGCTGTACCTCTTACAGCTCACCTATTTACCAGTCTTCATTCTGGCCCTCTGCTTCTTGAAGAATTCAATTTAAAATACTGGTCTTTACAAAAAAAAACTCCATAATCGTGTCACAAATCTCTCCCACATTTTAGAAAGTAGTCCCATCCTGGTCTCTCATTTCTGCTACAGATCTGAAATAATAATTTCCTCATAACTACACTCATCACTCTCACCTGCAGGGCTTTTCTCAAACCACTCCATACTTGTGGAACTCTCTGCCTTGTTGCATTCAATGTTTTCCATGCCTCAAGTCTTTTTTGGAAAGTCTCTAAAAACACTACTGTCTTGAAGCCTGTTAGTCCATTCCTTACCTTCTCTGCTTTATTGCATCCACCCCAAACTACATTCCATACAGCCTCCATACATACTTGAAAACGAGATAAATCTCAATGTTTCCTTCCTGGTAAAATGCTTTCTAAATAATAATAAATAATAAACCTTATTATTTCATGCTTGAATTTACCCTCAAATTTCTGTTGTCACTCCACTATTTAAATTGTAAAATCACTCAAACAGGGTAAAGTTTCTGAGGAGGAACTGTTCTGGAATAGTACTTTCTTTCAACCCCTCCACTACCGATATCGAGATATCTCAGGCTTCAAAGGTACCATCTGGTGCCCCAATATCGAGATATCTCGGTATGCTGATCTGCAGCCCAAAACCAAATGAAATTTGTTTGCTGCAAACTAATTTTGTTGCCTTTGGGCTCCAGAAGGTGCCCCCAAAGTTTTAGCCCTGTGGGCATAATGCCCAAAAGAGCTAGTGTGACAGAAACCTGCTCTCTTCCGCCTGTCCTGGCTCTCCAGACACCCCCTCGTTGCGGTCAGCCCAGCTACTGGGAACGCGGTCTGCAGCGCCTCAAACAGCTTGACCCGCTTGCTTCTGCCTGCTGGGAGAACTGGGCTGGCTGGCAGGGATCTGTGCCAGTGCTGGACCAACAATACAGCAGTATCTTGGGATCTGCAGGCTTTCGCTCTCCTGACCTGTAGCCCCGATGTTAGATCAGTCTTTCAGATGGCCGCTTGGTGCCTTCTGATGGTGAGTGTAGAGAAATAGTGCAGAGGAATAACACACCAGACGAACTGCATGTATCAACCAAGAACTATATGCGTTACTGAGAAAAACCATACCAGTATTTATGCTCAGGTCCAACAGGGATCATTTACATAAACCAAACCACTGGGGAATAAACTCTGATTACATCAGGTCAGTTAGATTTAGACATTAAACAGTAAACATTCTTTAGCATTCAGTTATCACACATCATTTGCATAATCCATTGTTCCAATATATCAGATTAAAGTCAAACACTGCCCCAGACTCATGACTCCTCAAACATGCAACCAGATAAAGAGAGTAGTGTTTTTACATAATCACAGATTTAACATAAACATTCTATACCAAATCTGCACCTCCATTGTATGCCATGCGGTCTTTGTTCCTGGGACCCATGGCTGGCTTGGGAAAATCGTGTTCTGGGATTTAGGGAGAACAGGGCACACAGTAAAATGAGTCTTTACAACACTCAGCAATGAAAACCACATCTACAGTAAAAAACATGTTTAAACTTACACCACACAATATAAATGAACATACAGTTTTTCCCAAGCCAATTATCTGTTTCTTTTGGGGTTTCGCCATGGAAATAAAAGTCTTGGGGGTTGAAGCGGAGAGCGCTATGTCAGTTCCATGACAGCTAGAACTGTAAAATCAGCTGCTCAAAGCTCTGAAATATCAGGCTTTCAGCAGTGGATGCAGGGAGAAATAGAAGAAAATAGACCAGCCACTCAAATCTCTCACTCATTTTGTCAGTAGATGGCGCCACCTACTGGCCAAAAATAGGTTATTTACACTAAGACATAAAGGGCCATTCTTGTTGCTAACGGTATTTTTTCTGTAACAGACCTTTTTATTATCATTCCCTGGACCTCATATGCAAATTCCAGACGTTTTCGCTCAGTAGTTTCTTTGCAAACAGCGTTTCACTTTTCAAACATTCATGCAAACTATTTTCCTAATTTATTCACTGCCTCTTCTGCGGTGTCGGCTTTTTCCGGAGGCTGCGATCGGCTCCTGCTCAGGTTTTTCCGTGGTTTTCGGCAGGTTAATCCAGATGTTTTTGCGGGTTTTCGGCGTGCATTCGCTGGGTTTTGCGGTTAGTTTTCGGCAGGTATGCGGCAGCTTTTCCCTGCAATTCGGGGACCCTGTGGTGCTCGCTGAATACACCACAGGGTCACCGAAATGGGATCGGCAAAAGGAACCGAATTGAAGAGAACGAAAAGTCACCGAACGTGCGGTGACTTTTCGAATCTCTTTGAATTACCCTGTAAGAGCCCCAGTAATCTAAACAGGATAAAAAGATATTTTTGCATGCTCTTATGAGGTAATATAACTCGCATACTTAATGATACAATATAGCCCTCATACGTTATTTAAAAAAATAAGGTTTTGAGGGACTGCTTACCTAGTTCCCAGAAGATGACTTTCAGGAACGCTATGCATTTTAAAAATCTATTTGCCCCAGTATTTTAAGCAACTATGGAAAAAAGATACCTCCAGCGCTGCAAGGAATGGTGCACTGGTGCTACCACATTTATTTTAAATAAACAAAAAGAAAAAACAAAACAAACGTTTCGGGGACACAGCCCCTTCCTCAGTGTATAGGCACTATACACTGAGGAAGGGGCTGTGTCCCCGAAACGTTTGTTTTGTGTTTTCTTTTTGTTTATTTAAAATAAATGTGGTAGCACCAGTGCACCATTCCTTGCAGCGCTGGAGGTATCTTTTTTCCAAACTTGCTTAAGATTCATTACCCTATTGGTTGGATGTACAAGAGTGAATTGTCTCTCCAGCAGCAGCTGAGTATATTTTCAAAAATTTTCTTAAAGAACTTTCTTTTGGGTATTGTGGATACCCAACCCCATACATACAGGGTTATCCAAAGAGATTCGAAAAGTCACCGCATGTTCGGTGACTTTTCGTTCTCTTCAATTCGGTTCCTTTTGCTGATTGCATTTCGGTGACCCTGCGGTGTATTCAGTAAGCACCACAGGGTCCCCGAATTGCAGGGAAAAGCTGCCGCAAACCTGACGAAAACTCACCGAATGCAGGCTGAAAACAAGCAAAAACATCTGGATTAACCTTCAAAGAAGCCGAACAGGAGCCGAACAGGAGCCGAATCACACAGAGCCGAAGCAGCTGTGACGTAGAGGAGGCAGTGAATAAATTAGAAAAACCATTTGTATGAATCTGGGAAAATGAAACGCTGTTTGCAAAGAAACTACTGAGCGAAAATGTCTGAAATTTTCACAGGAGGTCCAGGGAATGATAATAAAGAGGGCTGTTACAAAAAAAATAAGTAAACTGAAAAAAAAATAAAAAAAATCAGACTTTTAATTTTTTTTTAAAAAATTCAGAAAAATGCTTAAAGTATCCTAAAAAATCTATAAATAAAGAGACTTTTTGCTGCAGAATTTTATAATGAACGGTTTATTAGATATTGAATTAAAACAGGAATATTTTTAACATTGAAGCCTATGGGATTCTCCTGAATAAACTTGCCGAATTAAACCACCGAATGGCAGGGCATTAGGGGAACCTTTCACTGCTGGTTTGTGTTCTCTGAATAGCCGAAGCAGTGCTTTTTCATGGGGATTTCACTGCCCTCGAACAGGCACCGAACATGCACCGTATGTGCAGGCAATTCGCCAGGATTTGGCGAATTGCCTGCTCTCTGGATAGCCGAATGGCCAGGAAAGGTAACCGAACGCAGATTTTCAGCGTTCGGTTACCTTTCTCAAGCAATTCGAATCTCTTTGGATAACCCTGATAATTTTTGTGTTCCTATACGGATTTTTTTGCCCCAGTATTTTGCTGAAAGAGCTTAATGATAACAATTTTATCTGTTGCATGTCTGACTTTAAACAGCAAGAATATTATAAATATAGGAGATGTAAAGCTTGTGTATTTCGCACAAGAATTTTTTTTATTTTAAATGTACTACAATAGGAATTGAAAATAGAATAAGAGATTTGATAAGTTGTGACAGTAAAATACTTTATTTACTTATTACAATATGTATTTTGTACTATAGGTAAGACTAGCAGACTAAACTAAAAAACTAAAAGTAAGAATTTTAGAACATTTTAATAATATAAGAAATAATAAGAAAAAATCATAGCATTCTTCAACTTTCAATAGCTGTGTAAAGTTTAATTGGAAATATTTCTTATGTATAGGCAGCACAGATCATTAGTATAAAGATTGGAAAGGAGGAAATCATTAAAATCTCAAACAGGTTTATTCACTATCAGGGTTATCCAAAGAGATTCGAAAAGTCACCGCACGTTCGGTGACTTTTCGTTCTCTTCAATTCGGTTCCTTTTGCCGATTGCATTTCGGTGACCCTGCGGTGTATTCAGCAAGCACCACAGGGTCCCCGAATTGCAGGGAAAAGCTGCCGCAAACCTGACGAAAACTAACCGAATGCACGCTGAAAACAAGCAAAAACATCTGGATTAACCTTTGAAAAAGACGAACAGGAGCCGAACAGGAGCCGAACAGGAGCCGAACAGGAGCAGAATCACACAGAGCCGAAGCAGCTGTGACGTAGAGGAGGCAGTGAATAAATTAGAAAAACCATTTGTATGAATCTGGGAAAAAGAAACGCTGTTTGCAAAGAAACTACTGAGCGAAAATGTCTGAAATTTTCACAGGAGGTCCAGGGAATGATAATAAAGAGGGCTGTTACAGAAAAAATAAGCAAACTGAAAAAAAAAAAAAAAAAAAAATCGGACTTTTAATTTTTTTTTAAAAAATTCAGAAAAATGCTTAAAGTATCCTAAAAAATCTATAAATAAAGAGACTTTTTGCTGCAGAATTTTATAATGAACGGTTTATTAGATATTGAATTAAAACGGGAATATTTTTAACATTGAAGTCTATGGGATTCTCCTGAATAAATTTGCCGAATTAAACCACCGAATGGCAGGGCATTAGGGGAACCTTTCACTGCTGGTTTGTGTTCTCTGAATAGCCGAAGCAGTGCTTTTTCATGGGGATTTCACTGCCCTCGAACAGGGACCGAACAGGCACCGTATGTGCAGGCAATTCGCCAGGATTTGGCGAATTGCCTGCTCTCTGGATAGCCGAATGGTCAGGAAAGGTAACCGAACGCTGATTTTCAGCGTTCGGTTACCTTTCTCAAGCAATTCGAATCTCTTTGGATAACCCTGTAAGTGTGAAACTCAGGAGAATTGGCAGGAGAAATTAAACTTCTAGGTCAAAATAGTCCAACCAGAAAAATGTTCCCATTTATCTCACTTTCCAAATTGGCTATTTGGTCTGGATTGTTCTCTTCTGACAATTCTCCAGAGTTTTACCTTTAGTGAATAGACCTGATAGCAAGAAATTAGACTGAATGGACTTTTAAAAGAGACAGAGGCAGAGGTATCGGTAATGTATCAAATATTTAAAAAGAATTTATAGTCAAACCTCACTGGCCAAAATAATTTTATAATAGTTTTACATTTATTTTAAAACATCTTAATACATAATTGAAATTTATTCTACAGTTGGGATTGAACATGTATTTATCAGAGGCAAAAAAAATATTTATGTTAAAATTTTGCATTAAAAAAGTTATTTAACTATAAAAACAAAAATATTTTACATAAAAGCTAAATTTCATAGAAATAATCATTGTTATTACAGAAATAATCATTTTTACAGTAAAACAGTCATTTTACTTTATAGTAATAATTTTTATATGAACCCCTTCACTGCTGGACCATTTCACCTCTGTGTGCAGAGCTCATTGTTTGTTGTGACCCCCATTCGCCTGGTAACCCTATTTGTTTGTATGAGACCCTTGCTAAGAGACCCTTCTTTTATCAAAGACCCTCATCATTATCAAGAATTCTCCGTCAAAGAGTCTCCTTTGTGTATCAAAGACTATCCTTGTTTATCAAAGACCCTCCATTGTCTATTTCAGAACCTCTTCCTGTCCTGTTTCTCTGTGTGTTCCCCTTGTACAGTAAAACCTGCATTTCTTTACATTATTAACTGTAACTCACAATTCCACCACTGTAAATACACTAACGTACTTGTTTATCAAAGACCCTCCATTGATATTTCAGACCCGCATCATTATTTACCATTTCCATACCCTGCTGCCTGATTCCCTGTGCCTGGGACTCCCACTCTCAGTACCCCTGGACTTCCACTTCAATACCAGTTACCCTGCTTTCAGCCCTGTTCTTGCCCTGTCCCACTGTCTGTTAGTTAACCACTTACTGTCCTGTTTCTCTGTGTTCCCCTTGTATCTGTCAGCCCTGTTCCGGTCCAGTTCACCTGTCTCTAGTCAACCCCTTCCCGTCCTGTCTCTCATTTCCCTCTTTATTTGTTAGGCAGCCCTATTCCAGTCCTGCCCCTCATCTGTATCAAGTTTCCTACAATAAAACCTCCTTGGTAAACTCATTTGTGCCTCCGTTGTGTCACTGCACCCTTGGGCTCGTACCCTCACAGTCCTGGGATAGCTGACCCATGACAATTATGCAGACAGTCGTCACATGGATTTCAGAGTGATTTCACGTAAAGTTTCGTGCTTATGGCCACCATGGTCACCCTGTTTTCTCTCATTTCTGCCCTGTGTCGAGAAACTCTCATGTCTGCATTCGGCAGGCGATTATACTAAATAGTACATTTGCCATGCCGGCTCACAAAGTGATGGACTCCAATCACAAGAAAATTTACCCTTAAAAGGTTATTCAAAGAGAGCCGAATTGGCCACCGATTTGCAGCGAACGGTGAATTTACCTGTATGGTGCAATTTTGTGGTAATTCAACTATTCAAAAAGCAGGCAGTTTGCCAAATAATGGCGAAATACGGTGCAAATCAGCTGCAATGAAATTCCCAATAAAATAGCAATAGTTAATCTATTCAGAGAACGCTGAATAGCAGGGAAAAGTTAGCGAAATGCCCATACTTTCGGTGGTTTCATTCAACGGGCTTAACCCCTTAATAACCACTGGTGTACATAGTATGTCCTGGGGAAATATCCCTTAGGGACCAAGATGTACTATGTACGTCATGGTCCTTTAACCTCCCTCCCTGTACTCACCTCTCACCGGGTATCACGTCGGGCTGGCTTCCTTGAAGCCTGCCCGATGGTTTTATGGGCCCTGGCCTTTGTGATGATGTCATCGCTGGGCACCCCCCCCCGGCACCTACAGGGAAGAATGTGAAAGGGGCGAACTCCTTTGGAGAGTGCTCCCTTCCCAATCGGCTGCAGTTAGGAAAAAAAGAGCAGCACTGCTGAAGAGGGCAGAGTCTGCCCTTTCCATCGGTGCCTCTTTAACCCCTTTGGTGCCAGATCGAGACTGGCTGGTGCTGGATCATGATTTGTACCCGGAGGTGGATGACAACTTGGATGTCAGCCAAGCCTCCGGGTCACCCCCCACCCATTAACGTCATTGCCATATGTGCGATGATGTCAGTTGGACAGTTATCTTGATTCCCGTATCTCCCAATCTGTGACTGCTAGAGATTCAGGTTTGGTATCATTGGAAAGGCCTGATCATGACCTTCCCAATGATAACAACAACAACAACATTTCAAGACTTGGTGGTGTAAAACGAAAAAAAAAAAAAGTGTTTTTTAAAAAAAAATTGTCTGGGGTATAATAAATTAGGACATCAAATCACATTTAAAGAAGATGAGCATAAAATGGTAAAAATGAGCTCAGCACACAGAGGTGAAATGGCTTAGCAGTGAAGAGGTTGAAAAGCAAAAACATGTAAAAATTGGGTATTTCTAATTTCAGGAAAAATTTTCGAAACTATTTAGCCGGGGTCTTTTTTTTGCGGTTCTATATTTTGGGGATTAAAGTTTGAAAAGGTGTGCTTTTTCCATTTTTTCATCATATTTCATAAAAATAATTTATAGCAAATTATAGGATATGATGGAAATAATAGTACCTTTAGAAAGTCCTTTTAATGGTGAGAAAAACAGTATATAATATGTGTGGGTTCCGTAAACGAATCAGAGCAATATTAGACCTAAACATAAACAGCGCAGAAATGTAAAACCAGCATTGGGCACATTCGGACAGACAATGGTAAAACTGCTTGGTCACGATGGGGTTAAGCAGGCAAATCCCATACGTTTCAATGTAAAAAAAAAATCCTGTTTTTATTATTTTTTATTTAACTGTTTATTCTTTTCATTTGTAGCAAAAAGTCTTTTTGTTTATTTATTTTTTAGGCATTTTTCAGGGGGAAAATGGTTGATTCCAATTTTTTTTTAATGGCATTTTTTAAAACTATGCAACAGACCTTTTTATTGTTATTCATAAGACCTTATACATTATTTTCATGCCTTATAAAAAAATAAGCCCTTTATAGAAGTTGCGGGGTGGGGCAGCGGGATGGAGTCGTTCCTCGGATTGTCGGCTGCATTCGGTTTATCGGTGGAGTTCAGCAGATCGGTTCGGGAACCCTTCTGTGAATGCTGAATTCACTGCAGGGTCGGCGAATTGACCTCAAAGCCGAAGTGCACTGAATGAAAGCACACCAAAATTTCTGTGTCTTTGAATAACCCCTTTAATATATCCTGTCCATTGTCTCTTAGGAAGGAGAGTACTTCCTGCGTGCCTCTGAGCATCATTGGCCATGTAGGTCTAAACATGTGAAGTACCAAGGTCAGCCATCACTGTCATATATCATCTCTAGGGTCTTAGAATTGCTCAATCAAAGCACCATTTATAAATACTGTGGCATTCTAAGTACCTGCCTTCCATTTCTCATTGAGCAATGCAGCCCCACATTACCACATTGCTACGTGCTACAACTGTGCTGGTTACTTTTAATTGAAGTTACACATGTCAGAGAGTAAATGAGCTGATATGGCCTTAGTTATATGGCACCACTCATGCATACTGAAAGTTGTCAGAAAAAAAACACGCTGCAGTGTTAGAAGGATGATAACGTGGTTATATGCCTTTGAAACCTAATTGAGTAATGTCACAACTAATTTATACCATTATTCTTTTACATGTGTTACCTCATTAAATGACAGCTAAGGGGAAGCTTTACTTGTGAGGCCAACCAATTCAAGCTCTTACATTTAAAATGGGTAAACAATTATGAAGCAATTTCCTTCTGTAACATAAATAAAGGGGTAAATACCAAACAGCTTTCTTCTTGGCTTGAAACAATATTACAATACTTATTAATTAGTGCAAAATAACTATTTTATTATTCAATATCTAGTAGTTTGTTTCAGCATTCAATAACTCTTAATTAAAGTACAAAATCTGATAGGATGACCTCTGGAAGCAGGGCATGTCACACATAATTTTGTTATTATTGTGAAATAATATCTCCCATGATGTAGGCTAAATATATTTTCTGATTATTTTAATGTATTCTTTTACACCTCGGGTAAAGAAACAGGTTATTAACCTCGTCAAAGCTAAGTGATTTTCCATAAAGCCACTGGCAGTGCCCGGTGGTTTTATGGAAAATTAATTTTCATTACCCTCACAGTAAGTTGTTACAGAGGTGTATTTCTATATATGCTCACTATAGGTAAGCCCTTCTTGACAGGCAGAAGGCTTGCTCTGCTGGCCAAACAGCACTACTGCAAGTTGTTCCATTCGGGACAAACTGATCTAAAAGAGATCCTGCTGGTCATGTGACCCGGTAGGATAAGCCTCCATGAATCCTATGGACTCCATGGAGGGAATGCTCGTGAAGGGGCTCTAGCGCTGCCCCAAGCATCCTGGATCCTAGCAGCCGCTATGGTGCAGACTGCTGGACTCAACATCTGCCCCGTATTCTAACTGCCCCGTATTCTACAGGTAAAATGGGACGCTAAGGGGAGATTAGCGAACGCAAATTTTTCCCCTGAGCGTCCCTTTTTAGCTGTAGGGAGGTGATAGAATTTTAATAACCTTATTCATGAAGGTGAATGGTCCATAGGAATTCTTCATCTCAGATTCTTTGTTAGGCTTGGGTAGTAGTACTATGTGGGCTTGAGTTAAAGATTGGAAGGGTAATTGGTCAATGTAAATTTTGTGGTAAGTGGATTTGTCAATTGAGGTCTTTATATCTTGAAATTTTCCATTCAGTAAAGGCCAGAGAGATTTTGGCAGGAACAACAGTTACGGTTGGTTTTTCATGGGTAGCAGAAGGGGTGCAAGTTGGACAGAAAGCTAAGTCCTTTGATTGATAATAGTCAGAGTCCAATACTGTAGTCTGAGAACTGACTGACGTCTTGTGAGTCTTACCATGGGATTTTTGCAAATATTTTTTAGGTTGGATAAATCACTCAGCATTTCAGACCGGGTTTTTTTGCCTTCTTTTGGATCAACAGCAGTAGGTGATGTGTGAGAGGCTGAACCCGATGGACTCATGTCTTTTTTCAGCCTATGTAACTATGTAACTCCATGATCTGGAAAGTAGGTTATAATGTAGAGTATGTTTGGAAAAAAATAAAATAAAATAACAACGAGGTATTGTAAATCACAGGTTTCAAAACTCAAGGAGATGAAGTCCACCTGTAGATGATTTCTAAAAACAAAATGATTGGGAGCTTCTCTGAGCAGCATTTAAGCAACGTGTCGTCTTGCAAGAGTATAAAGGAGTGGAGAAGAACAAATATATTCATAGAGGACCGAAATAGAAGGATTAAGATTCTTTAGAGATATCCTTTTAAATTGTCCAACTAGGGTGGATTCTCTGTTGTGTCTCTAGGAGACCAACAAGACAGTGGGTGTGCCCTGTGCCTTGTAGTCTTGGGCTTTACTGGTCTATAAAGAATGAAATCAACCACAAACGTGCTTTCCTTTCTCTGCGACTTCTATGCTACAATAATTTTACTGCTTGTCATCTCACATCCATAAAACCACACTGTGCAAAATGATAGAATGCCAAGAGTGTATTTAATGTAAGCCATGAGAATTGGGGACCATGACAAAATGCAAACCATGACAAAATGCAAACGCAAAAAAAAGAGCAAGCAAGGTCAATACACGCTTATTATTTACTGCCTGTTTCCCATTCTGCTTTATTTTATTTCTGTCTCTGCAGTAGTGACAGACCAGCATTTTCAACGAGGAAAAAAATATTTAAAAGTGTTTTTTTTGTACATCTCTTGTCTTGCATTATAAGTAACTCGCCACAGCAAATGTCAGATAAGTTCTGTCATCCAATGTAGCAATGGGAGAAATAATGGAGATGTAAGAAGGTCTTGTTTATGTAGGAACTCTAAACCCATAATGTATCTTCCCTAGTTTCACCCGTTCTATGTCTAGACAGATCTGTCTCTGTGTACATTTTTGTTTCCATAATAAAGAAGTGTTAACCAGATAAAGAAAGAGAGATGCTAAACATTTTCCATATTCTATCAAATTACACGAATCTCCTTCCATTGATTCTTTCATGTATTCAAAGTTCTCAGCAACAATTAGCCTGAATGGCAGACAAAGTATAACACTATGCAGTAATCATCCACATTCACTGCATGCAGCCTTGTCATCATTCCTCTCTACAGAAAGGTCTTCACCCCAGGGAACACTAATGCAGTATTTATCTTAAACTGCAATATAGCCATGGTCCATTACAGACAAGCATACAGACTTTACGGAACCTGTAAATAATGCAAAAATGGATCGATATTTATTTAAAATGTTTCTATGTACTTTAAATTGACCGTTCTTACAAACACCATGCTATCTCTTGTCCTCACTGTTTCTATTAATGGCTATGTGAAGGTAAAGCATGATAAACAACATGCTACTTAATCTACCTCTATGCTTCTATCATAGAAGGCATAATATGCAGGTCTGTGTGCGTAGATGGGCAAATTTTTATTTAAAAAGATATTTAAAAAAAGAAATTTGTTCAGAATTTTCCCCCACAAAGATATGTAAAATATTGTGGTGTAGAATAATATCTAAACATTGCAACCATTCACTACCAAGTGATTTTCCATTAAAGTACTCTAAGAAACTAGTGGCGTTTTTTTTTTTAAAAAAAAAAATTACTTTTCATTAATTATACAGTGAAAAAATAACTGAAAATATTTTTATTGTAGTAGCCATATTTGACAGGTAGATGTCACCATCTATACAGAAAATACGGTGTCGCACCTGATCCCTCCCAGGGCGGCTGCAACTACCAGACATCTGATAAGTGCAGCTGCCCCGGGAAGGGATCAGGCGCAACACTGTTTTTTCTGTGTGGAAGTATATTTTGTCATATCTCCAGCCAGGTCATCCTTGCAGCTGTCCCGTTCCGTGGTTTTGTTTTCAATTGCAAAGTGGAATTGTTTCTGTGGAGGGTATAAATGAAAACCCACCCGTTTTTTCTCATGACTAAGAAGCAGCATGTGTTCCTTGCTTAGAAAGCAGCTTTTGGTTTCATTAGGTAGGACTCATCTTACTAGAGGTGCTTTGATGGGGCAGGTGGGCTTACACTTCAATGTCCGTTCAAGTAAACCAAAACCTCTAATTTTGTTTTGTTTTGCATGGAGTTATAGGGGTAAGCGCAGATGACACTTTTTTCTTGTTATGTTTTATAGTTGTCACCATCTGATGGGCAAAAAGTAAAACTGCAGTTGGGGCTCTGGTCTGAACCAGCTGGGGTCTGTGCTTTAGACAAAGAGTCCCAGCTGTTCAAACTGTTTTAGCAACTCGATTGTCACACATGTTGCTAAAACTTTTGTGGCACATTCTGGAGGGCATTTGACAAGGAATTTTGTTTTTAATAAACTTCTTTCCCTTACACCAAATCAAGCTTACTCTACATCGGGGCACCAGCAGGTGCTTTTAAAGGGGCAACAGCACAGCAGGTGCAGTTCTTATGGGATGCCCATAATAGATACATAATAAATGATAGGAAGAGATCCAAGGTTTTGAATCACTGGCTAAATGATCTGCTAATGATAATTGACTGAAATAGAGAATATAATCCTGGTGAGGAGCTTTTGAATTCATATTACAGTAATAAGGGCTGAAAGAAAGCATTTAAGCAACATTAGACTGGTTCCATTTCTCATTAAGAAGAAAGGTACGGTGCCAATCACTTAGATGGTAAAACAAAAGAAAATTCAGAAACGGCACAGAAGAATGGGATTTATATTGTTATCTTCATGTAGTAATGCCAGCTTTGTTGATGGATATGTAGAATTTTAGCTCTGCAAGCATATTTACTGGCATTCGTCTTTGACAGCGTAAATTATAGAAAGCATGTTATTAGAGTTATTTCATGCAGCACGCTTGAGAAGAAACCGTAACACCTTCTACACTGCACTTTTAGAATGAGAGACAGAGCTTGGCCCTTATCTTTCCATGGGTGTAAATATCCGTGCGTGGCTAACTACAACTCTCAAGACAGGAATCAACACCAACGTTCTTCAATAATAAATATATAGCAAGCCTTCTTTCAAGGCAGCATATAAGGAAATGTTATAGAAAGTGAAAAGATTTTAAAATAAGAATCTGGAGTTGTACTCAGCGTCCAACATATTTGTAATAAGTTGCAGTGTAACTACACATGCAGATATAAATGTGTTGAGGATCAGTGAATTAGTCAATGCTCTTCACACCAGCCGGAGCATAAGGCATCAATGAATCATTTTTAAATTTCATGTATTAATTTTTCCCTTACAGAGATATTGCTGGGTTGAAAGGTTTTAAATTGAAGATGATGGTGCTTTTTGCACAATATTGAATGTTGTCTGCATTATTAGTATAGAGAAAGAAAGGGGGTGTGTGAGGATCCTGAGGACGAGCAACAGCACTAATGGCCTGCTCTACGGTGGGGCCCGCTCAGGTCTCACAAGGTTTTAGCTTGCTTGTGCCATTACAGGGATGAATGCTCCATATGCAAATTAGTCTGCTCTCACCGAATGAGGGTGGCCAGTACTGACTGCCAGGGACGTCATCCCTGCACGAAAGGTGTAGCAACGCCCGATGATTGTTTTGGCCTTAGGCCTCGTCAGGAGGGTATAGCTGACGCCCCTCTAGGCACATCAAACAAAGGGTCCACGTCTGGATGACCCTGTATACTTATAGTGAGAGAAAGGGGGGTGTGAGGATCCTGAGGACGAGCAACAGCACTAATGGCCTGCTCCACGGTGGGTGCCCGCTCAGGTCTCACAAGGTTTTAGCTTGCTTGTGCCATTACAGGGATGAATGCTCATATGCAAATCAGTCTGCTCTCACCCAATGAGGGTGGCCGTACTGACTGCCAAGGACGTCATCCCTGCACGAGAGGTGCAGCAACCCCCAACGATCGTTTCGGCCTTGCTTGATGTGCCTAGAGGGGTGTCAGCAATACCCTCCTGACGAGGCCTACCAAGGCCAAAACGATTGTCAGGGGTTGCTGCACCTCTCGTGCTGGGATGACGTCCTTGGCAGTCAGTACTGGCCACCCTCATTGGGTGAGAGCAGACTGATTTGCATATGGAGCATTCATCCCTGTAATGGCACAAGCAAGCTAAAACCTTGTGAGACCTGAGCGGGCACCCACCGTAGAGCAGGCCACTAGTGCTGTTGCCCGTCCTCAGGGTCCTCACCCCCCCTTTTCTCTCATTATTAGTATAGAGACACGGTCTTTGTGTCAACCCTTTCCTGCCGCAGGGCGTACTATGCAGTCCGTGTGGCGGGTGGGCCTTGAAGTCGCGGTACACACTAGCTGGCACGCTGCTTGCCATTTGCGGCTGCAGGATGGCCTAATTCAGGCCTTTACCCAGCAGCCAATGACGCACGATGTGCTTCCGCTGAGTGGGCAGGCAGAAGGATCCCAAAGTGGAATTGTTTCCGGTGAGTGTATAAATATAAACCCACCAGTCTCTCTCAGAAACAGCATAAGGATAAGCAGTTGCTGAGTGAACAGCTCTTGGTTTCATTGGGTAGGACCCGCCTGACCCAGAGGTGCCGTGACGTGGCGGGTGGGCTTACACTTTAATGGCCATTCAATTAAACCAAAACCTCTGATTGTTTTTTGTTTCGCATGGAGCTACAGTGGCGAGTGCAGATGACAACCTTTTTTCTTGTTATGTTTGATATATGCCTAAAGTATGCTATATTTCTTTTTTTCCGCCTCATTTTATTTTAATACAAAATTGCATATATACTAGTTTTAGTAGTGAAAGATTTAATTGCTATATTGTTAAGAACGCACAGTTGCATCATTGGTATTATGGACTTAAGTTATTATTTAGTAAAACAACAAAAGGACAATACTTTGAAAGATATCTTAAATTCATTAAAACCAACGGCATTATGTTTACTTTTCTTTCTCGGGGATGCCGTAGCAGTCTATACATCTAAAAATAGGAAATATTTGTACACAGTGAGCTAATTATACATCCACGCTACCGCTTGATTACTACAATTCAAACTGTAAAGTCAAAAAAATGCTATGCCAAATTCCTGAGTCAGCTCAAACATGACAATTATGCAAGCCGAGCAGCTAATTACTAGTGTACTGGTTTGTAATAGGTGCAAATGCTGAAAACTATTATTATGCAGTCATGGGAAATGCTAATTATTTTGTTTATCAGCAGATTTTCTCGTAACATTGCTGTTTAAGCTGTTCTTCTTCATTACTGACAAAATATTAACAGATACCCAGTGGAGTAACATATGAAAACGTGTGTAATTAATAATTATTAAAAAAATATCATAAAAGAATAATTAACACTAATGAGAAAAAATAAACTGTCTGCTTTATTGACTGACAGTCTTTATTTTGGAAGACAAAGATTATGAATGCCTCCCATTAAAGTCATTAGTTTGGCAAATTACTCCCTGCTAATTTTTAATAATGGAACATTGCGGTTTAACGTATATTTTAGAGCTCTGCAATTTATTTTCTGTCTTTGTCCCACAAATTGATCATCATTTTATTAAACTATAAATTTCAGATAGTCGAGCATCAACTTTCATATGTAAAATTATCAGGCCATATGCGCTGAGTAAAGTTTTTAAGAATGGCTTAGGATGACAAGTTCTTCATCAGCATCGTTATCCTCACGCAGCTAGCAATAGACTGGTTGACTTGCTCTGTGAAGATGAGTAATGCTAAATATCACAAGTGCTAAGATTTTGATTAAAATTCCATTACGATGCTTGGAAATATTTATTACACATACTATCATTATAGATTCTGAGTGATCTTTGTTTTCTAAAAGACTAGGAAATTCTAGGGACCTAGACTAAATATATATTTAGGACTAGAAAAAAAATGACACAACCTATTCCGAAGTTACCTTTGATCGATAGCTCCCAAAATTACCACTCCTAATAAGCAGCTACTACTTGTTGGTTACCTTTTGTTTATGCACTCAGTATTCCATGCCTTGTCCTAATAACAATAGTGGGGATAATCACATAGACACAAACAGACACACACAGAAACACTGACAAAGGCAATGACAGACAAAAAGACAATAATACCTAGGCAATGACAAAGGCACTGTCAGAATCACACAGAAACACTGACAAAAGCACTGTCAGAAACACACATATATGCAAAGACACTGACATACACAAGGAAACACTATACAAACACAAACAAATACTGGCGAAGACACTGTATTTGTGATTCTTTATCTAGCTATCTACCTCATCCACAAATGTATACAGTCATATAGTCTCGCAGACACACATAGTTTGCCTCCATAAGACAAAACAAGCATTTAACGTATATCTCCGATCCCTTCACGCCACACGCCACACACCTAAACTGCCGGTCTTCAGAACAGCCGGAATAAACTAGCTATGGGATGAACACACAGAAGACACAGGATGAAGAACAAGCCAGAGTCAGAAACCAGACCTAGATTCGATACATAGGGTCAAACAAATATACATTACAGCCAAGAGAATGGTTAGTAAATGGAGCCAAGAGAGTGGCCAGAATAGAGTCAGAGTCAAAACATGGAGAAACAGGAGAAGCAAAGATCTATAGCCAAGAGACTAGTCAAAATAGAGCCAGGGTCAATACACAGGTAAACAGCAATATAGAAAACAAGAACATGCTATCGGGTAGGGTACACAACAGGACAACGAGGCAAAGGAGCTTCCTGGCTTTTGATTCTGGTGGGCTTTGTGTCATCAAGCTGCGTCCCCGCCATCTGGCATCCGCGGGAGCCTGCGTTATTAATTGGTGGCTAGCCAGCGAGCAGCAAGGATGGTCCCAGGAGGGACGGACTCAATCTTGTCCTCTACACGAATGCATGTATTCAAGCCGTCTGCATGCTTTAGAGGGGACGAACTCTTGCAGAATGCAGGGGCTGCTCTTCATCTTTCCCGCCACATAATCAATTAGAGGGGCAGTCTTGCCATCCATATCACTTCTATTCATGGACTCTATTCTGTATAGTGTGGCTCCACCCACAGAGGAGTGCTTTTAGGTGGCATCCGTTAGCCATAGACACTGGACGCTCAAATGTATTGGGTCACCATGTAACAATCATTTGCTACACTCTCCCACCTATGACCTGTAGGGGCATGCTTACACACATGGAAGCACCACTGTTTTGTACCTGCCCAAAGGTAACTCTATTCACTCCAGTATTTAAAGAGCCTGTGCCATCAGGACTGCTTCTGTCTATTTTCTGCCACTTTGTCAGATTGAGTATGATTTCCTGCATGTTCCTGAGGAAGCCATTGTATATGGAGAAACGCATCTAGTAATGGAGTGATTACTCCTATGTAGAGTCTGTTGTGATTTTAACTTCTCTTAGTCCTTGTAGCTTTGCTGTTATGCTATTTCCTCTTTGGGTTGGCCAGTTTGATGCTGTAAGCGCTCCCAGCATTAACTATGGCTTCTAGCTTCTCCACATTATCCATCTTGTCTTATCTAGCTACTTATCCCACTGGGGAACTCTTTCTGTAGCAGGCTTCTCCCTATCCTATTATACGGACCTAAGAAGGCCCGTTTCCTCACTTTGCTAGTAGAGTGATAGACTTGAGAATGTTTGTCTGTACCCTTTGGGGAAGACCTACTGAGGTGCACCCCACGCTTTATGTGGCACACATCATGCTGACTGAGGCTACAGAGACTATTTTATCCTCTTTGTTTGATACCGTGTTGGTCAGGTTCTTATGTCTCCATTAAAAGTTACGTTTTACGATCCGTATATCAGTTTTTCAATATCCTTTTGTTCACAGCAGTGAGGATGGCGCTGCTGGCCACCAGGGACTCCAGCCGTGACAAAGTACAGAGACACTGACCTATGCACAAAGAGACACTGATAGACACACTAGAGTCTTTCTCAACATTTCTCATGCAAGAGAAAGATCCTAGTGGGAATTGAAACGTTGCACCAGAATAAACCATCTCTTCTTCATAACTAACGATAGAGTGAGCCCCTTTTCTTCTCTTCTTTGATTCTACTGGTCTGTGTGCCCAAATTACCTTGGAACCCATCATTTTTCCATTATGGGTTTGTAATTGACGTGTGTTATGTCATTTCTGCTGTAGTGTTTGATAGACCCACTGAACAAGTCCTAGTTGGTGGACCGCTTTCCTCTGTTACAAACATCCTCTTGTATCAACAGTGCAAAAACCTACGGAAATATTGGGGTACGTTCTCTGCCCTTTGTTGTAATGATCTGGGCTATTCCCACTCCCTATTTTCTTACCAGTACAGTCGAGTATATATATATTTTACATTTCCAGATCTTTTAATTAATATTTTCATACCAATGATTTTTTTCAGTGTATATGTTGGCTAAATTTACTCTGTATGAAAAGTTTAAAAAAGTTATCACTGGTTTTATTTATCGCTACCTAAAAAATTGCATTTTGTGGTCACTGCGATACAATAGCAAGAGATAATTTTTTTCTCCCTAACTCAACTTTGGTCAGTAGTTAATTCGAAGATTTCAAATTGGCTATTTCTAACGCGCTGATTTCAGGTATGTAATCTTCATTTATGATCTGTTAAATGTATCTTGTGTAATTAAAAGATCAATGCGCTCTGTGGAGGTTTGTGTACAGTGGCAAGAAAAAGTATGTGAACCCTTTGGGATTACGTGGAATTTTGCATGAATTGATCATAAAATGTGCTCTGATCTTCATCTAAGTCACAACAATTTGAAAAACACAGTCTGCTTAAAATAATACAACACAAACATTATATGTTTTCATGTTTTTATTGAACAGAACATGTAAACATTCACAATGCAGGGTGGAAACAATATGTGAACCTTTGGACTTAATAACTGGTTGACCCTCCTTTGGCAGCAATAACCTCAACCAAACGTTTCCTGTAGTTGCAGATCAGACCTGCACAACGATCTTGAGTAATTTAGGACCACTCCTCTTCACAAAACTGTTTCAGTGTAGCAATATTCTTGGGATGTCTGGTGTGAATCGCTCTCTTAAGGTCATGCCACAGCATTTCAATCGGGTTGAGGTCAGGACTCTGACTGGGCCACTCCAGAAGGCGTATTTTGTTTTGTTGAAGCCATTCTTTTGTTGAATTACTTATATGCTTTGGGTCATTGTCCTGTTGCATCGCCCATCCTCTGCGGAGCTTCAGTTGGTGGACAGATGGTCTTACGTTTTCCTGCAAAATGTCTTGATAAACTCTGGAATTCATTTTTTCATCAATGACAACAATCCGTCCAGGCCCTGAGGCAGCAAAGCAGCCCAAAACCATGATGCTCCCTCCGCCATTTTTTACAGTGGGGATTATGGTTTTGATGTTGGTGTGCTGTGCCTTTTTTTCTCCACACATAGTGTTGTGTGTTTTTTCCAAACAACTCAATTTTGGTTTCATCTGTCCACAGAATATTTTGCCAGTAGTGCTGTGGAACATCCAGGTGCTCTTTTACAAACTTCAAACGTGCTGCAATATTCTTTTTGGACAGCAATGGCTTCCTCCGTAGTGCACTCCCATGTACTCCATTCTTGTTTAATGTTTTCCTTATTGTAGATGTGTCAACAAAAATGTTAGCATGTGCCAGAGATTTCTGTAAGTCTTTAGCTGACACTCTAGGATTCTTCTTTACCTCATTAAGCATTCGGCGCTATGCTCTTGCAGTCATCTTTACAGGACGACCACGTCTAGGGAGAGTAGCAACAGTGCTGAACTTTCTCCATTTGTAGACAGTCTGTCTTACCGTGGACACATGAACATCAAGGCTTTTGGAGATACTTTGTAACCCTTTCCAGCTTCATGCAAGTCAACAATTCTTGATCGTAGGTCTTCTGATAGCTCTTTTCTGCGAGGCATGGTTCACATCGGGCAATGCTTCTTGAAACCAGTAAACCCAAAACTGGTGCGTGTTTTTAAAGGGCAGGACAGCTTTCAGCAACACATCCAATAATATCACACTGATTGGACTCAAGGTTGGCTCACTCCTGGCTCCAATTAGCTCTTGGAGAAGTCATTAGGCTAGTGGTTCACATACTTTTTCCACCCTGCACTGTGAATGTTTACATGTTATGTTCAATAAACACATGAAAACATATAATGTTTGTGTTGTATTATTTTAAGCAGACTGTGTTTTTCAAATTGTTGTGACTTAGATGAAGATCAGAGCACATTTTATGACCAATTCATGCAAAACTCCAAGTAATCCCAAAGGGTTCACATACTTTTTCTTGCCACTGTACATAAGTATTAGGTAGATGTATTTGCATTGTAATTCTTATGTATGTTTTACACTAAATTCCAAATCTTGTTGAAATGTTCGCCGAGGGATTACTTCAGAGAATTTCAGCTTTTTCATGTGGCATAATCTAACTTCAGAACAATCCTAGCTTTACATTTGCCTAAAAGGCACAAGCATCTGTTCTGTTGGAATTGCTAATACATTGTTTGGAAACAGCAGTTTGGGTTTTTGTTACATGCTCAAAACAGTGCATCTCTACACTAGGCTGGCATGAAAATCTTCAATGCGTTGGGGACAGAGGGAAGTTATATAAAAGAATTGTTTCCTCATTTTTAATGGCAGGAAAATATTTGGCACCACAGCTTGAAAACCAGTTCAACCATGAAAATCTGCACCCGGAAGAATAGCCTTGTTTCAGATATTACGACAATTTCATTGTAAACATTCTTAAATCATGGAGGGATTTGGATTGCTGATGATATGAGATCAATTCCATGCCAGAACCATTTGAAGTCAATATGTTGTCTCCAGCATGTTGTTTCTATGCATATATTATAGATTTGCAATGTATTAACAGTATTGTGCATGCTTTTAAGTCCAAGGAAATGAACAAGCTGTAAACCTACTGTGCGGAGAACATATGTTTATGCAAATATGAGGAATGTGTGGATAGGGGCGACTGAGCATGCTGTCATGAAGAATATTGAACAATAATAATCACATGAAAAGGAAATAATATACACGTTTTCATTTTCTATAGAGGATTGCTAGTGGTAAAAAAAAACAGGAAAAACATGTGTCCATGTTAAAGAATTCCAACATAAAATCTACCTGGAAGTTAGACATGTGCACAGCGCAAAATTTCATTTTGAACTAATGGATTAGTCCTAAAATGCAATTTATTTCGTTGATAAAGAAATTCGTTTTCAGTTCTTAGTATGAAAACTAATTTCATTCATCCGAAAACCAGTGGATACAATTACTATTGTAGTGGCTCCTCAGAGGGCTGAGATCGCTGCTTGTTACAGTATCTCTCACTCTCAGCACAATGTGTCAAATATGTTACTGTTACAGTAACTGACTGCTGCTCATCACAGCGCTCAGAGTAAATAATAAACTATATAAAAACTAGTAAATAATATTTTTATATATAAGAGGTTATAACAATATTATTTCCTTGTTTTACTAAAACTCTGAGCACTGTGATGAGCAGCAGTCAGTTACTGTAACAGCTGAGCCTGATACATTGTACTGAGAGATAATATAACAAGCAGCCAATCTCAACGCTCACAGCCACTGGATTTAAAGGGCTAAAAAAAAGGCTCCTCTCTGTATTATGTATAGAACATCCTCCTGCATTAATTAATACCACTCTCTGTATAATGTATACAACATCCACATGCATTAATTAATACCCCTCTCTGTATAATGTATACAACATCCGTGAATAGTGAGATTTGGTGCCCGTTATGAGAGGCGGGCCCAAAGCAAGAGGAGCTTAATTTACCAGCATTTGGTAGGATTAAACCTTCATTATAAATGCAGAGAAAACGAGAACAAGAGGATGTGGCTATTTTATCTTGCCAAAATGGCTAATAGAACTGATGCCACAAGTGCTGGTAATTGGTAAATTACGTAATTGTACTATAAAAATATATTAACTTTATTTATAGACAAACATAACACATAAGCTAAGAAAAAATAATACATATAATGTGCAATTCAACGAATAATGGTGCTAATGACAACCTAGCGATCTATGTATGATTGCGTGACTAGCCATACAATGTACCCTATAGATACTGTATATTAATAGTTTGCCCAGTATGTATGTGTAGCATGGGCTGACGGAAATGGCCCTTATTAGTATAAACTAACATATACTTCACCAACTCTAACTTACTGCATCATAAATGGGCTATAACAGGTACATATAACTAGATGGATAAAAGACAGTAAAGTATTAACAGGAAAATATACTGCCCAATAAATGGGATAACCGTAGGCATATGTGTGCATATAGAGGGACAACAAAATATGTAGTAACCAGAAGTGAATTCTCGATTGTAGGGGAATAATTAATGCATAGACACTCTCTCAGGGATAACCGAATAGCCAGTAGTACTGCTTTAAATAGCGTTGATTCTGGCTATACTCAGTATAAGTCGTTAGAAAAACCGCATTGGTTATGAATAATATCCCCCAAAATGTATGTCTTACGTTGTTAATTAACAGTTTGTTCACAAAATAGACGGTGTTCGAACATTAAACTCCCTGGTTTAACACACCATTGAGCAGCAGTCGTTTTGAAATTATACGAATTGTAGGACCCGCTGTGGATAGTTGGCTGATTGCCAAACCACCAGGATTGAGGTTCTTATAAAAGATTTACCACAATTGTGTGAACACAGTAAATAAAGTTATCCCTAAAAGGTAGGGGACTTCAGATAATACTTGAAGTACCCCCTACATATATGCATATCGCATTTGTAGCCCAAGGCGTCCAATCTTGGTAAAATAAAAGGATTTATTCCCTGTTAAATCATATAGCAATGTCGGCAGTATAAATTGATGGGGTTTAGAAACAGTCGTATATACACAATGGGATATCAATCAAAGTACTCCAATTTGTTATTCCCAAGATAAAGGGGTATCCATAGAATATTGACGGTGAACTAGATTGCCCATTAAATACATGCGTATAACAAATAAATTGTCTATCATTAAGGTAGGTTAGAATAAATTCGCTTAGGTCACATAGTGCTAGTAGTTAACATACTTTGGAGATATACAGGTTTAGAACTTATTCGGAAGCAAGATAGCTGTATGCTAACCCATAGGATTGCAAGTACTTATAAGACTTTGTAATAATTGTTATTCGACTAATTGGTGTTAAACATCGACCAGAAATTGACAGCAGGTTAATAGTTGGTAATTACCTTAATAGCCCCTAAATAGGTATACATCGATATGAACAACCCTAAGAATCCATTGTTAGAACCCCGAGTACCAGGGGACTCGACAAATTTGACCAATAGGATGCCTCTAATAGCAGGTAAAGTGCAGTCCGCACTTTGTTGGCATATATTCGCCTAACACAAGCTGACCAAAATGAAAGTTTTAGCGAAGTCTGCACATACCAGTTCGATGATTGATAAACTATTTCGCCAATATTTATCCACACCAGTGGTCACATATTAACAAACAAATAGCATACAATAAATTACGAGTGTATCCTGAAACTTGCCAAAATTACCCTGGGTATAGCTAATTAATTATTTCTATTCTGTCCCTGTATAGCATTCGTATATTTGCTAATTTAGATAGTAAAATACATACTACAAAGCAGCAATCAAGCGATCATTAGAGTTGCCAAATTTGAAAAAGTGAAAACAGTGCACCCCGTGCTAAATCATTAAAACCAAAATATGGCCATAGCCAAAACTCTTGAGGCTACGCTAACGCGCGTTTCGCCGTATAACCGGCTTCGTCCAGAGCGTAAGTTCGTCTGGACCTATGAACCCTATTTATAGTATTCCTCCTTAATTGTGTTCAGCTCGTTAAATCGCTGCGGAAAATAATTTACATATTCTGGTTTCCGTAACTGTCGTCAGTCATATGACTCCCACCGCCAATGGGCACATACTGGTGGTTCAGAATGAAGTCCAAATAGTTGTATCTAGACATAAGTGCGTTCCAGCTTGGTTGGAAAGTTGAAATGGCAGAAATTGATTATTTTGGTCTGGCTTAGGCTAACTGCAGGATTTATTTAGCTAACAATTGATGTTTAATGTGGTGATATCAGGCTAAAGAACTCATGGTTCAGTTAATAAACCAAAGAATACGAGTGCCCATCACTATACAACTTAAAAGAAGTTACTATCTTATTCATCCGCCTTCGAATCACAATGTATATATTGTCCAAATAACGATGGACAAATTACCTTATTTATGACAGAACTTGATGTATATGTAAGGTGAGACTCAGAATATGTATTTAGTTGGTATATTTTATGGTCGAGCTAAAGGGAATCAATAGGTCATAGGTATATTTTGTAACCTTTGCCACAAGAGGTAGTGTACAGCATCCTATAGTACCTATGGTGACTACAATGGGATGCACTAAATAATAATAAATTGAATATTGAATGATAAAAATATATTAAATATAGAAAAATAGAAAAATAGTTATTTTTTCTCTTTTTTTCTTTTTTCACCATGTTACAAAAATAAATGAATAAAACAATATACCCATGTGTAAATTTCTATTTATCGTACATAAACTACATAAAATTAGGTTATTTTGCTTAAAGCTGTAAAGGTTGTATTGGGATTTCTCAGCAAGGAGTAAATGAGTTAAGGAAAAACCAAAATTTTGAAAGATTGAAAAATCTCTATATAAACCGAGAGAAGGAATCGAAAGTAAGGTTTAAATGAAAGGAGTAAAGGTAAACCCTTCATTAAGGCCTTCTGGTGCCAACGTATGTAGGGTATATGTCCAAAAACATTCCCTACGTCTTAAGTGGAGGTCATAGTTGCCCCCCCTAGGATGATGTTTAACTAATTCCACTCCACAAAATCTTAAATTGTTGATGTTGCCTCTCTGGCACTGTCTAACATGCCTTGCGACAGGTGTATCAATATGCCCGCCAACTGATCTAATGTGTTCCCTAATCCTGTACTTAAAGGGGCGGAAGGTTTTGCCTATATATTTTTTCCCGCAACCGCATGTAATCATGTACACTAGGCCTGATGTATTACAGTTGAAGAAGCTCTGAATCACAAAGGATTTCTCGTGTCTCGTGTCCTGAATCACTTTGGAATCTTTTAGAATGTTAGGACAGCTTTTACATCTCCCACAACTGTAGGTTCCTTTTAGATTGTTACATAGCCACCTGGTTGTTAAAGATGTTGTTTTTTCATAGTGGCTATGGACAAGCATATCTTTCAGGTTTCTGCATCTTCTGTTTGTGATAGTCGCATGAGGGCCTATTAGTTCTTTTAAATGTGGATCCAAGGTGAGCAGCGGCCAGTATCTATCCATAATGTCTTTGACTAGGTTGTTCCCTGTATCAAAATTACCAATGCACCGTATCTGATTAGAATTTGTTTTAGATAGATCTTGTAAAAGAGTATCTCTCGAGTGATATTTTGCCTTCTGATATGCCTGCTTGAGAACTCTATTTGGATACCCTTTCTCTTTAAAGTTTTTTTGGAGGGTTTTTGCCTGTTTTTCATATTCAATTTCAGATGAGCATATTCGTTTTAGTCTTAAATATTGTCCGTAGGGTATTCCCAGTCTCAATGATTTCGGATGGAAGCTCGACCAATTGAGTAGATTATTCGTAGCTGTTTCTTTACGATACAGGGTGGTGCTGACCAGTTCTTCATTGCGTGTTAATGTTACATCCAGAAAGTTCAGGGAGTCTCGGTGAATCTCATGTGTAAAGTGAAGGTTTAGAGTATTTTCATTCAGATGGTCTGTAAAGTCTGCAAATTCTTCAGGGGTACCACTCCATATCAAGATAATATCGTCAATATATCTTTTCCAGAATAGAATTTTGGAACGATAGGGGTTATGGTCTGTAAAGATTCGTTGTTTTTCCCAGATGCCGAGATATAAATTAGCATAGGCTGGCGCACAGGTAGTGCCCATTGCTGTGCCCTGTATTTGATGATAATATTTCCGATCGAAAGTGAAATAATTGTGTTTTAGAACGAAAGCTAGAAGTTCCTCAATAAAGTTGATAAACTCCTCTGTGAATTCGCCTGATTCTTGGAGGGCCAACCTAGTATGTAGAAGGCCCTCAGAGTGGGGAATAGAGCTATATAAGGCCTCCACATCAAGGCTACACATCCAGGTTTCTTTTGGGAGTTTGAGATTACTCATAAACTGTAGAAGTTGTTTTGTGTCTCGGAGGTACGAGGGTAAAGTTTTCACTTGATCTTGTAGAATCTGATCTATGTATTGACTGCAATTCTGCGTTAGATTCCCAATTCCAGACACTATAGGTCTACCAGGTGGTTTCTCCAAATTTTTATGCACTTTGGGTAGCGCATAGAATGTTGCAATGGTCGGTTTGTCAGATTTTAAAAACTTATACTCTTCCTCTGAAATGTGACCTTTCTCGTACCCACGGATCAAGATTTCCCCTAACTGATCCAAAAATCTTTTGGTCGGATCTTGTGACAGTCTTACATAGACTTTATCATCCTCTAGAAGGGTTTTTACCATGAATTCATACTGGTCTTTAGACATGATGGTTATATTCCCACCCTTATCGGAGGGTTTTATGATGAAGTCAGTATTCATGGTTAGTTCTTTGAGTGCTTTTCTCTCCTTACTAGAGAGGTTGTCTTCAATTGACTCTATTTTCGGATTATCACTCAATTTCTCTATATCTTGACATACCAGTTTCCTGAATAACTCGAGATTATCATATTCTTTTATTGAGGGAGTAAAGGTAGTTTTTGATTTTAGATTGGAATATGGTGGACCCTTCTCAGGGGCTTCGTTCTCATTCAAAAGTTGAACTAAGGTTTCCAAACATTCCAATTCTTTCACCTCTAGACCTTTCATTTTTGCTTGTTTTTCTCTCTTTATCGCGTGAAATTTTCTCAGAGCTAATTTTCGTGCAAACAGATTGATATCCTTAATCCAATTAAATGCGTTAAATTTTGGTTTAGGTACAAAAGATAGACCCTTCTTTAGAACCATCTCCTGTTCAGTTGAGATGTCTATAAATAAAGTTAATATATTTTTATAGTACAATTACGTAATTTACCAATTACCAGCACTTGTGGCATCAGTTCTATTAGCCATTTTGGCAAGATAAAATGTATACAACATCCTCCTGAATTAATTAATGTCCCTCTCTGTATAGAACGTCCTCCTGAATTTATACCTTTCTCTGTATAATGTATATAACATCCTCCTGCATTACTACCCCTCTCTGTATAATGTATAGAACATCCTCCTGCATTAATTAATGCCCTTCTCTGTATAGAACATCCTACTCAGTAGGACCTACTGCATTGGCATTTGGAGGGTGCAGAACTTCGGAATGCATTGCTTATCCAGCACAGGAGAGGGAACTTTTACTTAAACTTTGTATCTCTTTGGGGGAGAGAGACAGGAATATAAAAGCAAGGGAGAGGGAAAATATTAACGTAAATCGGTCTGAAAGATCAGAGAAGAGATGACTGGTGCAAATTTATTTTTATAAAAAAATAAAGCACTTTAAATAAAAGGAAAACATTCAAATAAATCACACTGAAGGCTCATAATGACTGAGTAACTGTGAGAGCTGGATACTAAATGTATCAGACGTAAAAAAACTTTATAACAAGCAGCACTGGGAGAGGAGAGGGACTTTATATAAAACGTGGATTATAGATGAGGAAATGGGGATAGTGCTCCTGGATAATATAAAATGTATCAGACCTAAGCCCCTATTATGCAAAGCGGGAGGGGAGATAACACATGTTTTATAAAGTCCCTCTCTTCTCCCAGCGCTGCTTGTGATAAAGGGGTTTTTACTATCCAGCCCTCCTCTGTCATTAGCTTTCAGAGTGGTTTATTTGAATGTTTTCCTTCCCCAGCTGCTTTTATCATCTTGTCTGCCTCATAGACATGCAAGGGTTAAGTAAAGGTTTCCTCTCCTATGCTGGCTGTCTGTGCTGTGAGTATTCTGAGCTCTATCACTGTCAGATTTTCGGGTAGGGGTCGGGAAGGATTACGCATACAAACCTTTTCTGTAGCTTTGCGATGTTGCGCTCTTCATTGCTGGTCTCCTTCACTCATCAATGTAATATCACTGAAAGGACTGAAACTAAAATGTAGTGCATTTTATTTTAGTTTCTTTTGTTTTTTGTACTGAGCAGTTTCATATCTCTTGAGTCATACTAAAACTAAATTATCCCAAAATTCGGACTAAATCGTTTTAGTACTAAAACGAATGCACATGGCTACTGGAAGTCAAGAAACATACTACTGCAAAAAACAAAACATAAAGAAAGACAATCAAACTACTGAAAATGCCCTCAGCATTTCTTAGGGATCGACTTTTTCTTTACTTTCTTTTATTTTACTCCTAGTGGCAATATTAATAAAGGTAGCTTTGTAGTTGTACATGTATCAAACTGGGAGAGCTGTATATATCAATATGAACTTGTATGTATCAAACTGAACATGTCTCTATGAAGACTTTTTTTCTTTCTTTCATACATTAAAATTAAATTAGTTTTATAATACGAAAGGAAGAAAGAAACTTATATAAACCCCAGGGATGAGCATCATATGTCAAGGGAAGGAGCAATTTCACTGAGCTTCAAAAATGCTTTTATTTTCATTATTTAAAAGAATGAAAATGCATTTAAACAATTCTTTTTCGGAAAAACACATACGCAGCTCAAATATAAAGCAAAAAAGCTCAAAATGTATACAGGAGATCTTAAGGAGACTGAGAGATTGAATATCTCTCCAAGCTATTACAAGTGACTGTTGCCAACCTGTTCCAATTCATATTTTTTGTTTCATTTTATTTCAGTGGAATCTATTTAGAAAACATTGGCGTGCGGTGAGCTGACAGAGGACTTGAATAAGATGTTTCTAAATCATCTGAACTGAATAAATTTCATAGTGTAGCAATGTTGTATATTTTATCATATTTCACTAATTTGGCATCAGATTTACTTTTAGCTATCGGTTTATCTCAATATGCAGTCAAGTGCCAGTACCCAAAAAAAACATTTATATGGCATTGGCAAAACTAAGTATATCATGGTTTTGCACAGCCCTTATACTTACAGGGTTATTCAAAGAGAATCGAAAAGTCACCGCGCGTTCGGTGACTTTTCGTTCTCTTCAATTCAGTGCGATTCGGCGATCCCATTTCGGCGATCCTGCGGTGTATTCAGCAAGCACCACAAGGCCGTCGTAGTGCAGGAAAATGCCACCGCAAACCAGCCGAACACTCACCGCAAAACCCGGCGAAGGCACACTGAAACCCGCAAAAACATCTGGATTACCCCCGCCGAACACGCCGGAGAAACCCGAGCAGCCACCGATCACAGCACAGAGCAGCCGCCGGAAAAACCCGACACCGCAGAAGAATGGAGTAAAAAACCCAAAAAACTGTACGCTTGAATGTTTGAAAAGTGAAACGCTGTTTCAAAGAAACTACAGAACGAAAATGTCTGAAATTTACATATAAGATCCTATGAATGATAATAAAAAGGGCTGTTACATAAAAAAGAAAAAATTATTTAAAAAATAAACGGAAGAAGAAATTCGCCAAAAAATCCGGAAAAATGCCTAAAAGATCCTAAAAAATCAAAAAATAAAGAGACTTTTTACTGCAGAATATTATAATAAACATTTAATTAGATATTGGATTAAAACGGGAATATTTTTAACTTTGAAGTCTGTGGGATTCGCCTGAATAAACCTGTCGAATTAAGCCACCGAACAGCAGGGCAATTCGGCAACTTTTCATTGCTGGTTTTTGTTCTCTGAATAGAAGAAGCATTGCTTCTCTATGGGGGATTTCACTGCCCTTGAACAGGCACCATGTGTGCAGGTAATTCGCCAACATTTGGCGAACTGCCTGCTCTCTGAATAGCCGAATGGACAGGAAAGGTAACCATACGCTGAATTTCACTGTTCGGGTTACCTTTCGCCAGCAATTCGGATCTCTTTGAATAACCCTGTTAGAGTGTGAACCCATGGAAAATGTATTAATAACAAATTGTAAACAATAAAAAGCAGTCTTCTTTGTGCACTTTATCATGAACCACATAAGAAACACCCAAAAAGTATAGATGTTGACCTGCAAGATGGGCAAACAGAACTGATCCATATCCTTTGCAAACACCATTGAGAATAATTATTTATGGATATATTCCTTCTTCATCTATGCACGAATGCCATATGCACTGTATTTCTACAAACGTAGCCATTCCTGGACTTGCCAAATGCCATTGAGTAAAACAGGCAAATGCCCAAAAGGGCTATAATGGCCACAGATAACCAACCACATGCTACATGACCCCAATAACATCAAAAGGTCTTCTCAGTTGGCTGATGTAACGTCAATGAAATACAGGCAATCGTGCAGGCTGGCTTAACATGGACTCACTGATGTGAGCAAAATACTTCTATAGTGGTTTAAAAAGTCTACGAAACCTCACGAAATTGCATTTTTTTTGGATGTAATGAAATATATAACAATATGCAGTGGCTGGCATCCGGAAACCAAGCTAAGAGCAGGAAGATGGAGAAATTGAATTTCCACAAATCAGCTCTGATTTATATGCCCGCATTTAGATCGCAGAGCTATGCTTCCTAACGTGAGGTGGCGGGCACAAGCTAAAAGTACATAGGTTCTGCAACAGCAACTGGGGTTGACTGGTCTCCGGCTCGTGGACCAGACCCAAACCTGTTACAGTGTCTGTCCCTTTTCTTCTGCCAAGCTGATCCGCAGCAGCTTTCCTTCTCACAACCCTTGGCCAGAATTTGAGGGAGTGCTGTATATTTCTATTTATCGCTCCCCAAACATCAGACACCTCTTAATGCAGGGGAATGAATATATGCTTTAATGGAAAAAGGGTCCATTATATGACCATATGATATAAAACCAAGAGGGGGAGGTAACATGACACAATCAGCAGAATACATTGTCTACATGAGGGGGAGTGGAATTCCTTCAGAAGACACAGAAACTTAATTAGTGCACACTAGACAGAATTAGCAGACAGAGCATCAGATCAATCTAAGGACAAACAGATTGCGAGAACAATAAGTCTACATTGTATCTCTAATGCAAACGAACTTCTAAAATACAAACAGCTTCAAGATAGAAATACATTTAGCCTGTTAAACCTTAGGTGCCCCTTATGCCCATTGTCCTTGAGAATTGGCTTTGCTACATTGGTCCATGATCTCTTGGCAGGAGGCCAGCATCCACACTTCTCCAACAGACACATTGGGCCTGTACATTGTGGGCAAGGGTGCCAAGGAGGGCGAGGGCACAAAGGTAGAATGAACTTTGGTTACAGGTTCTGCTTCTCTGTTCTGCGCTTAGCAATTTCTGCGGCAGCTTTAAATCATACCAGTGACAGCTGGTATGACAGATTTAAATCATACCAGTGTGCAAATATAAACATCTGACAACAATTAAATAGATTTTGCTTCATCTCAGGTTAACATCAGCTGTTGCAATAGAATTTGTTTGAATGTTTAGGGTTGTATCCTTTTGCATGAGTCATTTTCTGCAAACAGTTACCAAAGAAGTAGCGAGCGCTAAATGATGAAGAGTACAAAGCAAGAGAGGAAGATAATAGAATATCTGTAGACAAAGGGGGTGATACAGTGGAAGCGCTGGTACTAGATAAAGTGATAATGATAGTTATGCAGCCTACTAAGAGAGGGACACAAAACCTCGACAGAAATGTGTAAGATACAACAAAGGTGTAGGGGGGGGCTCTTGTGGCGAAAGAAGTAGTTGGTAAAGTGGGGACTCGATTACCTTCAAATGTAACTGTCCTATACGGTCTAGATTGACCCTGGAAATAGCATATAATTAGAAAGTTATCCGTAGACACTGTAGATATACTGATATAACACAGGTTTAGCAACCGATGAGCGAAATAAGGTGTTAATAATAATAATAGAATATCGATGGCTTTGGATGTATAATGGGGCACTGTCATTAGCCGAAAGCTGAGAATATGTGGCACCACAGAGACCTTGCAATGATCAGGATGATCAGGATGAATCTATAAAATTGATGAGAGGTTGAGGACAAATCTACAAAGTTGATGAGAGGTTGAGGAGCTACCAAGAGATCAACAGCAACCGTGAAGGTGTTACAGGTTCTGTTACTTTCTTACATGTGACTACCAGCTCTTGTATTCTGTACTTGTGGGAATGGGGGTAAGGTTGCGACAGAAACCCTTTTTCACAAAAAGGAACATCCAAGCCCATCTAAACTATCCCTAAAGATGCAGTCACCCTAAGCCATATGGTCTTACGAGAGAAAGATTGAGGGCCATATTACAAAGTTAATGCTAACATTAGCACTCAGCAGTGTGAGCATTAACGTTAGCTTAGATGGCCCTAGTATATTACATTCTGAACGCTAACGTGTTAAAAAACCCATTAGTGATTAGGAGCTTGCGCGTTTCAGCGCAAGCTTACTGTACTTTACGCTCCCTATGTTTAACACGAGGAGCACAAAGAGTTAATTAGTGTTAGGATTACAAAGTCCTAATGCCAATTACGTTCCACTGCGGTTAACTGAAAAGTTACCCACAGGGGTGAAAAAACATACCGGGCGTTCTGCACAAAGGATTTGGTGCGGTCAGCACAAGGACATCAGGGAATACAAAATTGTAAGGGGAGAGGGGTGCGACAAGGGTGGGGGACTCGCCCTGGCAACCCTAGGTAAAGCCAGGGGCATGGAAGAGGTCACAGGGCCAGGAGACCTGGGGGGCAATTTATTTGACGTTCTTGGAAAGAGACAGATCAATTATTTTTCGGACAGTATAGATATGTATTGTTTTGTTTTCCCCCTCTTGGGAGCACAATTTCCTGTTGCTGTTTGGTATGAAAAAAGAGTCTGAATTGTCCCCTGAAAACCAGTGTATGGGTTTATGCAGCTAAGCTGTGTACAATTTATATGGAGGTGACTTAAAAATCATGATTGCAAAATACTCTGAATTGCTCTGACCGGCAGGGAAAAATAAAAATGAAAGGATGCCCTGATGCTCAAAGGGTTAAAATTGTATGCATATGTGACTTTGTAAAGAGAAAGAAATGAAAACTATATATGAGTTTAATACCCTCGTCCCCCATGGTCTAAATTCTGATTTCAAGATGATTCATTTTTTAAAAGCTTAGTTTACACTCATAAACTTATTTCTATTATTCAGTCCCCCTTTTTTTCATAGAACTAGAATGCTATAGAAAAGGTAATAAAATAGATCCGTTTATGCACCGTGTTGTAAATACATTCTTTTTATTTTTATTTTTATTTTTTCATTCTTCAGCCAAAAAACAAGTAATGCTATATGAAAATAGCCACCATACGTTCTCCTATCATTGACCTATGAATTATATTGAGACCAATTGATAAAGGTATTTTGTCGATTTAACACTCATTGAGCTCTGTCCATATCTTTCTCCCCGTTATTTAGTATACAATGTAGTGACCAAGAGTATATAATGTAGTAAACCATGTAGTAAGCATGCTTTGTTTATAATAACCGGTTTGGCTATAATCAGCCATATCTTGCCCCCCTTTTTATTTTGCAAGCAGCTGAGGCAAGAACTTGATCCCTTCATGATTATCAGTGGGTAGTTGATCTCGAATAACTTCAGCACCACATTTGCCTTTTTTAGATCCGAGAAGTAATCTGATTATATATATAGTAATTTAGTGTTGCACATGGTTATTGTCTACTGTTACGATATTGACAGCATTGTTCCCTAACTGTATCCGATATATTGTCAACTGTTTTGCTTTTCTGGAGACATATACTGGTATCTAGAGGGACAACAATTGATGGGTACGCATCGGAACTTGAAAGCGCCGCTAACAACTCCTTCGATGTAGGGAACGCGGAAGAAACCATGGTGGAACGCTGAAGTAGCCACGGTGGAATGCACGCCCATCCAGATCGAGGCTGATCTACTAAAATTTTATGTATATTAAAAGGACATGTAATACGCACTGTTTTTACTGACTGATGAAGCCAAATAATCGGCGAAACGCGTTTCAGTAGCACTAAGAGTGCCTTTTACTTTTATTTAATTTTCATTTTACATTTTATATAAGAATAAATCTTCTCCAATCCATCAGAAGGCGATTTTTTCTTCCTTTTACCGCTGATGACCTGATTGAGCTGATGGAGAAATTCTGAGAGGGCAAAGGGCTGCCATAAAAATACCCTACAAGCGGGACCCCCTCAGAGCCAGGATAGGGGCTCCGGAGTCTGTAAGTACCCCCTAGGGGAAGTGACAGGGGTGACTACTGCTGTATACTGCGCAATGGCACTCTTTTTTATTACTCCATAGAACCTTTAGAAGTCCCGCCGAGCCTGCTTTGTATAGAGGATCCTTCTAAATACAGAAGATTTCATCTATACAACCACTGGGGGACAATAAAGAGGACTTTTGAAGAAAACCTTGATCCACATGTTTTGACCTACATAAAGTATAAAAATACTAAGACATCGAGGACATTTTGGATTTTTGGAGTATTTTAAACTTTATTGTACGTTTTATGTTTTAAACAAATGAATGTATTGTGCATCTACAAAATCTAAATCATTGGTAGATCTTCCGATAGTACCATACTCTACGCGCCTAAAGGGCTTTCTCTTTAACATTATCTTTTGGGTTTTTTGGTATCAAACATACCTTTCGGGCAGCGAGGAGTATTATTAAATTACGGTCCATAGCGCCTTTCGACCCTACCTTCCCTTTCATCTATATGTGACTTTGTATACTAAATATAAATGTCCGTTGTTTCCAGCGCAAAACATGTATATGCTGTTTTGAGTGTGAAATGTTCTGAAAGGGTTCAAGGGCAATTTTGTTACGACTAGGTAAAATTGCAACCTTGCACACAATAAAATATATATTATCTGTGCCCAACATCAAGAGCCAAGTGAGACAGACAGAATTCCTTCTTAATGATAAATTATTAGGATAAAGTTCACAGACTCCTTAACACATTTCAACATTTGTCAGGGTATGCCCAACACACAGATGTCTATGCTAATCATGCTCCATGCTTAATCCCTACATATAACTGTTTAGTGAATACATGCCTTGGCATGGGAAAGGTCACAGCTGCATACTTTCTCTTGCCAAAATTTAAAAATTTACATAGCAATTTAGTAAACTAACACATAACATAAGCATAGCATTCCAGCTGACCTATTCAACTAACATGATGCTTCTGAACAGTATAATCAGATACCAGTCATGACCGGTGCTCAGTACCAGCTCATGCATACATATGGGCAAAAACCACAGCTGATGTCTACTACCAAACACATTCCCTTTTCCGTTTTAAGATGCTATCCCTTTCTCCAATTTCTTTGACTACAAAGGCAGAAAAGTAATATGTTAGAAGTGAAAGACTGGTTTTTATCAGCATACCTCTACCTGACAGCTAAAATGACAGGCAGAGAGGATGCTGATGGATCTGAGTTGAGTAGTAAGATGTTTGCAGGTCTATTGAAAAGAATACCTTTAATAGAAAAACACTGAGACTTTCCAAAACCAACAAACTCAGCCAAGCTCTGATAATCTACCAAGAACGTGCATCACTAGTAGTACCCATGCTGATTCTCTGATTCTCTCGAGTAAGTGTGAGACCAGAGGTTCTACAAATCTTGCAGTATGTCCAAATCACAAAAGTGGTAAAATGTTATGAAATAGTTTTTTGTTCCATGGGTGCCTAACTTAATGAAAGAGTCTAGTACACATCATGCCCCTGAGACTCTATCTGGAGATGATGGATGAGATAAGCAGAAGGTATCATTCTCATCATCAAATGTGCAAGAATTAGTGCCATCTGTAGTGTTGTCACTGTTTGCCATAGATGCACTTTTCAATTAACAATTTCACCACCTAAATGAGTTAACTCGATTTTGTATTATAATGTAATAAATACTAAAATTTGCCACATCATAGCTCCTTTTAATGGAACATTTGTGTGTCTCCTGTGGAGAAATTCAGTTCACAGTGAGATCTCACTACTCTCACCCTGTATATTATTATTATTATTATTCTTTATTTATAAAGCGCCAGCATATTCCGCAGCGCTGTACAATAAGCACAGTATAGACAGGGTTACAATACATTGAACAACATTTGACAAACAGTACAGGAGGAGAGGAGGGCCCTATTCCCGTAGGAACTCACAATCTGGGAGGGTTGGGGTTGGAAACAGGAGGAGAGGACTGTAAGGTGAGAGTGATTGATGGTTGCGTCAGTGAGTTGGGTGGTAGGCTTCCCTAAATAGGAATGTTTTCAGGGAGCGTTTGAAGGAAGAGAAGTTAGGGGAAAGTCTGACAGTACGAGGGAGAGCGTTCCAGAGAGTGGGGGCTGCGCGTGAGAATCCTGCAGTCTATCATGGGAAGAGGTGATGCGGGGAGAAGCTAGGCGCAGGTCACTGTTTGACCTTAGGGAGCGGGCTGGGGTGTATTTGGTGATTAGTGAGGACAGGTAGTGGGGAGCTGAGTTAGTGAGGGTTTTGTAGGTAAGGATAAGGATTTTGAACTTAATTCTGCAGTGGATGGGGAGCCAGTGAAGGACTCGCAGAGGGGAGCGGCAGAGACAGAGCGGCGGGTGAGGTGAATTAGCCTGGCGGAGGCGTTCAGGATGGATTGTAGGGGGGTGTCAGGGTCGGGGGAGTGGGAAGCAGGAACCAGGTGTAGAAGCTATAACGCAGTACAGAGTAGGGGATATCCAGAAGAAGAGTCAAGACTTTCCAGGTTTGGTACACAACAAGGATATATTAGCATTCGTTGGCAGGTATACAACTCTTAAGAGAAGCGACGCTGTGGCAATGATAGTGTGCAAGGACTGGGTATATATAGGCAGTTGGGGTAGTCACGCCCCTCTGAGCGGTGATGATTCGTTTCCCTATTGGGTCCCATCTGGGAGGTAGGCTCTCCCTGGGGGCGAGCCCAGGCCTGTCTATCAAGGGCTCAGCCACGCCCCCAACCTGTAAAAGGGAGCCTCCAGACCCAGACGCTGGTTCGGGCCACGCCCCCTCAAACCGCACGGTGAGGAGTCAGGCACCGTGGTTCTCTGGGGCTCCAAATTGGCGCCATGACAGGCCCCACCGGCCGCTCGGATCAGGCGCGGTCCGCCCAACGCCGGAGGAGGCAACCCCCGTGATCGGGGCAGCGCCACTGCGACCACCGCAGGTGAGGGTCCAGGCCGCGAGGCGGCACCAGGTGGGTCCCGGGGTCGCCGAGATCCCGCTTTGGGGCATGACAGGGGGAGAGGTGGGACAGAGGGAGGCCAGATAAGAGATTATTGCAATAGTCGAGTCGGGAGATTACCAGGGCGTGTATGAGTTGTTTTGTGGCGACAGCGGTAAGAAATGGCCGAATTCTGTAAATATTACGCAGTTGATATCGGCAGGAGGAGGAAAGAGACTGTTCACACTCACTGTAACAATCAGCTCAACAAACGTTCTGCATAATTGCAACAGTGAGGGAGAAGGCAGAATACAGGGAGAGCTCTGGACTCTCTCACTCCTGTCAGGAATAGGATTAAGGTGGTTTTAATTGCTGAAGATCTAAAAGTGTCTTTTTATGGTAAAACATATGTTTTTAATTTTCAAAAACTATCCTGATCACTCATTCATATACTCTAAAGTACATGGTGCCAGATAATAGGCCTTTGCAAAGTGAGAAACCTTGATCCATCCAAATCAATTTGTACTTTTTTTTGTGTAATATTCGAATTTAGAAACATAGAAACATAGAAAAATGTTGGCAGATAAGAACCTTTCGGCCCATCTAGTCTGCCCAATTACATGGATACTTTACCTGGATTTATCTTTTGTTTAGGATAGCCTTATGCCTATCCCATGCCTGCTTAAATTCAATCACTGTTTTGGCCAAAATCAGTTATTTAGTCCCTAATCATGACTTTAAGGAACTTTTTGTGAAGTTGTTGCATGTTTTCCCCTTTTCGCTCTCATATCTCAAATTATTAAGCGACTATAGTGGGATCGTTTGGTAGCTGCATATTGGCTTTGATAGTGATAGTGAATTTCAATCAAATGGCTTTTCGACTTGATATGTTAAAATAAATTTGGTTCATTAAAATGGCACGAACGTATCTAGTCCATGTACAGACCTTCACATTTTTGGCATTGCATTCTGGGGGGTTCTCCCTCATTCTGCTGCCTTTTCCTTGCAATATTAATTACATTTAGATACAATTTTAATGTTATTATACACTATATTGCCAAAAGTATTTGCTCACCCATCCATAAGCGAGTCAAGGCAGGTGAGCGAATACTTTTGGCAATATAGTGTATTATAATGTAATATAATAAATTACATTTTTATTTTATTATGCTTTATATAGTGTCACAGATTCCTCAGTGCTTTACAAGATCAATGTACAAGTGTTTGATATTATAGAATACGAAAGAAAATAAACATACCCAGGTGAATGTGGTATGATCTATGATGTACCTTCATGCAGGTAAAAGGAAAATTCTCAACAGGATGGCCGCAATGGCCTATACACAAATTGGTGTGAACAAGGATTAGAAATTTACTTTTAATAGAGTACTATAAAAGGGATCCACAGATCCTGGTAGTACAAGACAAGACGTAAATATAAGGAATTGGGGTATGGATAAGGCCCCTTGGCTATCAGGCACATACACATTAGCACAGCACCCCAGTATGTAGAGAGTAGATAATCTGTTGAGCAGAAAAGGAAACAACAAGCCTTCGAGGGTCCGTAATATATATATATAGGAAAGACAGAAAGGAAACTCAAGGGTGTGCTGTGCTTGGTAAAGCAAAAGGAAATAATACAGTAGACAGATCTGTTACAAACTGGGAAACAATGTTTCCAGACCTTCCCTTGCTGTATGAGGAAAGGACAAATGCTAAGCAGGTTATGGCGCCCCTATACATGCAATAACAATGTAAAGAGCCACAATTTAGAATTCATAGCCAGAGGTCCTGAGTTGCAGCATGAACAATTGAGGATAAGTGCAGAACAGCTACAAAAAGCTATAAAAACGTTAAAGAAGGATTGCGCATGGTTGACTGCTTTGGAGATAGAGTCAGCCAAATATTTTAAATTCGACGCGTTTCCCCGTTAAAGTAAGGGATCAGAAACGGCGTCATCAGGAAGCAAAACCTTCATGGTGGTGGAGAGAAGCTTTCTTTTGCCATATAATAGAATACCACTCATGGATGGTGTGGTGTGAGTTAGGGCGATCCTGTTCCTAAAGGAACTTACAATCTGTAAGATAACTTTTTTTACATGTATTGTGAGGTAGGCACATCCATATCGTTAGGTGTCTTGATCAAGGACACTAGCTGTGAGGTCTTCTGTGTGGAATCGGAGTCTGCTTTCTATGATCATAGAACAGTGGCATGGTGGTGAAGATGAACCCGCTTCTACATAGTTGTAAAGTTGAAACTTGCATCTCAATGCTAGTAGTTGTGTCAATGTGTCGTTAGGGGTCTTCCTCAAGGACAATTACTGGAGAGGTATTCTGACCAGTATTTTATAATGGAGTAATATTATATTTATTTAATTGTATAGCTACTTAGTGAATGAATTTAATAATTAATTTAACATAATATATTTACGGTACTTTATTAGCTAAATTAAATTATTTACTATTAGATTTTATATCTATTACATTAAATAAATACATTTATAGATTTTCTGTACCTCATTTAACCCCTCAATTTGTCACTTGCCAAAAATCAACATTAACTGTGGCTGTCCCCTAAACATCAATCATTTAATTTTTCTAGTTGAGGATTGGACAGGGCATACAGAGCACAACACTGGACAGACCGCCTGTGCGGTCATGTCAAAGTGAGCTACTGATTTGACAACGGAATTGACCAACACTCCATTGTGGTACCAGGGTTGAAGAAAGGAAAATGAACAAATGACCTAAAAATCGTACAGATTGTTTTTCACTTATTTCGTTTGTGAATCGGATAAAAAGATGAATAACTCACAATTAGAATGAATTGTAGTTGGTCTGAAAATGAGTGCACAAGCCTACTTTATAATAACAATTCAACACCAAACATACAAGAAACAGCATTCTTATTACCTAGAACAGGGCTCACAATTTTAAGTCCCAAGCTACTAGCCAGGCCTTAAGAGTTACTCGCCACTAGTTGCCCCACCTAACACCTTAACCTGCCCTGCCTCTGCATTCCCACTCGCCCTCTTGTAATTTCCACTCGCCAAAGGCGAGCAGGCGAGTAGAAATTTTGAGGCCTGACCTAGAACTCATTATTATAATTATGCAGTAGGTGTTTTTTTCATGATAAAGAGTATGATAATTCACTGTAACTTTGCATACACTTGGCTATAGCTTTGCAAAAATAAATATTTTGCATTGAATGTTCTAAGCATAAGCTTGTAACTAATAATGATTACATTTCTGTACATAATAATGACATGGACTACACTCACTTGTGTTCATGAATCTTGAATTATAAGTTTAAACAAGCTTGAATCTTAGGAAAAGCCTATGGATCGATAAAGGTAACAGTCCAAGATAGATCACAGTGGCTTTACATCACATAGGATTTACACACTGTGATGGAGATCTCAAAGACTGTTTTGAACTGCCTGACAAGCTGCTTCACAAATGAGACCATATAGACTGTACTGAGATATAGTTCAAAAAAGATTTCAAAGATTTTTATCAGAAACCTTTCCAGGGCTACTGATACCTTTGATGTGGAATACAATGTTAGAGGCACTGCTGCAATAGTAGTAAAACAATAATACAAATCTCCTACTGATAATTCTCCCTGGCCATCTTCTTTATCAGACTTCCTTTTCTCAATATCATGCTACATAACAAGTACTGGACTATGGAACCCATGGACATGCAGTTGCAGGGGATCCATATTTATACATAAAGCAATGTTTACATATATAAGTAATCATCTCTATATTTAACTATTCACTGTGAATTGTTAACATAGTGTGACGATGCGCAGAAATGACTATGCAAGTAAAATTAATTTTACAGAATATATATATATATATATATATACAGTTGTGTTCCAAATTATTCAACCCCTAATGCTGTAAAGGGTTTTAGGGAATTTAGTGTACATTTGTAATTGTATTCAGAATGAAATTATACAAGGACTTTTTAAAGAACCATATGCAACTAAAATGACATCAATTGGTTTTGTAATACAGTAGTAAATGTTTCTTTTGTGAATTCTTCATTGACACAATTATTCAACCCCTTAAAGACTACCACTCTGAAGAACAGAGGTTCATTCAAGTGTTTTCAATCAGGTATTGAAAACACCTGTGGATGTCATGGAGCAGCAATAAAGCATAATAAGCACCAATTAGGCAGCTTTAAAATGACTGTGATACTCAGCTCCTTCTAGACATTTACTGGTGTGGTTACAAACATGGTGAAGTCAAGAGAATGGTCCAGGAAGACAAGAGAAGAGGTGATTACTCTTCACGGGAAGGGCAATGGCTATAAGAAGATTGCAAAGATGTTAAACATACCAAGAGAGACCATTAGGAAGCATCATTCGCAAATTCAAGGCAAAGGGCACTGTTGAAACGCTACCTGGTCGTGCCAGAAAGAAGATGCTGACTTTGACTGCTGTGCGCTACCTGAAGCGTAGAGTGGAGAAAAGTCCCCGTGTCACTGCTGAGGAACTGAGAAAAGATTTGTCAGATGTGGGTACTGAAGTTCAGCTCAGACAATATGGCGCACACTGCGTAATGAAGGCCTCCATGCCAGAACTCCCAGGCGCACCCCCTTGCTGTCTCCAAAGAATAAGAAGAGTCGACTGCAGTATGCCAAAAGTCATGTGGAAGTTTTGGGATAGTGTTCTGTGGACTGATGAAACAAAATTAGAACTGTTTGGGCCCATGGATCAACGCTATGTTTGGAGGAGGAAGAACAAGGCCTATGAAGAAAAGAACACCTTGCCTACTGTGAAGCATGGCGGGGGGTCAATCATGCTTTGGGGCTGTTTTGCTTCTGCAGGTACAGGGAAGCTTCAGCGTGTGCAAGGTACCATGAATTCTCTTCAGTACCAGGAGATATTGGATGACAATGTGATGCAGTCCGTCACAAACCTGAGGCTTGGGAGACGTTGGACCTTTCAACAGGACAATGATCCCAAGCATACCTCCAAGTCCACTAAAGCATGGTTGCAGATTAAAGGCTGGAACATTTTGGAGTGGCCATCGCAGTCACCTGACTTAAATCCAATTGAGAACCTCTGGTGGGACTTAAAGAAAGCAGTTGCAGTGCGCAAGCCTAAGAATGTGACTGAACTGGAGGCTTTTGCCTATGACGAATGGGCGAAGATACCCGTAGATCGCTGCAAGACACTTGTGTCAAGCTATGCTTCACGTTTAAAAGCTGTTATAACTGTAAAAGGATGTTGTACTAAGTACTAAGATTGAATGTCACTTGGGGGTTGAATAAAACTGATAATGATGTGAGCACAGAAAAGACATTTGTGGTTATTTCATTATAAATGTTATGTTATATTTGTCTGACCTACACGTGCCTCTTTGATTTAATTGTAAGCAAGATGACTGAATGATCAAAATCAATGTCAAACTGGCCAAAACACTCAATTTTAGTGGGGGTTGAATAATTTTGAACACAACTGTATATATGGTTTATTATTGCAGAAGCCATTTTCACATCACAGCAATTCAAAGAACTGCATCACAGAGCTCCTGTGCTTCATTCCCCATATGCTGCAAGGAACTCTGGGTAAGACATGCAAATTACATCTGTTTCACTTTATTGCATCCTGGGTCTGTTTTTACACAGGACCCTTCAATCAATGCCATGCCATACTAGATGGCTTTTTTTTTTTTTAGCAGAGATCAGGTTTATGCAACTGGTCACGGCCTATCACTTGCTGATGAGGGAAAAATATGCCCGAAACAGCTGTACAGGAGTGGCTGTGACCTGTTGCATAAACCTGACCTTTGCTAAAAAAAAAAGCCATCTAGTATGGTATGGCACTGGTAAGAGTGTTCTGTGTTAAAACAAACCCAGGATGCAAAAAAAAGAGAAATCGCAAAGGTCATTTGCATGTCTTACCCAGAGTTCCATGCTGCATATGGAGAATGTAGCACATGAGCTCTGTGAAACAGTTATCTGAATTACTGGGATGTGTAACAACTTTAATAAGTATATATATACAGTATATACAGTCAGGTCCAGAAATATTGGGACATCGACACAATTCTAACATCTTTGGCTCTATACACCACCACAATGGAGTTGGAATGAAACAAACAGAATGTGCTTTAACTGCAGACTGTCAGCTTTAATTTGAGGGTATGTACATCCAACTCAGGTGAACGGTGTAGGACTTACAGCAGTTTGCAGATGTGCAGTCAACAATCAAGAGAATACTTCACCAGAGTGAAAACAGAGGGTTCACCACAAGATGTAAACCACTGGTGAGCCTCAAAAACAGGAAGGCCAGATTAGAGCTTGCCAAACAACACCTAACAAAGCCTTCACAGTTCTGGAACAAGATCCTATGGACAGATGAGACCAAGATCAACTTGTACCAGAGTGATGGGAAGAGAAGAGTTTGGAGAAGGAAAGGAACTGCTCATGATCCTAAGCATACCACCTCATCAGTGAAGCATGGTGGTGGTAGTGTCACGGCGTGGGCATGTATGGCTGCCAATGGAACTGGTTCTCTTGTATTTATTGATGATGTGACTGCTGACAAAAGCAGCAGGATGAATTCTGAAGTGTTTCGGGCAATATTATGTGCTCACATTCAGCCAAATGCTGCAGAACTCATTGGACGGCGCATCACAGTGCAGATGGACAATGACCCAAAGCATACTGCAAAAGCAACCAAAGAGTTTTTGAAGGGACAGAAGTGGAATGTTATGCAATGGTCAAGTCAATCACCTCACCTGAATCCCATTGAGCATGCATTTCACTTGCTGAAGACAAAACTGAAGGTAAAATGCCCCAAGAACAAGCAGGAACTGAAGACAGTTGCAGTAGAGGCCTGGCAGAGCATCACCAGGGATGAAACCCAGCGTCTGGTGATGTCTATGCGTTCCAGACTTCAGGCTGTGATTGACTGCAAAGGATTTGCAACCAAATATTAAGAAGGGAAAGTTTGATTTATGATTATTATTCTGTCCCATTACCTTTGGTCCCTTAACAAGTGGGAGGCACATCTGCAAACTGCTGTAAGTCCTACACCGTTCACCTGAGTTGGATGTACATACCCTCAAATTAAAGCTGACAGTCTGCAGTTAAAGCACATTGTGTTTGTTTCATTCCAACTCCATTGTGGTGGTGTATAGAGCCAAAGATGTTAGAATTGTGTCGATGTCCCAATATTTCTGGACCTGACTGTATAAAAATAAATGTCCTCTGCAATAATAAACTTATTATTTGCAGCGTGGAGGCTGTTAATCTAATTTTTTTCCCTCCACCATAACTTAAATGAGTATATATATATACTATATTGCCAAAAGTATTCACTCACCCATCCAAATAATCAGAATCAGGTGTTCCAATCACTTCCATGGCCACAGGTATATAAAATCAAGCACCTAGGCATGCAGACTATTTTTACAAACATTTGAGAAAGAATGGGTCGCTCTCAGGAGCTCAGTGAATATCAGCGTGGAACTGTGATAGGATGCCATCTGTGCAACAAATCCAGTCGTGAAATTTCCTCGCTCCTAAATATTCCACAGTCAACTGTCAGCTGTATTATAAGAACGTGGAAGTGTTTGGGAATGACAACAACTCAGCCAACTCAGTGGCAGGCCACATAAACTGACGGAGCGGGGTCAGCGGATGCTGAGGCGCATAGTGTGAAGAGGTCACCAACTTTCTGCAGAGTCAATCGCTACCGACCTCCAAACTTCATGTGGCCTTCAGATTAGCTCAAGAACAGTGCGCAGAGAGCTTCATGGAATGGGTTTCCATGGCCAAGCAGCTGCATCCAAGCCATACATCACCAAGTGCAATGCAAAGCGTCAGATGCAGTGGTGAAAAGCACGCCGCCACTGTACTCTAGAGCAGTTGAGACGCATTCTCTGGAGTGATGAATCGCACTTCTCCATCTGGCAATCTAATGCACGAGTCTGGGTTTGGCGGTTGCCAGGAGAACGGTACTTGTCTGACTGCATTGTGCCAAGTGTAAAGTTTGGTGGAGGGGAGATTATGGTGTGGGGTTGTTTTTCAGGAGCTGGGCTTGGCCCCTTAGTTCCAGTGTAAAGGAACTCTGAATGCTTCAGCATACCAAGACATTTTGGACAATTCCATGCTCCCAAGCTGGAGCTGGCCCCTTCCTCTTCCAACATGACTGTGCACCAGTGCACAAAAGCAAGGTCCATAAAGACATGGATGACAGAGTCTGGTGTGGATGAACTTGACTGGCCTGCACAGAGTCCTGACCTCAACCCGATAGAACACCTTTGGGATGAATTAGAGTGGAGACTGAGAGCCAGGCCTTCTCGTTCAACATCAGTGTGTGACCTCACAAATGCGTTTCTGGAAGAATGGTCAAAAATTCCCATAAACACACTCCTAAACTTTGTCGACAGCCTTCCCATAAGAGCTGAAGCTGTTATAGCTGCAAAGGGTGGACCAACGTCATATTGAACCCTGTGGATTAGGAATGGGATGTCCCTTAAATTCATATGCGAGTCAAGGCCGGTGACCGAATACTTTTGGCAATATAGTGTGTATATATATATATATATATCTCCAAAGATAGTTGGACGCACACAGGGTCTTCAATAATGAATAAAAAAACTATGCTTTAGGCCCATGTCAGACGAACGCAGTGATCATGTCCGCGTTGCCGCACATTTTAACGTCCGTCGTAGCATAAAATTATGATCAATAGAGACCCACAAACGAAGTACGTCCGCTCAGAAGTGCGGACGCACAACGCACGTGGCACCGGACACAATTTAGGCAAGAACGTCAAACCGCTAGGACGGACGCACAGAGTGCGCCACGTAGCTTTGTGTGTGAGTGATGGAACATAGTCAGACGGACTGCATTTTTGAAGTCCAGCATTTTTTACGGACAAAATGGCTTTTCATATCATATATCAATTTTTTTCATTTTACATATTAATTTTATTTCCCTTCTACATCAGTCAAAAAAACCATCAGTCAAGAAAAACGGACCGTGTGGTGTCTACAGTATCATCAGTCAGAAAGTATGTCAGTTGTGCATGGACGCACGGTGTGCTCAGAATGCGTTCGTCTGACATTAGCCTTACTAGAAATCACATTCAAAACATGCCCATGTGCTTCTCCCGATGTTTTGGCCCTCTCAAGGACATAGCATAGCAGTACGTAGTGATACCTTTTTATTGAATAACATTACATTTAAAAGACAGGCTTTCAAGCACTTGCTATACCGAGCGTAATTTTAGAATAGAACATTAAACAGCAGAGCAGAAGGGCAGGGGGTTAGGATGGGGTGTTCGAAATACTGAATAGTGAAATATTATGCTCAAGAAAGGTAAACATAGATCATTGACCCATAAAACAACAGAGATAAACATCATGATGTGCATCAGGGGTCAAGTCCTGCAGGAACGCATGGGATTGCATTTCCTGCACTATTTTAGCAGGAGCAACCTAGTTACACAATTATTTTTTAGGACTTGACTACTGATGTGCATATAATGATTGTGCCTGAAGAGGAAGAAGTCAATAAGAAAACGTCAAAAAACACATAAACCAGGTACAATGCTGAATGTTACGTGTCGTTAAGGTAGTGAGTTAAAAAGCCAGAATCTACATTGAGTCCCTCCTTTATAGAGTTAAAACATGTGATCATTTTTATTTCAAATGTCCTACGTTCATGAGATTCTTTATAGTTTCCTAGTATATATAGTTTTAAGGACTTTAATCCTGAGGTTGTGGATGGAGTGGTCTGTCAGATTAAAGTGATGTCCCACCAGGGTACAATATTTACTTAAATATTTACTACATTTCATACAATTTTTTTAAAGGTTTAAAGAGATAAGAGAACTGCAACAAAGTGCATTTTATGCCTTGGAGAATTACATGGTAGCAGTAAGTCATGATATATGCAAGCAATGTCTTTCTCTGGAATGCTGCAAGTAGTCATGGGATACAATGTTAAGCTGTTTAGCTCTGTCTGTCCTTGGTCCAATGAGTTTTATAAATTCTGTGCCCTCAGAGTTATCGGTATACCTGATCCATGTGAAACCAGACATCATTATTTGAGAATCCCTTTGTAATGTGTCCTTCTTTACAATACTGTCCTTGCTTTTGTATCCCTACAATATGCCACCAGTTTATCTTTGTTGAGTAATCTCCTACCTGTAAAATATAAGGCAAAGGTCTGTATTAACAATGTCCATTTGTCAAAGGAATTTTAATTCTGTGACATCTCAGACTTTCTGGAGAATTAAAATGTATATCAGAGAGTGCATCCAAAATTATATACTGTATGTCTTACATATTCTCATCAAATAATATATATCTATGTTTAAAAGAGGGGTATTTTTATATACTGATATAATTTTTTATGTTTTTAATAATTGTTTTGTTAATAGTTGCTATACAAAGTATAGGAGCCATAAACTTAAGGATAGGAGTCACTAATGTCAAGTTTCAAGCAAAGCTTGTGGCTCAGACAGAATGGCGGCTTGTGTCTCTAACAACTGGAACCATTAAATATAACTGCTTCAGTCATTGATGGCTGAATTGGACTAGCACCATTTATAAATGTCTTCTTCAATTAAATGACTGAAAACCCAAAACGTTAGAGCTGCCAAGCCTGCTGAGTTAAGGCACCCAGCAAGTCTACAGCAAGACTTACAGGTCTATTCACTACCAGGGTTATTCAGAGAGCGGTGAAAACCAGGAGAATGACTGGAGAATTGAAAAGTCTAGGTCAAAATAGCCAAACCAGAAACATTCTCCCATTTATCTCACCTTCCAAATCGACTATGTGGTCTAGATTGTTCATTCTCCTGGCAATTCTCCAGGTTTTCACCTCTCTCTGAATAACCCTGTAAAGAGGGGAAACTCAGGAGTATTGGGAGGAGAAAATAAAATTCTAAGTCGAAACAGCCAAACCAGAAAAATTCTCCCATTTATCTCAGTTTCCAAATCGGCTATTTGGTCTAGATTGTTCTCTTCTCCTGCTAATTCTCCTGAGTTTCACTTTTAGTGAATAGACCTGAAAGTGGCTTTCTTCACAGATAACATCTCTGAAAAAAACATATCCATACCCTCATAAGTCTACCTGATACTTTCAAAATCAATCTTTTTGCCAGAAGAAAACTAAAAAAATAAGTCTCTTCTTGAATCCATTTTACTATCAGGGTATTTATCTATGTATTTTTTTTTCTTTTTCTTTATTTATAAAGAGTTTAGCAAATCCCATATAGAACTTCAATACGAAGGCCTTGCAGGGCCAAGATAGATCAAACAGATTGACACAACCATAGAATTAAAGTAAAAACAAAAACTATATCCAAAGCAGTCCCAGGACCATTTCCAGAGCAAAAGGCGGCGTTGCCAGTAGGGCCTCGGAAATCTTCCAAAACAGCGGAAGGCTATAAGAAACACCAGCCAATAATGGTCATCTCGGTAAAAAAAGGGGATACCAGGATCCGAAAATAAAAATCAGGGGGGAGGGGAAAGAAAACCGAAGAAAAAAAAAGAAGAAAAATGAAACACAAAAAGTACAAAGAACTCCACCGGCTCAAACAATATACGCCGAGATCCAAGAGTCGGGGAGGAGCAACAGGACCAGGTTCATACCCCAGAGGCAAAAACAATAACGTGCCACAAGTCCTGATCGCCGGCATCCAACTCACGTATAACGTGGGGGGGATGATGAAGAAGAGGCGCTCAGCCGGGGCAGTTCTCCGCCACATCTCGAAAAAGCCCTGCACCGGACAGAACAGACCAGGCTTCAGCGGGGTCAGCAATATTATAAGAGACATTCCTGTAGTTCACCTCCAGGGAACCCGCCAGTCCCCAACGATACCGCACACCCCGCAATCACAGGAAAGTCTTCACCTCCCGAAATCTTCGCCGCACCGACAGAGTCACGAAAGGTAAGTCTCGGTATATCTGTAGTATCGAGTTCTCAAAGGACACATCCGACCGTGCTCCCGGAGACGACATGAGTTTCACCTGCATAGCGACATCCACCGCTGTGGCTATAACGTCCCTTGGGGCAGCAGATGGAGCCGTTGCAGCCTTCCGAATTTGGAATACTGAGGCAAACACTGTAGGAGGATCAGAGGGGAGAGACCCATAACATGGCATCCCAAGCGATCCATATACTTCAGGAGATCAGTCGCAGGTACAGATTCTGGGATCCCCCGGACGTGGACATTGCGCCACCGATGCCTCGCCTCAAGTGTCTCCACGGAGCTGGACAGCAGGGAAACTTGTGAACTAAGCTCCACCACCTGAGTCGAGAGAGCTGAGACCTGTTCATCCGAATGAGTCCACACCGCCAACACCTCTGCTCGCACTAGACTAATTTCAGCCTGGATCCCCAAGAATTCAGTTCGCCACAACCTCATTTCTTCCATAAACTTCCAAAGATCGCCCTTCGTGGAGGGGAGCGAATCATCATCATCATCATTCCGAGTGCCAGAGGTAAGTAGCTGTGAAGAAGATGGACCGGCTATCGGCTGAGTACCAAGCCTATCCTGGCAAGGTGGGGCTGAATCCTGTCGAGCCTCCATAGTCCCGGACCACCAGCAGCCGACAGCATAGCGTTCGAATCTGTAGACCGTTGATCCTCCTCTGAATTCCCCTGTGGTGCAGCAGGAGACACCACTGGGCTCGGATGGACCTCCTGTAGTGCTCCAGACAGGGAGCGTCGTTTAGCCTGAGTCCTCTTCTTGGCTGCAGTGCCAGCCACCTTCGGCCCCTTTCCCGGGGCTAGCATGGTGAGTAGTCGCTGGTCACCCTCATTGTCTTGAGGTCAATAGTAGTCCCCATCCTCCAAAGAGCCATATCCAGCTGGGAGGGTGGGGGACTGGTCTAAATTTCAGAGAGCACCACCGCTGCCCATGGAGTCACAAATGTCCCGTTGGCGGGACCCCTCTGCCCGGACTGCTCTCCTGACAGATTTCTTACCCATCACCAGACTGTGTGCCGAGTTAACGTCCTCGCGGCGACCAGGGAGAGACTGCACGATTCCAAGATGGCTAACCGCACTAGGCCGCACTTGCAATCGCGGGATAATCCAGCTCAAAAGCACCTCGCCAGGAATTTCGTGATCTTTCAGGGGTCGTCTTTCCGGTCAGAAGCAATTCCGAAGGTGCTCAGAGGATCTTTCTCGGGCAGAAAGACACAAAAAGTCACTAGAAAGTCAGCTACAGCAGCGGAGCTCGGCAAGATGCGTCCTCTCTCCTCGGCAGTTAGCTCCGCCCCTTATCTATGTATTTTTAACCCATCTTGTTCTCAGTTTCATTTCAGAGTCTCCCATAGTATCAATCCACGCTCCCATCTTTTTACCTAGTCACCTCACTGCTCGGGAGAGCTTTAGGGAACATAGCTGTCAGAATCCACCCTGAGAATTCAAGACAGCCTGGTGTTGACTACCCTTTTGTAGACTTGAATGAATGTGAGGAGCTACAGGTGTGGCTTACTCCTGACCTAGACATGCTATTTAAGACTATGCATTTGAATCATGCGCTTGTTGATGGTGTCCTCTGGGATTTATGAATGTTCCCATTTGCCAAGCCATTCCCCATCACAATAACCCGTGTTCATGTTCCCCATCATGGTTATGTACCTTCAGTAAGTTCCCCATTGTTTACCTGCCTTGTACTCGCTTCAGTGTTCACATTGACCCTGCTGTAAATTAACAGTTTGTCTGACCCGTGACTTGCCTGCTCTACAAATTGATACCTACATTATCTCTACACCATCTATCTGCCATCTTGCACCATGACCATGACATTACCTCAGCGTCACAGAACTTGTAGTTTTGCTTGTTCAAGAAGAGTCTCTTAGAACCCTGTGGTCTAGCAATAGTTAATAAGGGTAAATGTTATCTTTTTTTGCTGAGATCCATATGCAATGATCCCATGACACGTTCCTATTAAAAAAAAACATACTTTGCATATAAACCTGTCATTACCTATTACATCATCATGTCTAATGCATGTGCATATCATTCTTGGATAACCTTAGTCTTTGGACACTGATTAGAAGTGAAGAAGAGACCTCAAGTGGTTGAATAACATATGCCAGATCATGTAAAATGTAATAAAAAGGATAGATTTGGTACAACAAGGCTGAATATTTAATTTCGTGGCTTTGTACTCTAAAGTAGCATGTGATCTCTAATGACTCGGAGAGGAACATTCAATGCAGCAGAGACTGCGCCTCATTTGTTTGTAAAGTCCCAAAGGAAGCGTGACAAATCAGCTGCAGCTTGTTCCATCAGCAGAAGCCAGATTCCAGGAAAAAATAAATAAACTGATGAGCTTTTAGTAACTGCCCATGAGAGAAGAAGAGAGAAAGTAGAGATCAGACCCAGGTGCACCGCGGTAAGCCAAGCAGAAGAGCGGTTTGTTAAAGGGAGTTTGAATAATTTACGTCACATACAATGATGGCAAGCTTTAAATGCAACTGGGGGGGGGGGGATCAGGCACATTTATTCCTAAAAATAGCTAGGCATGATGTGCTAGGGAACATTCATTAAATTTTGCACTGACTTGTGTTAAGATAATCTAGGCCACTTGATCCTCGAGGATCTTGCAAGAAGACCTGAATGTAAAGCGCTTAGCGTATCATATTCATTACAAATCTATAACACTAAATGGTGCTGCCAGCTGCCCATTAATACAACACTCAACATCAATATGTAGGCTGCAGACAATCCTTTTTTAATTGAGGAGGAGGATAGGAGAGCGATGCCAAAATCATGAGGTATCACTACGTGCTGCTATACTTGTGATTTTATATGTGTATATATATATATCACTACTGCTGCTATACTCTGATGATTGATATATATATATGTATACAAGGGTTGTAGTGGAGGACAAAAAGCGAGATAAAAAGCCTCCACACTATAATTAGTGTGTTTATTATTGCAGAAGCCACCCGCACATCACAGCAACTCAATGAATTGCATCCCAGAGCTCCTGTGCCACATTCCCCATATGCAGCTGCCCTATGGGTCCCAAGCATCCACTGCAACTGGTCATCATGCCTAGCTCCTAGCTGATGAGGGTCCAACAAACATGAAACAGCGCTGTCCTAGGAGTGGCTTTGACCACTTGCATAAACCTTATCTCTGCTAGAAAGCCACCGTGTGGCATAGCATTGATTTTAGGGCTCTGCGTAATAACAGATCCAAGATGCATAAAAGTGAGACAGATGTCATTTGCATATCCTACCCAGAATTCTTTGCTGCATATGGGGAATATGGCACAGGAGCTCTGGGATGCAATTCATCGAATTGCTGTGATGTGTGGGTGGCTTCTGCAATAATAAACACACTATATATATATATATACACACACACAAAATCCCTGCCTGGATTTATTTATGTATGTGGGATACATAGATTGATAGATAGATAGAGTAAAATGCATAATTTGGCACTAATTGTACTGATATTTTATTAATTTCCGTCACCCCACCTTCCCCCAGTATGCTCCGTATCTTTAGATACACATCCCTCTCTAGCTACATGCAAAGAGGTAATGGAATTTCCCTTCTCTTGCAAACCTAACACACTTGGGATGTTTCCTAAGAAAAGCTGGTGTGCTACTTAAGGTGATCACATGATACCTGCTCATGAAAGTACATAATATTGTACTCAGGCTTGCCTCATGAGAAATATTTCATATCTATATATGTATATTTATCTGTCTGTAATGTACAGAGTTAGTCTTGGACATCGGTGATCAAAGAACTTGTTTTTATATACAGTAAACAATTTTATGAGCTCGGTGCAATTCGATCTGTGATATATACAGTAAATATATATATATATATATATATATTGATTATATAGGCAGTGTTACAGGGTAATTCAAAAAGAATCGAAAAGTGACTGCACGTTCGGTGACTTTTCGTTCTCTTCAATTCGGTGCGATTCGGCGATCCCATTCCGGCGACCCTGCGGTGTATTCAGCAAGCACCACAGGGCCATTGTAGTGCAGGGAAAAGCCACCGCAAACCCACCGAACACTCACCACAAAACCCGCAAAAACATCTGGATTAACCCCGCCGAACATGCCAGAGAAACCCGAGCAGCCGCCGATCAGAGCGCAGAGCAGCCGCCGGAAAAAGCCGACACCGCAGACGAATGGAGTGAAAAAAAGAAAAACAACAGTACGCTTGAATGTTTGAAAAGTGAAACGCTGTTTGCAAAGAAACTACTGAACGAAAATGTCTGAAATCTACATATAACATCCAATGAATGATAATAAAAAGGGCTGGTACAGAAAAAATAAAAAACGATTAAAGAAAAAAAACGGGGGGGCGGAGCTGACTTCCGGCGGGCACAGTCGCATTCTGCGGAGCTCTCTGATTATATCGTCAAAATTTGTGATTAACTGCGACTGACCCACGGATAACTTTCATCTCAGGCGCACAGAGTCCTGCTGATCCGGCACCCTCTTCCCGGACGGAAGATTAAGGACCGTTTGGTGGACATTTGGGAGCAATTTGTGATCTGCGGCCTATATTTGGCGGCCATATCTGAAGCGCTGCTCCAGTACCACGCGGTATCTTATTTGGCGGCGTACTCTGAATATTCCCCATACACATCGGTAGGAAGTCGGGCAGAAAACCCCAATCGCCGAATGGCCCCCAGCAGAGAGACATCCGGGATGCACTGGGGGACCCCCGACGGAGGCGGCAGGATTCCCCGCAGACTTATATATCTCCAACGGCCAGTTCTTCAGAAGGTGAGGACCCTTACTGGTCGGAGGCCTCAGTGGCAGCAAGGGGGACACCCCGGAAAGGGGAGATGGCGAAACGGGTGATAGATGCCCCCCATGCTCCGAAGCTGACAGTGACACGCAAGCTCGCGGAGACGTCTGGTGACGCGACAATAGTACCACCGGCAGCACATAGAGTACCGGAGGGCGCCGGCCTTATGCCCCTCACGGAGGGTGCCATCCGACGCCTGTTGGGAGAAACGCTAGAGGAGATGAGAACGATTTGGCAAACGGACTTCGCGTCCCTGTCATCGGAAATAGTAACTATCAAGAGTCGACTGACGGCAGTGGAAACGCGAGTGGAAGTGACTGAGGCGTCGCATGCCCACCTAGAACCGCAACTGGAATCTCTCAAAGCACAGGTATCACTACTGACTGGGGCGGTGGAAGCAGCGGAGACCCGTCAACGACGGAAAAATGTGCGAATTCGGGGGATACCGGAAACAGTCGCCGCTGACGCCTTGCTATCCTTCGTCAATGGTTTTGCTTCACATGTACTGAGGTCACCGACCGGGACTCTTCTCTTCAGACATGCCATCCGCCTGCGGAAAGCGGCAACTGCCCCTGCGGACTCCCCACGTGACGTTCTCGCCATTGCCTCAGAAGAAGCGGACAAACGTCGTCTAATGTTGTCCCCGGCTGCCCGGCATCGATAGCTTTTGAGGGCTTCTCTTTGGTGCTATTTAACGATCTGCCTTTTATGACGCTGCTTGCCCGACGGCAATTCCGTGAGATAACTGCTTCTTTGAGGGGCGCTGGGGTGCGTTATCGCTGGGGGGTGGCGGGTACATTGTATGTTTGCCACGACAACTTATCTCACTTGGTGTCCTCCCCGGATGATGCCTGGCGTCTGTTGAGTTCTCTGGGCCTTTCCTCTGCCTCGAAGGCCACTGAACCTGACTCACGGGGCTCCTCCACTGATTTGATGGACAAGGGTTAATCTCGGGAACCTGAGCTTTTTCCTTCTTCTCCTGGAATATTTGATTATATTGTACCGTTAATTGTGTTGCCTATATTGATAATAATATACCCCCCGCTCTCGGCTATTTGTCTCGGTGATTACGGCTCTGTCATCCCACTTTTGGACCTCTTCCCCCTCCTTTATTTTATTCCCTCACCCCCCCCATGTTGGGACTTTGATTTTTCTTTTTGGCGGCACGATCCCCCCCCCCTTTTTGATTCTGTGTATCTTATCCACTTTCCCCCTTGTTTTATGCTGCTCAGAGACACTGCAGATACTATTTTTTATTTTTATTTTCTTTTTCCCTGCTGACATTCCCTGGATGGGGATAAATTTGAGACTTCTGATTTTTTTTTTTTTTTTTCTTCTATTTTTGCATTCTTCTGAAACCCTTTCGATGGCTATCGTTATTACTCCCCCCCCCTGTTTTCTGAAATCCGGCCGATTTTTCATATGACCCCCCCCCTTCTTGTTATTCTCTACCGAAGTGCTTATGTTGATAACATTATCTGTGGCCCTGCGAGGCCCTCATTTTCGGTTTATATGATGCCTTCAATTCAAAATAAAACCTTTAAATACAAAAAAGTGAAAAAAAAAAAAAAAATATATAAAAATAAAGAGACTTTTTACTGCAGAATAAAATAATAAACGGTTTATTAGATATTGAGTTGAAACGGGAATATTTTTAACACTGAAGCCTATGAGATTCACCTGAATAAATCTGACACATGAAACCACCGAACAGCAGGGCAATTCGGCAACTTTTCACTGCTGGTTTTTGTTCTCTGAATAGATGAAGCAGTGCTTCTCTATGGGGATTTCACTGCCCTCGAACAGGCACCGAACAGGCACCGTATGTGCAGGCAATTCGCCAACATCTGGCGAACTGCCTGCTCTCTGGATAGCCATATGTCCAGGAAAGGTAACCGTACGCTGAATTTCACTGTTCGGTTACCTTTCGGCCACAATTCAGATCTCTTTGAATAACCTCCTTAGTCCAGATGCCAAAATCACGAGTATAGCAGTACGTTGTGATACCTTTTTTATTGGACTAACATTACATTTAAAATACAAGCTTTCGAGAGTATATCTCTCTTCTTCAGGTCTGGAAGCTATACTGATCAAAATCATAGAATTGAACATTAATCTGTGTGCCTCGATAATGTCTTAATTTTCAATTCTAGGATATTGCTCAGTAAAGCATCCAGACCTGAAGAAGAGAGGAATACTCTCGAAAGCTTGTATTTTAAATGTAACGCTAGTCCAATCAAAAAGGTATCACAAAGTACTACTATACTCGTGATATATATATATATACCATATTTTTCACTCCATAAGACGCACTTTTCTCCCCCCAAAAAGTGGGGGGAAAAGTGGGTGCGTCTTATGGAGCGAATGCCCCATGATATGCCTCAGCTCACCTGTCGCCGCCGCGTTCGGCTCCTTCTGAGCGTGCGTCCGGTGGCAAGGAGCTTCGGCACTTGCCTGGGGGAGCCACGTGACCGCGAGATCGCGAGTGCCCAAGCTTCCTGCCTGCCGGACGCACGCTCAGAGGGAGCCTAACGCGGCGGCGGCAGGTGAGCTGGGGCATATCCATGCACTGCGGGGGCATATCCATGCGCTGCGGGGGCATATCCATGAGCGAGCTGGGGCATATCCATGAGCGAGCTGGGGCATATCCATGAGCGAGCTGGGGCATTATCCATGTGCTGGGGCATTATCCATGTGCTGGGGCATATCCATAAATTGGGGGGCAAATCCATGTGCTGGGGCATATCCATGAGCTGGGGGGCATATCCATGAGCTGGGGGGCAAATCCATGTGCTGGGGCATATCCATGTGCTGGGGCATATCCATGTGCTGGGGGACAGTATCCATGAGCTGGGGGACAGTATCCATGAGCTGGGGGACAGTATCCATGAGCTGGGGGCATATCCATGAGCTGGGGGACAGTATCTATGAGCTGGGGGACAGTATCCATGAGCTGGGCAGTATATCCATGAGAGGAGCTGGGGCAATATCCATTATTACACTATTTGATTTCAGAATATTTATTTTCCTGTTTTCCTCCTCTAAAAACTAGGTGCGTCTTATGGTCAGGTGCGTCCTATGGAGTGAAAAATACGGTATATATATATATATATATATATATATAGTGAGAGGATAAAGGGGAGCATCGACTTTGTTTTCCCCCTTGCAGGGACATCTATGATTACTTGTCTTTTTAGAGACTAGCAAGTGTGCGCTACCAGTGACAGCTGCTGTAATTTCAGATCACCCACCAAGTGACTATTGTTCTTGACCCATGAGAGTCCCAAATGCCAGTTTGGCATAAGGTAAAATGCAGAGAGAGCCATAACCAAAAGCCAGCTTGATGAAGTGGAACACCTTTTTTAGTATCTGTCTGTCTGTCTATCGTATGTATCTATTTCTCTGTCTGTCATAATCTTTCTTTTTAAATCTATCGTCAACATCTTTCCATTTGATTGATCTACACTTTTATGTAGCTATTCATCTATCTTTTATAATTTTTCTTTGTCTGTCTATAACCCTTGTCATATTTTGAGATGATCTATCTTTTTTATCTATAAATGATTGTGTTTTCTGGCCTGAATAAAGTGAAAAATATCTATATTTGGCACAAAGACAAAATCTAATGTCAATCATCAGGGTCAAGTTAAACTGAACTGTTAGCAAGATAGACAGAATGACACCAAATGTATAAGTCACTAGTCAAGTCACATTGAGATACCATTGAAGATCTGTTTATGAGCACATATGCTGCTAAGATAAATGTCTGAGTGATAGTACACTAGGGGAAAAGGAGCACATATAATATAATTATGTTGTAAAATTACTAAATATCAAGAGAAATCAAAATACAGTTATAGCGTTCTGGGTGAAATAGGGTAGCAATTACGATTGAGGTAGTGCAATGCCCATAAAATGAAGAAAGGCAAATGAACGCAGAAACAGTATAGTATCAAGTGCTGAAAAAAGTGTGAACATGCTCAAAATCGAAATAAGTTGCCATGTGTGTGAAGAAAATGTGTAAAATTGAATAATTTAAATAGAGTTAATTAGAAAATGAAGATTGTTAGTCAGAGTAGAGCAGCTTTCCCAACTTTCATGCTACTAGAAAATTAGCAAAGTTCTATAAATCAATTCTCTCGGAAACGTAGAAGAAACTAGAAAATAAATTATATATGTACACTGAGTGGCCAGATTATTATGACCTGACTTTAGTCAAATTAGCTATAATTTCACGCTGAAGTTGCTAGAGGGCCAGACCACTATAAATAGGGAAGCAGGTTGTTTACCACGACAGTAGAAGTGTTTTTCTTCTGAAGATATGGGTAAACAACGTGATTTAACAGCCTTTGAAAGTGGGATGATTGTTGGCGCTCAGAGCCATGGAGCGAGTATCAGGAAAACAGCTGAATTCGTTAAATGTTCAAGAGCAGCTGTTGTTAAAGTGTTTAAAGACTGGACTGTCAGCTGAAAATCTGGGTCTGAACTTGCAAATTGTGGCTGTCAGCGACTAGTCAATGTGAGGGCAGAAAGGAGAGTGGCAAGACTGGTACAAGACATCAGAAGGGCAACAGTGCATCAAATGACTGCAGATCTTAATCAGGGATCCTCTCAAATGATCTCTGAACGCACTGTTCATTGCATGGTATGGGATATGGAAGTCGAAGGCCTGTTCAAACACCTTTGTTTGCAGTTACAAGATAAAACATCTCCAATTCGCACAGGAACACAAGGATTGGACAGTCGAGCATTGGAAAAAAGTCACGTGGTCCGATGAATCATGTTTCCAGTTGCATCATGCAGATGGCAGAGTGAGAATTTGGCAGAAACAGCATGAAAGCATGCATCCCACATGCATGAGTACAACACTTCAAGCTGGAGGCAGTGTTATGGTTTGGGGCCCTTTAATTTGTGTGGAACGACGTCTGAATAGCACAACATACCAAAGCATTGTTGCTGATCAAGTTCATCCTATCATGTTGATGGCGTATCCCAATGGAGATGGCTTCTTCCAACAAGACAATGCGCCATACCACGGTGCTCGTATTGTGCAGGATTGGTTTCAAGAACATGAGGAATAATTTACCTTGCTTAGGTGGCCCCCACAATCACCAGATCTCAATCCAATTGAGCATTTGTGGGACGAAGTTGAAAGAGCCATCAGGCAGCTGGTTCCACAACCATCAAATCTCACAGAACTGGACGGTGCTATTCATAAGGTATGGTGTCAGATTCCTCGCATCACCTTTCAAAATCTCATGGAGTCAATGCCAAGAAGAATCGTCGCAGTATTGAAGGAAAAAGGTGGCCCAACGAAATACTGATGGGGTGGTCTTTTGGGGTGATCTTTTGATACGCTACCCATATGCAGCAAGACATTATGGGAACGGCATGTAACTAAAGTCCACAATGTCTTACTTTTTTTTACGTCAGAATTCCGCTATAGCAAAAAGGAGCTCTGTAAAGTGCTCACAGCAGGATTGTTATCAGGTTACAGAGACAAGAAGTCAAAACTCAATCCCATCTGTTTATTATGTCTAAAAAGGTAAATTATTCGGCAAGTATTTTTAAAGATTTAATGAGGCTCATGATGGGGATGGTAGCAGGTAGAATATATTTAGAGTACAGCTGAGCACACTGCTAAAATATCCAATTAATTTACAAAACAACTGTTTGTGTATTTATTACATGTGTTAAGAGCAAAGATCAGTTTACTATAGATTCAGGAAGGATGAGTAATGCGCCTCTGAGAACTATTTTTTTCCCTCTGCTAACCTTTAGTAAAGCACAATGCACTGATGTTTTTTTTTTCCTTTCTCTGTCCCGCAGGTTTCTATGGGTGAAATATTTAGAGGTCAGCAGGGGCTTTACAGTGGCGGAAAGTGCATTTTTTGCAGGTACCACTAAATAACTGAATTTCCAATAACTGTTAGCAAGAGCTTTTCTCCCAAAGGCAGCATTATATCGACCTGCGGAATTCTGTAGAATTCAACGTATTCTGTTAGCTCGTCTTCAATACCTTGCATTGATTTTATGTTTTAGGTGTAAAAAAAAAACAAAACAAAACAGCACGCAAGCAATGTTAACTTAAACAATTTCTTTGAAACACAAGACAATTACTTTTTTTAACCAATCTGTTTCTGGCTCAAAACTATATATTTATAAATATATTATGAAAACAATCCAGGTGCGTCTATATATATAATAAAAATGATATCCTTGAGATAAAAACTATATCAGCACATATGCTATGTTCCCCCAGTACAATCCTAATTGCTAGTTACACAAACAGAATGCACAAGGGGTGGGTGAGCAGCATATTGTTGTCTCCCCAGGAGGATTGTATTTGTCAAACTGGCTTTGGGAGGTTATAGAATAGAAATTACAGCTTTCGTTGCATCCTGCTCTTTCCCAAAGCTCCAAGGTACATAGGTCCCTTCTTGCCAATCTCTCGCTGAACCTGTTTTATTTACTGCACAAGGTCAAAACGTTGCTCCCTTCCAAGATGGCATATGGGCCGTAAATAAGTAACACGTCTTCCACTATCTGAATTATCCGGTCTCATCTATTTAGTCCTGATGGCACATAAATAATTTAGACACTGATCAAGAATTGGTCAACCTAGTGAGATGATCTTGCATTGATTAGCATAATAAAAGGAGATGCCAAGTGAACCAAATGCACAGTCATGGGTCTTTTTGCCTGATAATGGATTCAATGGAAAACACTAAATTTAATGTTAAAAAATTTCTATGTATCTCTCGGAATAGTTTAAACAGGTATAGGCAGTGTTCTTAAAATTTGTTCACAATCTGGAGATAAATGTATTTTAATTGAAAAATTCAGACACTGCGACAAATGTACAGTGTGTCCTCATGTCATTAAGAAAATAATATTTTAATCTCACCAAATATTAATAATGTAATATTATCATTTGAATATTGCCTTTTCGTCTTCTAGTCTGCTCTACGTTATACTTGAATATGTTTCGTTTTTAGTATTGAAAGTTTTCGTCCTCTGGTTCTGGATTTTCTCTTTGTTTTTTCTTTTCTTTTACACATTGCTTTTATAATAATTTATATCAGTCATTCTCAAAATCCTTACTTCATTATTTGCTATCATCACAAGCAGGAACATGGATGCTACAGTGGTGAGGATGTATCAAAAATAAACAAATAATAAGTAAAATAAATAAAATATGTGTTTCATTTGTGCTTCTGATCCTTGTCTTCCATCTTTCACTTTATTATTTGCTTGTACTCTGGCAGGAACACACAAAAATGTATCTGTTCCACGTCTGTCAGGTATTGTGCACACAGGGCAATTAAATACAATAATGATCTTCAATTACTATTTCTGTCTTTCATTAAAGGGAGCAAGGTTGCTGACCTGCACACATATAAACATAAATCGAATAACAATATACTTTCTCCTGAGATGATATGATGACAGAAAATATAATAAAGTAAACATCCTGTTTTGTTATTTAGTAGAATTAACTTGGGTGTAATTTATCTGGTTGCGCTTATTAACCTTCCCTAGGTGATTCAAATGTCACGAAGGTTAATATTTAGTCTGTGGAGAGCATAAAGGTTCACCTGTATTCAGCAGGGACTACCAGATACTTGGTTGACGTCAATGGGAACACCGTTATCTCAACAGTATTCATGGTTTTGTAGACTCACATAATTACCGACGATGAGATTAGATCAATATTTGGTTATGTAACCTTTATTCCAGACCACTAAACATAGATTTAGGTTCATTAAATGTATAGATTAATACCTTATTTCATTCTCTTACCGACATGTTGCTGTCACAAATTCCCAAGAGTCCAGTTTAGGGGCTTCCATCTTGCTTGACAACCTTTCTCATGCTCACCATCTCATCTAATGCGACCACCAATGCATTTTTACCTTCATTACCAAATTGGCTTAAACCAAGAACGAGAGCAACTAGTTCTATTCTCACCAGCCATATTAGATTATAGGATGATAAAGACGACTGGCTGGGTAGAGGTAACATCGCTGCTCTATAACTGTGGCAAAATCCCGGCAAAAGCACCTCTCCAGTAAGTGTCCTTGGGCAAGCTAAAACCTTGTGAGACCTGAACGGGCACCCACCGTAGAGCAGGCCATTAGTGCTGTTGCTCGTCCTCACAGGATCCTCACCCCCCCTTTTCTCACTATAAGTATACAGGGTCATCCAGACGTGGACCCCTTGCTTGATGTGCCTAGAGGGGTGTCAGCTATACCCTCCTGACGAGGCCTAACAAGGCCGAAACGATCATCGGGGGTTGCTGCACCTCTCGTGTAGGGATGACGTCCTTGGCAGTAAGTACTGGCCACCCTCATTGGGTGAGAGCAGACTAATTTGCATATGGAGCATTCATCCCTGTAATGGCACAAGCAACCTAAAACCTTGTGAGACCTGAGTGGGCACCCACCGTAGAGCAGGCCACTAGTGCTGTTGCTCGTCCTCAGGATCCTCACACCCCCCCTTTCTCTCCTTGGGCAAGACACCTGAAGGTACATACTCGCCACACAGGACATACTTGAACATGAGAGAAATCTCAGGGCAGTATTACAAAGCTGGTGCTAACTTAACCAGAGCTGTTGTAAACTTAACAACCCCATAGACTATAAAGGCTCTGGTAAGGTTACAGCAGCTTTGGTTAAGTTAGCACCAGCTTTGTCATACTGCCCTCGATGTATCATTCCTGGATAGTATGTAGAGCACATGGACTGGAAAAGTAAAGAAAAAAAGGATTTGAAGCATATAGGAAGGGAGAAAAGCAGGAAACAAAGAATTCACTAAGCATAAGTAGACTAGGTATAAAGTTAAGTGTTTAGATATGCATTAGTGAGGCAATTATCCCAGGTTCCCAAATCTCGTTCAGTTTAAAATAGGAGTCATTTACTACTGCTGAAAGTTTACTTTCCCATCTGATAAAGTAATCCGGATTGATAGAATTTTGATTTATCATCCGTTTATATTTCTATATCTCTGTTTATAAAAAAAAAATTGTTTTGTTTATTTTTTATTCAAGAAATTAGATTTTATGTATATTAAACCTTTGTTGACAGCATTATTCTTTGAATTTGACCTTGGACTCCTGCACAGGATATCAGATGAAGTGGAGGCGCACAGAGGTCTGAGGGGTCAGGCACTCACCCACGAGAGTGTCAAAAGCACTGTATTTGAGCCTGATCATAGACAGGCTCCCTAATTGGTGAGTGCAATTCTACTATTTTTGGTGGATTACCCTTTTACGCAGCTATGAGAGCGTTATCTCTCTGTTTTTGCTTTTTGTTGAAGTGATCGATGCTGACAAAGAAGGGTTGTGCCACTCTCTAGCTGGCTAAAAGCACTATCACACAGAGTCAGGATTTGTGAGGCTCTGGGGTATGTGAGTCTGTTACCCAGTTTATTATTTAATTGCACTTTTCTGTATTATGCACCATAGGTGTTTTATGTTTTTTATTCTTTTTTTGAGAGACATTGAGAATAACGGAGGACACTTTTATCATCGTTTATATAAGTATTTTCTATGCTTTTTTTTTTCACGGTTGTAACATTGGTATTTGTTTATGCACCTGCATGTGCACTTTGAAACATCACTGTTCAGTCACATTATATGGTATATATATTTGACCTTTTATTGCATATGAAATATGCATTATATGGGATTACCCTTTAGTAAAGAAATAAGACAGTTTTCAGCCAAAGCAAAGAAATCACTAGGATGGAATAATGGCTGAAACTAAGAGTTTTTAGGGATTACTTGGTTGGTTAAATCAGGACCAGATTAACCTAGAGACTCTTGAAACTGCAGCTCCAGGCCCATGCCCCAAAATAGGCCCAGGAGAATGTTAACTATACCAGAGGGACATGGTAGTAGCACAATGGGAGGGGAGAAGAATGAGACAGAGGAACAATGGGAGGTGAGAAGAACGGGCAGAAAAACAATGGGATGAAGAAGAAGAGGGAAAAACAACAACAGGAGGTGAGAAGAATGTAGCAGAAGCACAATAGCAAATATTAAGAATGGAGCAGAGGAATATTGGGAAGTGAGAAGAATGGGGCAGATGTCTACCCAAGTCCCCAGCTCCAGGCCAATGAAATCCTTAATCCAGCACTGGAAGTAGCAGCCAAGGGAAACAAAATTCAATGTCCCAAAAAAGCTAAAGTGGGAAAATGGCCATCATAGGGTAGATGGAATTTAAAAGGCAGAATTTAAAGTCCTACTGATACAGTGAAGTTGTCTATATTAGCATAACTTTATTATATTTGCAAAATTCTTTTAGGACTGTAGCCAACAATGAACAAGTTAGGACTATTTTTTGTGTGGTAGACTTATAGTTATTTCTAGTATGCCACCCTCCTATGTCTTCCCATGAATGCAGGACCTTATTAAGGACTTAATTGACCTGGACTTGAAGATTAGGGCGAGCCTCCTGATTCACTGAAATTGTTTCCAATTCCACTCTCTATACTACCTCTGCCCATGCCTTCTATCCACAGTTTGTCATCTGCAAAACTCTTTTAATCTCAGCCTGTGCCACTTCCGTGTCTCACTTACTATTGTGCCTCATCCATCATACCCTGGATGGAAGTGTTGATAATTAATTTTTCCCTGAGACTAAAATAGTCATTTTTGTTACTGGACACTAATATGAGGCATGGCAAGAGGTTGCAGCTCCTGTATACCTTGTGTAAATCCAGCACTACATGTATTACACTTCATATCTCCGATACAAAAGATGTAGATCAATGCCACATAAATTGTCACTTCTGAACTTTAAAAAGGTTCTTAGTTTGTATTGATTTAACATCGTCATCAAATATTTTGTATTATAATTGCTACAATATCTCAATCCAAGGATCAGTAGAAATACTAAATAAAAGAGAAGAAACTGTTATTGATACAAGACACATGTCCTAGCTATTGAAACTGGCCTCCTGAAGAGATCTGAATGAATAGCAATCTCCTGAAGAGATCTACAAGAAAAATCATTCCGAGAGACGGTCACACTTTAGATAAAAGAAAAATGGTAGCAGTAACAATTAATACAAAAACACATAAATAGCATTAGCTGTGGATATGAAACAATTGTTTCATAAAACCACATTACACAACTCACAGTCACAAGGAGACACAAGGCACCTTCATTAAATCTGAAAGAAATACATTTTCCCTTTTATGTCTTTATTTTATCACATGCCATAACAACATTACAAGGCTTTTTAATTATTCTCACTAGTAAAACATGATTTAAAATTGTGAACGGAGTGTTGCGTAAAAATAAAATATGACATTTTACAGCAAGAGACGTAGATAAGGAAATAAATTTTATGTTTATTTTAATTATTTCATATTAACACATAATTAATTCTCTTTAGAGTCGTGGTGCACAGCCTTATTTGGACAGTTTAAAAACTCTGTATTATTAGACTTTTAATTCTAACAGAAAAAGCAGAAACTAAGAATTGTCCTTGATGAGATGTAACTCTCTTTTATGTGTTACTTCTATTGCTCACTTATGTTTATGTATGTTTTATTGTTACTTCCAAATGCAAGAGGTTTATGTTCCTTGACAGCTCAATTCCATCCTTGAATCCTACACACGTTATAAAGTGTCTGGCCACTTTACTAGGTACACCCTAGCTCTGTCCACAAATGGTTTGTTCCACTTCGATGCATGTCCCGTGGTCAGTTTAGGAAATAAATACAGCAGAAGAACCTTCCCATTGTCAGTTTAGACTACAATCCACAGTGATAATGGGAAAGGGTAAAGATCTAACGAACATTAAATGTGGTATGATTGTAGGTGCAAGATGTGCTGGATGAAGCATCTCCGAGACATCAGTTCTCCTGAACTTTACTAATACTACAATCTCAAAGGTGTATCAGGAATGGTGCAAGGAACAAAATTTGTTGAGTCAATGTCAATTGTGTGGAAGGATATCGATTGTTGATGAGATACGTCAGAGGAAGATGGCTAGGATTGTGGAAGCCAACAGACAGGTAAGTGTTGCCAAGTGATGTCAAAATTCAACCTTGGTGCTCAGACAACTATTTTGCACTGCACCAGTAGACGCGCCCTGTTACAGATAGGGTACAACAGCTGATGGCCACATTGAGTACCCTTGTTATCAGAGAAGAACAGGAGAGCAGGCCTTCTGTGGGCACAGCAACATCAGCATTGGGCCACCAAAGACTGGAAAAGGTTGCTTTTCTGATGAGTTGAAGTTCCTGGTGCATCATGTTGGTGTCAGACTCAGAATTTGGTGCAAATAACATGAATCCGTGGATACGTTGTGTCTGATACAGCTGAGCATGACAGTGGGGGCAGATTCATAGATTCATGGTGTGAGGATGTTTTCCTGGCGCAAGTTGGATCCATTGAAACCCTTGGATCCACGTCTATATGTCAGAGCATAAACAAACATTGTTGCTGACCAAGTGCATCAATTCATGATGACTATTTATCCTCCGGGCAGATTGTTACTTCCAGAAAGACAATGCACCCATGCACAAGGCGTGCATCATTATGGGATGGTTTTTGGAACAAGAGATGACTTTTCTTTGCTGCAGTGGCCCACCCTGTCCCCAGATCTCAATACGATTGAACATTCGTGGAATGAGCAAGAAAGGAATATTCGATCCACGCATATACCTCAGTCAAATGTTCATGAACTGCAGGGCGCACTCATGTCTGCATGGTACACAATACCTCAACAATGCTTTCAGCACCTTGCTAAATTCATACCTTGACAAATTCAGTCTAGTTTGAAGGCTAAAGGAGGCTCAAAACACTACTAGGTGGGTGTACCTAATAAAGTGACTGTACTTTGTACTTTTTTATCCCACTTCTCTTATGGATTGGTTATCTAGACAAATAAAAATGTAGGTGGCATCTGAATAATAATATTGAAAGTGCCTGGCTAAAGGGACATTCTTGTCACTGTGCAATTTTATTTAAATGGCGATGGGGGTGTGATAAACTTCCATAGCAAGGAACTTTCCTTCACCTGGAAGGCTATTATTCAGCTCATAATGGTCAGCCTTCCTTGGTTCTGATCAGCACTGCACAGGTTTGACAAAGCTTTTGACAAAGTCATAGTGAAAACCACCTGATTGGCTGAATGGTCAAGTAAGTGTTCAGCCTGTTGACAGTACTTGCTTCACGTACTTAGAATACCCCAGCACTGAAAGTAATTGTGGGGTATTCTAAGTACTCTCACCTTGCAGTCCTCTCCTCCTGTTTCCAACCCCAACCCTCCTAGATTGTGAGTTCCTAAGGGAATAGGGCCCTCATCTCCTTTGTTTGTCAAATGTTGTTCAATGTATTGTATTGTAACCCTGTCTATACTGTGCCTATTGTACAGCGCTGCGGAATATGCTGGCGCTTTATAAATAAAGAATAATAATAATAAGTTAGGGGGGGACTGGTTGTGTCAAACCCCTCTGCATCCTGCTTTTAGCTTTGAGCATCCCTATACTCTGTGATCTAGAAAGGAATACAATTAGCAACTGTTGTCACCAGTATATAATTAATAAAGCTATACATTTATAAAGAAAATGAAGATACATTTACAGTATATATCAAATATGCCTTTCATGGAACAAGTCATTGTCTTCAAAATGCACTTCAACCATGAGGTGGCTAAGATACCCTTGAATCTTCATCCACAGGCCTGTTAAATATTAATGTCAAAGGAAACAGGGCTTAATTATATAAAAATAAGTATATATATAAAGATAGAAAAGGGCTTGGGGAAGTTGAAACATCCATAGGTCAGGGAAAAAATGGGCATGTTATAGAATTGGGAAAGCCAACCATCATAATATTGCAAATCCCAGTATAATCTGTAATATTTGGATGAGGGCATAATGCCGTATTTTGTTTATTCAGTTACTTTCTTTATTTTATCCATGCTGTATTTCAGGATCAAACACAACACATACATGACACTCTTAGCTGCTAGGTATGATTAATAGCCTATTGTTGTGTCACCACTTAAGACGCACTCTATTACCTACATGTGTTTGTAGCCGTGTATTAAATTTGTAAGTAGGAGTGAGCACATACTGCATTATGCAACTCTGATTTAATTAAAAAAAGGCATTGTGATTGTATCACTGAGTTACAGTCTCATCAGGAAAGCAAGCACATACTAGATGTGGAAGATAACGGTTGTAAAGTGATGTGTTCATTGATTCCCCAGCACAGTCATTTTTGCATAAATTCCCCATCAGTGGATGCTTTGTAAAGTAACCATCTGCCTAACTGAAGAGGTCTAATGGTCCGCATCTCATTATAGCGCTCATGGTACTTTACTGGGAGAAAAAAAAGAAAAAATTGAAAGTATATTTAGTTCATTTGTCTGGATTTAAGAAAAAAAAACAGTTTGTAAAAAGTTTTCATTTTCTTAGTGGACTGAACACAACGTATTTCATTCTCTATGCTGGTCTTCTATTCATTTTAATAGTGACATTTAAAATTGCTCTTTCCTTAGATTTATATGTCTGTGGCTTCATTTTGTGTTTGGTTCAAATCCATCTATGCAACAATCCAAATTATATGTTAGAAAATAAGCTGATATTTTCTGACCAATTCATTTAAATGGAACACACAGCGCTAGCTGAATGAAAAAAAAACACATATACCAATAAATGTCAGTCCGACTTCACCTGCAATCATTTAAGCTTTTTGTGTTTTTCTTTCTTTCTGTTTCTTTTTGTGTGTGTATTACTTTATGTTTAGATTCACCCATCGGAACATCAACACGATTACGCACGGCAATGTTATTTTTATTTTAAAATTACTTGGGCACTATTCCCTTGTTCGCACCTGCAGCTATCCCCATGTTACGGCAATATTCCAGGGCAGGCACTAGCTGAGCATCTCCCTCCGGAACGCAGCACTAACTGCCTGGATACTTGCAGTAGCTTTTCAGCGCCGCTATGAGTACCACCTCCTGGAGCTCCATAGGACTCCATGGAGGGTTGCGCTTCCGGGCCGTGAGCCCTACACGATCTCGCCCTCGTGAGATCGCGTAGCCACGGAGTCACTCTGCGATCACTCCGTGGCACTGCACGATCTCGCGAGAGAACACTTGCTGTTAGCATGGTAAATAAGAAGCTGAGTTAGTGCAGCATCATTGTTTACTTTACTTTAAAAATTGAACAACAGTACCGCATTAGAAAAATAAAAATAAATAATTATACTTCATTTATTTCTTATTTTTAAATGATACTTCATATGACCCTCTAGCCTGTAGGGGTCCGGAGTTATAGGGGTCCAAACATTTAAATATTTTTTATTTATAGATGCCTACTCTGCCTAATTATAAATCCAGCCCTGATTTAATCTAGGATTCTGCTTTAATATACCTCCTGCAGCATATGAAATCTACATCCTACAGACTTTCATTTTTCATGCGCTACCCATCAGCATCAATTCCATGAGGGTTATTCACCAACAGTCACACTTTAGAATTGTTACGATAATAATAAATTCTGGCATTTCCAAATTAGAAACTGGTTGAGTGGAACTGGGGACCAGTACCTTTAGCATAATTGTCATTTTTGAGTGCTTGTCCATAGCACTGGCAAAATTGCTTTGATTTGCAAGTAATAATCTAGTATCAAAGTCTGAGTATGATTTATAAATCACAAAACTTTTTATCCTTTGACACTGGCTCAAATCCTATTTGAAATATTTTTTTCCCCATAAAAAATCCTTACTAACTGACAGTACAGCCATATTAAATCAATTAACATTTGCCTCAGAGAAACTTACAAACTATGGAAAAACTCAAGTCAAGTTGATGATGACTTGATGTAACTACACACAGAAAAAAAACCTAATATACACTGTAACAAGTTAGTTTAAAGGAAAGGGCTGAAAGTTTAAGATGGGATGCAGAACATTTAGAAATTATAAAATATTTTATTACTACCTTTTGTCCGCGGATTCGCTTGCATGAATTTTGGGATTTGTAACAATTTTTTTTAAAAGAAACATAAGTTTTTTGTCCAAACTCTACGGAATATAATTTACAGGTTGATGTCGTAAAGTAATAAGTAATGTTTATTGCAGACGTTAGTCAGGGCGTGTTGGCTACAAAACAAAGGGCCACATTACAATCTAGGTGCTAAAGTTTACGCTCACCTGCGTAAGCATTAATATTAGCCGTGGTGGCTACCGCACATTACAATCCAAACGCTAATGGGTTAAGTAACCCATTTGCGTTTGGTACCTTGCACGTTTCAGCGCAAGGTTACTGTACTTTGCGCTCCCTATACTTAACATGGGGAGCGCAAAGTGTTAATCAGCGTTAGTATTACAATCTACTAGCGCTGTTTAACGTCCAGCCGCAGTTAACACAAAGTTAACCACAGCCAGGACTTCGTTAATACCATCCAAAAAAATGAAAAAACAAATCAGATACTCACCTCCTGTCCCGCGGCGAAGACCGCGGCTCTGTCCTCCTCCTCTGTCCGGCGAGAGCAGGGAGAGACTGGGGGAAAAAGTTCCTCAGTCTCCCCCTCCGTGTCACTAAGCCGACTGGCCGCGAGGCGAGATCCGGCAGGTCATGTGACCACCGGCGTCTAACTCAATGGAGTCCTATGGACTCCATCGAGTGGATGCTCGCGGCGCCGCTCAGCGCTGCTGCGAGCATCCCGGGGTGTAGCGTGCGGTAACAATGCAGGCAGCTTTTTAAGCGCCTGCATTGTAATCCCACGTTAAAACAGGGACAGTAGAGAGAAAACTGCGGGTGCAGTTTTTTCTCCCTAGCTCCCCCGTTTTAACATCAGGAATGTAATGTGGCACAAAGTTGTTTCATTCAACGACGTCCATGATTTTTTTTTTTTGTACATACAAACAGACAATGAGACAGACAAAATCATTTATTTAGATTTTTGGCATCGGGAACATAGAAAAAAAAATATTTGAGTACATCTTTGTAAACTACATTAGTGCTTCTTCTTTCAGGTGCTCGCATCAGCAGAGAGTTAGGTGAGCTCACTCTGGAACAGGCAACGTAAAACTGCCCAAGTGAGAAGCAGACTTCTCTTAGGTCAATCCCCGCTACCTTAAAAGTCTGTCTATAAGACTTGTTGATGGTCATTGCAAAATAAACCTTTAAGGTGAACTGAAGTCTTTTTAATTGAAATAGATATTCTGAATGTATAAGAGGTATTCGTGTTATGAACACCGACTCCCTCAGCCAGAACTGGTTAGCACCGTAGCCTCAATCACATTTCTGTGGAGTGCTTTTACGTGCAATCTTGTGCCATTACGGAGCTTAGGTGGGTTGAGGTTCCACAATAATATCACAGGTTCTCTCACACTGGAGCAGTGAGGATGTGTGTGAGACCTGGCTGTGAGAGGGAAGCAGACATGCTGGAGCAGTGAAGGAGTGTATGAGGCCTGGCTGTGAGAGGGAGGCAGACATGCTGGAGCAGTGAGGGAATGTGGGAGCCCTGGCTGTGAGAGGGAATCAGACATACTAGAGCAGTGAGGGAGTGTGCGAGCCCTGATTGTGAGAGTCAAGCAGACATGCTGGAGCAGTGAGGGAGTGTGCAAGCCCTGGCTGTGAATGGCGCTGCATAGAGACTCCATTCTGTGTGAAGTAACAGCATCCCTCTGATCTGCCGATCCTGTGTATCAACTGAATTTTTGGAAAATGGCAAAACATGTTTTTTGTTTTTTTTTCAAGAAGGTTGTAAATACCAATTATTTACACCTGTAACATCTTTGGTTTTTCAAATATAGGTATCCTGATTAAATTAGCCATCCCCCTTTTTTACCCGCCCACTTGGATGTTTGGAAAATGGTAAAGCAGTTTTTTTTAATGTTTCCAGAAGATTGTAAATACCAATTTCCACGTCTGTAACATCTTTAGTTTTTGAAATATAGTTATACTGATAAAAATATTCACCCCCCTTTTTTTCACGCCATCCCCCCTTACTTATATTTTTGAAAAATGGTAGAACACGTGTTTTTTTATTTTTCAAGACAAATAAAAATTTTCACGTCTGTAACATATTCGTTTTTTGAGACATATTTGTTTAAAATATTCACCCCCCTTACTTGGCCTTTGAGATTTAGTAAAACATGTGTTTTTTTATTTTTCACGAAGATTGGAAATACCAATTTTCATGCCTGCAACATCTTCAGTTTTTGAAATTTAGGTATACTGATAAAAGTATTCACACCCCTTTTTCACCCCCCCCCTTATGTGAATTTTTGGAAAATGATAAATCAGGTGTTTTTTTTACTTTCACAAAGATTGTAAATATCAATTTTCACATCTGTAACATATTTTGTTTTTGAGATATAGGTATCCTGTTTAAAGTATTCTGCCCCTTTTTCACCCCCACTTGTATTTTCAGAAAATGGTAAAGCAATTTTTTTTTAAAAAAGGAGATTGTAAATACCAATATTCACACCTGTAACATCTTCGGTTTTTGAGATGGGTATCCTGTTTAAAATATTTAGCCCCCTTAGCCATGGAATTTCCAAAAATCCTTCTTTAGTGGTGCCTACGTCATAAAAACAATATACCTTCAAAATTTCCTTTCCTAGGTTAAATGGTTTGAGCTGAGCGTTAACGAGTCAGTTAGTAAACGGTATAACCTAGAGACTACTATGATTTTCAGTTCTTAGCTATTAACAATTAAAAATAAAAAAATGATACAACTACATTAAATCACTTTAGTACTTTCCACAGAAATTTAAGAATGCAAAAAAAACAAGTAATAAGAGAGAAATAAAATTCAAAGAAATTATACAAAACACAGTTAATACAAGGCACTATATGAGGAAAAGAGGACACAAGAAAACTTTTCTGTAGTGAGACTTTGGATTGAAAAAGTCTGAAATTTTGGTTTTCCTTGAATAATAAAACTAGAGACTAACTGCATTGTTAGCAGTTTAGCATTGGAAGCTAAAGCATTTGCTAATTATGTTGAGGAAAAAACACATGAGAGAATTAAGATAACGAGTTTCTTTTTATCATTTAGTTTTTGTAGCATGTGCAAAAAAAAGTAAGGAATAGAGCAATACATCAGTCCTTCAGTAACTTTGAAGTCATTGTAGAGGTATGTATGTAGAAGAAAAGAAAAAATGAAAAGTTGGTCATTTGTACAGGAAATGTATGATGCCATTACAACACCATGAACTAAAAACCACAGGAGACCTAGCATATTTTTAACAAGATATTATAGTTAAAAATAACATGGTCAAGTTATTTTGATCTGAATGGCCAGAGAATGTGTATGTCTTCAACCAACAATCATTATAAAAAATAGTCAAGCAAAACCAATCAATGCGTGTAACATCCATGAGATACAATAGACTTGCACATTGACTGGCTGTGAGTAGTCGTTTAAATGTGTTTTATCCGTTGTTGGGGGTATAACACACACATTCTTTCTATACTGATACTCTTCACTACCGACTGATTTTCCATGAATCCACTGGTAAAACCCGGTGCTTTTATGGAAAAATCACTTTTCATCGCCTACACAGGAAATAAATACAGAGGTTTCCCACTGTATGTGTTCACTGTACATAAGCCCTCTGCAGGCCAAAAAGTGCTACTGCATTTACATTATAGCTTCAGTTCCGTGTTTCCATGATGTAAAAATGGACGTCCAAAATTTTCAAGTAATTTCAAAAAGGTCAGCTATCATGTCCAATGTGTTGAAATTTTAGAGGTCTGTTCTACATACCATTTGCGAATGAATTTCCTTTGTAAGTCAATCAACCTGCAAGTCTGTTGTATCTTATACATGTTAAATTCATTGACAAGTTAATTTTGTTTGCAATAAATGAAATTCCTTTTCATTGTTCCAGAATCAGATCAGATTGAGTATACTTGATACTAGGGCACCAGCAGGTGCTTTTCAAGATCAAGTAAAAAGCTAAAGAAGGCAAAATGAACCTTATTTAAAGCGTTGCACAATGTACTTGATTATATGGGTTTTGTTTTTAATTTACACGTTGTGGTCTAGAATACATATGAGATGCTTCCCATCGCATTTACCTATAGTGTAAGTTTCAGTTTAAAAATTGGTGATTGACATCTAATCATATTTTCTGTCACAGAGGAGCTGTGCTTTCATATTTTCTGTGCAATTAGATATATGATTAACGTGAAAACAGTTCACATGGCTTTCAAAAGTGTGCCCTACTGTGAGAATTGTGACATCACAAAGGTAATATATAAAAAATACCTACAGTGATGCACATCTTGGGATAAATTAAATTCCAGGGAATGTTATTAAAAAGAATAATGCATAAGGAAACATCTTGAAATATTAAAAGAAAAAAAATAGTGCATGGAGCACCATGCATAATTCATCCTGTCAGGCACAATTTCAGATGATATGTTACTCTTTACGTAAGCGAAAATATATTGCCTCTGAGAGGATTAATATCTGACTTTCCTCTTTTTAATCAATAAAACAACAGGCATTGGTATGTATGGAAGATAAGTATCAAATGCATCAAGTAAATGTAAATGCAATGTGGTTTTTATTACGATATTATAAAATATCCATTGATCACTATCCCTGGAATCATAACCCAAAGCTAGTGATTAGGAAGTTAGAGAATCATCATAGTGCAATTAGTAAGTAATTAGCAAGTAGTGAGCTAGAAGACCATCAAAGAGATGAGACTGGGAATTCAGAGCCTTACATCAGCTCCTTGGACCTCTATAGGTCTCTGAAGGACTCAATGCCTTCCAGCAGATGAGAGTCAGAGAGTGACTGTGGTCATGGATGCAGTGATCAATCTGGTGCGCCTGAAAGATTCAAGTGGGGCTGCCAACCTTGCTAAATTTGTAACAATATAACCAACGATATTCACTTCACCTGTCAGTGGTTTTAATACTGTAGCTGATCATTATTGACTGTTTGTAGCACACCAAGCCCAAGGATGCCTAAGTAGCACCGAAGGACCCGTGGCTGCACTGGTGCAGCTATAACCCGAGCCTGCCAGAACCTTTCCTGCATCTGACCTTGTATCATGTTCCTCGCCACCGCCGCCGCAGGAAGGCCAAATCAAGCGGGGACCTCTTGCTTATTACTCCTTCAAACCTTATGCATATGCAGGTTCCTGCGAACTTACCTGAAAACTGTGCTCATTCCAGGAGGCCTCAAGTTCATTCCATCTCAAGCTAATGAGGCCTCCTTAAAAAGAAGCTACACCCTCTCCTCAGAGCTTCCACATTGAATACTGACCTGTGCTTCCAAACCAAACCTGCCTCCAGAAGACTGCCTGTTCCTGAACCTACAGAGACCCCTACCAAGCTCATTCCTACCAAGAGATTCCTACCAATAGATTCCCTACCGAGAAACCCAACCGTACCATCATCCATTGTTACCTGTGCCCCACTTTGTTGGATTACCTATATACCAGAACCCTTTGCCACTGACTTGACTATTCTACTGCCAGCCGCCTGCCAAGACCTCTGCTCTGGACTGTAACGTTGGTAATTGCCTGCTCCCTGCCTGAAACCTTGACCACGATTTTTAATTTAGTTTCCCTTAGTTGTTCTGCTTCTTCCCTCTGTCAGTCCTTTTCCTGTCTTGTCAGTATTGCTGGTTTCTATCTTGCCCTGTCTGTATTATTAGTTCTGTATCTATTCAGTCTTCTTATGTGCTTCTTGTTTCTCTTATGTTTCTAGGTCCTTTCTCCTGTTTATAATTGTGCTGCTTTTTAGTATCTTGTTCTCCCAACCACTACTGCCACTAGTCTCAGTTAAGCCCCTTTCCCGTGTCTCCCCTCTTCCTATGTTTATCACTGTGTTCTTTGCTCTGAGCTTATTTCCTGTCTTGTCCAGCATCCTCCATTGCTTTAGTTCAGTCTCCTTTTTTCTCTGCTTTGTTTATAACGTAAACTCCTTGTTGTGGCCTGCAACCTGCCTGATCTATTTCACTACATCTTGGGCCGACACCTGCATTACAGGCACAAGCCCCATGACACCTTGATAGCCAGTCCAGATATCCAGTCCCTGTCTTCCATCTAAGGCTGGGGTCAGACGAACACAGTGTTAACGTCCATGTAGCCGCACTTTAGTACGTCCATGGTAGCCGATAATCATGACCAATGAATGTGCGGAGTGCGCCACGTCCGCAACATCCGCATAGCTTTGTGTGTGAGTGATGGAACATGGTCAGATGGACTGCATTTATACGTCCAGCATTTTTGAGGAACAAAATGTTTTTTCATTTTAATTTATTTTCCCTCCTACATCCGTCAAAAATATTGTCAGTCACAAAAACGGACTGTGTGGCCACTACTGCGTCTTCCATCGAAAAGTGCATCCGTACTGCATGGGCGCACAGTCCGTAGAAAACGCTCTTGTCTGACCCTAGCCTAACCTGTCTGATGGGAGCCACAAAGTACCTCCTTGTCCAGCCCTGTAATCAGAACTGTTTTTTAGATATGTGCACTAAGGACTATATGCTGTTACCTCTGATGCTGATACCTAAACACCCAAGTGCTGGTCTGTCTTGTTTCATGCTGTGTATCCATTGTTATTCACCCAATTCAATCCTGTCATGTCTTTTATATATATTATATCTGATCCTGCTGTTCTTTGTGTATCCTTTGTGTATTAAGCCCCTATGTGCAGTGCACCATCTAGCCTGCCTACTGTGGATTTGTCTACTGCATCCTTGGATTTCACCCGAAACCTCAGACCATGACCATGACACTATTATTCCTTTTCTTAATATTTTTCTGGTTCTTTTAATTAATTTATTCTTAATGTGCGGCATTTCTTGGATACACTTTAAAAAAATGAACAAAACTATTTATTCTTGCAATATATTTTTCTACATGAATAAGAAGCAATAAAAAAAATCTCCTCTTCACAATATTTTAATGATGGTGGTAGGTTGTTCATTTTATTTAGATTTTGCTGATAAACATAAACTCCCCATATGTGCATACTTCGCACTCTCTTGAGGTACAGCAAGTTGTATTCTGCCGTTTTAGGTCACCAGCATAGTACAACTAAGGACGGTTTGATATAAATCAGCTGAAAATGTTGTAGTTCTAATTGTTTTAACTATTATGACATTTAATGTAATTATAATACTTTGCTAAAAACACAAGAATCAGGGGAGGCAGCAAACACCACAACTATCGTTCACAACCAGGGGCAGACTGGTACAGCTCTTGACACAATTTTCCCCAGCATGGGCCTATTTTGTATGGTGTTAGTGCAAATACATTGGGTTTCAATCACTAAGCTGGAAGGTGCTGCCATCAAATGCAGTCAAGTTGCACATGGCATCGCTGGCACGGCTAATCACACAATGAACATGACTAAATCAAAATTATTATGCTTCTTTAAATGAATAACCAAACTGATACTGACAATCCTAACTCACAAATTCAGCCAAGTTGCACTTGTCAACAGCAACTCTGCGCTTAGTGAATGTCATTCATAATTTCAGCTAGCATTTGTTGGCCAGCCACATTGGATTTCAGAATCCAGTGTTAAGTTGTTTCGCTTTGGCAAAATGACTTAACACGTAAAAATAAAAAGTTTCAAAAATTGATACTATCTGTATTATATATGGTTCCGCGGTGCAGAGGGCGGCACAATCCACCACCGCCTCTGGCTGCATGCAGAAGGAAACTGGGAACAAAGTGCCATTCCACATCCCTGGGGGATCTTTCTTGTTTCCATAGAGTCCTATGGACTCCAGATGATAATATGAGCAGTAGTGTGGAATATGAAGCTAGTGTCAGTTTGCTACTCCCTCATGCGGGTTGAGTATTCTCTATTCAAAAATCCAGAATGCTACAAAATCTGAAAACCTTTTGAGTGCTGACGTGATGGCGCAAGTGGAAAATTCCACACCTGACCTTGTGTGATAGTTGGGACAAAATTATTAAGAATATTGTATAAAATTACCTTCAGGTTATGTGTACGAATGGAACACAAATTAATTTAGCATTTAGAGCCTCATCCCTAAGCTCACTACTATACTCAAATACTGCTGAACCAAAAAAATATATGAAATCCAAGACACATTTGGTTCCAGACATTTCAGATAAAGGATGCTCAAGTTGTATTACCAGTCAATTTGATAATATGGTGGCTCGCCCGTAATATAGCCAGTAATAGGGAGTTGCTAATGGTTATCGGCTCGCTCCAGTGTTTGTCTTTTGTGGCTCTCCATTACCACCTGAGCTGAAATAGGGGCCAATCAATTTTTGGTCAGCATGAAGAGCAATGATAAAGTTGATGTTGTTAAAAAGGGGTTAATAGATGCAACAGCTTTCATTTTTAACACAAAATTGCCATCTTGTACAATTCAGATTGCATTAAGGTCTCGTTTTTGTTCTTCACTTTCTTTTTTTCCCAACCGTAAAAAATTCATTTTCTTTCTACATCCATGACTTGAGTAAAGGTTAAATCATTGCTGCCGTGCTGAGATATGTTATCGTATAGAGTATTTGAATGTAAAAATCACACTGACAATGGTAACACCCCTGACAGAAATTACTTTTGCGGTTTCAGATGTTCTGCTGTGATAAGTATAAAAACATTTACAAGTCTTTGTGTTAGCTGTATGCATAAAAAATAGATTATCTTAACATGGAGTGTCCCTGTCTTATTGCCCAACTTGATTACTTCTCCTTAATATGTAAGAACAAATAACGACATCTCTTCCATTTAATTCTAGCCATTCACACAAGTAAAACAATGGAGGTCCACAATGAACTACATTGTTATGCCAGCAGTAGATACGTTCTAGTTACAGAAAGCTACTGCAAGGATCTACACCTAGAACAAGATTACATTAACTATGTGTCTGAGATTGTGCTGATATTTGCAGCATATGTCACAGAATTTTGAAAAGGACCAAAACCAATAACTTAATGATGTGGTTTTATAAAGTGTAGGATATGAATGTGGTTATATTGTGCAAACTCAAATAAAAAAAAGTCATATATTCCACACATATTCTATTATAGAGTTGTTATGGAATATGAAAAATATAGGTCAATATATAAAGAAACAGATAGACGTACACAAATAGATTATAGAAAGACATATGGTAGATGGTTAATGGAGAAAAGAAAGAAAGAAAGAGGGACAGAGAAAGAAAGAAGGAAAGCACTTAAGAAGGGAACAATGGCTAAATTGATCTCACTCTCAGTCTCCACCATTTATCTTCTTTTTGAGCAGTTTGTTTAATTATGAAAATTGTATGCATCTCTGTACACACTTCATTATTGATATCGTCCTAAAATAATGTCAATATTTTGAAATGTATCTTGTTACTTAACCTCCCTGACGGTATTCCCGAGTGTGGCTCGCATTTAACTTTTTGTACCGAAAGCGATATCCCAGAGCCACACTCGGGCTGGATACTTACATGTCCTGCGCTCTCTCGCTGATCCCCGCAGTCTCCTCCAGCCACTCGCAACGTCACACTGCCTGGTTCTCTTCTAGCGAGGAGTGAACCAGGAAGTGTGACATCGCGATTGGCTGCAGTGTGACTGCGGGGACAGCGAGGGAGCACAGGACATGTAAGTATCGGCCCGAGTGTGGCTCGGGGATACCGCTTTCAGTATTGAAAGTTAACCCCCGAGCCCACTTATACCGCTAGGGGGCCAGATTAATTGGACCGATTTTGACATATAAAATATGCCAGAATCGGAACGCCAGGGAGGTTAAACAACAACTTTGCATCAAATGTTCCATGGGTGCACGTGCTAATGAAATGTGAGGTATGAAACAATGGGAAAAGTAGATCAAGGGTAGACAGCCACAGGGCTTAATTTGTGGGGGATTCTTAATATTGGGGAAATAGGTAAGGGGACATTTCTGTCTATGATTGTGTTCCAGTACCTATTTGGGCAGATCCAGTACATCACATGATACAAATACAAAAAAATATAAACTTTAGTTCATTACCATAACATTTATATCATGCAAAATATTAGTAAGTGAGCATCTGAGTACATAGAATGATGCTTTCAGCACATTCCGGGACCTGAGCCTACCTCATCACCCCTCCACTCTCATATACATTTTTCATTCCAGTACCTTCTGATTTATAAATTAAGCGCTGGATAAATATATAAAGATAGACAGAAACTGTTAACTTTACAAACAATTAAAGCCGCTCAGGCTTTTTGCAGAATGAATGCCCATTGATTGGTTGTTGAATTTATTGCACATGGTGAATATTAATCTTTTAACTGAGATATTAACAATGACGTTTGATTCCATATCAGTCCCAGGAGCAGTATGTTTTACAGCAGTGTTTCTCAACTCCAGTCCTCAGGACCCACTAACAGGCCAGATTTTAAGGATTCCCTTGGGAAAATTCAGACTAAATCCTGCAAACACTGAGCAGCAAATTATATCACCTGTGCTGTGCTTCAGATATCTGGCAAACATGGCCTGTATTGGGTCCTGAGGACTGGAGTTGAGAAACACTGCACAGTATCGTTTACTGTTTGCATGATGACTTGTTAGAGGAGGAAAATGATGACCTGTTCATTATGAACAAATTTATCTGCTAAACAATTTCTGCCCACTTTGGTCACATAGTCATTGATCATTTTTATCTGCTCTTCTCCCAAATCAGTTGCTAAAGGTGTGCGAGAGCAAAATCTATACACTGGGAAAAGTACTCCTCTCTTTTTGCATAGAAGACTGGACCATAAACCCCCCCCCCCCACAAACAAGGAAGGTGAGTGGAGGTGAAACGGTAAAAATGTTTCTTGTCTTGAGCCCTGTAACACCATAGTATGACACTATTAGGAAACTAGAGGCTATGTGTCCAGTCTAACAATCCATATTCATGTAAAAAAGAGGCCATCGGCATGTTGATAAAGCATTAGTACTCGAAGGCGAATACTCTCCACCATCATTTCATTTTCAGATCTTCAGATGCCAAACAATCTAAATCATGGGTCAGTGGCCTCCTTGACGCTCCAGATGTGTTGGAACTACATTTCCCTTGAGGAAAACCCAGTGAGTTATTCAGCATCGTGGGAGATTTGAAGACATCTGGAGGGCCAAGGTTGCTAATCCCTGATCTAAATGCAAATGGTAACAAAAGTTGCCAAATACAAAGACAGAAAAATCCGGAAAAACAAAAGATGATTTATTTTGCTACTCATTCAGTTAGAACAGGTTTCAGCATCCTTGGCCCTCCAGAGGCCAGATCACAAACTGGACGTTAAAGGAAAGATGCAAATGGAAAGCTTGTAGCAGCTGTTTAACATTCCTGGTTCATCTTTAACGTCCCTGTTCCTACCGGGCCACCTTTTGAGCAGCTTGAGTGGTGATACTATCAAGCCGCATGTGGTTAACAACACCAGCAGTGCCACTGTTATTAGCTCCAGGAGTCCAATGTGCCCCACTATTTTATATCCAGTGTTCAATTTCCTGTGGAGCAAGGAAGTGGTGGACCGCACCTCTCGCTCCCCTAAGGTAATCTGAGGTAAATTATGTTTTTGGTGGGATATCTTAAAGTGTTAAGCCATTTTGCTGAAGCACAGACACTTAACAGCAAAGGTTAAAAGACATTCTTTAACCCAAAACAGGTTGGAATAGCTCGTTCTTCATCTCCTAGGTGCCGATTAACATTTTCCGTATAAAGTATAAGACATACAGGGTTATTCAAAGATAATCGAAAAGTCACCGCACGTTCGGTGACTTTTTGTGCCCTGCAATTCAGCACCATTCGGCGATCCTACTTCGCCGACCCTGCAGTGTATTCAGCGAGCACCACAGGGCCGCCGTACTGCAGGGAAAACCCACCGCAAACCCGACAAACACTCACTGCAAAACTTGCCGAACACTTGCCGAAAACTCACCGAAACCTGCAGAAAACAGCTGGATTAACCCCGCTGAACACGCCGGAGAAACCCAACTAGCCGCCGATCACAGTGCAGAGCAGCCGTCGGAAAAATCCGACATGCAGACAAATGAGATAAAAAAAAAGCGCTTGAAAGTTTGAAATTTGAAACGCTGTTTGCAAAAAAAACTACTTAATGAAAATGTCTGAAATTTACATATAAGATCCAATGAATGATAATAAAAAAGGTCTGTTACAGAAAAAAACGAAAAAACGATTTAAAAAAGGAAGACAAATGTTGACAAAAAAATCCCAAAAAATCCCTAAAAGATCCAAAAAAAATCGAGAAATAGACTTTTTACTGCAGAATATGAATGAATATGAATGATTTATTAGATATTGAATTAAAATGGGAATATTTTTAACATTGAAGCCTATGGGAATCGCCTGAATAAATCTGTTGAATGAAACCACCGAACAGCAGGGCATTTCGGCAACTTTTCTCTGCTGTTTTGTGTTCTCTGAATAGACGAAGCATTGCTTCTCTATGGGGATTTCACTGCCCTCGAACAGGCACTGAACAGTGCAGGCAATTTGCCAAGATTTGGCAAACTGCCTGCACTCAGAATAGCCGAATGGCCAGGAAAGGTAACCGTACGTTGAATTTCAACATCCGAGACGCAAGCTGAGCTTGCATTTCAAATGGAATAGGACAAGGTAAAATTAAGCACAGCGCTCGAGCCATTATGCTGTACGGCTACAATGCTCTGCTAAGCGTGCCAGTTATGATCTGGCCTAAGATGTTTAAGAATTATATCTCCCATTATGCAAAGCCACTCATTGAGTTGGTGGAGCCTCATGGTTATAAAAGTATACTCATAAAAGTAGTTTCAAAACATCTGGAGGGCCATGGTTGATAAACTCTGAGCTAAGTAAACAGATACAATTATTATTTTTTAAAGTCTAAAGTCCAAGGAAACAAGCCTTCATGAGAGCTGTAGTTCCACAAGAGCAGGTAGCCATTTCTCGGTTGTAAAATTGAAATCCAGAAAGTAAAGTCGTGCTCTCTTGCCCTATGGAGCTAGTGAACATATTAAAAATCCATCTTGCTTCCAAAGTGCAGTTTAAGTTTACAGATTATTGGAATCTGTATAACATTTATTGCTCGATCATTTCTTATGAGCTGCATAAATTGCACGCAGTGTACTTGCCAACTGAAGCAGCTCAAATTTTTTCTATATATGTTTTAGAATAACTGTTAAATGTATTCTAGCCATAACCAACCACTGCATTGGTCAATATCACTACTGCTACTTAATATTTATACATCTGATATATAATTAAATGATAACTCATCACTTAGCAACTATAATCTACTATTTGGACATAAGGATATCCACTGTCAGCTTGAATAACTCTTTTTTTCCCTTTCTTTTTTGTTTTAAGAGTTTTGTTCACATTAATACTTACAGGGTTATTCAGTGAGAGGTGAAAACCAGGAGTACTGTCAGGAGTAGAGTACAATCTAGACCAAATAGCCGATTTGGAAAGTGAGATAAATGGGAGAATTTTTCTGGTTTGGCTATTTTGACCTAGAATTTTCACTCTTCTCCAGTCATTCTCCTGGTTTTTACTTCTCTCTGAATAACCCTGTTAGTCTCTTCACGACCTTTCATCTTCTTTGACAAAACATTAACATATCAAGTATTTGAATCAAGGAATGGCTAATACTTAAAAGTAGGAGGAAAATATATTTTGAATATAGATATTTATTCTGAGATAGGTAAAAGATTAAAATACAAAAATATCTGCGTATAAGTAAGAAAATGGCTACGTTCAGATGCTTTAAGAAAGCCCACAGGTGGAAGGACACTACGTAATTATCCAGGTCATAGGGGGTAACACTTGATATACAGATCTACAGATATACAGATACAAGTGCCAAAAGTTATATTATTATTATTATAACTTTTAGCACATGTATCTACATAACTGAGAAGATTAAAATAGTATATATTTGTATATAGTTTTTAATTAGTTGCTTATAACTGAAATAGTATTGGGATGAAACTAGATATGTACCTTTCGTTTCTTTCCGAATTGCAACTCGGATGAAATTTACCGATTCATTATTTTGGAAGCAATTCCGAAATAACGAATCGGCTCTGTCCGAAACAGAGGGAAAACTAAACAAAATGGAATAAAACAAATTGATTCAGTTTTTACGAATCAATTTGTTATTCTGTTTCACTTGTTTCACAGATTCAGCATTTGTGTCCCTGTCCATTGGCCGTGGTGCTGAATCAGTTGTATTCAGAATCACAGGCCATGGACAGCGCCATGGTGCCGTTCAGTGCAATTTGGTGGCAGTGAAATTCCTCATAGAGAAGTAATGGTTAACCTATTCATCAGTAACGTGAGATTTGCGATACGATAATACATTGTTTTGCAATAAATCATTAATATCCCCCTTACCGCCAGGCAGTTTGTGCCCCTCCTCCAGCCCACCTACACAGCTGGCACCTGTCATTGGCTGCAGAGGGACGACCTGAGTTCAGGCCTTCCCATATCAGCGAATGACGAGTGCTGTGCACCAGCTGGTTGGGTGGGCCTGTAGTGACCCATATACACCAGCTGGGCACGCTATGCCACCCCGCGGCGTTCAGTCCCACCCACCGCGGTGACGGCATAGCAACGGGTTAAGCCGTACGAAGAATTCATTTCAACTCATTATCAATAAAGAATATTTACTTCTCTTTCCCTCAATGGTTAGTTTCTGGCGCAAGGTATATAGGAAGTGATGTGACTTTTCACTGACTTTTAATTTATTAGCCCACAAATATCTAGCTGGGCTACATCAGCATGGGGCAAAATTACATATTCTTCAAATGTCAGCCGGACCCAATAAAGAGCTGGGGTGTCAATCTAAAATAGGCAGTCTTCAAGCCACCAGTGATCCAAGAGAGTACTTAAGTATTTAATTAATTAATAAAGTAATCTGACCTGATCGCACCTAAAAAGGCATTATTTGCTGTTGAAAGTTTTTGTATTGTTGCATGATCAACATGTTATTCAAGTACAATAACATACATCAGACAAAAATATACCTTACCGCACATTGACATTCACTGAAGTGATTGGAAAACTAAAAGAATAACTCAAAATAAGGGTTAGAGAGAGCAGAGTCCCTTCTAAGGAGATAATATATGGAACTGAAGGCTATAAGAGAACCATTTGTCAGCAGTTTGTAGAAATTGTGCTGTACTACCATAAATTGTGCATACATAAAGGGTTATAGCAATTCAACTCAGAATAAAAGAAAATTACTGCGTAGCAAATTTCATATATTTATATAGTATATATGTTACTTATATAATTTAGTAATTGCATATTTGTAACCTGTCTTTCTCTGCTTTACTGTCTTTCATTTTCAATTTATACTGTTTTGGAAGGATTTGCAGTTCTACACCCCTAGTAGTGGTCATCCCCATCCCTCTACATGATGGTGCATTACTCCCTCTTCTCTGTCTGGCTCTAGGTGATTGGGATGAATTAAAATTGCTGAATCTGACACATGTGGCCAATTCCAACTGAACCATTAACCCAACGCAGGAGTTAGCAACGTTGGCCCTGCAGGTGGTTTGACACTACATTTACCATAAAGCTCCTCTAACCTAATGAGTTTCTGAACATCATGGAAGATGTAGCTCTAAAACATCCTTAGGGTCAAGGTTGCTGTACCTGACCTTATAGATAGCAGGTCAAGCCGTCAGCTTAAAAGGCCACTACCACCAAAAAATGAAATGTTTATTTTCTGTTGCTGATATCTTATATGGGCTTTGTTTTTCTCTTGTATATTTAGTTTAAAATATTTACTGTGTATGTGTTACTGGGTGCATCCATTGTGTGATCTTTTGTGTTGTTAACCCCTACCCCCACAGTATCTTTACCGCACTTGTTCTGTACTCTGTGGCAATGGTCATACACTGGAGTCTATGGGTCGATCTCTCTCAAATCTCATTGTATTGTGTGGGATGTAGTCAAAGGACATCACCAAGGGGTAGATTAAAAGTCGTTTAAGCAAAAAAAACAGCAGCATATGTTTTATAAGGTGGTTTTATTTATAATGCACAAGTAATCTAGTTACAGTTTATGTAAGTGGTAGTGTCCCTTTAATAGGTCCTGCAGCTATCCCAACTGAGGGACTCATATCATAGCAAGTTACTGTAAATTAAGGACTCTTATACAAAGTATCTCTTATGGTTCCAGAAATACAGGGACCCAAAGGACCCCCTGTATCTCCTGTACAGGGAATACCCTGCTAGACAGAGGTAAGTCGTGTTTCTGTTGTCATCGTGCCCATGCACAATGAGTCAGTGGGTGGAAGGAGGTCCCTCAGTCAGGGACCACTGTGGAAACAACCCATGATTAGTGGCAGATCTGAGCTGAGTCATGGACCTTGAGCACGTCCTCCGCATCCTAGAGGGAAAGCGGAAGACGAGTTCTGTGCGTCGTCTGCAGTGAAAGTGGTAAACAATCCCATATCGGCATAAAAATCTGCATTAAAGCTAAGACTGTATATATACTTTTACAATATCAATCTCTAATAAACCACCTTGGTTTGTTCCACCGCTGTATTTTAAAAACAATAGAAAAGAAGAAATTCTTTGTATAAGCGCAGAATAATTCCGTTTAATTTGATACAGGCACAGGAAATAAAAGCACTTCTTTTGTGGCAATAAAGAAAGAAGAATGAACAATAAAATTGATTATATCATTGCTCTGAAAACACGATAACATTTGTGGGTCTTGTGGGTGTTTCATTGCTAGATATGAAACCAACAATATTTACTCCCTCGATGAAACAAAACATTTCCTGCAGAGCAGGACATTAGCTGCCACTTCAAGAAACATCAAGCAGAAGTGTGCCCAGGAGCTCTGCCATGAGGACCTTACAGTTAATTGCAGCATCCATTATGGTACTCTCATTGGCACTAACATCTGCCTCGGCCTGTTGAAATATTAATGCTCGGAGCCTACTTTAGAATCTCTTGTACTCATATGGAGCGTGCAGTCAAAGTGCATAAAAACAAATATATCCTTGCAACTGTGATATCGATGCACTTATATTAAAGCAAATAGAGAAACAAATTTGGACTAATATAATGACTCCACAAGAAGCATATAGATTTCTAGTAGTCAAACTCTAATGCTTTACAAAGAATAGTTTTTAATAATGCATGAAATAATGACCATCAATCTCATAGCTGGATATACTCTCAAAGCAATCTACAGAATATTAGGCAAGGGCTGATTGATAGATTTCAGATATACATAGATAGTCTATTCCTTCCTTGCCATTAAATACAACACATATAAATATACCCGCACACAGACATTTTGGAAGCAGGTATAAATACACAGACTAAATACACCAGAAGGGCAACACTCAACCTTCACTAAGCATATCCCATTTTTTAAACAGAGCTTAGGGTTACACATTTGTGAAAATTCTTCTATGGCTTAAACTTTTTTAAAATCTTGAAAGGGTTAAGATAAGAGTTCTTGGAGTCCTTGAAATGTATTTAATCTTTAAATGTGAGCTACTGTTAAAGTTGTTGGACACTATCACGTTGCCCTCACTATAACTGGGATGCTAAAGGGAAAAATTAGCATTTGCTAATTTCCCTTTGCGTCCGGTTTCACCATCCGATTGCAGGGCAGACGCTGAGTCCAGCAGCCAGGCCCGTAGCAGCTGCTAGGCTCGGGGATGCTCGGGACAGCGCTAACACGCCTTCCAAAGCATCCCCTCCATGGAATCCATAGGACACAGGGCACTTAATCTCAGGTAGCCAGGGACATGTTTAGTGTACTACTACTATTCCAGTGCTATCTACGATATTATATATTCAGGGGTATGTATGTGTGTCTTCCATGGCTGGCATGAAGACTGACTGTTTTACCATAGTCACTGTGCATGTACACCTCTTCCAGGGTAAGAGATATTTTTATTCAACCCAAGTGGACCAGGCAATGTTTCGACTCGATATGAGTTGTTTTCAAGCCTGGCTGGAAAACAACTCATATCGAGTCGAAACGTTGCCTGGTCCACTTGGGTGGAATAAAAAGATCTCCTACTAAATCCTGATGTTGTTTTTTTTATATTGTTTGTTTTATATCAGATGGATTGAGGATTCCTATGATTATGCACCCAGGTTGAAGAAAATAGACTGCTGTTTCCTATATTGTGTGTTTGTCTTCCAGAGTAAGAGTCAGACCCAGGATATGCCCTGCTCCATTTTGGGACTAAACTAGGGAAACGCAATCCCCATATTAACAGGCAGCTTGCTTTGAGACACAGTAGGATAGTGTCGCTCAGTGCCAATCCACCTGAAGTCCAAAGAAAATATTAGGTTGTGGTCATTAGTTTAGGAACCCAGAAAAATCTGAGGGGAACATAGCATACTCAATATTATTAAACCAACACAGACCAGCAAGTTGAAGTTATTAGTTAAATACCCTTTCCATTCATGACATACTATATAATTCAGGGAGTTCCTCTTTAGGGTGGTTAGCTAAACATCAGTTCCATCAATACAACAAATACTAAATCCCTTACACACACAGTACACATGTCCACAAGTAAAACTTGTGTAGATGTAGCTACTTTATAGACACTAAGACCTCTCTAAACTTGTGGGGCTCTTTGCATAAAAAAGGCCCACAACCAAGGGTATAGGAACTGGAGGGGATGGGGAAACAGATCAGATGGGGAACCAGAGGGGATGGGGAAACAGATCTGTTTCCCCATCCCATTCAGTTCCTATACCCGTGGTTGTGGGCATTTTTATGCAAAGAACCCCACGTGATTTTAGAAAGGTCCTGGTATCTATTAAGTAGCTACATCTACAGTTGAGTTTAATTTAGCAATTTTAATTATAATATAATTTTCTTCAGCAGTGATTTGTAGGAAGTATGACTATTTTCTCTGGAAAATGACAATTATTTTTAAAGTGTTCTTTTATTTTTATTTATTATGGCAAATCCCATCCTAGATTTGTTAATTATGCACAAACGGCACAGCCCTTTGAAAACAATGCACATATACATTTCCTGCAACCTTTTTAAAGCACACCATTTTCATTGTCTCAGTCACTAATTATAGTGCTGTTTTTTCTTCTAGACATACAATAAATTACACAGCTACTCTAACTGCAAGCATGAATTAGTAAAAGGAACTGCTGCCTTTCCCTAATTATCTAATTATCTTGGTAGTAAATGGGAAATTAATCCACTTACATATGGTGCCATTACAAAGGTGTGACCTTCCTGTGCTGAAGCAGTTAAATAAGAGTTTCAATGAAAAAAATAGATAGAATATAATGGTATGTACTTTCAAAATAAGGGCTTTTCAATAAGAGACTAGGGGCTCTATTCCATAGTTGGCGCTAATGTAGCGCATCGTCATGTAAGCGTTAGCGCCATGATAAGTGTGTTTAACCCATGCCATCCATAATGCATACCTGACGCTACCCCTGTTAGCGATACATTTGCGCATCGGTTTTTGCGCTGGTTTACTGTACTTTGCGAATCCTATACCTAACATGGGGAGCGCAAACGTACATTAGCGTTTCGATAAGGTATTAAAAAGAACAAGCGCAAACTACCATCGAGACTCGCAAGCCAAAATTCTAGCATCGTCTAAAAGCTGATGTAAAATGATTCTGCATCGGCAAACTCCTTTAGCACCCGCTAAACCCCGCCCATTAAATGCGATACTCACCTCTTATCCCACGGCGAGAAGGGTGGCCGGATCTGCTGCTTCTTCTGCTTATTTTTTGTTATGCTGCCAGACTGAGCATTACTTCCTGCATGCTCTTGAGGACGCAAGTGTTTATGGCGAAACGCGTCGAGTGATGGAGTGCTTACTCCCATGCAGATTGTGTTTTTTATTTTAATTTTTTTTTTTAGTCTCTGTGGCATGGTGTTAATTTTGGGGTGGGTTGGCTCTAAGCTGGTAGTGATCACAGCATTGATTTTGGGCCTCAACCTTTCCTCTACCTAATGCAATTTCATTTGCCACTCATCCTATTGGGAACTCTCACTATAGCAGGCTTCTCTCTGTCCTATTGTGTGGATCCACGAATGCCTGTTTCCTCAATTTGGTTGTTTGTATCCCATTTGAGAGACTTATCTAGGTGCACCTAGTACCCTATGTGGCATTTATTACGCTGTTTGGAGCTACAGAGACTTTTTATCCTTTCCTTGGTTTGTCATTATGTTGTTCTGTTTTTTAGTTTCCAATAAAAGTAAAATGTTATTTACTATCTCAGTCAATCAATTTCCTTTGTTCTATCCATGTTCCAGGGTTACCCCCATTTTGGTTGCCACTATTCCTGCAGGGGTTTTCTTTCGTGCTTCCACTTGCTTACCTGCCGTAGTATAGACCATCAGGGTTATTCAAAGAGAATCGAAACGCCACCGCACCTTCAGTGACATTTCGTTCTCTTACGATCGGTACGATTTGGAGATCCCATTTCGGCGACCCTACGGTGTATTCAGCAAGCACCACAGGGCCGCCGTGATGCAGGGAAAAGTTGCCGCAAACCCGCCGAAAACTCACCGCAAAACCAGGGCGAATGCACACCGAAACCCACAAAAACAATTAACCCCGCCAAAGACGTCAGAGAAACCCGAGCAGGAGCCGATCAGAGCGCAGAAAAACCCGACACCGCAGACGAATGGAGTGAAAAAAAACAAAACAGTACGCTTGAATGTTTGAAAAGTGAAACGCTGTTTGCAAATAAACTACTGAGCGAAAATGTCTGAAATTTACATATGAGGTCCAATGAATGATAATAAAAAGGACTGTTACAAAAAAGAAAAAAACATTACAAAATAAATAAAAAAAAAAAATGTTTGCAAAAAATGCCTAAAAGATCCTAAAAAAAATCAAAAAATAAAGAGACTTTTTACTGCAGAAAATTATACTCAACGGTTTATTAGATATTGAATTAAAATGGGAATATTTTTAACATTGAAGCCTATGGGATTCGCCTGAATAAAAATGCCGAATTAAACCACCGAATGGCAGGGTAATTCAGCAACTTTTCACTGCTGGACTTTGCTCTCTGAATAGCCGAAGCATTGCTTCTCTATGGGGATTCACTGCCCTCGAACAGGCACCGAACAGGCACTGTATGTGCAGGCAATTCGCCAGGATTTGACGAATTGCCTGCTCTCTGAATAGCCGAATGGCCAGCAATTCGGAGCTCTTTGAATAACCCTGCATATATTTCCACTGATCAAAGATGGAATTAGTAGTTTTGTGTTTTTATAGTTATTTTTTCATTATCTGCTTTTTTTTCCCAGAAAGTTTCTTTCACCTTTTTATATTTTAACTCAATTTGGTGAACAAAGAAGTTATGTTTTATTACAATTATTCCCCCCTTGTACATTTAATAATGTTTATGGCCAGATACACTGGTTTATCATACAGCCCTATTTAGTTGCAGACTCTGCGTCTAGATTCTCATAAGTCTCCACGAGGTTAGAAAGCTATCAGTGTGTGCTGCATGCAATTCCCTATTTTTCTTCATTTTTTATGTTCTTATTGTCTATAAATATAAATTAGATGAAGAGCAGACCACATTTTATGAGTATTGAAGCATAAATCCATGTAATTCCAATGGGGTTCACAAACGTCTTCTTGTGCTGTATCATCAGATGTACTAATATGTATGAGGATATTCAATTATAATTTCTAATACATGTTATTCTTTCATTCAGAAGGCCCAGGTACATAGCATGAATCTGCTGTGACAGGTAAAACGCCAGATTTCCCAACAACATTATCATAAGAGCTCCTCTGAGTATAAAGTTCTATTCAACGTCACCCTGGGGACTCCTAAGCCTGTGTTTAAATCCAGTTCATTGATAGAGCACATAACTAAGCAAGGGGCGCTCTGCACCGAGAGAATAAATGTTGACAAGCTGAAGCAGTTACACAGAAGAGAATCTCTACAGATTCCTGATGCGCTCATCTGGCGTTAGAAGACAGCGCAAAGCCTACCCGTTATTGTATTTCCGATTTCTATACTGGGATAGACATAATTAATGATGTGCTAGTTCCCTGCTTTGTGACTAATGTTCTTTACTCCCTGCCAACACACTCTTTCATTAGTTATGAACGAGATACGCTTTATAAGTACATCTGGGAATGCTATTTTATGTATTCCTTGTGGTTACACAATCGCTAGACCTGAAAAGAGACCTTGTGTAATCTTTACCCAGATTGTTACAAATAGTATTCAATTGCGAGTTTCAAAAGCTAAATCACCGCTAAGAAACAAGTGCTTTAGAAATCAGGCTACTGATAAATGGATTCCAGTTACGTGCTTCGGCACTGATTACTGGCGTCAGTGTTGCTTTTCTTGATTTTTAAATTAATTCAAACTTTAACTTTTTGTTGTACTCTCAGAAATACCCCCATCGCATTTATCACTGGAAAATATTAATTATTTTGAGGTAAATTCAGGTGGCATTCAATTCAGGGGTCTAGTCAAGCAGGAGCACTTGGGAACTTGGAAACACTCCCTTAAGACATTCCGATTTAGGGAAGCCTACCACCCGACTCACTGACGCAACCAGCCCATCACTCTCACCAGTTCATCACTCTCACCTTGCAATCCTCTCCTCCTGTTTCCACCCTCAACCATTCTAGGTAAGTAAATTCCCACGGGAATAGGGCCTCCGTTTCCTCCTGTGCTGGTTTGTCAAAATGTTGTTCAATGTATTGTAACCCTGTCTATACTGTGCCCATTGTACAGCGCTGCAGATTAATATACGGGCACTTCATAAATTAAGAATAATAATAATAACAGAGTTCCTCCACAGTTTTTTCTGGGGGAACGGAGCTCCCTTCTTGCCCACATGCTGAAAAGCATTTATTACGATTAATTCATATGTTTCCTTAATAAATTATCAAAAATATATGATATTTATTACAATTACCATAATGATTCCTTAAAACCCATCTTATCATTATATTTAAATATTGATATCAAATGTGAGTGTGTTATCTAAACAAACTTTAACTATTGGCAGATTCAAAATCGCTAGCCACCTAAAACCACGTTGGAACATTGTTTTTTTAATGGTATATTAAAGGTTACGTTTTAGCATCAGTATTCTGCTGGGGAACTTTAACTATCCACCTTGTTTTAGGTGGCTAGTAGTTTTGAATGTGATGTTTTTGGTTTAACCCCTTATTGATAGGAAGTTATACCTGAATCTCTCCCAAAACATATTTTGGTTACATAACTCGTATTTCCAGTGGGTGTTGCTAACTACTATGAATTTCATCACATAAGAAGGAGAATAAATGGTAATGTAAGGGACAGATATGAGTATTACCAGGCCTTACGATGGCTGGGCTTATCAAAACACAGACACCTCCTAGACGGTGGTGACTGATTCTTGGCAACAGGTAGCCCATCCAGCATAAACTGACAGAGGCTGAAGTCAAGGTGCCAGAGAAGTCGGAGTCAGAGAACTAAATATCAGATCGTTGAATAATCAGGATGCTCAGGAACAAAGGACACATGGGAAACTGATGAATTTGGGACACTAAGAACAAGAAAACATGGATACATTCCACCAGAGAGAAGTAGGCAGAGGGCTCAAGAAGCTGTGTGTATTTATAGTCAAGCTGATGTAAGTAACCTGAAAGTAGCCATACAGTCTGCCCACCCAACAGCAAGATAATTTTTGCATGGTCGGATTTAGTATTGCAGGTAAGACGCAACCACTGGTATGGATCCATCTCCAACACCGGAAGTGGTCCTATATGCATTCTGCGAGCACAGGGTGGATCCTTCCAATGGATGACACCAAGATTTGCCTTTTACCAGACTGGATTTATTAAGTCTCATGTTAAAAATTCTTAAAGGAATCCTATAAACTGGCAGATATAATAACACAGGAACATTATTTTCGTCTTATTTTGCACCAAGCCACCTAAAACACAGAGCACCAGTCTTCCTTCCCTAAGGTAAATTCTAGGTCAAAAATGGTCTACAAACTGTATCCATGGCATCTGCCATACAAGTGCATCAAAAAAAATAATTCTGAACTCACAGTCCAAATCTTTGACTATAGTCCCTTTTACTTGTTACACAGTGTATAGAATATTTGACATGATAAAAGTGATAAAGAGTAAGACATCGCAGAGGTACAGAATTAAGCAACTCTGATGGAGCTTTAAAGTGACCACCACTTCCTAGATGAAAAACTGACAAACTCAAGTATTGTTAGGGATACTGGAGCTTATTTAGAGGAATATATTGACAGTGTCACTGCAATATCTTTAAAAAAATATTTAATGTTAAGCTACTGAATAGTGATAAGTGATAGCTTCCTTAAATATATTTTACTTTAATTAACGCTCAGTTCACAATTCAAGTGTCAGGTTTGTTTCAAAAAGGAAAGTTAAAAAGGTTGAACATTATATCTATGCAACACATTGCAAGTAATACAGATGGAGAAAGACTTTGCAATCAAAACAAATTGCCCTCTGTTATATTTACAGGGTTATTCAAAGAGAATCGAAAAGTCACCGCACTTTCGGTGACTTTTCGGTGACTTTTCGTTCTCTTCAATTCGGTACGATTTGGCGATCCCTTTTCGGCGACCCTGCAGTGTATTCAGCAAGCACCACAGCGCCGCCGTAATGCAGGGAAAAGTTGCCGCAAACCCGCCGAAAACTCACCGCAAAACGAGGGCGAACGCACACGAAACCCACAAAAACATCTGGATTAACCCGCCGAAGATGCCGGAGAAACCCGAGCAGTAGCCGATCACAGCGCAGAGCAGCCGCCGGAAAAAGCCGACACCACACACGAAGGAGGTGAAGAAAAAAAAAAAAAAACACTACTCTTGAATGTTTGAAAAGTGAAACGCTGTTTGCAAAGAAACTACTGAGCGAAAATGTCTGAAATTTACATATGAGGTCCAATGAATGATAATAAAAAGGGCTGTTACAGAAAAAAGAAAAAAACGTTTAAAAAAAAAAACGGAAAATTTTTTTTGCAAAAAACTTCCGAAAAATGCTTAAAAGATCCTAAAACATCTATAAATAAAGAGACGTTTTACTGCAGAATATTATAATAAACAGTTTATTGGATATTGAATTAAAACGGCAATATTTTTAACATTGAATCCAATGTGATTCGCCTGAATAAACCTGTCAAACTGTCAAATGAAGCAACCGAATGGCAGGGCATTTCGGCAACCTTTCACTGCTGGTTTTTGTTCTCTGAATAGACGAAGCTATGGGGATTTCACTGCCCTCGAACAGGCACCAAACAGGCACCGTATGCAGGCAATTCGCCAACATTTGGCGAACTGCCTGCTCTCTGAATAGCCGAATGGCCAGAAAAGGTAACCGTACGCTGAATTCCAGCGTTCGGTTACCTTTCGCCAGCAATTCGGAGCTCTTTGAATAACCCTGTTAGTAAAACTGGACTCATATTCAGGGACGGATTAACATTGGGCCTATGGGAGCTGCAGCTCCAGGTTCTTTTCCCAAAGTAAGCCAAGTGGAAAGTTAGTTAACTTTGCCAGCAAGAGTTCACACCAATAAAATAAGATTATGTGAGATGGGGCAGCGTCACAATGGAAAGTGAGAAGAATATGGCAGAAGCACAAAGGAACTGAAAAGCATGCAACAGAGACACACTAAAGTCTTCAGCTCCAGGCCCAAAAAACTCTTAATCTTCATAAGAATAAGATAAACGGGCAGGCAGGGAAACACTGGAAAAATATGAGAAAATTCTTCTTTGTAATATTCTTCGTAATATGTTTAAAATGTTATCATTCTGGCATCTGACTTCACGAATGAAAAAAGTTGTCTCCCCAAGGCAGTAGTTTGCAGTTATCTTTAGTAATATTTGTCAAACTGGGAGTTTGTAGAAATTCTCCACACTAATTAGCGTTAATAAAATTACTTTGGTAAACTACATTACATGATGACATATATGATAATTGTTAATGCAATTTGCAGTATAAACAAAAACAAAAAGACAGAGTTCGATCTAATAAACGCTCACTGCATAATTGTGCATCTAAACAAGATTTTAATGGGATCCTAATATTGAATTTACTTCATTTCTGTGATGGGGAACACAAATCCTGGCCAGCAGCAGTTCAATGGAAGGTTTATCTTCACTTAAATGTTGAAATTTAATTAGATGGTGGTGTGTTCTTTTTTATAAGTTAATTACAAACTTGCTATAAAGTTTGATGGAGTAGCTATGAAGCTTTAGAATGTTTTCTAGAGCCATCTCATTTCTATGTGAACCAAATGTTTTTAACAACCCACGAGAAGAAGAATGAACCTTGAATCTGAAGATTTATCTCATCAGTAGTACATATTATATAATGTACCATATACTATACTGCAAGATACAATGTCAGAGTGAAGTACATGGAAAAAAGCATGAGAAGGAAATGACAATGAAAAAAATGCGTTTTCTACATATGCTGGGAGTGGCTACGTCTGACAAATATATACATTGATTTTGGATTCCATTTCCACCATTGAATTTAAAGGTGCACCATGCAATTTCTGAAATATTTAGGTAGGAAAGTGTTACACACTCCTTGTAATCTATGACCTGTAAATCCAGCAAAAGAGAAGGGTGTGTGGCCTCATAGTATGTCCCCCAACACCTCCAAGCTCCCAGCTCCATCTCCCCTTCTATATATCCAGGGGAGCACACAAGGAAGGAGATCATCGAGACCCTGGTGAGAGAAACCTGGGGGCAGCAGAGTCACATGGAGTAGGTGAGAGGTTCAGAGGGAGAGGAGAATGTCCTGCTCATTCCCATATGAACCATAGAGAAGGGGTATTGTGTTGGTGAGAAACAGATGGAACTGAGAAAAAATAATGCAAAAGTGCAGGGGAATGATGGAGAGAGATAGAGAAGTGAGGTAGAAGAGGGATACACAGAGGAGTAGGAAGAATGGAGACGAGCAGGGCTGGAAACTTGCAAAGGGGCTTTAAAGAGGAGAGAGATGGAGACAGGAAGTGGAGATACACAGGGTTCTAGAGCATTGGATGTGCCAGGCACTTAGTCCATCACTAAAAATATATACAGAAGGAACATAATATTGTATGTATCTTTATATCTAGGTGCTCATTAGTTATGCTGATGTCATTTATATGGACACTCTACACACCAGTGGTCAGTCAGTGTGGCGTGCCCCTCCCCCTCATCTCCATTTCCTTCAGTCCCATTTGCCAAATCCTGCTGTGTGAAATGGAATTTCCTCCACCGACATGTGTCACCAGGCAAACGGGGTTTGAATATCCCGTCTGCTGGTCACCGATAATGTCTACATGCATCCCGTGTCGGAACGCTCACAGCAGCGAGCCTTCTTTGACACAGGAGCCGATGAGTTGGTTCTGCACGGGTGCACACAGCGCCAAGTCATCACTCTGTGCAGGCACTGGGGAATGTGTATACAATAGCACGCAAATTCCAAGAAAAGTGAAATTTGTGCAGCATATCTATCCAGTACAAGTTGCGTACGGTATGCAAAGTGCATAAAAAGGTGCTGGGACTTTGTGTTTCAGAAACCCAGAAGTGAAGGGGAAGAGCAGCTCGCACAACGTGTGAAAAGAGGATTACTGTATTTTCACCCAAATTAAAAATAAAAAAATAATTGGGCAGAAACTGTGTGTGTGTGTAGAATGGATATATATATATATATCTCACACAAAAACTGATTTAATAGTTGTTTTCTGAAATTGGTATTCAAACGTTTTTCAAAGAAAAAGTGGCCCCGCATTTTACCTTGCACCTGGCTCTGTAAATACTACACCCGGCCCTGCTGCATGAGATAATGTGAGTGTGGCCGAGAGTGAGAGCCACGCAGGCGCTTACAGTGACCTGTTTACAAGCTCCCTGGCATTTGCGACCCTGCAATGCTTGGTGGATCAGTGGGATCCATGTCCGAGCCGAAGGAGGAATTATTCCAGCAATGTCGCCTGCAGCACCCTGGAGACCTGAACAGGCCCAGGGAGTGCCCCATCACACACAGAACCAGCCCCAAACTTCAGAGGATGGTGTTTGAAAAAAATGCTGTAGATCCTGAGTATGCTCATACTCGTTACCCATTGCCAATAGTTTATTGCTGTGGATCCTGTGTATGCTCAAACTAGCTGCCCATTACTGTGAGCGTTGTATTGCTGTGGATCCTGTGTACACTCATGTGCACTGTCCCTTATCGTGAGGTTTTATTGCTGTGGAGCTCTGTGATATGCTAATACACACTGCACATTACTGTGAGTTTTATTGCTGTGGAGTTCTGTGATTCGCTCATACACACTGCACATTACCGTGAAGTTTTATTGCTGTGGAGCTCTGTTATATGCTCATACATGCTGCACATTACCTTGAGTTTTTATTGCTGTGGAGCTCTGTGGTTCGCTTATACACACCGCACATTACTGTGAGTTTTATTCGTTTAGTTTAAACTTATTTTTCAGTGTTTTCTTAACTTCTTAACACCACAGGGTGTACTATGCCATCCCCGCGGTGGGTCTAAATGCCACGAGACGGCATAGCACGCCCACCAGTTGGTGAGTCATTTGCTTCGACGAGACAGCTTGAACTCAAGCCGTCCCCTGCAGCCAACAACGTGCACTGCATGTCAGTTGTGTAGGCAGACTGGAGTAGGGGCCTGGCTCACTGTAAGTCATGCTGTGCATCATAGCCCATCAGAGTCACCAGTCTGGTTTCCCAGGTGCTCTGACGTTGGCATAGCGTGACATATGCACAGTGCGTCACCTGACTCTCTAAACGAGAAATCAGCGCGAATCAATGGTTACCTCATTATCTATAAAAAGGCCCACCAAAATCCTCAGCACCAGGCCCATGATACTCTTAATCCGGCCCTACCTGTAACTGCTAACATTAGATAAAAACAGCATGGATTGAGGTATTTACAAAATCATGACATAACAAAGTTTGCCATATTTCTTTTATCTGCATGAAACATGTATGTAGGTTTATTTAACCCCTTCTCTACGAAGTGACTTTCCAAAAACACCAACCAATGGGTTGTTTTTTTGGAAAATTATTTTTAATTACTTAGTTACTCAGTAAGAATTATTTGGGAATATTCCCAATGTATTTCTTACTGTAATAACCTATTTGGCAGCACAAAACCTCAGTACGCCTCGAATCTCGCATACAAATCTAATCACACATCCCACACAGTGACATTATAATCTTCACATATCCATGTTTTATTAATGTATATATGCTCATAATGAACATTGTTATTAACTCAAATCAGGAGCCAGTGTTTTTTATTTTGGAAAATTATTTTTGATTAATTATACAATAATTAATATTTAGGAATATTCCCAATATATCCTTTACTGTAATAACCTATTGGTCAGGCAGATGTCGCCATCTGCTGGCTAAAAGGAATTACTGCAATTCTGGTCTCCATTCAGGAACAGCTGGGGAGATGTCCATCAGATACATTCTCAGCTGTTTTTTAAAAGTTTTTTGCACCTTGATCATCAAGTCCTTTGTGCTAAAACATTAGGGACATGATCCGGAGCTCAAATGCAAATGAATTTTATTTGTAATTAATGATGTTCCTTTGCATTGCTCCCTTGTAACATCTTATTGGCTCGATATCTGGGACACAAGGAGGTGCCGTGCAGATTGTGTATAGTTGACCTTGATAGCGAAGGGGTTAAAGTATATTACCAAATATATTTTATGCAATACCAAATAATTCGACATCACAGTTTGCAAATTATTTAAAAATATTCTCAGTCGGTAGGTCTAATTGACAGATCTCTTTCCATGTAATTTCACAGGTCTTAATGATGTGAGCGGTTATGTGAGAGTCCAAGGAATCTCCTTCATGTTACCTATTATAAAATGTTTAACTTTTTACTGCAAACAGGCTCTATTTATTTATAAAGTACTTTACCAGCAAGGTATTTTATCCCTAATAGCAAGTCAACCATGTCCCTAACCTGGGCAAATCAAAATTGTTTTAAAACATTATTTTGTTGCTGGAGAATAAAGTTGCAGAGACAATCCAAGAAAACCTTTTCTAATGCTAATATAATAAATTCTTTCAATAGCACAGGAAAGGTACTTACAAACATCTAAAGTGAATGGTAGAATAAGAAGTTAAGCGCACACCTGCTTAATTCTGTAATTTACTCTGCATTGTACATGTAAATTTACACAGCACTCTCCATGTATCACAGTCGTTTAACACATCATGTTGTTCTTGCGGGAAGATAATACATTATTTTGGCAAGATTTATTTTTATTTATTTATAAAGTATTTTACCAGGAAGGATACATCGAGTTTTCTTTCGTTTTCAAGTATGTCCTGGGTTCAAGAACATTGAATTGTTACAGTGTTACAGAAATACAAAGTAATAAAATGCAAGCTATTAAAAAAACAACACAAATATAAAGATTAACAGAAAATAAATATATATAAGAAATATAGTCACTATGTTACATGTTTACAGGCGCATTCTGTATCGAGGTACAGTATGTTAATAGAAATCTCTTAAGTGACGTTAGACTGGGGGAAGATTTAGGTGTCGACCAATAGATGAGCACATAAACTGTAATAAATGCTAAACATAGCATAAAACACTTGTCAAACAGTTTAAAACATTCAATATATTATTCCATTTGTCCAGGACCTGCATTTTCTTTATCTATCCAGTCTCATTTTATCTTTTACCTCTTGACCAGAAAGTGACTGAAGAGGCCTCGAGTACCAGTATGCCACTGTAACTTGACTTTAATGTTTGTTTAGTGCTCGTACTTATGGTTTAGATTTTGCTACTTTAGTTCTCAGCTTTTGATGGTTCATAATAACCTTCCATGAAAGGCGGTCAGTTAATATGTTTGTCTGAGTGGCAGGCTGGAGCGGAGCTTTTATACCGCACAAGAAAGTCATGCTCACATCATTTTAAGGTGGTCATTCTGAATGACACTGTTGCCATAACAACTAACATAAAACAGCAAATAAAGTGCCAGGTTATGCCTAAAGATTTCCATCAAATATATATTAATTTATTTTTGCTGACTGGATGAGGCATATTGATATTGATGTAGAAAAAGGTATATTGCATTATATGCTTTATATTTTTAAGTGTTGGATGTAAGGAAAAACTTAAAAGTCTACTTAAAAAGTAACTTATTGCCAATCTGCAGTTGGCAGCACGATCACCCGACACATATTGAGAGGCATGATGACCCAAATTGTAGGCGCATCCACACACAACCGGATGCCCGTCGGTGAGTTTTACACACCTATTCTTCGTTTTTCGGCCCAGTATGGTGCCACCAATTGGGAGCTCCACCCATTTTGCAGCTACTCACTAGGTACAGTGGCAAGAAAAAGTATGTGAACCCTTTGGGATTACGTGGAGTTTTGCATGAATTGGTCATAAAATGTGTTCTGATCTTCATCTAAGTCACGACAATTTGAAAAACACAGTCTGCTTAAAATAATACAACACAAACATTATATGTTTTCATGTGTTTATTGAACATAACATGTAAACATTCACAGTGCAGGGTGGAAAAAGTATGTTAACCCCTAGCCTAATGACTTCTCCAAGAGCTAATTGGAGCCAGGAGTGAGCCAACCTTGAGTCCAATCAGTGTGATATTATTGGATGTGTTGCTGAAAGCTGTCCTGCCCTTTAAAAACACACACCATTTTTGGGTTTACTGGTTTCAAGAAGCACTGCCTGATGTGAACCATGCCTCGCAGAAAAGAGCTCTCAGAAGACCTACGATCAAGAATTGTTGACTTGCATGAAGCTGGAAAGGGTTACAAAAGTATCTCCAAAAGCCTTGATGTTCATGTGTCCACGGTAAGTCAGACTGTCTACAAATGGAGAAAGTTCAGCACTGTTGCTACTCTGCCTAGGCGTGATCGTCCTGTAAAGATGACTGCAAGAGCACAGCGCAGAATGCTTAATGAGGTAAAGAAGAATCCTAGAGTGTCAGCTAAAGACTTACAGAAATCTCTGACACATGCTAACATTTTTGTTGACACATCTACAATAAGGAAACATTAAACAAGAATGGAGTACATGGGAGGACACCACGGAGGAAGCCATTGCTGTCCAAAAAGAATATTGCAGGACGTTTGAAGTTTGCAAAAGAGCACCTGGATGTTCCACAGCACTACTGGCAAAATATTCTGTGGACAGATGAAACCAAAATTGAGTTGTTTGTAAAAAACACACAACACTATGTGTGGAGAAAAAAAAGGCACAGCACACCAACATCAAAACCTCATCTCCACTGTAAAACATGGCAGAGGGAGCATCATGGTTTGGGGCTGCTTTGCTGCCTCAGGGCCTGGACGGATTGTTGTCATTGATGGAAAAATGAATTCCAGAATTTATCAAGACATTTTGCAGGAAAACTTAAGACCATCTGTCCGTCAACTGTAGCTCCGCTGAGGATGGGTGATGCAACAGGACAATGACACAAAGCATACAAGTAATTCAACAAAAGAATGGCTTCAACAAAACAAAATACTCCTTCTGGAGTGGCCCAGTCAGAGTCCTGACCTCAACCCGATTGAAATGCCGTGGCATGACCTTAAGAGAGCGATTCACACCAGACATCCCAAGAATATTGCTACACTGAAACAGTTTTGGGAAGAGGAGTGGTCCAAAATTACTCAAGATTGTTGTGCAGGTCTGATCTGCAACTACAGGAAACGTTTGGTTGAGGTTATTGCTGCCAAAGGAGGGTCAACCAGTTATTAAGTCCAAAGGTTCACATACTTTTTCCACCCTGCACTGTGAATGTTTACATGTTCTGTTCAATAAAAACATGAAAACATATAATGTTTGTGTTTTATCATTTTAAGGAGACTGTGTTTTTCAAATTGTTTTGACTTAGATGAAGATCAGAGCACATTTTATGACCAATTCATGCGAAACTCCACGTAATCCCAAAGGGTTCACATACTTTTTCTTGCCACTGTATATTCATATATCACTCTTATATCCTGCAATACCCCCCATATTGAGGAGCTGTCTTTTGATGACATCAGAGTAGGTTGTCTTCCAAGTTTAGAGAACACCTCACGAGCCACTGTGAGCTCACAAGTTACTATGTGCCAGATATAGTGAACATTCCTCTAAAACAGGAATCAAGAAAAGGGCTCCTTGGCAAATGAGCGGGAAAGCGAACTGCATGGAAATGATTTTTGTTTGTGTGGTATGTTTTGTTTCATGTCAGTGTACCTAACAGTAAGGAGTATGTGGCTTCAAATACACAACTGGTACACACAAGCTAACTTAGTTTCAGCAAATAGTTGTCCTAGTAAATATCTGACTTTTACTATGTTTGAAACATAACGAGGTAATTTTCAAATCTGCTCTGAATTGTGAGTGAGGTGTTGAAGGTGGCATTGTAACAAGTTGCCCTTAGTGAACAGATACCACCTTGGCTGCAACCACCAGATGTATCCACCCCAGCAACATGTATAAAACATAACAAGAAAAAAGAAAAAACAACACTTTTTTTCTTGTTATCTTTTATACATGTTGCAGGGCTGGATACATCTGGTGGTTGCAGCGCCCCGGTGGAGAATCGTCCTAAGGGATATAAGGGATATTAATGCCATAGGGAGAAAAGTGTAAAGCATAGGTTATTGTATACTTGCAATCCTTATGCCATTTAAATGTAGCTTCACATAAGCCATGTGTCGGGGAAATTCAGAACTTCCGTCGCATCCGTATATACATTCGCCTGTGACCGGCAGAGGAATGATGTAATCAACAGGAAACCGAATAAGCATAAACGCGGCGACTCCATGTTTCACTTTGGATCCGATATGGACAAACAATTGGACGCTATATCTATGCTCCTTTCTGTCCTAGCTATTGGGCGATTAAATGTGAAAGTAAAGGCTGGGAGGCAGGACACTGTCTTTTCCCGCTCAGACCAGCAGCAACCATTGGTTAATGGTAGTATACGTTGTGTATTTAAAGGAAGCAACTACCAGTAGGGTTTGAGAGCCAACTGAGGAAGCCATACGAATATTATATTCTAGGTGAAACGCGTTTTGGCATGTTTTATTTTGTTTTAATATGTTTTATGGAATAAAAACCCCTTTTTTTACTACCTGCTGCTGACTTTGTTTACATTCAAGCAGAAGCGTTTTTTTGGATGTTGTACTGGGAAACAACTACCTAGGTTTAAATTCTTAGGACCTGGATTAGGTCCAGAACCACGTGATTGATTCCATCTCCTCCTTATTATCTTATTACCAATGTATGCAGTCTACACTATCAGAGTTATTCAGAGAGCGTGAAAAGTAGGAGAATGATTGGAGAATGAAAAATTCTAGGTAAAAATAGCCAATTTGGAAATTGAGATAAATGGGAGAATTTTTCTGGTTTGGCTATTTTGACCTACAATTTTTCATTCTCCAGTCATTCTCCTGCTTTTCACGCTCTCTGAATAACCCTGTATGTTTTTATATGTTTTATTCAAGATATAACATCGACATAAGGACCCAGAGGGCTGTTGAGTGGCCACAAGCAAACCAGATGCTAAATTTCCCCAGAGCTGGCTGGCTCACGACAATGTGAGTGGGACCTTTTGGTGTGATATTATAAAATATCTTTTCTGCAATCTGCACCATGGGGCTTTTCTCTCTTATTTCGAGGTTCTATTGAGATATTCGTTAGACAACATACTATCAAGGCATCCTATGTGCTACACTTGCAACCTTCTATATTGGAACTTTCTTGGTTGTCTGGACAAGAACAACCTCATTAAGTGGACAGCAGCACTGGAACCTATTCACATTTCCTTTCATCACTAGCACCTACCACTCTTTTGTATTTGCAATCTACTGTTCAATTATATGCTCTAAGACCTCTCAAAATCATGAAACAAAGGACAAAAATTTCCCAAAGCCCTGTTCATAATGACAGTTGATATCCAATTGGGTGCAGCTAGAGTTATGAAACAAAATAAAAATGTATTTCCTTAAAAAATGCTGATAAAAACCTGTTGTGATTTAGGTTGATCCACATTTCTACAATATAATACATCTTAATAAAGAACATTACAAAATGAAAAGACTTTTCAAAGAGGAAACCCTGTGTTGAAATTATATTACATACAGTCAGAGTTTTCTCCTAGAACATGGCTTTACATGGTGCTTAATGGATGTTTGGATTGAAGGTCAATTCTGTGTTTTAAGATCTGTCATAACTACTAAAGTAAGAAATGATTTAAAAGAAAAACAATCAGATGAATAATGTTAGCCGAGGTCAGCGGCATTGTGAAAGCAAAGGAAAGAGGTGATGGAGTCACTGCTTGTAATGTTTTTTTTGTGGATACAGTCAGATATAATGATGACCTTTGATCAGACAGCACAAAAGCAATTATAAATTGCAAATTAATAGATCTACTCTTCAGCTGTGTGTTTCTTGTGTCAAGTGATGAACAAAAAGAAAACAAACATATAAAAAGAAAAATTTTGCAAACTAATAGATCTACGTGAGAGCTGTGTGTCTTCATTATAATGTGTCAAGTAAAGTATTCAAAAAGAAAACATTTTATATCATTGACTTAAAAATACATCTTGGGAGATATTTTGCTTTTGTTTTATTTTAGTATTGTTAGTAAAAAAAACTGTATGTGCAAATCAAATGCATTCATAAGTTAAATATGAGGCTAACACGAAAAAAAATTAAATTAGTGAATAAAATCTAAAAGGGTATAGCACATTAAATAATTAAGTCAATTAATGTGCACATATCTTAATCCTTTTCACTATGTAAAATGCGTTTGTATGATTTTGCAAAGAAATACAATTGAAAACTAAAAATAGCATATCAATTTTCATTTGCATAGTTTCTTAATTCAAGATTAGTGTTCTCTCTAGGGAGAAATACAATTCTCAGTGAAATCTCACTCCTGTCACCCATATCACTGTAAACAAGCTACAAGGAGCAGCCCTCACCCTCACCGTAACAAAAGTTTCAACATGTTTACTGCTGCATTTTAACAGCCAGGGAGAGGGAAGAATACAGGGACAGCACTAGGATCACTCACTACTGTATGGGGATAAGATTCAGAGGGTTCTGGGAATCCCTATAGAATCCAGACACCAGCAGGTCTATTCAAAGAAAGGTGAAACTCTGGAGAATGACTGGAGAAGTATAAATTCTAGGTCAAAATAGTCAAACCAGCAAAAATTCTCCCATTTATCTCACTTTTCACATCGGCTATTTGGTCTCTTCTCCTGTCATTTTTCCTGATTTTCACCTTTCTTTGAATAGACCTGAAGGTGTACTTTAATTTTCATATACAGCAATGAGCTGACAATATTGGTATATTCTATTGGTATTTTTTGGAAGCTCCATTGCTATTAATCTCATTATAGTCACTACAAACACAAATACTCACAAGCAGGATATCTGAACATTTTTATTACCTATACTTATCATGTTTACTCTATTTGACACAGTTCGGCTTAAATGTTAAATACATATTGCAGACCCCGTCTTACATTGTGCAAGATAAGGGACAGCATTTAGAGTTCAGAACATTTTATCCCAGCAAAATTTCTGAAAAGAATAAAGGATCACATAAAAAATTATAACTAAGCAAATTTATTTTATTTAAAATCTTTAGCTAGCTGAGAATAACAATCGTTATGCAAAATTGCTATTTCACCTTAAATTAATTAAGTGTAAATTTATTGTTAAATAAACATCCTATGCTTCAAATATATGTTATGAAAAACCCACAGTCACAAACACCCCACTCCCCTCTCCACAATAATCCCATCATATATGATATATAACAGTTCTGCTTCATTTAGACCTATGTGATGACAGTTTCAGAATGATGATTTGTATCTGCTGTATTATTTCCTCGTATGGTGTTACTATTAAAGGTTTCACACATTTGGTTTGGAGTTTGATAGTCTTTTTTGCCCCCACACTTTACTATGCTGTCTTTATTACTATGAATGCATTTCTTATCTGGACATGCATCAGCTTTGTAATGAAAAAAAGTTGTTGCTAGTGAAATAGTTAAGAGTAAGGTTTTAGGATTTAATTAGACCAAAGATACTTTTAGGGCTTATTCATTAAGTGGTGAAGTGATGGAGAATAGCAAAGATAGTGCACCGTTTAGCCAAAATAGTTGTTGGAAATTTAAATAAAAATTTAGCTTAGTTAATGTCTCCCTTGTGGTATATGTAATTATACACTACATAAAACCAGTGGTTTTATGAAAAAGCATTTTACATTAGCCATACCGTAATAATCTCCTTTAGAATTCCTTCAGTAATTTCCCATACTGAATGCACTATTTGGCAGGCACATGGTGCCATCTCCTGGCCAAAAAGTGTTAGTGACGCTATATTGCCATTGGGACTGCCGTGTCTCCGAAAGAATACACAAGGCAGGATGTACCCTAAGCCCCCTTATGTTATTAAACCCTTAAGTGCTATAAAACCTTTGCAGCTGAGTATATTCTGAATTTGTAAGCCGGAATGTCCCATTGCAAGTATTCAGATGACCTACGTGCGGCACAGCATTATACGAGGCCTTAGTCCATGAGGAGGAATGCCTTTCATTGATAAAAGGTGCCTCATGACTTTATCAATTGCTTAGTACATCCTGCCCATAGACATGTTCTATTTCCTCTTCCCATTCTAGTATATCAGCTGCAAGTTTCAATGTACTAGCCAGTGGCATAACTAGAAACCAGAGGGCCCTGGTGCAAGAATCCATGAAGGGCCCCCATCCCAAAAAAGATCTATATTTTTACTTTTTTTCCCCTGCAATATAAAAAATATAGTGTTGCCGCCAGCTCACGTGGATATATATTTCCCCTAGCTCACATGGATATATATATTGCCCCCAGCTCACATGGATATATGACCCCCAGCACACATGGATATATTGCCCCAGCTCACATGGATATATTGCCCCCAGCTCACATGGATATATTTGCCCCAGCTCACATCGATATATTGCCCCCAGCTCACATGGATATATTGCCCCCAACTCATCACATGGATATATATATATATATATATTGCCCCAGCTCACATGGATGTATTTGCCCCAGCTCACATAGATATATTGCCCCCAGCTCACATGGATGTATTTGCCCCCAGCTATCACCTCCTGTCTGCGGCCGTTCTTCTCCCGAGCGGCTGCTGGCATGCAGCTTGGCCGCTTGCCGGGAACCATCTGATCAGCGCAGCCGCGTTCTCACGAGATCGTGGAGTTCACATGAACTCCGCGATCTCGTATGCTGGTCAAGTGGTTCAGGCCAAGCTGCATGCCAGTGGCGCTGCGCCCAGATTCCGGCGCTGATTGCCGAAATCTGCGGGCTGCCTGGGCCCCTGTCCAGTGGTGGAATTCCAGGGCCCAGTCGCAAGTGCGACCGCTGCGACCCTGGTACTTCCGCCACTGGTACTAGCCATTTTGGAGTACAGCCCATATGAAAATTAATTTATTTTGCAATAAAGATAATTCTTTTGCATGCAGGGTTATTCAGAGAAAGGTGAAAACCAGGAGAACAATCTAGACCAAATAGTCGATTTGGAAAGTGAGATAAATGGGAGAATTTTTCTGGTTTGGCTATTTTGACCTGGAATTTTCAATTCTCCAGTCATTCTCTTGGTTTTCACCTTTCTCTGAACAACCCTGATTGATTCAGAATAAGGCCAAATCAACTGAAAAAAGGGAAAAGGGGTGCTTGCAGGTGTTTTGAAGATTTAAGGCAATCCTGGTAGTGAAGGGATAAAGCGGGTGTGTGGAGAACTACATCTTCCATTTTATGGGGGTACTGTATGCTATTGGGAATTATTTGTTGATTGCCCTGTATGTTAAATTTTATATACCTAAAAAGACACAAAACTTTTTTTATACTTTATTCCTAATCAAAACTTAAAAGAAAATGTCTTTATTACTAGAAATTTGCTTCATTTTGTGACACATTGCTCACTATTTTATGATTCTACATCACATTGTCTTTTATGAAAGTGAATAAAATGTTAAAAGACAGAATTGACACCAAAAAGGTAAATATCAGAATCAATGGCATGGGTAAGATGTTTTCTAAGATGTTAGAGAGTGCACACTAACAAATGGTTCCTACAGCAGATCTTTTTGAGCAAGTCTTTTTTTTCTGGACCATGATTTATTAAAGGGTACAGAAAGCATTACGGAAACCACACAACAGTCAGTCCTTCTGAGGGGGTTAGATTTAGGGGGTTAGGTTTAGGGGGTTTGGGTTAGGGATAGATTTAGGGGTTTAGGGTTAGGGCTAGATTTAGGGGGTTAGGGCTAGGTTTAGGGGGTTAGGGTTAGGGCTAGGTTTAGGGGGTTAGGGCTAGGTTTAGGGGGTTAGGGTTAGGGCTAGGTTTAGGGGGGTTAGGGAGTAGGGTTCGGGTTTGCCGCTGGGATTTTGGATGTCTGAAAGGTGGCCGTCAGGGACTTCTCTGTGTAGGGAAATTGGCTGAGTAGGGAAGTTGGCCGTCAGGGAGTTGTCTGTGTAGGGAAGTTGGCCGTCGGGATTTTGGCATTAGGGAACCTGGCTGTAGGAATTTCGACCCAAACCCGTTAAAAATCCGTTACCAAATCGGTATTAGCGCTTTTTAGAGCACGCTTACTGTACCTTGTTCTCCCTATGTTTAACTTGGGGTGTGCAAAGAGTAAGCAGAGAGTAATTAGCGTTAGGATGGCGTAGTCCTAATGCTAATTACAAAGAGCTGTCGTTAACTAAAAAATTTTGCCACAGCTCAAAGCTGGTGCTGACTGATTCCACTGTTGCAGAATCAGTTAGCACCAGCTGTAACCCCCCCCCCAAAAAACAAATAATCACCTCTCATCCTGTGGTGAGAACAGTACGCCAATCTGCCGTTTATGGCCATCAGGAGCAGAGTGAGACTGGGGAAAAAGGACCCCAGTCTCCCTCTACATTAGGTACAGAAATTAAAATTCAATTAAATAACAATAGATACCATGTGAAATGAAAACAAATGGCACGTGACAATATATGGATTTATTTATGGCTGAAATCTTTTGGGGTTTGGCTGTAATATTATATAGTTTGGGCATTGCATTATTTGTATATTTTTGAAAATTCTGTGAAAATCATGAAGTGGTGAAAATTTACAGGAGAAGCAAAAAAACATATGATCAAACACCCAACTGATAGAAAAATGAAAAATAAATTGTAGACGTCTTCAACAACACATATTATCAAAATACCATCAGAATATAACATTTTCAAAACCTGCAGTAAGTACTTTTGCCTTGCCAAAACATGGTTTATGCATTTCAAGGACCTAAGAGAATTTTGGTTAATCTAAAATCCCCAACAAAAATATGAAGCCCACCTGCCCACATTAATGCAACTCTCATAAATGGGGTTAGACACACAGTGAAAAATATTCCGGGCCAGCTCTTACATTGTCTGGGCTAATCCATTCCACCCTCTCCGCTTCTGGATTCCCCTGTAGCTGGCCTGGCTTGGGATCACATGTTCTGCCTGCTCTGCCCCACTCTCTATATATATATATATATGCAAGCACTTCACTTGCTCAGGGCTCTTGCATGGGTAATTACCCCCTGGGGGTCTGTTGGAGAATACTCTGCTCTATGTTTCCACGTGTATGACTTTGACCTGGTTTTGACTTCTCTATTGTATTATCCCTTTGCTTTGTATATCTACATATTGATATTCTGGTTACCAAACTCTGCTTGTATGACTTACTCTCCTGGCTCTTAACCCCTTGGCTCCTGTTCTGACTTTCTCTCTGGCGATACTAGCCACTGTCATACGGCTGACACACTACCTTTGGCATTCCTGTGACTACTCTGTTGGTAATCCCTGTTGGTATTCTGTGTCATTTATCCCTTGTGTTCTGTCTCTTGTTCTGTGTATCTTGTGAGGTTCCCTTCCCTAGATTAGATGGCCCTCCTAAGGACTGTATCCAGATTCAGGGTTCCCTTTAGTGTTCTGTTATTTTCTCCTTTAACTTCTGCCCTCCCAGTTGTCCTGTTGTTCTGTTCTTTGTTGTGGTTTTCGGTGTATATGCAGCCAGTGGCAAACCTGCCTAAAGGGAAGAACATTATGCATAAAGGGCCCACCTTGGCTCACGCTGGGTGCCCCCATGACATCTGTAGATTAAAATTAGGAATAGCTGGGGAGGGGTGTCTTCCTCTGTTGGTCTCCTGGTCTCTCTTTGCACTGTGTATATTTGGTTCATATGATTCATTAAAGTCCAGCTGTCTGTTTGACTCCCAAGTTCTACGTGCTGTCTCATTTCTGGAGAATGCTATCACTACTCTTTCATTGTACCTGTCTCTAAGCTTTGGCTAAGGGCTGGAGAAGGCATGAAGATCACAGGTGGGAGAACGGATGTGGCATTAGCAGATGTAATCCAGTTGGGGTGCTGGGATTTGTTGCAGGGACACTCTGCACAGTGCAACCACTTAATCTTAACAGAGTGGTCACAGTGCTGTGAGCTCCCTGCTCCCCCATCTGAGGGGTGATCAGAGGGCTAATTCAGCCGTCCAAATAGAGAGGCTTAACCCACACCCAGAACCTCAGCTCAGCGATCCCTCCGCTTCTTTTCCTGGGCTTGTAATACTTCAGATACCAGCCCCATCCAATGATATTAAAGCCTTGGTGGCTGAAGCACCCAGCCCACCTGTGGTCACATGGCATGTTGAGCTGGAAGTATCACATATTCATCATGGCTCAGAGGGAGATCAGCACTGAGTTTTTAAAGGAGACTTAAGTGTTAAATTGGGAAGGTGGAGAATGGAGGGGGTTAGGGGAGGTTAATGTTCAACCAACTCTGTTTCCAAGTCCCTCTTGTGGTAATACTATAGTATCCCTTTCAGCAGAGTCTGCCATGTGGGTTACACACATGTTTACTCAGGTGTGCTTATACTTGTTACCTGGGTATGTAGTAAAATGAAAAACCTGAAATATCACATCAACATAAGCATTCAGACCCTTAACTCAGTACATCATTGATGCACCTCTGGGAATGATTGCAGCCTGAAGTCTATATAGGTGTGATGTGTCAAGCATTGCGCACCGGAATTTGAGAAGTTTCTGCCATTCATCTCTGCAGATTCTCTCAAGCTCTGGCAGGTTGGATGGGGACCATCATTCATTGCGTAGATGTTAAAAAAAAAAACAGTTTTAGCATCAGGTGGCACCATAAAAAAATGTGAATGAATAACGAAGGGGCCTGAATACTTTCTGAATGCATTGTATATTTACAACATACATGTATTATCATTATTCATGAATAACATTTCTTCCAAATTGTCTTTAAATCATAGTCAAGGAGAACATGGCAAGAAAAAAGTAAAAGGTTGCTGACTTTTGTGATAATGTTACATTTGAGCCTGTATCCAATACCATAGTCACTATGTCTTCAAATACTATCCATGATCCATGTTCCATTAATACTGTCATGCTGGGCAGAACAGAATGCATTTTAAAGACGCGATTCACTTTCGCTCACTTTGAGAAATAATTTGTGCCTGTTGTAATCTCCTAATGGGCACTGCCATTGCCTTTCACCATAAGGCCAGCTCTTCTGATCTCACCTAACGTAAATATTAGTAGCTCCGACTGGACCTTATATTGCTGTACCAATGCTCTTACCAAGATGGCGGCACCCTGTAGATAATTATGACAGATGTGCTTTAGGCAGGAGGTAGCTAAGTGACAATAGCAAAAAGCTGTACTTTACTGATTTTGGTTATTTTCTGGGTCTATAGCAAAACAAATTAATTGATGGCTAGTTTTAGTTCAAATTTTACATGTTGCTGTTAATGGAACACTGTTAAAAAATAGGGGTCCCTTTTTTGACATTAAATAATAGGGCAAGGCTGCTGAAAACCTCTGGCCAATGTTTTTCTCCTTTTTTCCCTTCGGGTCTTTTTTGCGCACCTTTTGTCCCTCGCCACGCAGGGATCAGGGACTCCAAAACCAGGATGTCCCTGAACCTTTTATGCATAATTTGCACTCAAGCACCGATTGTATAGCACAGGAACTGGAAATCGCGCAGCACTATGGGACTTGCACACTTTGGCCCCTATTACATTCTTCGCGCAATTTCGTTGCGCATCCGTCCAGCGTTATCGTGCAAAAATTAACGTGGCATTGTGATCTGAACGCATTTTCTCATCCGTCAAAAAATAGCGTTCGTAAAAACAGCGCAAAAAGAATAGTAACGTAGCGCACGTAAATCAGTGTGCGGACTGTTTTTTTTGCGGGATTCAGCCAATCAGAATTAAGAACCTTAATTGACATCAATTTACCTTAATTGACTCACTTAAGTTTTTGCGCCTGTAAAGTGAATCTGAGTAATAAAAAAAAAAACACACGAATTCACAATTTTATTGTTTGGGTATGTGTAGAATGTGTAACTATACTGTGCTGTATTTTTTTTTTTCGTTTCGGCCAGAACGTTCCGATTTGCAGTCACCACCAGCTTTTCAAAGACGGTAAAATTATGTGCGCAAACGTTGTTCGTAAAAAGATGCGCATCGACTGGAATACCATCCGCGTACCAGTGCACGAACGAATTTGCGCTCACAATCTTAAGTATAGGACGCGCACAGTTCATCACGCTCGCACAGGTCCATCCGTGTTAAACAATAACGTGCATCGTTTGCGCGAACGTTGTAATACGACGTTCAGCGCAAAGGGTTTTGCAACTCGTGCAAATGCGCATTTGCGCACGCAAAACCAAATGCACGAAGAATGTAATATGTTTGAAAGTTCTTTATCGCTTGCACAGAACGATGGATTGGAGCTGTGCATATGCACAGGTCCGATCCATCAGCTGCCTCTATGAGACAAATCGCAACCGTGATTGGTTTCAGGGAGGCTGATGTCGGCAGCCTCTCTGTGTGCTGACGTAATTAGTGACTGATCTTGTGAACAGAAGCCGGGAAATCCAAAAATCTCGGCTGCTAGTGACGCTGGGTAGGGTGGAGGAAACTCTTCCCAGCCCATAATTTCACCAGATCGCCTGTGCTGGGGGGGCAACTCTACACATCCTAGTACAGTATATGGCTAAGGAACTCTGAGAGCGCTGAAACTAAAGGAAGGTGAACAGCATGCAGCTATAGTGTGGGTGTGAAAATAAATCACAAAAGCCACTTCCACTAAACAGATAAAAATACAAACAGCAAAATCACATTCAAAGCGCAAACCATTCATTATAATAATTGTAACAGCTTGTTGGAGTAGAGGTAACATCACTGCTCTGTAACTGTGGAGACACAGGTTTGAATCCCGGCAAGAGCACCTCTCCAGTAAGTGTCCTTGGGCAAGACACCTAACGGTACATACTCGCCACCCGGGACATACTTGACAAACGAGAGAAACTCAATGTATCCTTCCTGGTAAAATACTTTCTCAAAAAAATAATAATAATAATGCAACGTGAAAAAGGAAAAAAATCTCCAGTGGAACTCCCTATAGTGGTTCAGTGGTTATAAAGGTATGATATATGAGGTCATCAAATGCTAAAATAGATATCAAATACTTATAGGCATGATAAATCTTGTACACAGCTTGCTAGAGTTTTGGCATTAAAAAGATAAAGACAGAAAGATGTATCACATGTAAACCATATATAGAGTGTTTATCAAATGCTAATGTGGGGTCACGCTCACATGATCAATCGATAAAAAAAAACAAGACATCCGACCGACCCAAAAACAGTCCTCAACTGTCCCTGCATTAGCTCATCACTGCAGTCCCCCCCTCCTGTTTCTAATCCCCTCACCATCTAGATTGTAAATTCCCACGGGAATAGGGCCCTCATATCCTCATGTATCTGCTGGCAGGAATACTGACCTGTCTCCTGTATGTATTGAAGAATTGTCCTGTCTTTACCCATTACACCTTGAACAGCGCTGCGGAATGTGTTGGCGCTTAAAAAATAATAATAATAATGTTGCACCTGCGATCAATTATACTGGGTGACACCATTCCTTTAATTCCGGTAGACCTTGCAGCACCTCATAAAACATAAGCAGGACAGGGATGGCTTCCCATATTGTAATACCAATAGCTAATGAATAGGTTTAAGGATAATGCTCCTACTCACCGTAGTTGGAGCCCCTATGTTTTTGGCTCTTAGTGATGCATTGGTGACCCCTTTTGAAGGTAGGGTCTGACCTGTATGCTTCTGAATTGCTGAGGCTTGCAACCAGGGGTCCCAAGAAGGGACAGAACATCAGTCAACCAGGAAGAGGTTAATAATTAAACTTTACTGACATAAATAGACATAAACAAACAAAATAAAATAAAGGGTACTTATTCTGCTTCCCTAAGCAAAGCTGTGAGGCGTAGGGGCATTAGACTAGCTACGTCTGTATTTGACCAGTACTCACACGATGAAGTTCAGCAGATAGCTTCAACTCAGCAAAACTGACACATAGAAAGATGAATCCAGTTGAAGACTTTAATGATCAGACTGACAATCTTGAAATGGTGTACAGCAATGCAGGTAAAAGACATTAGATTTGTCTAGCAGTGAGCACAGAATGGCTGCTATGTGACCAGGAAGTAACTAACAACAAGACACTGAGCAGAGGGGTGGGAACTAGCTGGATAAGAAAGCTAGGGAAACCCAGAAGGGACAAAATAGCTATGAACTCAATAGCATGTAAGCAGCAAAGGCAGATTCAACACAAAACAGAAAAATATACAATAAATCCTAAATCATGGGGCATGACAGTACTAACACCGTTACTGCGGCTTCCTCAGTCCCAAAATAAAATGTCTTAAAGGCAGCATAGAAAGTATTTGATTACTATGTTATCATTTGATGTACACATATATTACACCTTTGTAACCAGTGAACCACTATAGTGAGTTCCACTGGAGTTTATTTTCTTCTCTCTCACATTGTATTACATTGAATGGTTTGCGTTTTGTGTGTGTTTTTGCTTTTTGTATACTCTACTCATCCTGTCCACTTTAAAAGTGTATAGCGGTCAGGATGAGTAGAGAGTTCATTTAATTAAAATACATAAAATAACTTTCAGCTTAAGCGAGGCGTTTAAAATATCAAACCTCATGACAGTTTATCTTATAGCATTATGTATCACAACATTTAACATTGATTGAGTATTGATGAAACAGATTCTATATGTGAGTTACAAACACATCAGTCCTCCAGCTTTCAATCACAGTATCCCTGCAAAACACCAAAGTAGCCATATGCCATCTGAAAGGTATTTTAATATGATAGGTAGTGTGAATCCCCCCCCCCCATTATAAGTGTCAAACCCTGCAAGTCTTTTACTTGCATAGGATGTTAGAATTTAGCCATTTCCTTTGTGTGCAGGAAGGGGTGTGTGAACAGTGGATGCTAGAAAAGTGTATGCTAGAAAAAGCCATCTCTGAATCAATATAGTAATTTTTGGCTCACTGTTGGTTAAACGCTGTCGTAGAAATGTATCTGTATGCTGATTGGCTATAAGTTCTTTGAAATCTAATAAAAGACCTGTCTAAGGAAGGATATTTCAGACAGGACTGACGCTACATTGCTTTGTGGCCGATTTTGTTGTCTCTCGCCATGGTGCAGCGCAGCGCCCTGTTTTCAACTTTGATATATGAGAAGAAACTTGAAAAAGGTTTATTGAAATTTCATAAATGGTAATTATTATAGGGAGTTTGTTTTGTTTGCTTTAAATCCAAATTTATCACCATCTTCATGGTTCTAGCAGACTCCGATCAAAGTAAACCGTGAAGGTGACAACTCTGCACCATTGCTTTTCTATCATCTTCCATGTAGAAAATGAATGAATTTCCCTTCTGAGTAACACCAGCTCAACATTTTTTAACAAGTGAGCCTTAGAAATTTAATAATGATGTGTTTTCCACATAATATTGTTAATATCTTTGACAAAACACAATTCTACACTGAAAATCCTACAAGAGTAACCATTCATCATCAATCCCTCTAAGCAGAGTAGCGATATATAGATTCTAGGCCACAAGTATTTTCATAGTTATGAATGTGACGTTGTGATATAGGTATAATTTGATGACATCAGGTACAGAAGGCAACATAGACAATAAATGAAACAGATGGGATTTCAAGTTAAACCCTATTTCCTAATTAACCCTTTCACTGCTGAGGACGTGTGGGGAACGTCCTCATTGACTCCTATGGTAAGATAGGGGGTTATTATTATTATTCTTTATTTATAAAACGCCAGCATATTCCGCAGCGCTGTACAATAAGCACAGTATAGACAGGGTTACAATACATTGAACAACATTTGACAAACAGTACAGGAGGAGATGAGGGCCCTATTCCCGTAGGAACTCACAATCTGGGAGGGTTGGGGTTGGAAACAGGAGGAGAGGACGGTAAGGTGAGAGTGATTGATGGTTGCGTCAGTGAGTTGGGTGGTAGGCTTCCCTAAATAGGAATGTTTTAAGGGAGCGTTTGAAGGAAGAGAAGTTAGGGGAAAGTCTGACAGTACGAGGGAGAGCGTTCCAGAGAGTGGGGGCTGCGCGTGAGAAATCCTGCAGTCTATCATGGGAAGAGGTGATGCGGGGAGAAGCTAGGCGCAGGTCACTGTTTGACCTTAGGGAGCGGGCTGGGGTGTATTTGGTGATTAGTGAGGACAGGTAGTGGGGAGCTGAGTTAGTGAGGGTTTTGTAGGTAAGGATAAGGATTTTGAACTTAATTCTGCAGTGGATGGGGAGCCAGTGAAGGGACTCGCAGAGGGGAGCGGCAGAGACAGAGCGGCGGGTGAGGTGAATTAGCCTGGCGGAGGCGTTCAGGATGGATTGTAGGGGGGAGAGGCGGGACAGAGGGAGGCCAGATAAGAGATTATTGCAATAGTCAAGTCGGGAGATTACCAGGGCGTGTATGAGTTGTTTTGTGGTGACAGCGGTAAGAAATGGCCGAATTCTGGAAATATTACGCAGTTGGTATCGGCAGGAGGAGGAAAGAGACTTGATGTGGGGGATGAAGGAAAGAGCAGAGTCAAGTGTAACTCCAAGACAGCGAACTTGGTTTGATGGGGAGATGGTGATATCCGCCACCGTGATAGAGAAGTCAGGAGGTGGGGAGGCATTGGAGGGAGGAATAAGTAGGAGTTCAGTCTTTGACATGTTGATCTTTAGGTGGTGGGAGGCCATCCAGGAGGAGATGCCAGATTAAGGGGGTTCATTTGAACCCCGATATCTCCCGTCTGTTGGCAGCTAGCAGGGTCATGATTGTAATCATTAGAAATGCCAGAGCACGGCCTTTCCAATGATACCAAACATGACAATGTTTAAAGTAAAGACAAAATATAATAAAAATAAGAAGAAGAAAATAAAAATGTGTTTTTTTAAGACATGAAATGGCTCAGCAGTGAAGGGGTTAATCCAGGATGGTTCTAGATGTTAGATATTGGATGTTATATATTATTATCATCATTCATATAGCACCAACAGACTCCTCACTACTTTCCAACAGTTGTTCATACCTATTTCATTCTACTTGATATGAATGGATACGGTCTGTAATATGTTGGAGCTGTAGGTAAATTTGAAAACGTTTACATGTGATCTACCAATAAGGTGGTTTAACTCATAATCTAATAATAATTCAGATAAGATAGTGATTGAGGTTACAACTACTCCAACAAAGTAGATAAAGGTACAAAGTCAGCCATCAATGAAAGGTAATGTATACGTAGTTTTCTAACTCAGGTATCACGATGGAAAGCTCCCCACTAGTTAAACTAATCCAGGTATTTCTTATAAGGTCTATATGACTTCGATGTTGCGCCCATGACAATATGAACCTTGACATTCTAATAATGACAGCTCTGTTCAATCACACAAAGTCTTGCATGTACACATGACTAGTTGGTCTGTCTACTTCACTGTTCTATGACATAATTTGTTCTACATTAAATACATATGTGGAGTAGCAGCTGATCTACAAACTAATTTTGCCTTGATAACTTTAAGGAGATAAGGACTATTTAAAGCAATCCTCACACTGACCTTAAGGAGTTAATTTTAAGAGGCACAGGCAGTAATTTGTAAGTAATGGATCTAAAATTCCTTTCTGCCTACAGGTCTCATAATAATGACTCTATTTAAAAAGACAAAAAAATAGATAGATAGACAGACAGACAGACAGACAATCTACCTTATATCTAGTTCATACATGCAAGAGATTCAGATATGATAATTGTTTTGCATTTAATGCTTTATTTACACTTAGAATTCATGTGTGTTTGTGCGTGTGTGTCTATCAGGATTCATTAAACTCTTCACCTTCACTTTTCCCAGTTTAATTACTTTGTGTGTCATTTAGCTAATGATGGTAAGCCTGATCATTTCTCCTTTATAGCACACGCAAACATTACAAACAAATTAACTAATTAATATGCCATGCAATTTCTTGTATTCCTTCAATTGTAGCATTAAAAAAGAAAATATCTCGCTTTGTTATATACTTGTTTATTGTCATACATAGTCACGCGAAACAGGATAGAAAAATATGTAACTGTAATTAATAACATATAATTATAGTTGCATCAGTCAGCGTTGTATGGTTTCCCAAACAACTCAACATGAAACCATAAATCATGCAGTCACATCTGCATTCCCTGTAGGCAATATAACACCTGAGTTTTATGCATGTTCCATGTCTGTGTATCAAAAGTCCTGGTCTCCAGGTCCATCCTTTAAGCATTAGGTAGATGAAATATCTTATATATATACACACACACATTAGACAAGTAGACATGATCAGGAGGTGAAGTGCCTGCTGGTCAAATTGGTCCATCTTATCCACTTATTAGGTCCCCATATACACTTTTTGAATGATCCCTCTCTGGTTCACAAGCAATGACTGTATATTTACATTTTGCAACGAAGAACTATTTCATTTTTTTATATATATATATATATATAGTAAGTGTGTTTATTCATATATACATATATATATCCTTAAACACAAGACTGGCTGCAGACAACTTCAACATGCATTTTTCATAAGAGTTCTCTGAATTTTGTATGAATATACTGTATATATCTATATATATATATATATATCAATCATGCGTATAGCAGTACATAGTGATACCTTGTTATTGGACTAACATTACATTTAAAAGACAAGCTTTCGAGAGTCTCCTCTCTTCCTCAGGTCTGAAAGCTATAATATATAAAATATATATATATATATATACACTGCTTGACTCACTTACTAAAAGCATTTATGAAATCATGTTGCTGAGGTACAAGTTCTACATTCCTCTAGTAAACAATGCTGAATTCTCAAATTAGCAGTTCTGCTGCATATACATAATGTGAGACATTAACCCTTGCTTGCCAAGGGCATAAGCAAATCAACTCTCAAATCTTATAGAGTATATACAGAAAAACATTTGCACATAACTCATATATCTTCTGTGCTCTTTCTTTCAAACATCTGTCTTTATATATATATATACATATATATATATATATTTAATAAAAACATGTAATATTTCAACATGACTTATACACCCCATCCAGGTGTATAAACATTGCTGTGTATAAAGAAGTACCATAAGCAGTGAATCAGTGCTTAATTCCATATTAACACAGAACATACCATAATCATACCACTATGGCACTACAAAATGCACACATGTATTTAAAAATAAAAAAACAAGCCAATCAGACACATAAATAGTTATCTTTGTATTGATCTGTACAAAGCTGCTATAGACTAAGGCACCTTCACCCAACTGACCAGGTAATAGGAAACTGCACCTTGAGCAATGTCTGTTTCATCCCACTGGCTCACACAAAACATAAGCTGCCTGTCCTAAAGTATATCAAAAATATAGCCCTCAACCAAATGAACACTATAACCAAGCTAAAAAACACTTGCAACATTGTAACGATTCAGGCAACTCTGCTCAGTGCTGAGAAGCATGAAAAAAGCAGACTGCATAAAATGTAATGACACCCTCTGCCTGGAGGTTAATGTTTCCTGCCTGGATGCTCTGCTTTTATTTTAATGTCCTGTATGTGTTTTGCCTCTTGTATTATAATTATTATTGTACTGAGACAAATCTCATAAGGCCACACATTAAGTCATAGTCCAAGTGCATGCACCCTGTGGGCTTTTACTTACCAGCAGTCCTGTAAGAGTGAGGCTACAGCATATAGGTGCTGCTGCTGCAGTAGCTCCTGTCTCCTAGGAAGGTGCTGAGCTCAGTGTACATAGGGAAGGATGGAGTGAGTAGAAATGCTGAACTGTGACACACACACACACACAGGAGCCAGGGCTGAGCCTTTGCTGAGAGCACATCCCTGAGACAGCAGCCAGGTGCAGGGCACACTCCCGCACAGCACCCACACAGCATCTCAAAGCCACTGTCACTGGCTGCTCCTAGACATGCAGGGAGGAGGTGCCTCTTCCCAAGCAAAGCCACCCTTACACTCTCATATTCCTTACTGGGAGTCAGGAACTTCAGGGATCTCATTACACAATATTACAAAGCACCGTTACTCTGCAAAGACACTCTAGAATGAGAGTAAATAGAAAAATATTTTATAAAAAAGTAGCAAGTGCCCTTAGGTAATTGTATCAAACTATCATCTAATATTTATAAACATATAAGTATCTGTAACAATACATATATATATATTATAAGGGGTTAGTCACCAACCTCCGAATTGCACCGAGCGGTGAAATATACCGTTCGGTGTAACTTCAGGTCAATTCGTCTATTCACTAAGCTGTCAATTCGCTAAATAAAGACAAATTGACAAAGAAATATAGTGCAATTCGCCGCAATTCGGCAGCGTTCAGCAGCACTGAAATTGTCCCATAGAAAACTATTGTGTCTTCTATTCACAGAACGCCAAATTGCACTGAAATTGCAGTAAAATGCCCTGATATACGGTGTTTCAAATCGACAGGTTTTAACACACAGGATATACTTGAAAACAAGTGAAATCTCAATGTATTCTTTCTGGTAAAATACTTTCAGGGTTATTCAAAGAGATCCGAATTGATGGCGAAAGGTAAACAAACGCTGAAATTCAGTGTGCAGTTACCTATCCTGGCCATTCTGCTATTGAGAGAGCAGGGAATTTGCCAAATGTTGGCAAATTGCCTGCACATACGTTGCCTGTTCGGTGCCTGTTCGAGGACAGTGAAATCCCCAAAGAAAAGCAATGCTTCGCTTATTCAGAGAACACAAACCAGCAGTTAAAAGTTGCCGAAATTCCCTGCCTTTCGGTTGCTTCATTCGACAGGTTTATACAGGCGAATCCCATAGGCTTCAATGTTAAAAATATTCCCGTTTTAATCCAATATCTAATAAACCGTTGATTAGAATATTCTGCAGTAAAAAGTCTCTTTATTTATAGATTTTTCAGGATCGTTTAAGCATTTTTCGAGATTTTTTTTCAAATTAGTTTTCCGTTTTTTTAAATAGCTTTTAAAGTTTTTTCTTTTTTCTGTAACAGCCCTTTTTATTATCGTTCACTGGACCTTATACGTAAATTCCAGACATTTTCGCTCAGTAGTTTGTTTGCAAACAGCGTTTCACTTTTCAAACATTCAAGCGTACTGTTTTTTTTTTTTACATTCATCTGCAGTGTCGGCTTTTTCCGGCGTCTGCTCTGTGCTGTGATCATCTCCTGCTCGGGTTTCTCTGGCGTGTTCGGCGGGGTTAATCCAGATGTTTTTGCGGGTTTCGGTGTGCGTTCACCGGGTTTTGCGGTGAGTGTTCGGCGGGTTTGCGGCGGCTTTTCCCTGCACTACGACAGCCCTGAGTTGCTTGCTGAATACACCGCAGGGTCGCCGAAATGGGATCGCCGAATCGCACCGAAATGAAGAGAACGAAAAGTCACCAAATGTGCGGTGACTTTTCGATTCTCTTTGAATAACCCTGTCAGTTTTAGCAAAATATGGTGAACATTTACTACATAGTGAAGTCACCGTATTGTTTGCCAAATGGAGTCACAGAAATGCACCGAAATGCAGCGAAAAAATGCTTTGTGAATAGACACTTTAATATATAATTATATAAGTATATATAACAATATATATACAGTATATGTGTATGCATGTATATTTATATATATATATATATATATATGTACAGTAGTAAGATATACTAATAGATAATATATATATACTAGTAGTTAAGACTGCCCGGAGGGCAGTCTATTGTTGTTCTTGCCAGCTCAGAATTCGTGTCCACATATTTGTTTTTCAGTGTCCTATCCAAGAGTATCTCCATATATAAATGTGTTTGTAACATGTCCATCACCAAACCCGTCCGCAACAGGAGGGCTGAGTGAGCAGCTGTGATGGGTGCAGGCGCAGCTGACAGCGCATTACAAAAGGCATCTATATATTAGAGCAGGTTCCTCTTCCCTCTAAGATTGTACACTCACAGGAACAGGCCCCTCTTTTCCCTCTTAGATTGTAAACTCATTGGAACATGGCCCTTAGATTATAAACTCACGCATACAGGACCCTCTCAGATTGTAAACTCATGGGAAAAGGTCCCTCTTAGATTGTAAGCTCACAGGAACAGGACCCCTTAGATTGTAAAATCATGGGACCCCTTAGATTGTAAACTCATGGGACCCCTTAGATTGTAAACTCATGGGAACAGGACCCCTTAGATTGTAAGATCACAAGAACAGGACCCTTTTAGATTGTAAACTCGTGGAAACAGGCCCTCTTAGATTGTAAACTCATGGGGACAGGACCCCTTAGATTGTAAACTCATGGGACCCCTTAGATTGTAAACTCGTGGGACCCCTTAGATTGTAAACTTGTGGGACCCCTTAGATTGTAAAATCGTGGGACCCCATGGATTGTAAACTCATGGGACACCTTAGATTGTAAACTCATGGGAACAGGACCCCTTAGATTGTAAACTCATGGGACCCCTTAGATTGTAAACTCGTGGGACCCCTTAGATTGTAAACTTGTGGGACCCCTTAGATTGTAAAATCGTGGGACCCCATGGATTGTAAGCTCATGGGACACCTTAGATTGTAAACTCATGGGAACAGGACCCCTTAGATTGTAAACTCATGGGACCCCTTAGATTGTAAACTCGTGGGACCCCTTAGATTGTAAACTTGTGGGACCCCTTAGATTGTAAAATCGTGGGACCCCATGGATTGTAAACTCATGGGACACCTTAGATTGTAAGCTCATGGGAACAGGACCCCTTAGATTGTAAACTCATGGGACCCCTTAGATTGTAAATTCATGGGACCCCTTGGATTGTAAACTCATGGGACCCCTTAGATTGTAAGCTCATGGGACCCCATGGATTGTAAACTCACGGGACCCCTTGGATTGTAAACTCATTGAGACAGGACCCCTTGGATTGTAATATCATGGGACCACTTGGATTGTAAACTCATGGGGACAGGACCGGTTAGATTGTAAACTCATGGAACCCCTTGAATTGTAAACTCATAGGACTCCTTGGATTGTAAACTCATGGGACCCCTTAGATTGTGAGCTAATGGGACCCCTTGGATTGTAAAATCATGGTGCCCCTTAGATTGTAAAATCATGGGGCCCCTTGGATTGTAAACTCATGGGGACAGTACCCCTTAGATTGTAAACTCATGGGGACAGTACCCCTTAGATTGTAAACTCATGGGACCCCTTGGATTGTAAACTCATGGGACACCTTGGATTGTAATCTTATGGGACTCCTTGGATCGTAAACTCATGGGACCCCTTGGATTATAAACTCATGGGACCCCTTGGATTATAAACTCATGGGACCCCTTAGATTGTGAGCTAATGGGACCCCTTGGATTGTAAACTCATGGACCCCTTGGATTGTAAACTCATAGGACCCCTTGGATTGTAAAATAATGGGACCCCTTAGATCGTAAACTCATGGGACCCCTTAGATTGTGAGCTAATGGGACCCCTTGGATTGTAAAATCATGGTGCCCCTTAGATTGTAAAATCATGGGGCCCCTTGGATTGTAAACTCATGGGGACAGTACCCCTTAGATTGTAAACTCATGGGGACAGTACCCCTTAGATTGTAAACTCATGGGACCCCTTGGATTGTAAACTCATGGGACACCTTGGATTGTAAACTCATAGGACTCCTTGGATTGTAAACTCATGGACCCCTTGGATTATAAACTCATGGGACCCCTTGGATTATAAACTCATGGGACCCCTTAGATTGTGAGCTAATGGGACCTCTTGGATTGTAAATTCATGGGACCCCTTGGATTGTAAACTCATAGGACCCCTTGGATTGTAAAATAATGGGACCCCTTAGATCGTAAACTCATGGGACCCCTTAGATTGTAAACTAATGGGACCCCTTGGATTGTAAACTCATGGGACACCTTGGATTGTAAACTCATTGAGACAGGACCCCTTGGATTGTAAAATCATGGGACCACTTGGATTGTAAACTCATAGGACCCCTTGGATTGTAAAATAATGGTACCCCTTAGATCGTAAACTCATGGGACCCCTTAGATTGTAAACTCATGGGACCCCTTGGATTGTAAACTCATGGGACCCCTTGGATTGTAAACTCATTGAGACAGGACCCCTTGGATTGTAAAATCATGGGACCACTTGGATTGTAAACTCATAGGACCCCTTGGATTGTAAAAAATGGGACCCCTTAGATCGTAAACTCATGGGACCCCTTAGATTGTGAGATCCTGGGACCCCTTAGTTTGTAAACTCCTGGGACCCCTTGGATTGTAATCTCATAGGACCCCTTGGATTGTAAACTCCTGGGACCCCTTGGATTTTAAAATCCTGGGACCCCTTGGATTGTAAACTCCTGGGAACCCTTGGATTGTAAACTCATGGGACCCTTTAGATTGTAAACTCATGGGAGTAGGCAGTGAGGTGCCCAGTTGCAGGGAGGCCAATACTTATCTTGTTCCAGTGCCGTGCTCACGTCCCCAGGTCTTCTGGTTCCGGCATGGGGTGATCAGAGCCTCCCCTGCACCAGCCGCCGGGGGAGACAAAAGGCAGGGGTGATCCGGAAGGGACCAAAAAAAAGAGTCAATCGGTTGGAGAGGCGCTGTGTGCGCACCTCTCCAGTGGAATTTTTTTGGCCCTCACGCAAGCCAGCTGGTAATCACCACGCACCTGCGGCAACGGACACAAACAGTAGATTTTATACAGTCAGGTCCAGAAATATTGGGACATCGACACAATTCTAACATCTTTGGCTCTATACACCACCACAATGGAGTTGGAATGAAACAAACACAAAGTGCTTTAACTGCAGACTGTCAGCTTTAATTTGAGGGTATGTACATCCAACTCAGGTGAACGGTGTAGGACTTACAGCGGTTTGCAGATGTGCCTCCCACTTGTTAAGGGACCAAAAGTAATGGGACAGAATACTAATCATAAATCAAACTTTCCCTTCTTAATACTTGGTTGCAAATCCTTTGCAGTCAATCACAGCCTGAAGTCTGGAACGCATAGACATCACCAGACGCTGGGTTTCATCTCTGGTGATGCTCTGCCAGGCCTCTACTGCAAATGTCTTCAGTTCCTGCTTGTTCTTGGGGCATTTTCAGTTCAGCTTTGTCTTCAGCAAGTGATATGCATGCTCAATGGGATTCAGGTCAGGTGATTGACTTGGCCATTGCATAACATTCCACTTCTGTCCCTTCAAAAACTCTTTGGTTGCTTTTGCAGTATGCTTTGGGTTATTGTCCATCTGCACTGTGAAGCGCCGTCCAATGAGTTCTGCAGCATTTGGCTGAATGTAAGCAGATAATATTGCCTGAAACACTTCAGAATTCATCCTGCTGCTTTTGTCAGCAGTCACATCATCAATAAATACAAGAGAACCAGTTCCATTGGCAGCAATACATGCCCACGCCATGACACTACCACCACCATGCTCACTGATGAGGTGGAATGCTTAGGATCATGAGCAGTTACTTTCCTTCTCCATACTCTTCTCTTCCCATCACTCTGGTACAAGTTGATCTTGGTCTCATCTGTCCATAGGATCTTGTTCCAGAACTGTGAAGGCTTTGTTAGGTGTTGTTTGGCAAACTCTAATCTGGCCTTCCTGTTTTATGAGGCTCACCAATGGTTTACATCTTGTGGTGAGCCCTCTGTATTCACTCTGGTGAAGTCTTCTCTTGATTGTTGACTTTGACACACATACACCTACCTCCTGGAGAGAGTTTTTGATCTGGCCAACTGTTGTGAAGGGTGTTTTCTTCACCAGGGAAAGAATTCTTCTGTCATCCACCACATTTGCTTTTTGTGGTCCCCCAGGTCTTTTGATGTTGCTGAGCTCACCAATGCATTCCTACTTTTTGAGAATGTTCCAAACAGTTGTTTTGGCCACGCCTAATGTTCTTGCTATCTCTCTGATGGGTTTGTTTTGTTTCTTCAGCCTAATGATGGCTTGCTTCACTGATAGTGACAGCTCTTTGGATCTCATCTTGAGAGTTGACAGCAACAGATTCCAGATGCATATAGCACACTTGAAATGAACTCTGGGCCTTTTATCTGCACATTGTAATTGGGGTAATGAGGGAATATCACACACCTGGCCATGTAACAGCTGAGAAGCCAATTGTCCCATTACTTTTGGTCCCTTAACAAGTGGGAGGCACATTTGCAAACTGCTGTAAATCCTACACCGTTCACCTGAGTTGGATGTACATACCCTCAAATTAAAGCTGACAGTCTGCAGTTAAAGCACTTTGTGTTTGTTTCATTCCAACTCCATTGTGGTGGTGTATAGAGCCAAAGATGTTAGAATTGTGTCGATGTCCCAATATTTCTGGACCTGACTGTATATAGAGATAATATATATAGTTTTTTTATTGCAGAAGTCATTTATACATCCCAGCAATTCAAAGAACTGCTTCACAGAGCTCATGTGTCACATTCCCCATATGTAGCCCAGAACTCTGGGTAAGACATACAAATGACATCTGTAATTTCTCAGATTTTTGCATCCTGGTGCTGTTTTACATCCTCAGAGAGTTGTTTGCCATGAGGTGTCATGTTGAACTTCCACTGACCAGTATGAGAGAGTGAGAGCGATAACACCAAATTTAATACACCTTCTCCCCATTCACACCTGAAACCTTGTAACACTAACAAGTCACATGACACCGGGGAGGGAAAATGGATAATTGTGCCCAATTTGGACATTATGGGTGTACTCACTTTTGTTGCCAGCGGTTTAGACATTAATGACTGTGTGCTGAGTTATTTTGAGGGGACAGCAAATTTATACTGTTATTCAAGCAGTATACTCACTACTTTACATTGTAGCAAAGGGTCATTTCTTCAGTGTTGTCACATGAAAATATATAAAATATTTACAAAAATGTGAGGGGTGTACTCACTTCTGTGAGATACTGTATACACACTCACTGGCCACTTTATTAGCTGCACCTTGCTAGTACCAGGTTGGACCCCTTTTGCCTTTAGAACTGCCTTAATTCTTTGTGGCATAGATAACATTCCTCAGAGATTTTGGTCCATATTGATTTGCTAGCATCACACAGTTGCTGCAGATGTGTCGGCTGCACATCCTAAAGGTGAATTGAGATCTGGTGACTGTGAAGGACATTGGAGTACAGTGAACTCATTGTCATGTTCAAGAAACCAGTTTGGGATGATTTGAGCTTTGACATGGTGCATTATTCTGCTGGAAGTAGCCATCAGAGGATTGGTACACTATGGTCATAAAGGGATGGACATAGTCAGCAACAATACTCAGGTAGGCCGTGGTATTTAAACAAAGGTAAATTGGTACTAAGGGTCCCATGGTGTACCAAGAAAATATCCCCCACACATTATACATCTCCACCACAACCAGTCTGAACCGTGGATACAAGGCAAGATGGATCTATGCTTTCATATTGTTTACACCGAATTCTGACCCAACCATCTGAATGTCACAGATGAAATCAATCAGGACTCACCAGACCAGGTAATGTTTTTCCAATCTTCTATTGTCCAATTTTGGTTAGCCTGTGCGAATTGTAGCCTAAGTTTCCTGTTCTTAGCTGACAGGAGTGGCACCCGGTGTGGTCTGCTGCTGTAGTCCATCTGCTTCAAGGTTCGATGTGTTGCACATTCAGAGATAGTATTCTGCATACCTTGGTTGTAACGAGTGGTTATTTGAGTTACTGTTGCCTTTCAATCATCTCGAACCAGTCTTCACATTCTCCTCTGACATCACCAAGGCACTTTTGAAATACTCAGACCAGCCCGTCTGGCTTCAACAATCATGCCATGTTCAAAGTCACTTAAATCCCTTTCTTCCCCATTCTGATGCTCGGTTTTAACTTCTGCCAGTCGTCTTCACCACGTCTAGATGCATAGAGTTCCTGCCATGTGATTGGCTGAATGTCAATTTGTGTTATAAAGCAATTGAACAGGTAGGCAATTTGAAGTCATCACGTAAATGAGTAAGTACCAGTTGATTGTAGAAAATGTGGTGTTTATTGACTCGAAGAGTTAATTTAAAAATTCAGCCCAGAATGACCATTCTTGGGGAAAATCCTCCTAGATAGCTACTGGCACAGTTTGTCAGCTTGTCAGCACGGACTTAAATTGCGTCACCCAATTATTCAGTCGGTTAGGACTTGTGCCATATATTATCTTGTAATTGTTCTGGACCACTCAGGGATGTAACTAAACCTCACAGGGCCCCAGGGCAAAGTGTGACAGAGCCCCCCCTGCCCACTCACCCTCCCCCACATTTTTTCAGCTTTGACAAATTTCTCCATACATTTTCACACAGACGGAAACTGAAAGACACAAAACACAGGCTTAAACACAGGCAAAGATAACACACACACTGGTACCCAAATTAGCACTCTCATATTTAAGCATATACGCACACTGACAGATACATACAGACTGGGAGAGCATATGGACAGACACACAAAGAGAAGGGCAGATGAACAGACAGACATACATGCACACACATAGAGACGTAATGACAGATAACAGGCAGACTGGTAGACTAACACACAGACTGATGGATGAAAAAAACTGGACAAAGACTGTGTTAAAGCTGAAGAGTCATCTGTGTCGCATTAAAAGATATCTTTTTATTTAAGAAATCTTGAGCTCTACAAATCTCTTCTTCTTTCTGACAAAAATAACAGACAGACAGAGCAACGGACACTTTGACCAGAACAAATGTGGGCCAGGCCCTCCATAAAGACACCTTCATTTAAGGACAGGCAATGTCTTGTCTGCCAAAGAAGCTTTTTTAAAGGCTTTGGCACCTGAAAAACTACTTATATTTAATAAAAGTGGGATTTTTGTTGTTTTTTTGTTGTTTTTATTTTGTCGCCGACATTTCGGTGCTTTCTCGTTTCACGCACTTCCCTGCACTTAGGGGAATAAAATTTCCCCACCCTGCGGTGAATTCAGCTTTCACCTTCAGGGTCCCCAAAGTGCAGGGAATTGTCTGCCGAATGCCGCCGCCATCCAGCTGCAAACCCGTCGCCTGCCACCGCCAACCTGCTGAACATCCAATGCAAACCTGCAAAACATCTGCCGCAAACCCGCGGGAGGGCCGCCAAATGTAGCCGACAAGCCGCTGGACAGGTAAAAATAAATAAAATACAATTAAAAGTGTCAAAATTTAAACGCTGTTTGCCAATAATCTACTGAACGAAAATGCCTGGGATTTACATGTAAGGTGCTATGAATGATAATAAAAAGGTCTGTTACAGAAAAAAACCGCTTTAACCACTTCAATGCGGAGGACGCGCTCTGCGCGTCCTCCCATTGGGGTCAGCGTTCGGCCGGGTTCCAGCCGATCGCTGGCCCCTCCGGTGCGGGCTGACATCCTGGATGTCAGCCGCGCATCCGGAACAGCAGCCGCCGGAATAAGGTGTCATCGCGGCAGCGCGATGACACCTAATTCAGGCGCCCCCCCCGCATGTGCGGAGGAGGCGCCTGAAAGGGAGGGGGGGAGGCTCCTTGGTGGTAACTCATGCTAACGTTCCGTACACGGTCACCAACCCTGATACAGCTTGGACCGACTTAGCAGTTACGGGCATCTCACCGGACGCACTGGAGATTCAGCCGGGTTGAGACACTCTTGCTACCCTTTTTTACCCCCTGACTCCAGACGGACATCGGCCGCCACTGTTTTCTCGGTTTCTCTTTTTCTATAGCAGGGATAACCGGGATCCCCCGGTTTTACTGCCTTTTCTTGTTGACTGGACCGCTTCCCTATTCCCTGGTTCCCACCACCACCCTGTTTAGTTTCGCAGACTGTTTCTTAAGCTACATAGGCGATTACGCCTTCCTAAACGCAGAGGACTTACACCTTCATTTTAACCCCCCCCCTTTTTTTTCTATTTTTTCTCGCCGGAGGACTGTTTGCTACTTGAATATGACCTTACTTACGCCATTCCCTTATTTTCTTTGCATGTTATTGCATGATGTAAGGTTACTTTATTTGATATACGTTTGCTGGCCCTGCGTGGCCGTACCTTGTTTGATTACATGAGACTTGTTTTATAATTCTCTAAATAAAGAACTTAAAAAAATAATAATTAGGAATTACGCACTGAAATCCGTGCAATCAATAGTTCTTACTGGTAAAATCCTTTATAAATAAATAAATATATAAAAAAATAGTAAATACACTGAGTCCGATAAAGTTTGAAACATGAAATAATAATTTATTATCCCAAAAATAATTATCCAAAATAATGCAAATAAATGATATTCAATAAAATAAAAAACAAAAAACACTGAAATCGGTCTGAAAACAGTAAGGGTAAGAGGATGTATGGTCTATTTCTTATCCTGTAGTGCCACCCAGTGGCTGTTCATAAACATTGCACTTTGGATTACAGTATTTTATGAATTGTTTATAAATTTGCTGATGGTTCCCGCCCACCCTGCACCGTGTGACTCGCAGGGAGCCTTCCAGGAAGCAGCTCGCCGCGATCACACTGTGGGGGACAGCGAGGGAGCCAGGAGGAGGTGAGTAAACATCCAGCCCGAGTGTGGCTCGGGGTTACCGTTCACGGTAGTGAAATTTAACCCCGAGTCACACTCGGGAATACCGCCAGGGAGGGTAAGTTTTCTTTTTTTTTCTGTAACAGCCCTTTTTATTCTGATTCCCTGGACCTCATATGTAAATTTCAGACATTTTCGCTCAGTAGTTTATTTGCAAACAGCGTATCAGTTTTCAAACATTCATGCAAACTGTTTTCCTAATTTATTCACTGCCTCTTCTGCGGTGTCGGCTTTTTCCGGCGGCTGCGCTGTGTGTGATCGGCTCCTGGTCGGGTTTTTCCGTGGTTTTCGACAGGTTAATCCAGATGTTTTTGAGGGTTTTCGGCGTGCATTCGCTGTGTTTTGCGGTTCGTTTTTGAGGGTTTGCGGTAGCTTTACCCCGCAATTCGGGGACCCTGTGGTGTTTGCTGAATACACCGCAGGGTCAGCGAAATAGGATCAGCAAAAGGAACCGAATTGAAGAGAATGAAAAGTCACCGCATGTGCGGTGACTTTTCGAATCTCTTTGAATTACCCTGTAAGTGAGAAATTAACAAAGTGCAGCAGTACACTTTAGGTGGAGGAGTAACCAGAAACTATTGACTTTGAGGGGTGAAGGAGAGTGCAGTATAAAAAATGACAGTTCATGCATAGGTTTACTTTAGTTTAATCAATAGGACTTCATATTCTGCTCATACATTGTGTTGGCATAGCTACTTGCAAATGCATATTTTGTATTTAAAATCCTAAGAACTACATTGTTTCATACACTTGTCATTAATATCCTCAGCAGACTGGCCTGTTCTGCAGTTAGAGCATTTGTCCTGAGGACTGAGTAACAAAAAAAGACAAGATAACCATTTTACAGATTATTTTTTCGGGTCCCTCACACACATTATATTAATGTCCTCTTTCAAGCAATTGAAGATGGTCAGGGTTATTCAGGAAGAGCCGATCTGGCCCCGAAATATCACTGAACAGGGAATTTCCCTGTACGGTGACATTTCGGGGCCATTAAGCTAATCAGAGAGCAAATTTTGGCAAATTGCCTGCACGTACGGTGCCTGTTCGACAGTGAAATCCCCCAAAGAGAAGCAATGGTTCATCTATTCAGAGAACTCCTAACAGCGGTGAAAAGGTGCCTAAGTGCCCTGCTGTTCGGTGGTTTCATTCGGCAGGTTTATTCAGGCGAACCCATAGGCTTTAATGTTAAAAATATTCCCGTTTTTATTCAGTATCTAATAAACCATTTATTATTTTAATCTGCAGTAAAAAGTCTCTTTATTTATTATTTTTTTAGGATCTTTTCTAAATTTTTTGGGCAAAATGTTTTTTTCTGTTTTTTTTTTAACCCCTTAGTGACCGGGCGGTTTTACACAAATCCGTCCGTTCGTGACCGCAGCTGTTTTTACGTTTCTGCGCTCTTAGTGTTTACGTCAAATTTTCCTCTTACTCGTTTATGTAACCCACACATATTTTACACTGTTTTTCTCGTCACTAAATGGACTTTATAAAGATACCATTTTTTTCATCATTTCATATAATTTACTATAAAAAATATTGTGAAATATGACACAAAAATTGAAAAAACACCACTTTTTCGAACTTTGACCCCCAAAATTTCTTATGTATCAACAACCGTCAAAAATTTTTTATTCCTTAGTAGTTTCTAAATTTAGTACTGAGTTTAGCAATACCCAATGTTTACATATTCCTCGCTTTTTTCCTTATTTTATGCAACAATAAGTGCAAGTAGCACTTTGCCATTTCCAAAGAGTTTATTTTCAAAACTAGTGATAGTGACATTGTAACACTGATATCTGTCACTAATTCCTGAATAACCCTCCACATATACATATTTTTTAAAGTACACAAATCAAGGTATTAAACTTGGGGTATTTTGACTCTTTCCATGCAAACCATTTTACCACAAATCTATGCCAAAGTTTGAAAAAAAAAAAAAAATTTGGTGATTTTTTTTTTTTGAACGTAATTTAAGAATACATGTACTGTGAACTTTAAGGTTTACTGCCAAAAAAGCACCCCAAAATATGTTCAGCAACATCTTCTGAGTAAATTGATACCACCCAAGTATAGGTATATGTCGGGTCATTTGGGGGCTAAAAGGCCTTATTTGGGGGGTGCACACATTTCAGTTTTCCAACTTGGAATTTTCACATTTCGTCATCATGCACCCATGTCCTATTTGGGACATTTTTGAAGCCGGCCAAAGTAATTTACCCCCATCAAACCATATATTTTTAGAAAGGGCACACCCTAGGGTGCTTCAAAGAGTTGTATTTTAACACTTTCCATGCACTAGCTCTTTGTCAATCTTTCAGGTAGTCACTTTTTGTGTTATTTTTTCACACACATTGTACTTTAGGCATGAATTGTCAAATCCAGTTATGGGTTACTGCCAAAAAACACCCACAAAATATGTTCAGCAACATCTTCTGAGTAAATTGATACCACCCATGTATAGGTATGTCGGGTCATTTGGGGGCTAAAAGGCCTTATTTGGGGGGTGCGCATTTCAGTTTTCCAACTTGGAATTTTCACATTTCGTCATCATGCACCCATGTCCTATTTGGGACATTTTTGAAGCCGGCCAAAGTAATTTACCCCCATCAAACCATATATTTTTAGAAAGGGCAACACCCTAGGGTGCTTCAAAGAGTTGTATTTTAACACTTTCCATGCACTAGCTCTTTGTCAATCTTTCAGGTAGTCACTTTTTGTGTTATTTTTTCACACACATTGTACTTTAGGCATGAATTGTCAAATCCAGTTATGGGTTACTGCCAAAAAACACCCCAAAATATGTTCAGCAACATCTTCTGAGTAAATTGATACCACCCATGTATAGGTATGTCGGGTCATTTGGGGGCTAAAAGGCCTTATTTGGGGGGTGCGCATTTCAGTTTTCCAACTTGGAATTTTCACATTTCGTCATCATGCACCCATGTCCTATTTGGGACATTTTTGAAGCCGGCCAAAGTAATTTACCCCCATCAAACCATATATTTTTAGAAAGGGCACACCCTAGGGTGCTTCAAAGAGTTGTATTTTAACACTTTCCATGCACTAGCTCTTTGTCAAACTTTCAGGTAGTCACTTTTTGTGTTATTTTTTCACACACATTGTACTTTAGGCATGAATTGTCAAATCCAGTTATGGGTTACTGCCAAAAAACACCCCAAAATATGTTCAGCAACATCTTCTGAGTAAATTGATACCACCCATATATAGATTTGTTCTGTTGTTTTTGGGGTGCTACGCCAATCTTTGACATGTGCTTGTCAATTTTCTAATTTGACATACAGTATCTTCTTTGCTTATCTTCTTTTTAGGGGCCTTTTTACATACCCCAGTTTTATGAACGTGCATATATTTGGTAAGCTAACACCCCAAAGTATTGTAAATGGAGTGTTTTTATGCTATGGATGCATCCGTTTGCTCCAAACAAATTAGATACTGTTTGGTGGTCATTTTTCATTTTCACACCCACATCAGTTTTGGACTGTGATTTAGGAGACACTGTTGTTTTTTACTGCATGAAAACTCTCCAGGTTGTTTTCTGCAAGGTCTCCTGAGTACACCCATGCCCCCCATGCATAGGTTTGCCAGGATTTTGGGAAGGTTCAAATACAATTTTTATGACTTTGTCATTGGAGTTGAAATTGAGATTATTTCTTCAGCTAGGCCTAGCTTTGGTTTTGGGTCTACCGCATACCCCAGTTTGAATTATTGCCAGAAAATTGTTTATATTTTTATGTTGACACCCAAGGTATTGCATATGGAGTGCTTTGATGCCATGGATGCAACGTTTTTAGCCCAAAACATTTGAGAAGGTGTGTGGCGGTAATTTTTCAATTTTCAGAATTTTACGCCCACAGTAGTTTTGGACTGTGATTTAGCAGACACTGTTGTTTGTTACTGCATGAAAACTCTCCAGGTTGTTTTCTGCAAGATCTCCTGAGTACACCCATGCCCCCCATGCCTAGGTTTGCCAGGATTTTGGGAAGGTTCAAATACAATTTTTATGACTTTGTCATTAGAGTTGAAATTGAGATTATTTCTTCAGCTAGGCCTATCTTGGTTTTGGGTCTACCGCATACCCCAGTTTGAATTATTGCCAGAAAATTGTTTATATTTGTTATGTTGACACCCCAAGGTATTGCAATATGGAGTGCTTTGATGCCATGGATGCAACGGTTTTAGCCCAAAACATTGGCAACAAGGTGTGTGGCGGTAATTTTTCAAATTTCAGATTTTTACGCCCACAGTAGTTTTGGACTGTGATTTAGGCTAGGGTCAGACAGAGCGTAGTGTTCACGTCCGTGATCGCGCCTAAAAGTACGTCCGTGATAGCATGACATAAAGTCCAATGGAGCCCGACACACGAAGTACGTCCGCACTGAACTGCGGACGCACAACGGCCGCGGCCCACGGACGCAAGGCAGGCAAGAACGTAGAACCGCTAGAACGGCCGCACAAAGTGCGCTGCGTCCGCAACGTCTGCATAGCTTTGTGTGTGAGTGATGGAACGTGGTCAGACGGACTGCATTTATACGTCCTGCATTTTTCACGGACAAAATGGTTTTGCAATTGAATTTATTGTCCTCCTACATCTGTCAAAAAATAAATGTCAGTGAAAAAAACGGACTGTGTGACCACTACTGCGTCTTCCGTACTGACGATGTCCGTACTGCACGGACGTACAGTCCGTAGAAATCACGCTCGTCTGACCCTAGCCTTAGCAGACACTGTTGTTTGTTACTGCATGAAAACTCTCCAGGTTGTTTTCTGCAAGATCTCCTGAGTACACCCATGCCCCCCATGCATAGGTGTGCAAAGATTTTGGCAAAATACAGCACCAATTGTAGAACATAAAAATGTACGAATAAAATGTAAAAGTCTGGTGCCTGTCAAACTGGCGATGCTCTCTAGGGGAGCACAGGCTGTTGTCACTGAAGTGCATGAAACGCAAAATGTTTTCATACCTTCTACGTGACATTGATTGGAGGTAAATGGGGGTAGAGCAGATGGGGCTACTGCTCCAGCAGGAGCGAATTGAGGGCTTCTTTATGATGCCCTCAGCATAGTAAGTGCCCAGAATTTCAGAAATTCTGGCACATCTAGCGGGGTCCATTGCTGCCTTGCCAAGTAGGAGTCTGGCTTCGCAGCACAATGCTGATGGGCATACAGATTTGATTGGGCCACGATGTGGCCCAACAAATCATCCCCCATAAACACCTGCAAAAACTGTGTGGCGGTAAATCCTGCAACATCAATATTGATGCCAGGATTTGCCGTGAAAGGAGGGATATCTGGCCTCTGGCGATGAGGCACTACCCACTCCTCAGCTGGAGCTGTGCGTCTCCTGCTGGCAGGTGGTGACCCAGGATCTGCATCAGAAACATCACTAGATACATCAGCCAGCATAGATAATGTATCTAGCGACGCCTCTGAGCAGTTAGCGGGGTCGAAATGAGGGTCTGAGTCTGACGCAGATGCCTCAGATTCTGACGCCAGGATGGCATATGCCTCCTCGGCGCTGTACACCCTCTCAGACATTATATATATAATAGATTAAAATTTTATTATAATTATTATATATATATAAGCGGATTGTTGGTTCTTAGAAGAACCGTTGGGTTTCACAAGAAAATACAAATAAACACCTAAATCTCTCTAAATCCCTCTAAACCTGCCTCAATTCTTCTAAATCTCCCTAAAATCTCTCTAAATCTGCCTCAATTTTTCTAATCTCACTAAATCTCACTAAAATCTCTAACCTGTCAAATCTGATCTCTCTCTCTCGCTCACCAAAACACAAGTGAGGAGAGGGAGGGAGAATCACAGAGGTCAGAGCCAATATTTACAAAATATTGGCCTGACCTGACAAATTAGAAATTTTATTTTGATTTTTTCTAACTTCTGATTGGATGTTGCTAGCCTGCCTCTCTGATGAGGCAGGCTAGGAACATCCCACTCAGCCCCAAGATGACCCTGCCCTTAGAACCCTAACCCTACCCCTGACCCTGCCCTTAGAACCCTAACCCTAACCCTATCCCTACCCCTAACCCTACCCCTAACCCTACCCCTACCCCTAACCCTACCCCTACCCCTAACCCTAACCCTACCCCTACCCCTAACCCTACCCCTAACCTACCCTAACCTACCTAACCCTACCCCTAACCTACCCCTAACCCTAACCCTACCCTAACCCTAACCCTACCCCTAACCCTACCCCTAACCCTACCCTAACCCTACCCCTACCCCTACCCCTAACCCTACCCCTAACCCTACCCCTAACCCTAACCCTACCCCTAACCCTAACCCTAACCCTACCCCTAACCCTAACCCTACCCCTAACCCTACCCCTACCCCACCCTACCCCTAACCCTAACCCTAACCCTACCCCTAACCCTAACCCTACCCCTAACCCTAACCCTAACCTACCCCTAACTGTCAGTTTATTTTATTTATTTTTTCTTTTTTTTACACTTTTTTTACACACTTTTTTTCTTTTTTTTACACTTTTTTTTTACTTTTTTTCACTTTTACTCTGCTGGGTGCCTTGATCCCTCGAGGCACCCAGCAGAGCACCTGATCACTGAAGTGATCGATTTTGTACTGAGTGCCACGATACCTCGGCACTCAGTACTTCCTGCCGCTACCGGAAGTGATCGCTCGGGGGGAGCGATCACGGACGGACCGGCGGCAGGTAAGTATATTACAAGGATGCCTCGATGTCGAGGCATCCTTGTAATATGCTCAGAGCAGCTGGAAGCGATCCGATCGCTTCCAGCGCTCTGTAGAAGTGCCGGGCACCTCTCGGTGCAACCGGATGTAGATCGCTCCCGGGGAGCGATCACATGGTGCCCCGGCACTTCTAACGGCCATTGCACGGATGCCTGGACTCCCAGGCATCCTGCAATGGCGTTTGAGCTGCTGGAAGCGATCCGATCGCTTCCAGCAGCTCAAAAACGGCAGGACGTACCATGTACGTCAGCGGGTCTAAGAGAGACCCGCTGCAATGACGTACATGGTACGTCCGCGGTCGGGAAGGGGTTAAAAGCGATTTTTCTTTTTCTGTAACAAACCTTTTTATTATCACTCATAGGACCTTATATGTAAATTTAAGGCATTTTGCTTCTTTTTTTTTTTACACTGTTCGTCAGCTTGTTAACTTTTTCCGGCAGCTGGTCTCAGCTGTGATCGGCGGCTCGTTGGCTTTTTCCGACATGTTCAGTGTGATTTTTGCATAATTTCAAGTGAGTTTTTGGTGAGTTTCCGGTGAGTGCTCGGTTGGTTTTCGGTAGGTATTCGCCGACTTTTCCCTGCACTTCAGTGATCCTGTGATGAATGCTGAATTCACCACAGGGTGGGGAACTTTGATTTCCCACAGTGCAGGGAAACACGGGGAATGAGAGCGCACCGAAATGTTGGTGACACCCCAGTGTGTCAGCAGCACATGGGACCTGTTTCCAAGATTAACACGCAAATATGAGAGGTAATAATAGCTAGGGAGGATAAGGATTGGACAAAAGGCCCGCAAACTCTTCTCGACAATGGCTTTTCTCAATGCTGGGATAGAAGTACGTGGAAATATGTAATTCAGTCAACAGGATACAACATTGATCTGTATGATCAATGCTATATTCTTTGCCTAATGAGATGTTTCAGTAACAGAAAAAAACACATGACAGGTCCACTTTAACACTAACATGAGAGAATGGATAATGGGAAGAAGGGAAATAGGACTGGAGATTGCAATTACAAAATTGAAGTGGTTTAGATGTATATTCAATAAATTTCATTATGGTTAATTGAAATGAGGATATGGAAAATTTTGACTAAGATAGTGAAAATGAGAGTTAGCAGGTTTTTCTTGCTTATATATTTCCTTGTAACTTGGTGATAAACCTATTTTATGAAGCTACCACAATTTAAATGTCAACGAAGAAACAGAAAAAGTGTATACAGTACTTGGACATTTTGTAAAAGATGGCAAAGCAGCAACTGCTAAAAAGGACCGAGCGTAAAAGGTCAAGAATAGAGAGATGGGGCGTGGTCTGCTGCTCAACCAAGATGGCTGCGTAGTGTCTGAGCTCCTCACAATCCCACAAATAATTCGCTTTTCCTAGCAAGGTAAACCCCGGTATGGGCCGTGGTAAACGGCCTCAACCTGTTGAGTCTCGCCTGGGGACTCCGCACAGATCGGCCGCGGGAAGATTGGACTCCTATTTTGGACCCCAGCCACCGACAATGCAAGGAGGAGACGACTCCTTGGACATGGCTTCTTCGGCCTCCTCTCCGGAATATTCGCTCCCGGACCTTGGTGCGGCCACCCAACAAATTGAGCGACTGCTCGCAGACATGCCCACACGGGCTGACATTCAATCGCTGGTAGCGGAGGTGCGGGAGAAGCTGCAGCAGGACATCGCTGAGGTGAGGGAGGAGGTGTCAACGATGGACACGCGGCTGACTCGCTTGGAGCAGGCGGCCAATGCACCACCTGAGGCGGCTATAACTGGCTCTCCGCAGCACTCTGAGGTCTGGCGCCGCATCGATGACCTGGATAACAGGTCCTGAAGGCAAAATCTCCGTATCCGCGGAGTACCGGAGGAGGTTTCGGATGCGCACATCTATTTACCGGGCCTCTTTAATCACCCCCTGGGCTCTGAACGGGTGACGGCGGTGGATCTACCTCGCGCTCACCGCGCCCTGCGGCCCCCTCCTACATCATCCACAATGCCACCGAGGGACCTGATCTGCTTCTTTGCCGATTTCTCCCTGAAGGAAGCAATCTATTTGAAAGCTTGCGCCTGCCGCACATGGTCCTACGATGGAGGTACTATTGAGATTTTTAATGATATCTCTCCCACTAAGCTACAAGCCAGGCGCGCATTGCGGCCCGTGACCCAAGCCCTATCCGAAGCACAGATCCCATATAGATGGGGTTATCCATTCTCGTTGTCGGCCCGTTTGGATAACGTTGCCCAACTGATACGCACGCCCTCTGATGTCCCGCGTTTCACCGCAGCTCTGGGCCTTCCAGACGTGAGGGTGCCTGATTGGGAACTGTTTTCCCTCCCTGGCCAGGGTAGGGAGATGGCGCCTAGGCCGCGGAGATCTCGGAGCCGACGTCGACATTTGGTCGCGCCTGTCCCGCACGGAGACGGGGTACTGTAAGCCCCAAGGAAAGCTGTCCCTTCCTGGCCGTTGATTATTGTTACCCACGAGGGCGAGTTGCGGGAGGCCTGAGACGAGGCCTGAGCCCAAATGACATCTTGTTCCCGGGACACGGACTTTGGGCATGGAAATTTTCTTCTCTGTTTGTTTTTATTCGTATTTTTTTTTTTATTTCTTGCGGTTATTCTTACTTGACTTTATTCATATTTGCTCTACCCAGTTTCGTCCCTGTGACCCGCTATACCAGGTTTGTTTTACCCGGTCTGCACGCTGGACAGTATGCAAATTTTAGTTGTGGAAGCATGTGTTTTGCCATGCGGGGTTGATTTTCGCGCCCTCAGCTTTTCATATAACCTTACTTTTTTTTTTTTTTTCTTCTGCACACGACCCTGAGATGATGCGTACTGTTTAGGTTATATGCTGGACAATGGTTTTCCGTATATTAGTTTGGGGAGGCTGTTTTTTATGGTGAACCAATATACATAAATACATGGAGGAAAATGGAGAGAGGAGGGAGGGGGGACGAAAGAGAGTGGCCTAAAACATGTGAAAAACTGATCTGATTAAAAAAAGTGAAGACCCAATCAACAATGTATAAGAGAAAAAGTGCAAATTCTCCTTCAACGTCCCGAGTCGCCGCACGTACGAAGCCCGCGAGCGCGCTGGTTTGCCATTCATCACCTGAATGTTTGACCAGGCTGTAAAGAGATGGAGAATCGCACGTTTTGGGCCAGAATAAGGATAATTTGACAATATTTTTTCACTCCAGTATTCCTTTAGCGTGACTATTCTGGCTTTAAAATTCTCAATTCTCTGACATTCCCGTCTTGAGCAATTAACCCCTTCAGCTTGCATTTCTCGTTGCAGTAAAATAACCCGGATATTCCCCGGGGCTCGGGTATTAAACACAATAAAGGGTTATTAATAAAGTGCCTTTTTTACAGACATTAAAGAGGATTTTTTTCCCCTTCGCTAGATATTCCCGTAAAATATCCCCCTCCCGTCTCTATGCGTTGCAGCTCAAAATCTTTCTGCAGGCGCCGGGTTTGGCAGAAGGGGAGGGGGGCGTCCGTATCATTTGCCTTTAAGCCTTCCAGTGCCTTCTGTGCCAAAACACGAAACATGGCGTCGGTTTGTATAATCTGCTGCTCCGTCGCCATGTCAGAGGGCTGTTTGTTGGTTTTTATATTGTGTTTATAGCCCTGAACGAAGGAGAATAAATACAATGTTTGCATATTATTTTCTTGATCCCCCGTGGCTGCTGACGCCTGAATTTTTTTAATCCTTTCGGTCAAAAATGGTTATTTCCTCTTTACTATAAATGCGGCCGGTACGGCGTCCTCCCCTTGATTTATCGGAAGTTTCTTGCACTAATGACGCCGCCCTCGGCTACCCTCCAGGTTTAGGAGAAAGGGAAAGGGGGGAAAAAGGAAAAAAAGGGGGGGGGGATTAAATGGAGAAAAAACAAAAGGAAAGGGAGGGAAGAAAAAAGAAAAAAAGTAACAAACAGAAGAATAAATATAAGAGGTAAAGGAAGAAAAAGAAGGAAAACAAACGACTGAGAATCGGGCAACCGGGAGGGGTGGGATTAGATGGGAGGGGGGAAGGTAGAGGACAGAGGGGGGTCAGAAAGGGGAAAAAAAAAAAAAGAGGGGGAGGACACGGGAGGAAAAACCAGGGAACTGGGGAGGGAAAGGGGAAGGGAAGAGGAGGGAGGGAGGGGAGGGGGGCAAGGGGGGAGAAAAAGGGGAAGAGAGGAAAAAAGGAAAAGAAAAAGGGGCGGGGACAGGAACGGAAAACGAAAAGGGAAAGAAAACTTTGAAAATAAGACGCAAAAACAAGGTAGGGGGCAACTAATATTGATGCCCATTATTCTCTATCTGTGGCAGAATGGGGGGGACCTCGGCGGGAGGTTAAGGTTTAAATATAAGAGGACTGTATTTGAGATTTCACGGTAGCGGGGGCATTTAATGAGCTTGCCCGTCAGAAATATATGCTGGATCTTTATGCATCACTGTGTCTTTATGCAGACGGCTTTGTTTAATTGATTTCATGTCACTGGCGATAGGGGGCGACAGTATTTGTGTTTTTTTTTTGTTTTGTTTCCATGCTCTTTGATTTGTGGGTTGTGATAACTTGTTAGGTTTGCAATACTACCTTGTTACCTTGTTATGTTATTATCTTTTGCTTGACCTGGGTTGGGATTGTGGGATTGTTCTAGGATTGATTCATCTAGATAGTCAGCGGCTGCAGACCGGTTGATTGATCCACCCCCACGAGGATTGGTGTATTACTCCCTAGAGGACCATTTAGGATAGTGTTTTTCACGTCCCTAACCTTTATTCTCTAGGTTCACCACTTCCCTCAGATTTTGTTTGTTTGTGATTTTTGTGTTTCTTTATTATTTTATTACACCCCTCTCCCTTTGTATTGTATCGTTGGTGTTGGTTTCTGTCCGTCTTGTGGAGTTTTTTTTTTTTTTCTCTCTTCTCTTTTGCTCTCTTCTCTTCTCTTCTTTCTTTTCCTTTCTCTTCCTTTCTTCTTCTCCCTCTTTTCCTCCTTTTCCCTTTTCTTACTCCCTCTTTATCTTTCTCCGCCTCTAACTGCCCTTCACAATGGCTGCATACAGGGATAGGCCGCTCAGCTTGCTTTCTTATAACGTGCGGGGCTTGAATACCCCTGAGAAGCGACGTCAGATTTTGCGGGCCCTTCGATCTTCGGTGATTTTCATTCAGGAGACGCATTTCCGCGGGGACTCCACCCTTACCCTAGCTGATCGTAATTTTCCTTTGGGTTTTTATAGCAATTACGCTGGTGGAAAGTCTAGGGGCTCTGCTATCATCTTTGCGGCGGATGTTCCTTTTGTGGAGATTGAGACGTGCCGAGATGAGGAGGGGCGGTTCCTTTTTACTAAGGGCACGATAGCTGGGGAGCCCTACACGTTCGCTTTCGTGTACTTGCCAAATAAATCGCAGTGTCGTTGCCTTTCGGGCATTCTTCGTAAACTTGCAGCCTTTCAAGAGGGTCTTCTGGTTCTAGCAGGGGACTTTAACGTCCCTTTGGACCCACGCCTAGATACCTCGAGCGGGGTATCATCTATTCCGGATAGCGTGCATCGCCAGATGCGCCGCTTATTGGATTCATATCAGCTGGTAGATGTTTGGAGGGCGTTTCATGGCCGGGAACGGGACTTCTCATTTTATTCAGCAGCCCACTCCTCTTACTCCAGGTTGGACTATTTTTTCATGTCTCCACATGAGCTCTCTTTGGTCAGAGACTCGGGGATAGCGGTTCGCACCTGGTCGGATCATGCTGCGGTTTCTGTCTCGATTTCATCACCATTGTGTGTGCCCAAAGAACGTAATTGGCGGCTCAATGTCTCTCTTCTATCTGACCCGCAGGTTCTCTCGGATGCGCAAACGCTCCTATCTAACTTTTTTCAAGACAATGTTACGATTGATGTCCCCCTCCCCACAATTTGGGAAGCCCATAAGGCTTGCATCCGTGGGTTCTTCATTAGTCGGGGTACGGCACTTAAGAGACGGAATAAAGCGCATCTCCAAGCTTTGCTCGCTGATATTCAGCGGCTCCAAGACGAACATATCGCCTTGGGAGCAGACGAGGCTTTTCAACGCTTCTTACTAGCCCGCCAATCTTTGGCAGACCACCTGAACGCTGATCTTAAACTGCAGGCCATTAAATACAGGGCCTTCTTTGCGCTCCATGAGAACAAACCCGGCCGCCTCCTAGCACAACAACTTAGGGTTCGTCACCAGAGGGCGTATATCCCACGTGTCCGTATCTCGGCCTCTGAGATTACTTCACACCCAGCCCGTATTGCAACAGAATTTCGCAAATTTTTTCATGCCTTGTACAACATCCGATCAGATGACGGGTCGGCACAGGAGACATCATTGATCCGCCAATACTTAGACTGCACTGTCTCACGTACCCTGTCTAGAGCGGAATCTGAGGCCATGGGCCACCCCATTACAATGGAGGAGCTTCAGGAGGCTATAAAGGTGGCCAAGAACAATAAAAGCCCTGGGCCGGATGGATTTCCTTCGGAATATTATAAAAACTTTAGAGATACCCTGGCTCCACATTGGCTCTCCACTTTCACTGCAGTGACTCTATCTCATTATTGCCCAAGCCGGAGAAGGACCCATTACTTTGTGCCAGTTACCGCCCGATATCTCTGTTGAATTGTGATCTGAAGCTCCTGACGCGTATTTTGGCCACTCGATTGCGTGATTGTTTGCCTCTTCTGATAGACCCAGATCAGGTAGGATTTATACCTGGTAGGGAGGCCAGGGATGCTACCACCCGGGTAATTGACGCTATTAGCCTGGCTCATCGTGGGTCGAGCCCGGTCCTCCTGTTGTCAACTGATGCTGAAAACTGAAAAGGCTTTTGACAGAGTGCTGTGGCCATTCATGAGGCTGACATTAGCTAAGTTCGGACTGGATGCCACCTTTCTCTCCTGGATTGATGCTATTTACGATAACCCAACGGCAAGGGTTGGGGTAAACGGTGCTATTACGGATAGTTTCCAAGTCCAGAATGGAACCCGGCAGGGTTGCCCGCTCTCACCTCTGCTCTTTGCACTCACACTGGAGCCCTTGTTGTCTTCTATTCGCCTCAATCCACTGATCACTGGCATCCGTGGCCACTCCCTCCATCACAAGGCCTCTGCTTATGCGGATGACCTACTTTTTATGCTCACAAACCCAGTGGTCTCCCTTCAGGAGGTGGTAACGGAGCTGGATACTTATGAGGCACTGTCGGGACTTAAAATCAACATGAATAAGTCAGAGATCTTGAATATTTCCCTACAGGGCGCTGACAGGGCAGCACTTAAGCACCGGTTCCCATTCAGGTGGTGTGCAGAGAAACTACGTTACTTAGGCATATGGCTTCATGCGGATGTCAGTAAGATCCCTTCCCTTAATTTCCTGCCTATTTTATCGGTTATACGCAAGGACATGAGAGACTGGTCTTCTAAATATCTCTCATGGCTGGGTAGGGTTGGTGTTCTAAAGATGAACGTCTTGCCCCGCCTTCTCTACCTTGTCCAGACCATTCCTCTGCAGGTTCCTAGAGGTTGGCTCGCTGAGGTGCGGAAATTGTTCTTGAATTTTATTTGGGCTGGTAAACGGCCCGCCTTAAATTTACGACCATGTGTAAGCCTATCTCCTCAGGAGGCTTAGCATTACCTGATCTAGGATCATATCTGTTTGCCAACCACCTCACTAGACTTCTGGATTGGATGGATCAGGGTTCTACCCGTAGATGGCTGGACCTGGAGTGGGCGCTTGCAGAGTGCCCCCTTTGGGCGTTACCGTGGCTCCTCCAGAGACATGTGCCCTTGTCTTCCAGACGGGCCCCTGCAGTGGGATGTACACTCAGATATTGGCTTCGGGCCCGCCCCCTTTTTGCACTTTCGCCCTCTCCTTCGCCTCTTCTTCCCTTGTCACACAACCCAAGGCTCCCGAGTGGGGGTTGTGCCTCAGTGCGCCTTCGCTTCACTACCTCTTCGTGTCTCAGGGCGCATCATCTATTCGCAGATGGGCAGTGGATTCCGCTGGGGGGGAAATTAGACTCCAGCGCCTACGTTTGCGGAGTCTTTCAATTATGCACAATTGCGCTCTTTTTTATGTTCTCTACCTGATAAATCAGGTCTTCTGAGGCAGCTCACTCAGTTTGAAAAATATTGTGTGTCGGGGATCACTCTGACACGCAGCCTCTCCACCTTATACTCCATGCTACAAGCTTTTTCAGCCGATCTGCCCTCATTTGTGGGAAGATGGGATGACATGTTAGGGGACAATTTACCCGAGAGACACTGGGCAAAGACGTTGTATTTTGTTGCGTCGGGCTCCCGGGTTCCAGATTCCGAGAGTCCTCTTATAAATTGATTTCGCTGTGGTATACTTCTCCAGTGCAGACTGTCGGATATAATCTCTGCACGTGAATACAACACGTTTGTATATATTGGATTTATCAGCCAAGCCTCCAATATGTCTATATTGGATTTACTGGACCTACCTCGGCAGTCGCCTCCAATATATCAGGGATTATTAATTCATAAGAAACTTATACGAGACACAAATATCAATCGTCTATATCTCTTAGAAATTATCCTGAATTCTTTTAATTGTCTGTGTTTTGCTTTAAAAAATACAATAATCAATAATCGGATAAAAATATATATATATTTATTACGTATACAAAAGAATTTCAAATCTCATATCATAAACAAAAATTTATAAACCACAATCCAACAGCATATAAAAACTAGCTTCACAATATATGTATCTCCGGTTAGTAACTGCATATATGATTGATATCATTTACCTTATCAGTTAGTAACTAATACACAAATGGTTAATAAACATTTCTGCTTAATACAACATGCATTTCCCAGCAAACAATGTTTAACCAGCCAGCTCTTATAGATATATATATATCTCTATGCTACATGGATCAACAAAAGATGAGCTAATTTAATGATAAGTAATAAAAACTTATTTAGTGAATCCTCCCCTAATCTCGAGAATTAAACTTCTAATCTTTTGCTTTTTATTTTGTAGTTATATAATTCCTTGCTTAGATCAGCTAAATTCTTTCCTGGTTAACTCACAGAATATATTCTTTAGTAATTTTTATTATTTACCAATTATATACTTTCTACAATATTTTGGAGTATATATTTCATACTGTAATTATAATAAAATATACCTTGATTATAAACATATATTTTGTGAATATAATTCTATGTTACAGAATATTTAACTCTTATTCCTATACCCAAAAGAAACAAAATCTCTTTTGTTTTAAAAACTTAGAATAGACCAATAAATTTACTTATGACACGTCTTAACATTATCTCACATTCATTCATTCTAGGTTCCTTCATGTCTGGAAAAACTTCACCCAGAAATGAACCTTAAGAAAAAAAAAACCTCGTTCATTTCTAAACATAGAGAAATTTTGAAAGAAAAACTGTCTTTAAAACAAAATGGCTACAGGCATCCATTTTAAATTCTTTGTCTCTCTAATATACCCGACATAACCCCCCTTTGGTTTCTTGGATATTTATTTATTGACCAATTAAATAAATTTGAGGAAAACATACAATATCTCCCCCCTTTACCAATTAGGCTAGGTTTCCACCTTTCGCAACACGTTTTTCTTCTTTCATCCATTTAATAATTGAAGATGCAGTGTTTTTAAACTTCAATGTACGTACTTTCTTTGTTAGTACAATCATCCAGACAGTTAGAAACATAATTACTATACAAATCACAATCTCTGTAATCTTCGGCCCGTTATAAGCAGATAGCAATTGATGATCAATCTGTGAATACCTTGGAGCATAAATTGTTAGATTATTTTTTTTTATTTTTAGAAGTTCAATAGTATGGTCATGCTAGTTCTTTAGCAAGATTTCAAATCTGGATTCATGGGTATCTCTTGCCCTTGGAATACGACAACGATTTGTATCTCGTCATACCAGACTTCATTTATAAAAATAATTTCTCGATAACAACTCTTGATTCTTTAGAAACTTTCACAAGGATCACTGGTGTGGGTATGAACACTCTCTTGTTTTGTACCAGATTCTTCCAGTAAACATTTGCTTCACTCTCTGTATCAAACAGCGGTTGCAATAATATATGCGGCAAATCTTTTCTTTCGGTGGTTCTTGTACATAGCAATCAACGGTATCCTGGCTGTATCCCGCATGTCTTTCAGGCTTGCATGAGCTTGATGCGCATGGGACTTTAGCATTCTCCTTGGAATTGTGCGAAAAACCGTAGAATTTCCAGATAGTCGCAATCTTTGGTGGGCCGATTTATCTTTGCGGATTAAGCGTCGCAGTTCGGATTAACCATTTATCTCAATTTCTGTTGAAAGAAAGAGTATAAATAACCATTCATAGACTAGCGATTTCACTCAATTTCCCTATAGATACTCTGATCTCTGATTAATTTTAATTAACCGTACGGATCTAGTCTATCTACTAGCTTGAGTTAAACATCTGAATGCTGGGAAGAAGAATCACATGTTAATTAAAACATCACTTCACATGATACCAGTTAAGTGTCTTCTGTTGTTCCATCTTCACATATCCTGAGATAATCTAGAATGACAATCATGCAATTGAGCTCGGCAGTTTTATTTCTCCTAGAAATATATAACATAACTTTTTCCAATAACATTAGGACTGTCTCCATCATTATCTAGATCTGTTATCCACTCATCTTGAGGATTTGGGTATCTGATCACTTCAGGGTCACTATGTCCATTTGGTTCTGTTTCCCTTTTGTGGAGATGAATAATTAGCACGTCATCTTCCAGACATATATCTCGAATTCTCTCAGGTGGAACATATATGGTGTTATCCTCCTGTTCTCCTGGAGTCAGGGGCTTTGGCCTTAAGAAAGAGATATCAGGTGTCTGCTATTTCTGAAGTGGACTTCAATAGAATCCGGCCTTTCCTCAATCACGTGGCAGTTATGCTGAGTGTGATGGGATTGGGATCTATCATAGCTGATTGGAACATTTACTTGGGACCAAATAACCTCATTGATAAAATCAATGATTGGATTTAACCTTTTGAGAAGGTCCATTCCAATAATTAGACGATTTTGGGGCAGATCCACAACAAGTGTTGGATGCCGAATTACTTTATTCCCCAATTTAAAATCCAATTTAGCCGTGCCCAAAACTTTCAGAGTTGCGCCACTCACACTCACTAGATTAGCATTAGATTTATCTAATCTAGGCTTCCTGGAGGACAGTTCTTGGACCTGTTCAAAATAATGGGCTGATATTAACGTAACTTGGCTTCCAGTGTCTAGCAAGGACGGAATATGTGGTAAATTATCTTGTAATTCTACATTCACATAATATCGGTCTTCAATGCTATGCAATTTACAGAGAAATTTAGAGTGAGATATGAAATTAGGTTTTTGACAGATTTTACCAACTGATTTTGCGCTCTCAAACGTGCTTTTGGCAGCTGTGCTGTCCATTTCGGATCCAGTCTTCTCAGCTTGCTCGCACTTAGTCTGGGGAGATAAAATACATTTTCCTTCTCTTTGCAGGGAAGGGTTTAAATCGTCAACCATACAAACATTTGTATTAATCATTTCATCATCACTTTCTGGTAAATTGTCATGGATGCTGGTTACTTCATCAGAAACATCATCTAGTCACTGGTTAGGTGGGGCTGCAGGTATTGCATCGCTTACAACCTGACCAGTGTTATTTCCAGTCATTAACTGAGTGATCTGATCCAGTTTTTCTGTCAGCACACGGAAATCTTCCTGCATTTGACCAATACGCTGGCGTACATTATATCTCCGCTTTCTATTCATCCTTGGGGACGAAGCTTGCGCATTATCAGACGCATCAGATTCAGTCTTACCTCTGGTTGCTTCCTGTCTAGGTACATTTTCCCTTGATTTAACCCACTGACTTCTAGGTACCCATTGCTTCCTAGATTGAAATTTACTTCCTGAATTTTCTCTGGCGAACCCTCTTTCCTGATCTGGCTTGGATTTTTCCCTTTGGGGTATGGAGTCACGCAATATTTCCGCATAACTCTTTTTGTGGGACTCAAATTTAATATCGCCCTTTTTAGTGTGAATTTCCGCTATTTCCTCAGGTGAGTTTTTCACTCTTTTCCCCTGAGTTTCTTCACTATATTCAAATACAGTAAATAGGGTCATACTTTCTTTTAGTACCCAATCCAAACCATTTCTCGGGTCATAATCTCTTGCCAAAATGACCTTTATTTTATTTGGCAATGCGTCATAAAATAATTGGATAAATTCAGGGTTTTCAAAATCTGGGTTTCTTTCAGCCAAGCTGTACGCATTTTTAAGGACTGAAAGAAATTCACGGGGGCTTTGATTAGGTCTGCATTTTAGAGTTAAAATTGCTCTTTTCGCAGCTAGACTGGAACGGTGACGCCCAAATTCAGATTTGACCTCAGAAACTACTTTACTCCATTTCCTTATACCAGATTCTTTCAAAGACTGGAAAAAATACCTATGTTTGCTTTCAAAGACCCATGGAATCAACTCAATTTTCTGAGCATCTGAATTTATTCCCATTATTCCCACAGCTTCTTCAAACATCGATAAATGATTTATTATTTGTGATGATGATTTAACACCAAAAATTGCAAGTCACAATTTTTATTTTCTAATCTGTCTCTGGTTTCTTTGTCATCATTCAATCTCTTGTTCATTTCTGCGATCAAGTATATGCATTCAGGCACAATTTTTAAAGCAAACATTTCTTTGTCCTTTTTATTTGTGGATGCACTTATCTTTCGCAAACACTCAAGAAAATTTGATTGATCTGACCAGATTGAATCAACATAATTCGATATATTTGATTGCAATTCTTTTATCCATTCAAATAAATCGTCTGTGACGTGTAACTTGTCCTTTAGATAAGACATAACATCTATCAATATTATTTGATTAGTATGTATCTCTACATCTTCCTGAGTCTCAGATTCTGACTCTGACATTTTTACACTGTTTAGTAGATAACCGTAAAAAACACAAATCAAAATACAACAAGGAATCAAAATATATATATATATATTTTATCTCTGTCTAATCAGACAATACTGACAATTATATTCCAAACAAAAACTACAATCTCGGAACAGTGCCTCCAATTTGTCGGATATAATCTCTGCACGTGAATACAACACGTTTGTATATATTGGATTTATCAGCCAAGCGTCCAATATGTCTATATTGGACTTACTGGACCTACCTCGGCAGTCGCCTCCAATATATCAGGGATTATTATTTCATAAGAAACTTATACGAGACACAAATATCAATCGTCTATATCTCTTAGAAATTATCCTGAATTCTTTTAATTGTCTGTGTTTTGCTTTAAAAAATACAATAATCAATAATCGGATAAAAATATATATATATTTATTACGTATACAAAAGAATTTCAAATCTCATATCATAAACAAAAATTTATAAACCACAATCCAACAGCATATAAAAACTAGCTTCACAATATATGTATCTCCGGTTAGTAACTGATTGATATCATTTACCTTATCAGTTAGTAACTAATACACAAATGGTTAATAAACATTTCTGCTTAATACAACATGCATTTCCCAGCAAACAATGTTTAACCAGCCAGCTCTTATAGATATATATATATCTCTATGCTACATGGATCAACAAAAGATGAGCTAATTTAATGATAAGTAATAAAAACTTATTTAGTGAATCCTCCCCTAATCTCGAGAATTAGACTTCTAGTCTTTTGCTTTTTATTTTGTAGTTATATAATTCCTTGCTTAGATCAGCTAAATTCTTTCCTGGTTAACTCACAGAATATATTCTTTAGTAATTTTTATTATTTACCAATTATATACTTTCTACAATATTTTTGAGTATATATTTCATACTGTAATTATAATAAAATATACCTTGATTATAAACATATATTTTGTGAATATGATTCTATGTTACAGAATATTTAACTCTTATTCCTATACCCAAAAGAAACAAAATCTCTTTTGTTTTAAAAACTTAGAATAGACCAATAAATTTACTTATGACACGTCTTAACATTATCTCACATTCATTCATTCTAGGTTCCTTCATGTCTGGAAAAACTTCACCCAGAAATGAACCTTAAGAAAAAAAAAACCTCGTTCATTTCTAAACGTAGAGAAATTTTGAAAGAAAAACTGTCTTTAAAACAAAATGGCTACAGGCATCCATTTTAAATTCTTTGTCTCTCTAATATACCCGACAAGACGGCGCGTTTCTGTACCTCTGCCACTGATATCTGCTGGAGGTGTAACTTGGTTAGAGGCACATACCTCCATATGTGGTGGTCTTGCTCGCGCATTCGTCCTTTCTGGGAAGCTATACGGAAGCTGGCGTGTCACTTGACAAGCCTGGATTTGGCCTTGGACCCTAGGTTGTTTTTGCTTGGCCAGATAGATTTGCCATTTAAGTCATTTAAACGATCTATCTTGCCGCGACTGTTACTGGCGGCAAGGTCAGTGCCACCTCTATTCTGGAAATCCGATCTCGCTCCCCCTTTGCGCAAAGTACTATTAAGGATGGAGCTCATACGGTCGGCAGAACAGTTGCTGTATCCCACAGACAGGTGGGACGAGATCTTCCGCCATACCTGGTATTATTGGTCGGAGTTTGTGTCTTCCTCTAAATGCACAGAGTGGCTTCAGGAGGCCCACGACCCTGGGTAGGTTACTCCTACGTACAGATGGATGGGCTTCTCAGCTGGGTATTCTTGACTTCCCTTTTCGGAGTGGGAAGTATTTCGGCCTATCCCTAATAGTAGACTGGGCTCTGGTAAACGCACAGCTATCCTTTGTCCACCTCTCTTCTGGCCTTTCTCTCCTCTCTCTCTGTTTATTTTCTTCTTTCCTCTTTCTGATTTTCACTTCGTTTCTCCGCCTCTCTGTATCTTTGGTTACTTTTCTCAGTGCCTCCCCATTTAATTTTATCCCTAATGGGTCTTTTCCCAATTACTTCTTTCATTTATTGTTTGTTTGTTTATTTGTGTGTGTTTGTTCCTGTTTCATGTTATTTGGAGTTAGTCTTTGTTAGTCGTTCGATTTGTTTGCTCCCCTAATTATGCGTTAACCTCGCCTCTACCCACATGTTTTCTGGTCCTTATAGGTCTGGGAGTGATACCCCAATACTGTAGGGCGCAGGGGACGTATTTGTTACGGCTCTCCCCCCCCCCTCCCGTGGGTGGGGTAGGAAACTGTCGTTGACTGCATGGGAGTTAATTTCTATTGCGATTAAAAGCATTCTGCGTGGCACATGGAGAAATACATACTAATGTACGGTTACGTAGAGTGATTGCTTAAGTTGTGACAACTATTCCTTGTTTTTTGTTTCTTGTGTTTTATGTCAAGCTCTCCCTCTTATGTTCTGTATACTATTTTTGTCCTTTTTGAAAATAAAATTTTTCATGCAACATAAAATGCAGGCTTTAAGAATAGAGAGATATATAACATAGTAGTGCTAAGTAAATAGTGATGTTTTTAGTTAGAAAAATTGCAGGATATCATATTTGTAGGATATCATATAATTCAGATATACAGTATGCTATATTATGGCATCTATTATATATGGAAAAGATTCATAAAAATGTTGTGGCTTTACATATCTCTCAATTTAAAAACTAAATACGCTTAGGTTTCTAATGAACATGGTGAAAAAGCTACAGTAAGTCATTCATTGCATTGCATAGTTCTTTGCACATGAGTAACATTATTGTCAGTGGAATTGATATATAAAACTATTGGGAAAGAAAAAACGGAACAGATCACTCAACCTAAAGAGGGGTTAACTACAGGAGTTGTAGAATCATGGAATATTAAAAGAGCCCAGAGTTCTACATTTTATAACTGTATGCAAAATTTAAACATTGTGCATGTTAATTCTAAACTATGGAACAGGTATGATACACCAAGCAACACTAGACTGTCGCATTTTAGAAAAAAAAGATGCATTATGTATGTTATGAAACTTTATCACTATTGCATCGATTTCACTCTATATCCTTAGATAGGACTAGATGGATTAATAGGATCTAATAGGTTACAAAGGAGCCAGTTGAACTATAGCATGTTAGTGGCATCAAGTATCTGATCTATATCTCCAGAAGGATGTGTTTCTATAATTGGGGATGAACCGAACACCCCCGTGTTCGGTTCGCATTCGAACTCGAACAATTTCAAAAGTTCGAGTTAGAACGCGAACAACGAACCAAACTCAATGCAAGTCAATGAGACTCGAAAGTTCGAATTTTAGAGCGCCCTCCAAGAGGGCATATATGCAATATATTTGCCATAAAAGGTGTATGGGGGTCCGGGTAGTGCCCTGGGGGACAGGAAACAAGGATAAAAAGTTAAAAAAAAAAGTTTTTAAAGTAACAGTTAGTTTTCCATGAAATAAAGGTTAAGAATAAAAACGAAAAATTCCTTCAAATATCGTGCCTAGGAGGTCCCCATTATGGATGAACTGTTCGGTTCGATCAGTTCGGAGTTCGACTCGAACATTGGCAGTTCGAAAGTTCGCGAACTGCAAACTTTTTGGCGTGTTCGGTTCGAGTTCGAAATTTTTTCTTTTTTTTTAAAAAAGTATAAAAAATGCTTAAAAAATAATAAAAATTCTAGAGATAAAGAGACTCTTTACTGCAGAATATTATAAGCAACGGTTTATTAGATATTGAATTAAAAAACTACCCAGGGCAAGAAGGCACGCATGTGGGCGATGATTAGCAATGGATGGACTGTGTACGTCGTCAAGAAGCGGTATGTATAATAGCATAAACATGTTACATACACATAACACACATTACATACATCTACCAACATATGTCAACACATGCTGCAGCGTAATGTATTATCTGTTTGTCAGACAAATGTGACTGTCATAAAATTATTCTGGCTTTATTTAAAATATTTGCACATGTGTACATTTTTCTGAAACTTTCACACCTCAAAATTACATGTGCTTAGAGTGATTGAGGCTTGCATAGGATTTTTTGCGCCGCCTGTGTGTTTCATGTTTAAAATGCTGCAATGGGTGATGTGGATTTTCTAACGTACAAGGAAAGCATGCTTTACAGACTGCCTAATGTCTAGGTGCAAAGATTTTCACCCCTAAATGACATGTACTCGCAGCAGGGCTCTCAAACTCTGGTGCCCCTGATGTTTTTGAACTACAACTCCCAGGATTACCTCGCCATGTATTGCATTGAAATCATCCTGGGACTTGTAGTCCAAATCATGTTGGGGGGCCGTGAGTTTGAGACCCCTGGCATACTGTGCATGAGGCTTGCATAGGATTTTTAGCGCCGCCTGTGTGTTTCAGCCTTAAAATGCTGCAATGGGTGATGTGGATTTTCTAGCTTACAAGGAAAGCATGCTTTACAGTCTGCCTAATGTCTAGGTGCAAAGATTCTCACCTCTAAATGACATGTGCTTACAGCAGGGCTCTCAAACGGCGTAAACAACAGGTATTAATTAGTGTTTGGAAATAACATTTGCTTTTAATTAGTCTGGTGTCATGAATTTGGTACATTGTCTGCAGACTGCGTGTGGCTCATGCACATGTATGAACACTGTGCTTCTGAATTCTAAGAAGTGTTCATTTCTACTATATGTTCCTCTGATATGCTGTTTAACCTCTTAAGGACCAGGGTTCTGTAAAGCCAATCATTAATGATGTAGATGTTACGTCATTTGTCATCAAGGGCTTAATAAAATCTTTATCAAACTCCTTAGAATGCAGAACAAGTTTAGAGATTTTTTGGCTAAATTATGGTGAAACTTATGCAGGCTTTGGATGAAAGTAATAATAGGTGCTTTAAAATTGGGCCTTTAGTGTCAGCAACAGTGCCGTCACACCGTAACCCCTCTGTGGTATTGTGGAAGATTGCAGGGTTTGACCCTGCGGTCCAATATTAAAATGATATGAATCTGGTATAGGCGTCAGTGGAAGTGCACCCAAATATTGTGCCTTTGGTGGCAGCAAGTGCCTTCACACCGTAACCCCTTTGTGGTATAGTGGAAGAGTGCAGGGTTGGACCCTGCGGTCAAATATTAAAATGATATGAATCTGGTAATATAGGCGTCAGTGGCAGTGCACCCAAATATTGTGCCTTTGGTGGCAGCAAGTGCCTTCACACCGTAAGTAACCCCTCTGTGGTATTGTGGAAGAGTGCAGTGGTGGAGGTTTTGGGAATGCAGAAGAGATCCCCGATCTATTCAGTTACATCAGCATCAGGGGAGTGATAGCTGCTGATCCAGGACTGATTCATTTTTATACATGTCAGCCGGTCTACAGAGTCGGTGGACAGACACACTCTTTTGTCTGTGAAAAAACCTCCAGCGGCACTGAACGTCCTTTCAGAAAGCACGCTGGATGAAGGGTAACCTAGTAGCTGCATAGCATGTTGGCTAAGTTCTGGCCAGTGATCCAATCTCAACACCCAGTAAGCCAGTGGATCATCTGCTGTAAAGGTATCCAGGTCTGCCCTTGCCCCTAGGTAGTCCTGCACCATAGCGTGAATACGCTGGCAATGGGTGCCTACATTTTACGTCCCTGGGCGTCATGGACTAAAAAATTTAAAAAAGCATCAGTCAAGCGGCCCCTGCATTCACCGCTCTTCCTCTGATCATCCACAGCCTCAGAAGCACCTGTGTCATCACTTGGTAAACTACCAGTGCCTCGAAAGGTGTTACACAAGTGTCGCTTTAGAGTGTCCTCAAGTTGTTTCATCCTGTGCTCCCTCTGTGCGGGCAGGAGGAGCTCTGCAACTTTACCCTTGTATCATGGATCAAGAAGGCTTGCCAATCAGTAATGATCCCTCTCCTTGATAGCACGAATCCTGGGGTCTTTTAGCAGGCTTTGCAGAATAAGGGAGCCCATGCAGCGTAGGTTGGAGGTGGCATTAGCTTCCGAGTCTTCCTGGTCAATGAGGATGACCCCATCGTGCACTTCCTCCTCCCGGCCACGTACTAGTCCTTGGGTTTCTGGGCACACAAACCCTCCCTTGAGGAATCCCCATCTTCATTGCCCCACTACTTAAATATTCCTCCTCCTCCTCATCCTCCTCATCCTCCTCCTGTCTGATCTGAGGACCCGCAGGAATGCTGTCTGTGTAAAGACTGGGGCCTTGAGAGCTAGGGAAGGCCTCCTCTTCCTCCCGCTGCTCTGCCTCTAGTGCCACATCTATAATTCCCCGCAGAGTGCGCTCCAGCAGGAACACTAAAGGAATTGTGTCACTGATGCATGCACTGTCCCTGCTCACCATCCTCGTTGCCTCCTCAAATGGTGACAGTACAGTGCATGCATCCTTGATCATCAGCCACTGCGGGGGGGAAACAAGTTGACCTGAACCTGTCCTTGTGCCATACTCACACAGGTACTCATTGATGGCCCTCTGCTGCTTGTGCAGACGCTGCAGCATTGCTAATGTCGACTTCCACCTGGTGGGCATGTCACAAATCAGACGGTTTGTGGGAAGGTGGAATTCTCTTTGAATTTCTGCCAGGCGAACACTTGCTGGGAATGACCGTCTGAAGTGGCTGCAGACTTTTCTGGCCTGGCTGAGAAGCTCTGCCAGTCCTGGGTACCTGGTTAGGAAATGCTGTACCACTAGATTTAGGACATGTGCTAGACATGGTACATGCGTCAATTTACCATGGCGTAGGGCGGAGAGAAGGTTGCTGCCATTATCACAGACGACTATTCCCAGCTGAACCTGGCGTGGTGTTAACCATCTCTGCACCTGACCCTGCAGAGCTGCCAGAATTTCTGGCCCGGTGTGGCTCCTGTCCCCTAAACAAACCAGCTCAAGCACAGTATGGCATCTTTTTGCATGAGCCTTTGCGTAGCACCTGCCACGTGTCGTTTAACTGCCACATCGCCAGAGACAGAGAAGGAGGAGGAGGAAGAGGTGGTGGAGCAGACAGACCTCATACAAGCAGCTTTCTGGAGGCGTGGTGGATGAACAAGCTCCAGCACAGAGCCCCGTCTTGGATCAATCCCAGCTGCAATCAGAGTTACCCAGTGTGCCGTGAAGGAAATGTAACGGCCCTGTCCATGCATTTAGACGCTGTGCTTGGGGATGGTTGGGACTATATTTTTTCTTACGCTGCAGCAGCTGGGGCAACGTAATCTGACTGCGCAAATCTTCAGCTGATGGGATGCTGTCACATTGTGAGGAAGGACCTGGTACACCCATTACTGTAGCATCATCCCTGTCAGTGGCGGTTGTAGGCAATGACATGGCAGGACATATACTGGGTTAGAGACAGATGAGGAGGAGGATGACCTATGCAAAGTGTTGTGCCATGTGGCAGGTGGTCATATGTCGCCTCAAGCATGTGGTACCCAAGCGTGGGATGTCTTTCCCACGCTTGATCCTCATCTGACATAGATTACAATTAGTAACGGTGCGGTCTGCTTCACATTTCTTAAAGAACTCCCAGACAGCAGAGATCCTGGACGTGTGCTGCGAGACAACAGTGCTCTGCACCTGAGAAGCTCTGACATCTGATGCCTTGGACTGGCTACGGTTGGTCATAGAGGACGTTGTGCCTCGTGTTTGTTGTGCCTCCTCCTCCTCACTTGACTCCTCTGTTCGATCAGGCACCCAGGTACAGTCAGTGACCTCATCATCGTCATCACCCCCTATATCCTCATCACTGGAGCCAACTTGGCAGTATGCTGCAGCTGCTGGGGAAACTTGAGTGCCAGTTATTTGTGTGTCACTGGCACCCCCTTCCTCTAGGTTGATTATACTCCCTTCCTCAACCTCAGAGTTTGAATCCGAACACTGTAGTTGCTGCGTATCCTCAAGCAGCATGCCACTGTCATTGTAGTCAAACAATTCAGCTAACTAATCCATGTGTGATAGTGAGGCTATGGCAGGAGTAGCTGTGGACATGGAGGCTGCATTAGATGCTTTGGCAGCTGAGGTGGACTGTAAACCACTAGAAGCCTGGCTGGCAGAGGACTCGGAGGATGAGGATGGACTGGTTACCCAATCCACCAAATCCTCTGTATGTTGCTGCTGCTTAAGACGGCCAGCACCAGTTAAAAAGGACAAGCGTACCCCTGCAGAGGATGCACCACGTCCACGACGACCAGAGGCACAACCTCCCGACACAGAGGCTGCTTGCCCTCTTATCTGTGTCTGGGAGCGTCTGCCTGTCCTTTTTGGTCTTTCTGACATGGTGAGTGATATATAGATTAAATATATACAGAACTCTGATTCAACTGTGTTATAAAAAATTGGAGATATGCAGAACTCTGATTCAACTGTGTTATCTAGATTAAGATTTCCAGAACTCTGGTATAACTCAGTGAGACACCCTGATAGCTGGCAGCCAGTGACAAGACACAAATTAAAATCCACAGAAACCTCCTATAAATCTGTGAGACCTCCTGATGGGTGGCAGTGACAAGACGCATATTACAATTCCCAGAAACCACCTATAAATCAGTAAGACCCCTTGATAGGACCCCCTGATAGCTGGCAACAGTGACAAGACACAGATTACAATTCCCAGATATCTGCTAGAAGTATGTGGGACCCCCTGATAGCTGGCAGTGAGAAGACACAGATTAAAATTCCCAGAAACCTCCTATAAATCAGTGAGACCCCCTGATGGGTGGCAGTGACAAGACACAAATTAAAATTCCCAGGAACCTCCTATAAATCAGTGAGACCCCCTGATGGGTGGCAGTGACAAGACACAGATTACAATTCCCGGAAACCACCTATAAATCAGTGAGACCCCCTGATAGGACCCCCTGATAGCTGGAAACAGTGACAAGACACAGATTACAAGTCCCAGATATCTGTTACAAGTCTGTGAGACCCCCTGATGGGTGGCAGTGACGACACAGGTTATAATTGTCAGGATCCCTGGCTGTAGCCATTCTGGAACCCCCCCCCCGGTGGTACACTTCCATGTACTGTTCCTGCCCTGTAACCAGCATTCACTATCAGCATCCAGCAATGCAACAGTTAACTCACAAACAACACACGTGACTCACAAAATAAAGGGCTCTGCCCCACAATTAACATTGCTGGTTCATTACAGCTCTTGTGCTGAGAGAGTGAGGTGCTGCTAACTCGCTGCTCTGCTGTACCCATCTGTTCCTGTTTATTATTTATGTTTCCTGCAACTCCACCATCATCCTTCTGAGAATCATCCGGTCAGTTTATTTCCACATCATCCTCCCTACCCCTTCCCACCTGCTTATCAGTGCAGGACACTGCATCCTGGGCTCATACCCCTGTCATCCAGGTGCCACCCAGGTACCATCCCCACGTTCCTGACAATAATTCCCAGATATCTGCTACAAGTCTGTGAGACTCCCTGATGGGTGGCAGTGACGACAAAGGTTATAATTCCAGATATCTGCTACAAGTCTGTGAGACCCCCTGATGGGTGGCAGTGACAAGACACAAATTACAATTCCCAGGAACCTCCTATAAATCAGTGAGACCCCTGATGGGTGGCAGTGACAAGACACAGATTACAATTCCCAGGAACCTCCTACAAATCAGTGAGACCCCCTGATGGGTGGCAGTGACAAGACACAGATTACAATTCCCAGATATCTGCTAGAAGTGAGACCCCCCAATAGCTGCTGGCAGTGAGTGAGAACACACAGATTACAACAATTCCCAGATATCTTGTAGAAGTGAGACCCCCACAATAGCTGCTGGCAGTGAGAACACAAAGATTACAACAATTCCAAGATATTTTGTAGAAATGAGACCCCCCAATAGCTGCTGGCAGTGAGTGAGAACACACAGATTACAATTCCCAGATATCTTGTAGAAATGAGACCCCCAAAATAGTTGGTGGCAGTGAGAACATACAGATTACAACAATTCCCAGATATTTTGTAGAAGTGGGACCTCCCCCAATAGCTGGCGGCAGTGAGAACACACACTAACACAACAATCTCCTCTCAAAAAACACTTGCTGGGGCTGTGTGAAGCCTTATATAGTGTGCTGCGGGACTTAGCTCTGTGAGCCCATGATTGGGCAAAATTTGCCCAATCAGGACTCTGAGCCGTGATTGCCATAGTCTTGCACCTGTCTTGCACCTGACCTGTGGTCAGGTGCAGGCTGTAGCCAATTACAAGCTTCAGGCCAGTGGAAAAGTGCATTGTGGTCCACTGTGGGCGAACACGCGGCGAACACGTGGAAATGTTTGGAGTTCGCCGAACGGGCGATGTTCGAATTGAACTCCAAACAGATCGAACCGAACAGCTCATCCCTAAGTCATATGTTTATGTTATACAATTTTCTATTTGGAATCAACTTGTTTGATTAGCCTGTTATTATATATATATATATATATATATATTGTGACAGGGTGAGGGGCAGAGTTTTAGACCACACGTGTATTAGGCGTCTGGAGAATGCTATTTTTCCACAAAAGGGTTAATTCTGAACCAAGGCCTAATTAAGACTGCCCTGCCCATATACTGTAGGTATGCATGTGGTTCCAGGAGAGACACAGACCGACAGACAGAGAGAGAGAGCTGTTGTATGGACAGTCTGTATGCTGGCTGAAGCGAGGAGAGGAACTCCTGAACTTTATGTGCTACAAAGGTACGCTGTTTATTTGACTGGGAAGTAGCTTAGCTCGCCAGTATTTGCCAAATAGAAATCCTATGTTTAGTTAGGCTCCATAGACGGAGTAGGTGTTATTTTTGATATTTTGTTTATTTTGATGAGCTGCTTTTATAATTTGAATAAAAGTAAGACAATCGAACCTTGCATCCAGTGCCTTTATCACAATATATATATATATATATATATAACTATTTCAAACCAATGATGTTCTGCAAGTTCCGAATTTTAAAGAATTTTATTGTGAACATTAAACTTCTTCAGGGAGAGATGTTGTATACAGATAAAATGCTATATGATGTTGTGTAGCATTATGCATTGATAGTAGGGATGTGCGTTTCGGAATTTCGGAATTTTCACGAAATTTCCTGATTCGTGCATTCGGAATCGGCTGATTTTCCGAAAATTTTCAGATCCGAAAACGGCAGATCCGGACAAATTTTCGTGCCGGAACGAAAACTTTTCGGGATTTTCGAATGGACTAGAAATGTGTAAAATCAAAATTCATTTTCATTCTATTCGTGATTTCGGCTCCATTCCTGATTTCGGTTCCATTTCAGTAAATTTGGACATCGTATTTATATCGCTGATTCTGTAATAAAATTTTGTATCATTCCCATCTCAATGTTTCCTTCCTGGAAAACCAGAGAAATCTCAATGTAGCCTTCTTGTAAAACATGAGAAATCTCAATGTATCCTTCTTGTAAAACATGAGAAATCTCAATGTATCCTTTTTGTAAAAATTTAGAAATCTCAATGTATCCTTCTTGTAAAACATGAGAAATCTCAATGTATCCTTTTTGTAAAAAATTAGAAATCTCAATGTATCCTTCTTGTAAAACATGAGAAATCTCAATGTATCCTTCCTGGAAATCCAGAGAAATCTCAATGTATCCTTCTTGTAAAACATGAGAAATCTCAATGTATCCTTCTTGTAAAACATGAGAAATCTCAATGTATCCTTTTTGTAAAAAATGAGAAATCTCAATGTATCCTTCCCCGGAAACCAGAGAAATCTCAATGTATCCTTCTTGTAAAAAATGGGAAATCTCAATGTATCCTTTTTGTAAAAAATGAGAAATCTCAATGTATCCTTCCCGGGAAACCAGAGAAATCTCAATGTATCCTTCTTGTAAAAAATGAGAAATCTCAACGTATCCTTTTTGTAAAAAATTAGAAATCTCAATGTATCCTTCTTGTAAAGCATGAGAAATCTCAATGTATCCTTCCAGGGAAACAAGAGAAATCTCAATGTATCCTTCTTGTAAAACATGAGAAATCTCAATGTATCCTTCTTGTAAAACATGAGAAATCTCAATGGCAGAATTATCGTATTGGCAGAATTATCGTATCATATAATTATCGTATCCGAAAAACCATTAGTTTACGTCAAAACGAATAGACACTTTGAAACGAGGAGAACAGACGTTCCGAAAAACACGAAAATTTCCGAAATCACGAAAAAAAAGTCGATACGAAAAACAAAACGAAACGAAAATTGGCCGAAACGAGTCGAAACGAAAATTTACAAAATCTGAACGACCCGAATCGAACCGAAAAAAAAATCCGTGCACAAGCCTAATTGATAGAAATAATATCATTACTTCCGGGGTTGAGTATGGCCTCTTCTTTGTGTTTTTTTAAGATACTAATCGTTACTGTATTACATGCGTTTAAGTAAAAACACTGCATTCGTGCACTAAAGGATGGATTTTCGTAAACTGCCCGGTCACTAAGGGGTTAAGAATTATTAATGATTTTTCAATACATAACAATCTAATTATACAACTAATTATTTAAACATCCTATCCAATAATGACATGGTGCACTCATGTATCAGTTGGAAATACCAAGGTTATATGAGGGAGAACAACCAAAAGAATTGCCATAATATATATATATTGTGACAGGGTGAGGGGCAGAGTTTTAGACCACACGTGTATTAGGCGTCTGGAGAATGCTATTTTTCCACAAAAGGGTTAATTCTGAACCAAGGCCTAATTAAGACTGCCCTGCCCATATACTGTAGGTATGCATGTGGTTCCAGGAGAGACACAGACCGACAGACAGAGAGAGAGAGCTGTTGTATGGACAGTCTGTATGCTGGCTGAAGCGAGGAGAGGAACTCCTGAACTTTATGTGCTACAAAGGTACGCTGTTTATTTGACTGGGAAGTAGCTTAGCTCGCCAGTATTTGCCAAATAGAAATCCTATGTTTAGTTAGGCTCCATAGACGGAGTAGGTGTTATTTTTGATATTTTGTTTATTTTGATGAGCTGCTTTTATAATTTGAATAAAAGTAAGACAATCGAACCTTGCATCCAGTGCCTTTATCACAAATATATATATATATATATATATAACTATTTCAAACCAATGATGTTCTGCAAGTTCCGAATTTTAAAGAATTTTATTGTGAACATTAAACTTCTTCAGGGAGAGATGTTGTATACAGATAAAATGCTATATGATGTTGTGTAGCATTATGCATTGATAGTAGGGATGTGCGTTTCGGAATTTCGGAATTTTCACGAAATTTCCTGATTCGTGCATTCGGAATCGGCTGATTTTCCGAAAATTTTCAGATCCGAAAACGGCAGATCCGGACAAATTTTTCGTGCCGGAACGAAAACTTTTCGGGATTTTCGAATGGACTAGAAATGTGTAAAATCAAAATTCATTTTCGTTCTATTCGTGATTTCGGCTCCATTCCTGATTTCGGTTCCATTTCAGTAAATTTGGACATCGTATTTATATCGCTGATTCTGTAATAAAATTTTGTATCATTCCCATCTCAATGTTTCCTTCCTGGAAAACCAGAGAAATCTCAATGTAGCCTTCTTGTAAAACATGAGAAATCTCAATGTATCCTTCTTGTAAAACATGAGAAATCTCAATGTATCCTTTTTGTAAAAATTTAGAAATCTCAATGTATCCTTCTTGTAAAACATGAGAAATCTCAATGTATCCTTTTTGTAAAAAATTAGAAATCTCAATGTATCCTTCTTGTAAAACATGAGAAATCTCAATGTATCCTTCCTGGAAATCCAGAGAAATCTCAATGTATCCTTCTTGTAAAACATGAGAAATCTCAATGTATCCTTCTTGTAAAACATGAGAAATCTCAATGTATCCTTTTTGTAAAAAATGAGAAATCTCAATGTATCCTTCCCGGAAACCAGAGAAATCTCAATGTATCCTTCTTGTAAAAAATGGGAAATCTCAATGTATCCTTTTTGTAAAAAATGAGAAATCTCAATGTATCCTTCCCGGGAAACCAGAGAAATCTCAATGTATCCTTCTTGTAAAAAATGAGAAATCTCAACGTATCCTTTTTGTAAAAAATTAGAAATCTCAATGTATCCTTCTTGTAAAGCATGAGAAATCTCAATGTATCCTTCCAGGGAAACAAGAGAAATCTCAATGTATCCTTCTTGTAAAACATGAGAAATCTCAATGTATCCTTCTTGTAAAACATGAGAAATCTCAATGGCAGAATTATCGTATTGGCAGAATTATCGTATCATATAATTATCGTATCCGAAAAACCATTAGTTTACGTCAAAACGAATAGACACTTTGAAACGAGGAGAACAGACGTTCCGAAAAACACGAAAATTTCCGAAATCACGAAAAAAAGTCGATACGAAAAACAAAACGAAACGAAAATTGGCCGAAACGAGTCGAAACGAAAATTTACAAAATCTGAACGACCCGAATCGAACCGAAAAAAAAATCCGTGCACAAGCCTAATTGATAGAAATAATATCATTACTTCCGGGGTTGAGTATGGCCTCTTCTTTGTGTTTTTTTAAGATACTAATCGTTACTGTATTACATGCGTTTAAGTAAAAACACTGCATTCGTGCACTAAAGGATGGATTTTCGTAAACTGCCCGGTCACTAAGGGGTTAAGAATTATTAATGATTTTTCAATACATAACAATCTAATTATACAACTAATTATTTAAACATCCTATCCAATAATGACATGGTGCACTCATGTATCAGTTGGAAATACCAAGGTTATATGAGGGAGAACAACCAAAAGAATTGCCATAAATGTTTATATTCCCTGCCATAAAGTGCTGATGTCAAAGTGTAGCATGTAGTCTTTGTGAGATTATATTTACTGTACGTACAAATCTATTTTTCTCAGTGTTACCTGAAAGTATTTTTATAAATACGAAATAATAGCTGTTTTTGTATTATGATGGCATTTTAAAATTGTGCAGAACTCTTTGAAAACATCTGAAGCAACTCATTTCTATATTGTTATTTTCCTTTTGCATAGAACATATAATTTTCCAGGATCAACTTGACCTTCATTTTCTGTCAAGTCTTGTTTACTCTTTTGAAAAATAACATAAAATGTCACTTATTTTATTACTAGTGTTAAATGTGTTGTTTCACAGTGCAGGCAGAGGAATTTTTAAAATTACCTGATAGGCCCATGGTATGGAGGACATCTATTCTATCATCCATTGACTAGTAATAAAACGCTACTGGCTATATTACAATCTTCACACAAACATTTACACTCACTTGCGTGAGCATTAACGTTTTCTGCGGTGCTTACCGCATATTACAATCCAAGCGCAAACAGGTTAAGTAACCCATTTGCGTTTGGTACCTTGCGCTCCTCTGCGCGAGGTTCCTGTACTTTGCGCTCCCCATGTTAAGTATAGGGAGCACAAAATGTTAATCAGCGTTAGTATTACAATCTACCAGCGCTGATTAACATCCGGCTGTGGTTAGCAAAAAGTTAACCACAGCCAGGACTTGGTGTTAACGGATTCTGCAGAAGCGGAATCCGTTAACACCATCCAGAAAAAATAAAAAAATGAATCGCGTACCCTCTGTCCCGCGGTGAGGACCGCGGCTCCAACTGTCTCCTCCGTCCTGTCGTCCCCCCAGTCTCTCCTTGTGTATCACTACGCCGACCGGCCAGATCTCGCAAGGCGAGTACCGGCTGGTCATGTGACAGGCAGGGGGAACTCAATGGAGTCCTATGGACTCCATTGAGTGGTTGCTCGCGGCGGCGCTCAGCGCGGCCGCAAGCATCCCAGATTTTACCACACAGTAACAATGCAGGCAGCATTTTTTGCACCTGCATTGTAATTCAGTGTTAAAAAATGGGGCACAAGGGGGAAAACTGCGGGCACAGTTTTTCCTCCCTTGCGCCCGCGTTTTAAAGCTAGGATTGTAATTTAGCCCTACGAGTTCCATAACTGGTATCTTATCATATTACTAATTTTTGTAGCTGGTTATATATCCTATAGGTGAAGATTAAATGTGAGTGTTCCCTTTGTGTTACTTCACGTCGATGGTTCCTTTATATATTCTATCTCCTTCTCACTGTCCTATAACCACCAATCCATGAAGGTTGGTTTCTTACTGTTGAGAATAGAGAGCAACATTTTGAAGGGATTTTGGAATATTTGAAATCACTTGAAATCCAGCGAACAGTACCTTACTTGCAAATTTTGTGTGTAAAATCGTGTGTATACATACCACCGGGTAGGTGTTTTTTTGGGATTTTATATACGAGATAATAAAAGTTATGTTTTAATCGTATTGTAGACAAATGATTTACCACGGTTGTCATCCCAAATCAGGTAATACGGGTGCGTCGGGTGGCATGTGTTAAAGTCACTTATTCTGACGTTAACGCTTACTCTGCAAATGCTACTGTAGCGCTCACTCCCGGAGGAGCTGCTGAATTTAAACCTCGGGTCAGTCTCCCCGCACTAGGGAATAAATATACACCAGCACTGTTGTGGATTTTATAAGTTATATAGTTTACTGATCTCAAATAAACTGGCATATATAGAGCAGCACGGTATACATATATATTTACAGAAGTTCGTAATGCGAGAAACGCGCAGCGGAAAAGAAAAAGGAAATTTAACCCCTTCGTTGCTGGAATGTGAGTCCGTACAGGTTGTGTCCAAGAAGGTGTGCGTGTATGCGTGTGTTGGTACCCGGGTACTAGATTCAACTGGCCAGTGAATGATTTCAATGTGTCTTCGACTAGTCACGTTGGGGCCTGTAGGTTTAGACAAACTGCAGCGTGCTTTATTATTTTACTGTGGCCGGGAAGGCCTCTCACCCATCCGCCAGATACTCTGCGCTCTGCTTCACCAGGACGTCTCGCCGCTCGACTTGACTGGGACTCTGTGCCACTGGATCCGCTTGTCTTGCTTGTCCGTTTCTGCAACAAGATGATCAGCTCACCGCCTGCACTCCCATTAGATCATCGCGGTCTCCTAACTTGGGGTCCTTCTGTAGCTCTGTATCTGTGTAAACTTCTCAGCGGTGGATTACTAGGTCTCTGGCAAGTAATTTAAACCGATCTCCAGCCCCGCAAGGCAGCACCTGCGCGCCGGCCTGGTCACAATCGCTCCTTGTCTCACGTGTGTCTTGCTCTGTTCACCCCTTGGCGCGCACTGGCTCTCCTCTGCACGAGGTTGCAGATGTCTCTCGGTTCTCCCCACCCACTTCCTGTCCCTGCCCCAAAGCATGCTGGAAAACGTAGTGCAAAAGTGTCCAGTATTGGTTTACATTGCGCTCGTCTCCCCCTGGTGGCCAGAAACGAGTAATTACAGCGGCAGGATTTAAACCAGCGCTTCACTCTCACCCTCCTAGAACTCTTGGGTGGTGTAACAGTTACATTACATTTCAACATTACATCAGTCGATATATATAGGCTCAGCAGCAAACATACAATGGGTTAGGTATACATCCTCAAGTTTACTCATACTTCTAGCTACCTCAGCTAACATAGCAGACACTTCGGGCAACCTTTGCACCGTGGTAACAGCTTCTTCAGTGCTATGTCCTGGTGAGTCGTAGGTGAGTCTTTGAGGGGGTCGGACAGAACGTTTTGGTTCTGGCTCAATCAGCTCTTCTTCAGTCGGAAGTATTACAGATACAGGTTCGGGTCTTTTATTCACAACTGGAACAGACATCTCCTCGGAGTATGATCCTTCCAATGAAGGCATAGAACTATAATCATAGGACGCGTTTTCAGGAACTATAGGAATTTCAGAAGTTTCAGGAATGTCCAGCTGGAATTCTGGAGCCTCAGGCCTCAGGTTACTTTCCCACCGTTCGGCAACTGGGATGACTTCTTCAGGCTCTGGTGAGCGCACCCAATCCAGACAAAAACTTTCTTCTTCACTTTCCCCTTCACTTTCCTCAACAACTCGTGTCTGCTGAGACCAAGTAACGGGAGTCAAACGTGGAGCAGGCGGAGGCGGGTTCGGCAGAGAAAGTTCGTCTCCAACTGGTCTCCTTACAGCTTCCTTCAGAGGTAGCAAATGATTTCAGTGCCAGTTTTTAAGAGGCCCAGCCTTCCCATCAGGTCGAATTTGGTAAACCGGCAGACCCGGCAGTTGCTTGCAGACAATGTAGACCTGAGAACTCCATCTGTCCGCCAACTTATGTCTGGCAGAAACACCCAAGTTCTTCAACAAAACCCTTTCACCGGTTTGTAGATCCTGTATCCGAACTTTCAAATCGTAGTTTCGCTTATTCCTCTGTTCCCTGTTCCCAGAGGTCAAACGGGCTTGTTCAAGCGCAGAGGCCAAATTCTTCCGAAGTCTATCCACATAATTCCTATGAGAGGCTACAGACGTCTGATCCAGAGATAACCCGAATGCCAAATCAACCTGCAGTCGAGCTTCCCTTCCGAACATAAGATGGTACGGTGAGTACCCAGTAGCGTCACTCTCTGTACTGTTGTATGAATGTACTAGCGTGGCTATGTGACGACTCCAGCTCTGCTTCTCTCTGTTTGATAATGTCCCCAACATATTTAGCAGAGTGCGATTGAACCTTTCTGGTTGAGCATCACCTTGAGGGTGATATGTTGTAGTTCGGGTCTTCTGAATTCCCAGCAGTTCCAGTAATTGCCCAATGAGCCGGCTCTCAAAGTCTCTACCCTGATCCGAGTGTATTCTCCTTGGCAGTCCATAGTGAACAAAAAACTTTTCCATTAAAACCTTCACCACCGTAGGAGCACGTTGGTCTCTCGTAGAAAAATCTTGGGCATAACACGTGAAATGATCAGTCACCACTAAGATATTTCCCTGCCCACTAGCATCCAGCTCTAAGCACAGGAAGTCAATGCACACCAAATCCATGGGTCCTTGACTTTGTAGGTGGCTCATTGGAGCAGTTCGGGTTGGCAGAGTCTTCCTTTGGATACACCTCAGACAAGAGTGGCAGTAACTTTCAACTTCAGGCCTCATGCAGGGCCAATAGAATCTGTCCCACAGCAGCTTAAAAGTTCTCTCTGCTCCTAAATGTCCATGGTCATTGTGTAATGACCGTAGCACACCCTCTCTGTGTTTGGTGGGAAGGAACAACTGTTGGGTCTCTCCAGCATCGTTTGAGGGGCCCCTTCGGTAGACCACCCCATCCAACATCTTCAACCGTTCCCACTCCTTGTATACCAGTCTGGCCCCTTCTAGGGAATTTGTCAGAAGAATTTCCCGTTGGTTCGCGTTTAGGGCCTTCATGGTTAATGCAATCAGAGGATCTACAGCCTGGTCAGCTCTCAGGTCTTGTTTCGAAAAAGTAGGCAAACTTTCATCTCTCAGCTGTGTAGGATTACAGTAGAACTCTGGAACATCCGCAGCCATAACTCCTATGGCTTCTGCTTCAATCCCTCCCTTGACCCGGCGCTCTGCTCCTTGACATAAAGCTTGCACCCCATCTGGAGTTAACTGAGTCCATTCTGTAGTGTAGGGTCTTCTCGACAAAGCATCAGCATCTCGATTGTTCACTCCAGGGCGATACTTCAGGCTGAACCTAAACCCTGACAGAGCGGCCAACCACCGATGTCCCATTGCATCCAGCTTCGCAGTAGTAAGGACGTAGGTAAGAGGATTGTTATCAGTTTTTATCACAAATTCAGCTCCATACAGATAGTCTTTCAGCTTGTCAACCACTTCAAAGCCCACTTCAAAGCGAGGAACTCCAACTTGTGGGTAGGATAATTCTTTTCTGAAGGCGTAAGACTCCGGCTCACATAGGTTACAGGCCTCAACAATCCACCATATTCTTGGTATAAGACTCCCCCTAGACCCTCTCGGCTGGCATCTACATACAATTTGTATGGCTTATGAGGATCAGCGTAGGCCAAGACAGGAGCTCGAGTTAGACTCTCAGCTTCATGAAAGCACCTTCGCATTGACTAGTCCATTCTCCTTGGATATATTCTCGAGCCTTCCTTGGCCCTGGAGCTGACGGATTTCGGTCAGAGGCCTTGTGGCCTTCTTCTGCATCTTCCTTCTGCAGGAGCTTATTCAGTGGTTGAGCTATCTTGGCAAACCCTCCTACAGACCTTCGGTAATAGGAGCAGAATCCCAGGAAAGATCTAAGTTCAGTAACATTTTGGGGTCTAGGCCAGGAAGCTACGGCTTCCAACTTTCGAGGATCCGTCGAAACGCCTTCTGCTGAAACAACTTGTCCCAGATACGTAACGGAAGGCAAACAGAATTGACACTTCTCCAGAGATAGTTTCAACCCCTCTTCATGGAGCCGCTTCAAGACTTTCTCCAACCGTTGCTCATGTTCTTCCAAAGTCTTTCCAAACACGATTATGTCATCCAGATACACTAGCACTTCGATCAGGTTCATGTCTCCAACTGTCTTCTCCATTAACCATTGGAACGTGTCTGGAACCCCCTGTATTGGAACTGTTCCCTTCCGTCTGTCCTGGCTCTCCAGACACCCCTTCGTTGCGGTCAGCCCGGCTACTGGGAGCGCTGTCCTCAGCGCCTCGAGCAGCTTGACCTGCCTGCTTCTGTTCCTCTGCCCTGGAGCCATTAGGAATCTCCAGAAGGCCGCTCTCTGCCTTCTGAGGGTGATAGTGTATAGTGTGGCGTCGCTGAAATAAAGACACCAGGCGCGGCTGTATGCTTTAAAACAGGATCCTCTCTCTCTGAGCTCTGAGAGTTCTCTGACTTTTTAATGAACCAAACACCACCATTTATGCTGAAGTCCAACAGTCATAATTTGCATACCCATACTAATTACATTAAATCAGTTATTTACAATAAACATTCTTTACATTCTCTTAGCCTTCAGCTCACACAAAATTTGTATATCCATTGTTCTAACATATCAGATTAAACACACGCTATCAGAGATCCCTTGAATTAAACATGCAGCTAGATAATGGGAAAAGCCCTGGTGCATAAATTACACAGCAGTAAAGCTTGTTTACTGTCTACACAAAAACACATTTACCTAAAGGAATATAAGTATTTTTAAAACCAAAGCTATGCCATTTTACACTAAACTAAATTAAACTAAAACCAAACGATGTAAAATATTTAAAAACACACGATATAAATGAACATAAAGTCTCTTGGGGTTTGAAGCATGGAGCGTTACATCAGCTCCATGACATATGTCCCCCCTTCCAGAACGGTGGGGCAAGCTTAGATCCCAAACGGATCTCTTGCCACTGACGAGACTTCTCACCTTGTCCTTTTTTCTGCCCCATCCTCAAAGTTCCAGTGTGCTGGCGCACAAGCATCACCAGTGGGGTCCGACGGTCGCCGCAGGGAATGTCTGGGTGTGGGTCCATAGTCTGTCGGGAGGAGGCGAGCCCCTGGGTTTCTCCACTTGTCCTTGTGGGCTGGCCCGCTGTCCTATACTCTGGGGCCCGGCGTGTCGCTGGTGTAATCCTTTGTTGGTGTCCCCTCCTGGGGAAGTGTCTCGCTGTTGGGGAGAGGTACCGCCTGTACCTTCTCCCAGGGTATCGTTAACCCAGGGGGAACGTGTCCCAACTGCATGTGCCCCTGGTGCTCTGGCCAGCCGTTGAGGGGAATAAGTGAGGCAAGAGGCCTCCAGCCTAAAGGGTTGGGAGGATGGGCAGAGGTTGGAAATGCTCTGCCCCATAGCCAGCGCTTCTGCTGGGGGGGGGGTGGATGCTGGGGAAGTGCCTCCTTGTGGGAGAATGGTGTCCTCCATTCTCAGGGGAGCCATTGGTCGTGAGGGTAGCACCCTCTGGAAAAACTTGCCTGGATCCTCTGGGCACAAGTTGGGTGGTGGGCAGAGGTTGGAAATGCTCTGCCCTGTAGCCAGCGCTTCTGCTGGGGGGGTAGATGCTGGGGAAGTGCCTCCTTGCGGGAGAATGGCGCCATCCATTCTCAGGGGAGCCATTGGTCCGGAGGGTAGCACCTTCTTGAAAAACTTGCCTGGATCCTCTGGGCACAAGTTGAGTGGTGGGCAGAGGCCAGCAGCACTCTGCCCTGTTGCCAGCTCTTCTGCTGGGGGGACGGGTGTAATATACGGGAAACAGTTTACCTCCAGTCGGGGTAGGGTCCTCGGCTGCGGGGCTGGCAGCCCCTGGGAGTCCTCACCGAAATCTTCTGTGCGGACCGAAAAAGGTGGGCAGAGGCCAGCGGCGCTTCCGCTGGAGGGGTAGATGCTGGGGACGTGTCTCCGGGCAGGAGAATGGTGTCCTCCATTCTCGGTGGGGTCATTCGTTGCTGGGCCGGCAGCCTGTGGAGACCCTTGCTCGGGTCGTCTTGGTGCAACTTGGGGAGTGGGCAGAGGCCAGCGGCGCTCTGCCCTGTCGCCAGCGCTTCAGCTGGGGGGATAGACACTGACAAAGTGTCTTCTGGCAGGAGGATGGCATCCTCCATCTCCGGTGGGGTCATGGGCTGTGGGAAAACCAGCCCGGGGGGATCCTCTCCTGGGTCCGATGTGACCATTATGAAAGGTGGGCAGAGGGCATCGGCGCTCTGCCCCATCGCCAGCACTTCAGCTGGGGGGATAGACACTGACACAGTGTCGTCTTGCGGGAGGATGGCGTCCTCCATCTCTGGTGGGGTCATGGGCTGCGGGAAAACCAGCCCGGGGGATCCTCTCCTGGATCCGATGTGACCATTATGAAAGGTGAGCAGAGGGCATTGGCACTCTGCCCCATCGCCAGAACTTCAGCTGGGGGGATAGACACTGACACAGTGTCGTCTTGCGGGAGAATGGTGTCCTCCATCTCCGGGTCTGGGCAGAGGCCAACGGCACTCCGCCCTGTTGCCAGCGCTTCCTCTTCTGCTGCGGTCATGAGGGGGAACCAAGGGAGCGCCTCGGGCTCCAATTCGTCTGTGTCACTTTGACTGCCTGCTTCTTCCGCCAGACAGTCCCAGGTAATGGGGCTCAGGCCTAGCTGTGGAGCGTCGTCGAACAGCCTTTTGTAGGCCTTTTCGAGCTCCAATTCCTGCTCAACCAGGAACTCCAGTTCCTCTGCATCACAGTCATCGTCAAGGTCTTCCAGTTCCTCATACCGGAGGTCCAGGAGTTGTTCCCGCCGCCACTCTGTGTCGTCCCCAAAACCGGGGTCTTTGCCCATCCTTGTATACAGCAGCCCTGTGCCGCCGTAGTCGAAGCCTTTTGTTGGGCCGCTGTCTGGTGTGCTGGGCATTAGTTGGGACATAAACCACTGGAGGGCTCTGTAGCTGGTGTCCAGTATAATTTTGCTCTGGACCAGTTCGCTAGCTCCGTCAGCCATTCCTCTTGGGGCTGTTCTCCCAAAAAGGGCACCCGTAAGTACCACTGGTGCTCGTACCTCTCCGTATAAGTGGGAAGGGCTTCTTCAAGGCAGTCCTCCTCCTGTTGGATGGCCTCGTTCCACATCTCCTGGCAGACAAAATCTTTCCACCAGTGCTCGTCCTGCCAGTTACCAGGTTCATCTGCCTGGGCCTGGGCCATCGCCCTCCTTACTCTTCGCTGGAACCGGTCTCTTATGGACTGGGGTCCCGTGTCCTCTCTTCGCTGGTCCATTTCTCGCAGTTCTTTGACCAAGGCCTTTTTGTTCTTTGAGCCCGGGGTGCCTCCTCGGCTCTCCAGGATGCCCCGCAGGGTGTCTTTTTTGTAGTTGGCGTACCCTGCCATTCTGCGTTTCTTCTGGGGTTGGAGAGCTTATCCCACCGCTTGCCACCAGTGTGAAGGAACCGTTCCCTTCCGTCTGTCCTGGCTCTCTAGACACCCCTTCGTTGCGGTCAGCCCGGCTACTGGGAGCGCTGTCCTCAGCGCCTTGAGCAGCTTGACCTGCCTGCTTCTGTTCCTCTGCCCTGGAGCCGTTAGGAATCTCCTGAAGGCCGCTCTCTGCCTTCTGAGGGTGATAGTGTATAGTGTAGCGTCGCTGAAATAAAGACACCAGGCGCGGCTGTATGCTTTAAAACAGGATCCTCTCTCTCTGAGCTCTGAGAGTTCTCTGTCTTTTTAATGAACCAAACACCACCATTTATGCTGAAGTCCAACAGTCATAATTTGCATACCCATACTAATTACATTAAGTCAGTTATTTACAATAAACATTCTTTACATTCTCTTAGCCTTCAACTCACACAACATTTGTATATCCATTGTTCTAACATATCAGATTAAACACACACTATCAGAGATCCCTTGAATTAAACATGGAGGTAGATAATGGGAAAAGCCCTGGTGCATAAATTACACAGCAGTAAAGCTTGTTTACTGTATACACAAAAACACATTTACCTACAGGAATATAAGTATTTTTAAAAGCAAAGCTATGCCATTTTACACTAAACTAAATTAAACTAAAACCAAACGATGTAAAATATTTAAAAACACACAATATAAATGAACATAAAGTCTCTTGGGGTTTGAAGCATGGAGCGTTACATCAGCTCCATGACACCCCTGTAAGGCCTTGAGGCATTCTGTTGAACTCAAAGAACCCCAGTGGGCAGATGAACGCAGTCTTCTCTTTGTCTTCAGGATGCATTGGTATCTGGTGATACCCACTTCGCAGGTCTAGTACACTAAACCATTTTGCTCCAGACAAACACTGCAAGGTGTCTTTTATCCGAGGAGTGGCATATTGATCGGGGATGGTTCTCCGATTTAGCGTGCGATAGTCTATGCATAGACAGACAGAACCATTCTTCTTCCGAACCATCACTATGGGAGAAGCGTACGGACTCCTGGACTCTTGAATCACCTTGGTTCTTTGCAGTTCATTCAACTGTTTTCTTAGATCATCCAAGTCTCCCAGCGGAACTCGTCTTGACCTTTCTCGAAACGGCTTATCTTCCTGCAGTCGTATGCGATGCTCAGTACTCTTAGCCAGGCCCACGTCGAACTCATCCTTTGAGAACAAGTCCTTCCACTTTAGGACCTGGGACTGAAGATGTTTCTTCCATTCAGGCGAGATGGGAGCGTCCTTGGGATAGAACCTGTCAGCTGGAATCTCTTTATTCGCTCCCCCTCCTAAATCGGTAGGAGAGAGAGGCGTAGCGGACGCCACTTGCCCGATAGGCATTCGTGCTTTCAGGATCACTGGAGAATCAGATACATTATATACACTGACCGAGACTCTTCCTCGTGTTCGTTTCAAAGCTTTGGTGGAGATTACTTCAGGGATTACTTCGACTCCGGCTTCACTCCCATGATTAAAATCAGTTTCCAGTACCACATAGGGACCTGGTTGCGATCCATTCAACTTGACTGAAGCCCGGAAACTCGCCACTTCTCCTGATTGCAGAACCTTTTCTGTTCCTCCCAATCTCCACAGGCGCCCCACTTCGGCAGGTGCCGTCTGTTCTTCGACCATTCGCTGATAGACTGGAAGCAACATTGGGTGTACTCCCTTGGTAGAACCTTCTTCCAGTACTATAGGAGTCAGGAGACGTCGCACCAGGTCAGTATTCGTCCCCACTATCATAGAGCTTCTGTTGGCCCCTGAAGGCCGAGGACACACAATGGCCAATGCATCACAACCCCCAGACGGTCCGATGACTTCGGATCTGATCTCTAGCTTCACCTGTAGATATCCGTCATAGGGAAGTTTCTCAGTCCCGATATCCCAGATTTCAAGTTCCTTTAGCTCCTGTAGAGGTATGTGTTTCAAGTGCTTCTCATAGAAGTCTCGGTAGATCAATGTCACTTGAGCCCCTGAGTCCAACAGAGCCTTGGTATAGACTCCCTCTACTTCGATTGGAACGATGGGAGAAGGGCCTATCAGCTGATCAGGAAACTTTGTCGTAGTAGCAGGAAGTTTAGACCCCGTTTGCTGTACCCTTGCCTTCTTCTTGACCCGTGTAGGTTTTGGGTGTGCATTGCTTCCCCATGACGTAGGACCGGATGCTAAGGGAGTAACTCTTTCAGTCCTGGTAGGCTCAGCAGTGGACGAAACTCTGGGCCTTCTCGCCCTTTCAATCCTGGCTGGATTTCTGGAGCGGTCTTTAACCATTGGGCACCCAGTTTGCTCCTTCACTTGGGCCCTCTGGCATTTCCCGCCGGTGAGGTAGATAGCAGCCCTTCCAAGGCTTTTAAAAACGCTTCTACCCTGTTTTTCTCAGGCTTTCGGCTTTTGCACTGCGCTCGGAAATGACCCATTTCCCCACAACTGAAACATCTCTTATTTGAAGACGGAGACGCACTTGCTTGTGGTGATTCAGTTGAAGGACCCTGGCCAGACGCCACAGCAACTCCAGTTGTCCGCATATCAGTAAGGAACTTCTGCATATCGGTCTGTGTCTCTGCCACCCTCAAAAGCACTCGGCACAGGTCCGTTTGTGCCTGTTGCAATTCAGCTTGAGCTTCTTGCACTTTCTTAACAGTTTTGTGGATTTCACTGTATGTAGGAAGAATTTGCTCTCTTGCAGCATTCTCTGTGGACTTAGAAACAACCAGATGCTCCTGTTCGTCCACTTCGGATCCATAGGTGTCTAACGAATCATCTTCCGCTCGCAAACATTCGTTATGTCTCACGGGTTGTGCGTAAGCTCTTTCTCCTCTCCTAAGGGTTTTCTCTTTGAATAGAGCCTCTTCCGCTCTGACAGCTCAGATCAGTTCCAGGTATTTCAATTCTCGGTTACCCTCTCTGGTTCTCAGCTGTAGCATCACAGGATCCAGAGGTTGAACGCCCCTCAGGATCTGCTGTATTCGGATCTTATCTATTTCGGCCGGTTTGGCCCCTTTCTTAAGAAGTATCTGGTGCAGAATCTTATCTAGGCGCCTCATATATTCAGTCATTTTCTCACCTTTCCGCTGGTAAGTATGTTCATACTGGTACACGAGCTCCGCAGCCTTTTCCGTTTGCCCAAAAACTTCCTGTAGTACATTTAGATAATCTAAAGCGGTGCAGTCTTGTTTACTAAATTCTCCGGCAAGTAATTTAAACCAATCTCCAGCCCCGCAAGGCAGCACCTATGCTCCGGCCTGGTCACAATCGCTCCTTGTCTCACGTGCGTCTTGCTCTGTTCACCCCTCGGCACGCACTGGCTCTCCTCTGCACGAGGTTGCGGATGTCTCTCGGTTCTCCCCACCCACTTCCTGTCGCTGCCCCAAAGCATGCTGGAAAACGTAGTCCAAAAGTGTCCAGTATTGGTTTACATTGCGCTCGTCTCCCCCTGGTGACCAGAAACGAGTAATTACAGCGGCAGGATTTAAACCAGCGCTACACTACTATTAGCGTTCCCTAGAGCCTAGGGCCCCATAAGTCCACACAAAAATTAGACTACTCTTTAAATTTCAATTGTTGATAAGGGTTCATGGATTCTTATTAATTTCTGTGGTCACGTGAATCCTCAACAAACTTAATTTATTTAACATATATATACATTTTATACAGTGCAGTAAATCACAAGAGTAAATTAACCCTTTTGCTGCTGAGGCATTTCCCGCCTGTGTGCTGAGGTAATTTTTACTGGTTTCGCTCATCATGTTTAACCGCGTTTTGAAGCCTTATTTTATTATATGACCCAGACATATTATATATCGTTCTTTCCGGCAGACTCGGAAGATTCATAATATGTCATTATTATATGTATACGTTATGTCTTGTCTGTATATTATAACAAAATATGCAATAAAATTTGAATTTTCAAAAATTTACAACGTGTAAAGTGTTTTTTTTCACATTTTAACATGCGATCGTTTGCGGTTATATTTTGTATGGGGTGCACTTGTTAAAAAAATTAGAAATGGGGTCTCGTTACATTTTTTTTGGGAGAAAATTTTGCTATTTTTAACAAACGCACCCCATACAAAAATCGTTAGTGCAGCATCATTGTTCACATTATAAATTAAATGGGAACAATATTGCTGCATTAACAAAACAAATAAAAAATAAAAAACTTGTTTATTTTTTTATGATTATTTTTTTTATTTATTTTTATTTTGTTTTATTTTTAATTTTTATTTTTTTTAAAAAACTTTTTTCATGGTCATGTTTGCTATTGTTGGAAAGGCCATGCTCTGGCCGATCCAACAATATCAAACATTGACCCCTAGCTGCCACAGATCGGGAGATAGGGGGTTCATTGGAACCCCCTATCTCCACCTTTGGTGGCAGCTAGGGGTTAACTCCAGGACTAGTGTCATCGTGCTATGCACGATGATGCCAGTCCTCAGGGGGAGTTCCCGGAGGCTTGGCCGACATCCAAGATGTCGGCCAGCTCCGGGTAAGGATCACGAACCGGCGCTTTTCAGCTCCGATTCGTGATCCGGCCCCCATGGGGTTAATGCCAGGTACCATTTGGAAGGGCAGGCTGTGCCCTTCTAAACGGTGCCTGGCATTAAGCTCAGGACCCCTGCGATCGGGAGGGAGAGAGGTCTGAAGGACCTCCCCCTCCTCCCTTTCAGGCGCCTCCTCCGCACACGCGGGGGGGCACCTGAAATAGATGTCATCGCGCCGCCGCAATGACATCTATTGTACCCGCGGCGGTCCCGGATTGACGGGCTGACATCCAAGATGTCAGCCCGCACCGGGGGGCACAACAATCGTCCGGAATCCGGCCGATCGCAGGCTGCTTCGGAAGGACGCGCTCAGCGCGTCTTCCGCAGCCAACCCTTCCTGCGGCAGGACGCGCTGAGCGCGTCCTCCGCAGCGAAGTGGTTAAAAAGGATGTGGGTGCAAAATTAACAGGAGACTTTTAATATATATTTTTGGCCGTGTGGTTGTTAATACCGCATAACACCTGATTTTAAAAAGTGTGATTGTACAATAGCGCTCGTGATATTTATTTATCTCACCTTTACAGTTAAATATTGTCGCAATCTAAACAAGCTAAACAAAATCATGGCAAGAAATGGATGTAAAGACACAGAAAGTATAAATCTATTATAAATCTATTAGATATTGCAGTATGGCGTCACACTCATATTTCTAAGACTGCAAGGATTCGCGTTTTAATAATTGGATTTCCTATATGTTCAAAGCATAGTTATTCTTGTTACAGCTGTGCATTCAGTCTGCAGATTTTTTGTTTGATTCAAAAACGCTACAGATAATACAACATAGTGTAGCATGAAAGAAACACTATTTAAATGCAGGAAATAATTATATACATTGGCATCAACTCTTGTCCTGAAATCATTTAAAGATTTTACCTTTTAATGGTGTATCTAGCAATTTTTAAGAAACTCATCAGCTTACTCAAATTCTGGACTGGAGTAATGAGTTTGCTTTTTTTAACGTGCATCCTATGAATTACCTCGTTCTTTTTTTTATTGTAATAAGTTTTTATTGTTTTACAAGCTTTTCACATGGTGCACATAGTATCGAAGTAAAAGTTGCGACAAGGTAAAGCATATAACTGCAGGATATTTGTAGGATGAGACATGGATGATAAAAGACATTTTCTTCATAATGTGTGCAGGAGTAATTTTGGTTTAGCCAACAAGCAAACAAATAAAAGCATTTAACAGTAATGAATTAGCAGTAATGTTGGGGGTGTACGTAGTTGGGGTATTCTGAATGTGTGTAGGGCGGGGGAAGGTGTGGTACGGCAAACTGGTTTACATTTGGTAGTTCGCATACAGTTGTGTAAGGTGTGTTGCTCAGATGCGGGGACGTGCCTCTGACCAGTAGAACCATCTGCGTAGGTGTGATGCGCTCGTGCCTGAGGCACTATGTATTAGGTCCTCAATATCTCGAGTGTTATGTACCTCTTGGAGCCATTCGCGTATAGTAGGGACATCGGGAGTTTTCCAATGTCTGGGCAACACAGCCTTAGCCGCGTTTAGGAGATGTATTTCAAGCGAGCATTTATAATCCGTGTGTTCTATGGGGGTGTGAAGCAGTAACATAGCTGCCGGTGTAATGTCTGGTGGGATTGTCGAGATTTTGCAGATGGTGCTATGGACAGCCTGCCAGTAAGGCTGGAGCATGGGGCAACACCACCACATGTGGAGTAGATCCGCCTGTGGCACCTTGCATTTCCAACATGAGCCATTGTGTGTGGGGTCAAAAACCGCCAGCGTTTTAGGCGGGCGATACCACCTAGACAAGAGTTTGTAGGCTGTTTCTTGGGATTTGGTGGCAATAGAGCAGGACGTGGTGAGGAGGGTGATTTGATCCCATTCCTCATCTGTGAAGGACAGTTGGAGGTCTTCCTCCCATTTGGCGCGATAGGAGGGGGCAAGGTTCATGAGGGATTGTAACAGGCCATACATGGTGGATATGCCATGAGACGGAGGATGTGTTCTCTGGGCCAGAGTTTCAAATTGGGTGAGGGAGCGTGTGAATTGAGGTAGTGGGGCTAGTGAGCGTATATAAGTCATGAGTCGGTGGAAATGGAATTTGGTCAGGAAGGATTGCGGCCAAGGTAGTGATGTCATCAGGGGATTTGAAAGTGCTGCCATCAATAAAGTTGGTTGCCCGTACACACTGTGGGGCTTGCATTTGTTCAGTCGTGATCAGTCTCCGGGAGAATGCAGGTAAGTAGAATAACGGTAAAAGAGGTGATGGCCAGGGAGCGATGTGTGTGGATTTTTGGAGTGCCTTCCTGGTGCGGAGTGTGGCCGAGATAGTGGGTGGTGGGTGACGCGGTAGGGAGCGTTTGTACCAGTTAGCCAGGGAAGGGAAGCCAGTGGGCCATCTACTAATGAGCGTACCAAAGGGATCCACAGCTTATGTTCCGCGCCCGACGTCCATTCAAGTATGCGCTGTAAGTGCACTGCTTGGTAGTATCGGCAGGCATGGGGTAGTGCCAGTCCACCCGCAGATTTGGATGCGGTCAGTATCTCAAATCTGAGCCGTGGTCAGTGATTGTTCCAGACGAAGGCGGTAAATTTGGTCTGCAGGGACCTGAAGAATAAGGTGGGGACGGCTATTGGTAGGGTCTGGAACAGGTACAGTAGTCGAGGGAGTACGTTCATCTTAAGGACGTTGATGCGCCCGAACCATGTGACATGGGGAAATGCCCACTTAATGAGGTCCGCTGAAATGCTGGGCAGTATTGGGAGGTAGTTTGCCGAGTAAAGGTCAGACGTATCAGCGGTGAGGGAAATGCCTAAATACTTAAGTGAGGATTCGCACCATCGGAAGGGGAACGAGGTTTGTAGCTGTGCGCGTAAAGGGGGGGACAGTAAGCCCTAAGATTTCTGATTTATTCATGTTAATTTTATAATTGCTAATAGTGCCAAATTCTCGTAGTAGGGAGGTGAGGGTGGGGAGAGAGATTAATGGTTGGCGTATAAAAAAGAGCAGATCGTCAGCATAGGCTGCCACATTATGCCGGTGACCCACAACTTCAATGCCGTGAATCGAGGGGTCAGAACGGACTGCGTTCAGTAGGTGTTCAAGTGAAAGCGCAAATAACAGGGGTGAGAGGGGGCAACCCTGTCTGGTGCCGTTTCGGATATGGAAAGGGGGGGTAAGGGTGCCATTCAGGTTGATACGTGCTGTAGGGTCTGCATAAAGGGAACCAATCCATGCTAGCATGTTGGAGCCAAATCCCATCTGCTGTAGGGTGTAAAACAGATAGGGCCAACTGACCCTGTCAAAGGCCTTTTCGGCATCGGTTGACAGTAACAGAGAGGGGTCAGATCGAGATTTGGCGGCCACATGAATGAGATTCAGTGCCCTGACTGTGTTGTCTCTGGCCTCCCTCCCAGGTATAAATCCCGCCTGATCTGGGTGTACTAAACGTGGAATGTAACGTGCCATCCGTAGGGCAAGGGCTTTGGCGAAAAGTTTTAGGTCTTGGTTCAATAGTGATATGGGCCGATAATTAGCGCATAAGTCATGGTCTTTGTTGGGCTTGGGTATTAATGTGATGGTGGCAGAGAGTGATTGAGGGGGAAGGGCGTGGGGACGCTGTGTCAGAGTGTTGAATGCCTGTAACCAAGCCAGAGCTAATGTGGGAAGGAACGTTTTATAGTATCGGAGGGAGAGGCCGTCTGGGCCCGGTGTCTTGCCCGTGGGGGTTAGTTTGATGGCATTGTGGAGTTCTTCTATCGTTAAAGGGGAATCTAATGCCTCACGCATGAGTGGAGTCAGTTTAGTGTGTGTGTGCGTGTCCACGAACTTGCGCATGGAGTCAGAGGAGGAGGGTTGATGGTCTGTGGGAAGGTTGTACAGTTCTGTGAAGTGGTCACGTAGTAGGGAAAGCATATCTTGCGGTAGCGTGACGTGTGTGCCCTGTGGGGTGCGTAATTTAGAGATATAAAGCTTCTCTCTGTGAGCTTTGAGTGCGCGTGCCAAGAGCCGTCCACATTTGTTGCCATGTTCGTAAAAAACACGGCGAGTAGTGAGGAAAGCTTTTTGAGCGGTCTTGTTTAAGAGTGTGCTTAGTTCGGTGCGAAGTTCCAGGAGCTCTGCGTAAACGGTGTCGTCTACATAGAGTTTGTGGGACCTTTCCAGCGCCTGAATGCGGTGTATGAGCGTGACCCTTTGAAGATTGTAGTGCTTTTTTTTGATCGAACCCTGCTGTATCAGATAACCACGGATCACAGCCTTATGTGCTTCCCACAAGATTTGAGGGGAGGTGTCAGGTGAGGAATTTTCTGTGAAGTATTGCTGGAGGGTCTGGAGGGTGCCTTTTTTAACTATGGGGTCGTTGAGCAATGTTTCGTTTAGGCGCCAGTTTCTGTCTTTAGGACGTACCAGGGGGGAGGTGAGTGTGAGTAGGACTGGGTGGTGGTCGGACCATGTCATCGGGCCTATGTCCACCGTGTCTAACAGGTGAAGATGGCCAAAAGGTAGGAACATACAGTCCAATCTCGAGTAGGACTGGTGTGGTGCACTGTAGAAAGTATAGTCCTGTGTGGTGGGGTGGGTGGCACACAAGCAATCCACTAGGCGGTGTGAGTCAAGGGCTGAGTGGGCCTGTCGTATTACGGAGTGCGGGACACTGGTAGATCCTCGGGAAGTGTCTAAGCGCGCATCGAGTGGGAGGTTGATGTCCCCTCCAATAAGTACAATCCCTTCCTGAAAGTCTGCTAGGACACCCAACAAGGAGCGGAGCACCTTGTGCTGTTTTCTATTAGGCAGATAGATAGAGGCGAAGGTGTAAAATTGCCCTCCTACTGTCCCTTTGACAAAAGTGTAGCGGCCATCTTGGTCTAGTTTCGTATCTGTGACATTGAGGGGGAAATCTCTAGAGAAGAGGATAGCCGTACCACACACCTTGCCGGCAGAGGAGTTGCTGAAAAAACCAGTCGGGAACTTCAGATCACGCAAACGCGGTGCCCTCTCTGCTTCAAAGTGTGTTTCTTGTAAAAGGACCACATCTGCGTGATTAGATCTGAAGTCCCGAAGGGCCATATGCCTTTTTTCTGGTATGTTCAAACCCCTCGCGTTAATCGTGAGGACTTTGATGGGTCTGGGTGCTGTAGCCATAGTAATAAGGGGGGTAGGTATGCGTCAATGGGAGGGGGAAGGGTCGGGGAAACAAGGAGTATGTGCCTAAAGTGGGACAAAGCACTGCCACGGGACGTGGGGACAGGTGCGTGTCACACTGTTCTATACAAAGTCACTGTCTCAGGGGTGAGGAGCCAGCAACTACCGAGAGCAATGGGTTGGAAAAAGACAATCTGCGTATGTGTATAACCTATGCAATGATAAACTAAACAGTGAACAATGAACCAGAAAAAGAAAAAGTGCTCGAGTCGAGATGCCCGCTCAGCGTGTGATATGCCGCCAACCGCTCCATGCGGTGTCGGACCGGGGTCCTCCAGGGCAGAGTTTTGCGTTGTCAGAGACCAGCATGCGCATCAAGGAGGTCACCAGGGCAACCTGGCCGGTGATGGACCCGGGTCAGTGTCTGGAAAAAAAAGGGGGATAAAAGGATACAGAAGGCAGTCCTCAGGAGGGTCCAGGACTGCGTGGAGAGTGTTATTCATGAGGGCATCGATATAACTAACCGAGGGGTGGATGTCCAGGGAGATCAGGTGTGGAAGCAGTCTTTGGGCATTGAGTGACAGTCCCGACGGCAGGCTTGAGAGTTCCGGGGGTCTCCAGAACTGTGGCCATCCGGTGGTGTCAGAAGCCATGTCGTCGCGTTTCCAGGAGCCTTCCACGGCGACATTAGAACCATCAATCAGGTTCGGCCAGAGTAGCAGCTAGATGAAGGTCATCCATCTTGAGAGTAAGAGGGCGCCAAAGTCCGAGTCGATGAGTATCGGCGACGACGAGGCCTCTGGGGTCATGAGGGCGCTCCGAATGACGGGGCATACATGTGTGTCAGGTCCGGCCACGCAGATATTATGTCTTTAGGTAAGGCAAGGGCTTCCAGAAAGCCCGGAAGGTCAAGTTCAGAGTGTAGGGTTGCAGGGCCAGCGTCGGTGCGGACCTGTATGCCGAATGGGAATAGCCACTTGTAAGCGATGCGCCTTTCTTGAAGAGCTGCCGTGAGGGGGCGCAGAAGGCGTCTAGATTGCAGGGTTGCTGGTGACAGGTCTTGAAATAAGGAGATGCTTGCGTCTTCGAATATTACAGTGCGAGATTGTCTGGCTGCTTCCATAATTTCCTCTTTGACAGCGTGTCTCAAAAGACAACAGACCACGTCTCTCGGCGGTGCATCTGGGGGACCTTTAGGGCGTAAAGCTCTGTGGAGGCGTTCAAATTCGATCACAGTGTCAGGGCTTCGTTGTATTAGACCGTTAAATAAGTGAAGTAAGTTGTGCTTCAGGTCTGATGGGGATTGCTCTAGTTCAGGGAGGCCTCTCACCCATATGTTATTTTGGCGTCCTCTATTTTCTAGGTCTTCTAAGTGACGTGCCATAGTCTGCAAAATTTGATGTTGTGATTGCAATGAGGTGGTGTTGGTCGTCAGGGTTTCAGATTGGAGGGCCTGTGTTGTCTCCACCTGTTGTACCCGATGTTGCAGGCTGCCGAGCTCCTTGCGCAGGCCCCTGATTTCTGTGAGGAGGGAGTCCTGGAGGCCTGATGTCGACGCTGCCAGATCTGCCTTGGTGGGTAGGGAGCTGAGGAGGTGGTGGAGCTCCGGCGGGAAGTCCCATGGGCCTGTTGAGCGCGTGGGAGAGCTGGGGGCCGAGGATGCAGGGGTCGCCGCCATTTTGTCCCGCATTGGCGCCTGTACAGTGTCCGGGATCGGCGTTAAAAACTGCCGGATGGAGCTCGTTGGTGGGACCCCGGCGGTCTCGGAGGGGCCTGGAGTGGTTGGCGGTTTGCGGGGCTTACCCATCTCTCTGTGGATGGGGTGTGGAGGAAGGTGAGCGGATCAACTCGGCGGAGCTCCGGGTTCAGGCGGCCATTACTCTCGGCGCGCAAGCCACGCCCCACCTCGTTCTTATGATCCTATAAAATATATAAACGTTCAAAGCTACAGTAACCACACTGGAGACCAGACTTGATAACCTTGAATGAGAATACCTAGCTGAGCAATAAGGATTAAAGCAAATAGTGAATACCCTTGGAATTCATTGAGCAGCTAAAGATGTTTGACGATGGGAACATCTCTGTAAACCTATGATGGGAACAGCCTCTGTAAACCTTCACTACTAGCAGGGTTATTAAAAGATAATCGAAAAGTCACCGCACGTTCGGTGACTTTTCGTTCTCTTCAATTCGGTGCGATTTGGCGATCCCATTTTGGCGACCCTGCAAGCACCACAAGGCCGCCGTAATGCAATGAAACGTCGCCGCAAACCTGCCGAAAACTCACCGCAAAACAAGGGCGAATGCACACCAAAACCTGCAAAAACAACTGGATTAACCCGCCGAAGACACTGGAGAAACCCGAGCAGGAGCCGATCAGAGCGCAGAGCAGCCGCCAGAAAAAGCTGACACCGCAGACGAAGGAGCTGAAGAAATAAAAAAACAGTACGCTTGAATGTTTGAAAAGTGAAACGCTGTTTGCAAACAAACTACTGAGCGAAAATGTCTGAAATTTACATATGAGGTCCAAGGAATGATTTAAAAAAGGGCTGTTACAGAAAAAGGAACAAACGTTTAAAATAAATCTTAAAAATTTTTTGGGGAAAAAATCCTGGAAAATGCTTAAAATATCCCAAAAAATCTATAAATAGACTTTTACTGCAGAATATTATAATCAACTTTTTTTAGATATTGAATTAAAATGGGAATATTTTTAACATTGAAGCCTATGGGAGTCACCTGAATAAATCTGCCGCATGTAGCCACCGAATGACAAGGCAATTCAGCAACTTTTCACTGCTGGTTTTTGTTCTCTGAATAGCCGAAGCTATGGGGATTTCACTGCCCTCGAACAGGCACCATATGTGCAGGCAATTCGCCAACATTTGGCGAACTGCCTGCTCTCTGGATAGCCAAATGGCCAAGAAAGGTAACCGAATGCTGATTTTCAGCGTTCGGTTATCTTTCGGCAGCCATTCGGATCTCTTTCAATAACCCTGTAAGTGATTTTCCAAAAAAAAATGTTAGGAACCAGCATTTTTTTTTAAAAATCTCTTTTCATCATTTATACTATACAGTAAAACACAATTGGGAAAACTCCCAATGTATTTTTCACTACAGTAATTAAATTTGACAGGCAGACATTGTCATCTAGTGGCCAAAAAGGTTTACTGCAGCTTGGTCTCTGCCCTGAATCAGCTGCAGATCCGCGTCTTAAACACAGATTCCCAGAATTTCAAGCAATGGCTCCCAGTGTTTAACCCTTTCGCAACCAGTGACGTATTATGTATGTCTGATCGGAAAGTCCCACTTAGACCCGCGGACGTACATAGGACGTAAGGATCACCTAACCTCTCTCCCTCCCGCCCGATACTTACCTCCCTCGCCGGCTCCCACGGGGTTCTGGCAGGGTGGAAGCCTGCCCCTCCATTTTAGAGGGGCCATCGGGTGCGATGACGTCATCAGCAGGCGCCTACCGGTAAAATTCAGGAAGGGGAGGGGGGCTCATTTGGAGACCTCTTTCTCCCCAACCATTGAAAATAGAAAGATGCTTTTTGCACCACTGGAAATAGCATTAACTATTTCTCTGCCAGATCACAATTCGGAACCAATCGGCACAGAATCGCGATTCAAACCTGGAGGTGGCTGACATCTTGGATGTCAGCCAAGCCTCTGGGTCACCCCCCACCCACTGACATCCTCACCATACGTGTGAGGACATCAGTGGGCCAGTTAGCTCCCTAGCTACCAAGTAGAGATTGTGGGATCGTTTGGATCCCCTTATCTCCCGATCCGTGGCAGCTAGTGGGTCATTTTTTATATCATTGGAAAGGCCTGATGACCAGGTTTGGTGCAAAACAAAAATAATAAAAAAAATAATAATAATAAAATAAAAAATTGTAAAAAAAAAATTGTCTGGGGGGTTTACTAAAATAGGACCTAGGCTGACACTAAAAAATTATGAGCATAAAACGGTCAGAATGAGCTCAGTGCACATAAGTGAAATGGCTCAGCAGTGAAGGGGTTAAAAAGCAAAAGTAATTCAAAATTGGGTATTTCTATTCTCTGGACAAAATTTTTAAACTATTTAGCCGGGGTCTTTTTTGGTGGTTGTAGATTTTGGGGATTAAATTACAAAAAAGTGTGTTTTTACAATTTGTTTTTCATCATATTTCATATTGGTTTTATAGTAAATTATATGATATGATGGAAATAATGGTATTTTTAGAAAGTCCATTTAATGGCGGAAAAAATGGTGTATAATATGTGTGGGTTGCATAAACGAGTAAGAGGAAAATTTGACCTAAACACAGACAACGCAGAAACGTAAGAGGAAATTCATATGCAACAAATGAGTTTCTGTTACATCCTTGGCCCCCGCAGCGCTTCCTGGGGGGTCAGGGCACCAGGTGGCATCGTTGGCTAGCCTGTTGCCAGCAGTAAGAGCTGGCAAAACGGCATCTGAGGGGGCGGAGCTAGGCATAAGTGCAAGGAGCCATCAGCCTTTAAAAGAGGGTGAGTGGAGCTGCTCCTTGAACTGTCGTGGGAGTAATTTGGAGTGGAGTCCTAGTTCCTGCTTTTCATGAAATCTAGTAGTTCGATTATATGTCTAGTTCTAGTATCTGTCTAGTTCATGTTCTGTGTATATTCTGTTTCTAGTCTGGTTTCTGGTTCATGTTTTCATGTCTGTTTGTCTGTCTGGTTTCAAGGCCTAATCGCAAGGCATCCAGTTCTGTTTCTAGATCAGAGTCATGTCTGTTCCTAGTTTCTAGATTTAAGTTCTGTCCAGTCTGTTGCTGAATTCATCTTTAGGGATGAGCTGTTCGGTTCGATTGGTTCGGAGTTCGCATCGAACATAGCCTGTTCGCATGTTCGCGAACTACGAACATTTCCGCGTGTTCGCCGCGTGTTCGCCCACAATGCACCACAATGGACCACAATGCACTTTTCCACTGGCCTGAAGCTCGTAATTGGCTACAGCCTTGCACCTGACCACAGGTCTGGTGCAAGACAGGTTCAACACTATGCCAATCACGGCTCAGAGTCCTGATTGGGCAAATTTTGCCCAGTCATGGGCTCACAGAGCTAAAGTCCTGCAGCACACTATATAAGGTTTCCACGCAGCGCTTCTGCACGCATTTGAGAGGAGATTTCATAGGAGATTGTTGTTGTGTGTTCTTACTGCCGGTCTGCCACGCTACTGGGGGGGTCTCATTTCTACCAAATATCTGGGAATTTAGGTAAATTTTGATGTCTGGTGCGATCATTGTGTGTTATTTAGATCCTATTGAGATCCTATACACCATCTGATGGATCCAGTATTGATGTGATATCAGCACCAACAATTTAACAACATTGATGTGACAACTTCGGCATCGCCAAGTAACTACATTGGAGGACGAGGGGCTCACCTCATTTTCATCTTTGTGAGTGGCTAACCGTTTTTTGCTGTGTTTACCTGATTTATGGGATACTACCCTATGCCTTTTTATATTTTCTGTAGAATTTATCCCGGTTTTTATATTTTTCTTGTCACTGCCAGCAAGTATTTTGGGGGTCACAAATTTCTGCAAAACATTTGGGAATTGAGGTGATCTGTGTCTTGTCACACAGCCAGTACCACGCAGTATTTTGGGGGTCACAAATTTCTACAAAACATTTGGGAATTGAGGTGATCTGTGTCTTGTCACACAGCCAGTACCACGCAGTATTTTGGGGGTCACAAATTTCTACAAAACATTTGGGAATTGAGGTGATCTGTGTCTTGTCACTGCCAGCAAGTATTTTGCGGGTCACAAATTTCTACAAAATATTTGGGAATTGAGGTGATCTGTGTCTTGTCACTGCCAGCAAGTATTTTGCGGGTCACAAATTTCTACAAAACATTTGGGAATTGAGGTGATCTGTGTGTTGTCACTATTTTGTAGAAATGAGATCCCCCCCAGTAGCTGGTGGCAGACTGGCAGTGAGAACACACACTAACACAACAACAATTTAATCTCAAACACGTGCTGAAGCACTGTGTGAAGCCTTATATAGTGTGCTGCGGGACTTAGTTCTGTGAGCCCATGATTGGGCAAAATTTACCCAATCAGGACTCTGAGCCGTGATTGGCATAGTCTTGAACCTGTCATGCACCTGACCTGTGGTCAGGTGCAAGGCTGTAGCCAATTACAAGCGTCAGGCCAGTGGAAAAGTGCATTGTGGTCCATTGTGGGCGAACATGCGGCGAACACGCGGAAATGTTCGTAGTTCGGAACAGGCGATGTTCGAATCAAACTCCGAACCGATCGAACAGCTCATCCCTAGTCAGGACACAGATAGTTAATGTGTTTCCACCCAGCGACCTCCTGGCCACTAAGCCATTTGGAGCTGAGGTGAGAATTAGGTTTCTTGTAGTACCTTTCTGGTGTGGGAATCAAGGTATTACAGCCTTTCTTGCTGTCTGTGTTTTCAGTATCTGTATAATTCAAGGTATTGTGTGACTGTCTTGCAGGCCACACAATTCATTAACCATTGATATTCAGCAATCTTGTTCACGTTGTTTTTGCATCACGTTATGTCTGTGTCAGGACACAGATAGTTAATGTGTTTACACCCAGCGACCTCCTGGCCACAAAGCCATTTGGAGTTGAGGTGAGAATTAGGTTTCTTGTAGTACCTCCCTGGTGTGGGAATCAAGGTATTACAGCCTTTCTTGCTGTCTGTGTTTTCAGTATATGTATAATTCAAGGTATTGTGTGACTGCCCTGCAGGCCACACAACTCGTTAATCATTGAGATTCAGCAAATCTTGTTCACGTCTGTTCATGTATCACGTCAAGTCTATGTGCACCGATAGTTAACGTGTTTTCACTCAGCGACCTCCTGGCCATGAAGCCATTTGGTGCTGAGGAGTTAATTAGGTTTCTTGTAGTACCTCCCTGGTGTGGGAATCAAGGTACTACAGCCTTTCCTGCTGTGTGTGTTCGAGAATCTGTCCTAAAGGATCCAAATAAACGCTACTCCAGGGTAGCGCCGTTAGCTCACTGTTGCAGTTCCATTTTCAGTGATACAGCATAGCTTTAGATTATCTTATTACGATCTGGGCCTGCTGTGTCTGCTACTGTAAACACAATCATGGTAATGAATAAGTTAAAACTGACAGTTTAATACTGAAGCATATGGATATATGGTCTTTGCATTAGGGGGTTAGTAATCTTACTGAACGCATTTCACATAGGTCAACTCAATCCTACATGTTCTCAACCATCTCACACATATCTTTATCTTTTGTTACATTTGAGCCAATGAGACTTTTCTGTTCCTTAACGTAATAAGGTTATATAAGCCTTTAGGCCGTTAGATGAGATATTCGGAAGCTTCTCAAAAAAGAAATTACTGTGCATGTATAAAGTGCCTTCAGGCAGGGGATGTTTAAAAAAGCTCATAAATATTGCCATGCCGATTTGCTACTTTATACTGCCATCAGTTAGGGATGGTGCAAACCCAACAAATTGACCAGTGTGTACTAAGTATTTATGTCAGGGTAATTCAATGAGATTCGAAAAGTCAACGCACGTTCGGTGACTTTTCAATCTCTTCAATTCGGTTCGTTTTGCCGATCCCATTTCGGTGACCCTGTGGTGTATTCAGCAAACACCACAGGGTCCCCGAATTGCAGGGAAAGACTGCCACAAACCCGACGAAAACTAAAACCCGGCGAATGCACGCCGAAAACCCGCAAAAACATCTGGATTAACCCGCCGAAAACCACGGAAAAACCCAAGCAGGAGCCGATCACACGCAGCGAAGCCGCCGGAAAAAGTCGACACCGCAGACGCAGGCAGTGAATAAATTAGCAAAACAGTTTGCTTGATTGCAAACAGCGTTTCACTTTTCAATCAAAGAACTACTGAGCGAAAATGTCTGAAATTTACATATGAGGTCCAATGAATAAAAAGGGCTGTCACAGAAACCATAAGTAAACTTATAAAACAAAATCCAGAAAAATGCTTAAAATATCCTAAAAAAATCTATAAATAAAGAGACTCTTTACTGCCGAATTTTATAATGAAGGGTTTATTAGATATTGAATTAAAACCGGAATATTTTTACATTGAAGCCTATGGGATTCACCTGAATAAATCTGCCGCATGAAACCACCGAATGGCAGGGCATTTCGGAACCTTTCACTGCTGGTTTTTGTTCTCTGAATAGCCCGAGCTGTACTTTTTTATGGGGATTCACTGCCCTCGAACAGGCACCGTATGTGCAGGCAATTCGCCAGGATTTGGCGAATTGCCTGCTCTCTAGATAGCCGAATGACGAAGAAAGGTGACCGAGCGCTGATTTTCGTCGTTCGGTTACCTTTCTCAAGCAATTCGGATCTCTTTGAATTACCCTGTGTATTTTTATATTTTAAGCAACCTTTTTAATTTTAAGCAACCCCACAGCAGGAAAAAAAGATGATATACGTCCGTATGTGGGTGCGGTAAAGGTTAAAAATTTGACGAGGCACTGCCTCACATTTTCCTATGAAGCTTCCTCCAGTGGTACAATTGTTTGCAGTAGAATATAGCCACATAATATTTTTTTTGTTCACTTGAATAACTTTGATCCACAAAGGAATAAAAGGTTAAAACCAATTAGTAATGCCTAAATGCATACTTGATTTACATTTGCCGGTTGCAAAGCAAGCAGGTTCAGAAAGGGATAGAAAGAATAAGACAGATTAACCTCTTATTTAATGATAAACCAAACCAAAATTAATAATTGTCAGGAAACAAATCAATTAGAATGTGGAGTATCATTTTATTACATATTACCGTATATATTTGAATAAAATATATTGCTTTATATGGACATTACATTACATTCAGCTTTTAAAATCACGGTATTAAGAATTCAGTTAAATTATATTAAAATTTTTCCTCCAAAAATTTGAAAAATAAAAAAATCTCAGTTACGTAAAGAATTTTTTAAAGCTTTTTTGCAAAGCAGGTCTTCATTCATTGTGTTACACTTAACCTAATCCTTATTATGTATAAAACTAGGCCTTTACAATAATCTCTTTTTGTATCCCCATGATGGCTTGATCCTTCCTTAAGCCCTAATCAATTCTTGATCACGCCTCAAGAAAAATTTGATTGATTTACACAGTAAGGAAAAATATTTTATAAGATCTTTTTCACAAACAAAGAAATCAATTTGTTAGCACTTTTCTGGGGAATGAAATAGAATATTACAAAAAGACGATGCTGGATTGTAAGAATAATTTTTTTTAACGGTATTTGATTATTGGAACCCCCTCACAATTATTAGGGTGAGTGGGGTAAGTCATTTGTTTATGGGGGTTGGCTAGGGAGAGGGGACACCCAGCCATATAGGAGGTGCACATTTGTCGTGGTCCACCCTCCAGAATCGGAAGAGCTCTCCATATTAATGATTTGAGGGCTGGTTAGGAACAGCATATCCCATCACTTCTATAATTGACCCAACCAACATGCATAAGTGGGGGCCGTGGAGTGAGGGCTAGCAGGCATCCTCCATGGACTATACCTCCAATCCATGACCATTGGGAGTACCAGTGGTCCTACAGTTCATTATTAGTACCTGGGCAGCAATCGCTACTCACTAATATTATACTACTGTGAACCACCTACACGATCGGCTGTAGCAGACAGAGCAGCCTGAGATCATGATAACATGACCCGGGGCTATGCTGTATTATTGCAAAATAAATTAATTTGTTGCAAATTAATTTTGTTTGCATTTGGGCTCCAGAAGGTGCAAACGTGCGTTTGGGCACACTTGATCACGGCCGCAGTAGCAGCAAATGACTGGCAATGACGGCCAATATAAGAAGTACGGCCTTACGAAAGTCCGGCCGCGCAATGTAAGTGGAAAATTAACGCATTTTTTCAAGAACGCAGAACCGCTAGTACTGACGTACAGAGTGCGCTGCGACGGCAAAGCGGCGTGTGTGCGTGATTAGGAGATGTCAGACGCTGTTAATCTCCAGCCTAAATAACGTCCAGATGCAAAAAGTGTTTTATTGACGATCCGTAAAAAATCACGCACGAAAATGCGCACCGTCTGACCGTTTTTGCGCATTCCGTGAAAAAATCCGTCAATGCGTCGGATGCACTTTTTGATGGTCGCTGCGAATAATGCGTTCGTTTGACCCTAGCCTGAGGTGCTAACACTTTGTAAAACCAGCTGGGGAATGTCTCTCTCAGTCTTTTCAGCAGTTGATAATGCGCAGAGACCTGAGCCACAGCAATTCCACTTGTCCAGCGACATCTATCTGCCAAATAGATTATTACAGTTAGAAATAAATACAGAATATTCCCAAATATTACTTACTGTATAATTAATTATATAATTTTCCTAAAATATTATGGTTCCTGTATGAATCACTTGTTGAAAAATTCTCCATTATGCAAATCATTTTTAGTTTGTTTTTTTATCTTATATTTTGTTCATTCATGATTCAGGCGAGTGATGAAAAAGGCCCAAAAGTCAGACAAATCACAATTTTCACTGAAAGTGACATTCATGCTATAAATACACACATCATATACATGGGGCAATTCAGAGTATTGTTTTTTTCTAAACACTCTATTTCAGCAAGGGAAATAAGAAGCTTTTTTCCTCCACAAAAGAACAGCTATAGAAAATGCATAATGAGTTCCTACACTAGATAATGTATAACCCAACAGCATGCATTTTTCATAAGCATACTGTTTTGGAACTTCCATACGTTCATCTTTTATACTACAGTCTTGAACAAAATAGTCTGCTGATTTTGTTTTTGTTCATGCCTTTATAGTTCCCAGTGCCCTAGATATCTTTCAAAAAAAGTTTATTTAAAGTTGGGTCTCTCCACAGAAAAATCTTTATCCGTGCATCTCCTTTGAAGCCAAAAATGATTTGATCTCTGATCAGAGACTTAGCGAGTTCACCACAGGTTTTACTGAACTTCATCAGTTCCTTGACACGCAGCTCGATGATTCAAAAGTTATTTATACGCTCGATCTGTAAGTGTGTCAAAAGTCTTTTTTTATGCAAATACCATTTCCCAAATTTGATTGCGGTCTTACTTTAACTAATGCTGAAATATTCAGTGTTTTCCTAGCAATCGCAAACAAATTGTTGAATAAGAATGAGATAAATATCTATAACAATGTGTAAGGTCAGTTAATTTCCATTTCCCTGAAGCATTTGTAGAAAATAGTAGAATAAAAGTATCATACAACATTTCTTTTTATTATTTCTAATTATTCAAACTCCATTGTTTAAGTTGTTTGTTGTAGCAAGCAACGCATTCAGTTATTATTTTCCCTAGCCCATGGCTTTATATTTTATAGTATAGATTCTCTTGCTTATACTGTAGTCAATGAATGTGAAGGGCATAATAAATGGTAAAAAGGAAGCTATCTAAGCTATCCACAAACAGAATGAATTGATGGGTTTGTTTGTCGTACAGAATTGAGATAATGATTGGTACCGTTTATCTAATAGATTAGATATCTGGCTGGATGGAGTGGAGGTAACATCACTGCTCTTAACCGTCGAGACACAGGTTCGAATTCTTGCCAGATCACCTCTCCAGTCGGTGTCCTTGGGCAAGACCGCCAACGGTACATAATGGTCTACCCAGGACATACTTAAAAATGAGAGAAATCTCAATGTATCCTTCCTGGTAAAATACTTAATAAAAAAAAAAATTATGCATGATGATGCACCCACAGTTAAGTTTTTTGCTTTTCATCTGTGTATTTTGGGTCCCTGGCATAAAGTATTTGGAGGAGGGAGTTGGCCAATTATCCCCCAGCCAGGGCTGGTCCCAACCCACCCTCCCCATACACCTGCCCACCCTGGGGCGGTCCCTAATTTCAGCTCTCCTTTCCAGCTGTCTTCACTTCACTCTCTAATTACTCTTCCGAAGCGAAGACCAAACTTCTAGTCCTTCCCATGCAATCCCTACAACATTCTTCTGGCCACCAGTTTCACCTTCCCTCTGCTCCTCACCTTCCCCACCTTCCCTCATTTGTTTCAGCTACCCCTGTCCCTTAGATTGTAAACTCATTGGATGACTGCCTGAGCATTTGGTTTAAAGTGCTGTTTTACCTGGACAGTTATCCTACAGGCAGGGTTACCTTTCCTCTTGTATCACGTATGTCTCTTGTTTGTGCTTCCCCATTGTAAATTGCTATGGAATCTGTTGGCGCTGTATAAGTACTTGTAACTGTAACTTCTTATTTTGTAGCCCAAGTAATCAACTCATTGGTTAACCTCATCTCTAATAACTGCCCTAATGCAGTTGGAGAAAATGTGGTGATAAGTTTTTTTATAAACATTTTTGGTATTCAATTAAAAATGTATGCTAATGGACAATGCAAACAAAAAACAAGTAAAGAAAACAACGCCAAACAAATAGGGATAGGAAAATGAATACCCTATAGCAAACAGTCAAGCTACTCAAGAAGTGATTTGTGCTATAGGTGGCTAGAAATTATTAACATGAAAGCAAAAATTACCAACATGTAAGCTCTATCTGCTAGCAATAGCATCAACAGCCAGGGGGGAGAGATAGCATGCTTGTTTATGTTCTCATTATGAGTACAGCCCTGACGGCTGTCAGGGAGATTACATGTTAGTAATTTTTGCTTACATGTTACCACTTTCTTGCCACCTATAACACAAATCACTTCTCGTGTAGGTTGGCTGTTTGCAATAGGTTTTTCATAGCATCTTAGATTTTGCCCACAAGATCTCAACATAATTTTAAACCGTTCTTTTATATCCTTTGTAATCTCCCGATATTCTCCCTTGGGGTGTGAGCAAATCAAATCATAGACCAGACCTAAAGTATTTCTAGAAATCAATGCAAAATTAATTCTCTTCCAACCTGGGATGATTGTGTTCTTTCAATGAACAAAGACTCTTAACCCCTTAACCCCCTCCAGCTAAAGTCAAGTCTTCTTATACTATAGGTTCACATACCTGGTTGAATATATATATACCTTTCATTCAGCAATTTGTTCATTTTACTATGTAGCATTAAATGGCAGCTGGCCAGGACTTGTAAGGCACTGCTGTAAAAAAGTAGAAATTAAATAAAAAATATTGTTATAAAAGCGCAATGTGGTCAGAATGATCCTCATAACACCCTACCTGATCAGGTGTGGGTGGAGACATTTAAGCTAAATTGCTGCCACTATCCTAGCACCACTGTGGTTAACTATTAGTGCCTAAGCAGCTATTGATTCCCAGTTTCTAATACTGAATGGTGAGGACCATTCACCACTGTTCGTTCGCGGCCGCCATCCACGTGCATCGAATGGTTGGGTACAATCCACTGGAGTGAACATGCCAGCATGCAGGAAAATCTCTCACCCATGCACTGCAGGTGGGGGTTATACGAAAATTAAAGGAAGTAGACATGCCATCAGTGCCAACACATGTATAGTGCTACAAATAAAACTGGTGAGGATTTGACATTGACTTTCACAAACCTGACTTTTTCCTAACACTGTAGCGATACCAATTTTGTATTTAGCTTCACCTTCAAGAATAGACATGCCACACATATGTTAGTAAGGGTTTTGGGAAATTGTATAGTCAAATCATAATTTTGAAGGGGTCATATTACCAGATTCACATATATTTTTTGGGTTTGCACAGCAGATATTAACCTAAACTTATTTTCATTGTATTTTCCAAAACTAATTATACTAGAATATTTTGATAGGAAATAATTGAGTATTTTAATGTAGCTATTATAATAATGATACCTGTGCCACCTACATCATAATTCTTATCCTAATTCTACATCAAATAGACTTATCAAATAGACTTAGCAGCTCCCCATTCCTGATCACCATACCCTGCCACCCATGGCACTGTTTGACCTTCCTCTGAGTTAATCCCTAAATTGCTGGCCTTGGTTTAGGGATAAATATGAGAACAGGTTCTTCACTAACTTTGTGAGTCATGGAGTTTGGTGGGGGGTAGACGTACCAGCAACCCAGTCCAGCATTGATATGCATTGGTTGCGTTTTTTGACTTCCATTGCAAAGAGACCTGCATTGTTGGACAAAACCCGGCTGGGTGGAGTAGAGGTAATGTCACTGCTCTGCGTGGAGAGAGGCTGTGGAGTCATGGGTTCGATCCCAGCAAGCAACCTCTCCAGTAAGTGTCCTTGGCAAGACACCTAACGGTACATACTCGCCACCCAGGACATACTTGAAAACAAGAGAAATATCAATGTATCCTTCCTGGTAAAATACTTTCAGAAAAAAAAACTCTTCCAGTGCAAGCTGAATGACAAGCTTACACGCAAATCAAAGCCCTCTGTTTTGAAAGTATGAATTAGCCCGCTTTGACACCTGATGGAAAGGGTGGGCATTCAGCTCTCCATGCTTAACTGGGACACTTTAAATGGCCATGGTGGCTAGATCGCTTCTGCATACATGTCAGGGTTGTGTACAGGGGATGAAGTAACCAGATGCGAAGGGCCCAAGGCAAGGCATGAGTAAGGGTTAATTCTGAGTCATGGTCAAGGTGGGAGCTGAGTCAAGGTAGGCAGCAAGTAACGATAAAAAGAGATGTTCTGGGACTGAAACACAGGTAGTCAATTCGATAGGTAGCTGCAGGCACTGACACCAGTGAAGCAACGCTGTTGCACTGATGAACAGGTTGCAGAGCATTTCATGGGCAGGTGAGGTAGTCTGCACAGCGACGTCTCACCTTCCCATTGGCCCTTGCCTGTACTGGAAGTTCACCCCAGAGCCGATCCCAGCTGCCACCAGTCAAGACCTCCACCACGCTCCCAGCATGTCAAAATGGATTACCAACCTTGATCACTATCTTGGGTCAGTGCAGTGTTGTCTCCTGAAGCTACGGTTCCCGGTGCATCAACTGGCTCCCCCAACCGCCCAGTGGACCGCAACCCACCCGGCACTGGAAAAGGGAAACCCCTGGCCGGACCAGCACCACAGAGACCACTGCGGACACCAGCTGAGACCGTAGGGTGACACCAGGCAAGTTCCAAGGTCGGCGGTGCTCCATGGCGGGATGTGACAGTACAATGAAAGAGAGAAAAAAAAATCGATGGAAATTCTGCAAAAAAATATGATTTGTACAAAAACTCTTGAGTATTGAAGATACTGTATATTATAAAATGACAAGAACGTATATTTTGCAACACGTTAACGGTTTTCTTTTACATGCTCTGTTACTTTACAACAATGAAATATCATTCATTATCTGATATTATTCATTTACTGTTTTATTGTTTTGCTAGATACACTGTACACAGATGTGCATTTCATATACATAAAATGTTTCCCAAAATGTATCTTTTTATGATATATATATTTCAAACTGTATATTATGTAAATAATGTATGTACTGTACTTGTCTTAGCTGATGAAATCTATATTCAGCAAAACAAACAGTATATTGCAAATCTGTGCTGCTAGTCATCTTACCTACAACATGTTAAAGTGGATTAATGTCATAGTTCATAAACTGTACTCATTATTTTAATTATTCATATTTCTTCACACTCAGTGGTTATCAAATTGAAATGTCTTAGGTGAAGCTTCAATGTGCAACCAAGATTGTTAATATAAATAATAAACAAACAATCAGTCTCAATGCACAATTCAGTAAATATAAACACTAGGTCTCATGAGGCCCTCACAGTAATGCTCACCTAATTATCTTTCTGGTCTCGTTATCGTAAGCGCTTTGCAAGATTGGTTTGAAGGAGGGAAGTGAGGTAGTTGAATACTTTCTGTAATTATTATTTTTATTCAGATGCTCATAAACAACAGTAACAGATTTCAAACTTTCCTGAAATGTCAATGCTGAATTCTCAACCCATTTAGCGAAAATTGACCTGAGGCTGGTGACCTACTTTTATACCCAAATATGGCCAATAATATCCATTTCCCTCTTTTCTGCTGCAATAACACTAATGTGTCTGAAAATATATTTCCTTGTTGCTGCAATTGCAAGGCCTTCAATTATTGGTGAAATTTATTGACCTAATGCTGTCTTTAAGAGGTCCAAAGTGCTCAGTGACGTCTGTCTTCTCCATTCTGACATCTTTATCCTAAAAAAAGATTTCTGAATTATCAAACACTCCTAGGGGATAAACTTTTTATTTTTTTATTGATTTTTATAAAAAATAATGCGTGTAAATTGGTATAAAACCAAAACACATTCACCCTATTAGATCTTTGTATTAATTGAAAATAAAAAAATTAAACAAAAAAAGCTTCCTGAACATTACCATAATATAATATTTACACTGGTTTAGAAGAAATCTTTTTAGCTAAATACCTATCTCATCCAATTTTCATAATGTATTGAATTATACTGTTAGCATATTGACATTTCATCTTCTTTATTACATGCAATGAAGTAAGTTGACAGTTTTCCATTATTAGATTCTCTCCACAGGAACATGATACTAGTGTCAGTGTCCTTCCCTGGAAAAGAAATGATAATTAAACTTTAAAATGACTAATCAATTTAACAAAACTAGTGGTGGAGAAAATAACCAATTAATGGGACAAGCCTAATTGTATTTTTAAAAATCACTTCACAGTTATAATAGATGACATACACCTTTTAGTAGAATAATATTCGACATCTTCGAGCAGGCCACTAGTGCTGTTGCTCTTTCTCAGGACCCTCACAAACCCCGGTTTCCTCACTATAAGTTTACAGAGTTATCCAGATGTGGACCCCTTGCTCGAGGTGCCTAGAGGGTGCTATACCCTCTTGATGAGGCCTAATAAGGCCGAAACGATCATCGGGGGTTGCTGCATCACTCCTGCAGAGATGACGTCCTTGGCAATCAATACTGGCCACCCTTTCTGGGTGAGAGCAGACTGATTTGCATATGGAGCATTCGTCCCTGTAATGGCACAAGCAAGCTAAAACCTTGTGAAACCTGAGCGGGCACCCACCATAGAGTAGGCCACTAGTGCTGTTGCTCATTCTCTCAGAACCCTCACAAACCCCCCTTTCCTCATTACAATACATTGAGAATGAACAACATTTGATAAACCGATACATGAGGAAACAAGGGCCCTACTCCCATGGAAGCTCACAATCTAGAAGGGTTTGTGGTGGAAACAAAAGGAGAGGACTGCAAGATGAGAGTGATGGGACTGGTTGGAATCAGGAGGAGAATTCTGAATTGTTATACTTGCTTTTCAGGGAAAAAATTAAAAGGGCCATATTACCTAGTTGGTGCTAACTTAACCAAAGCTGTTGTTAACTTCCCAGAGCCATTATAGCCTATGGAGGTTTTCAGTTTACAACAGCTCTGGTTAAGTTAGCACCAACTATGTAATATGGCCCAAAATGTTTAAAAAAAATACAATACATTGTTATTAGGGATGAGCCGAACACTCCCCGAGTTCGGTTCGAGCCCGAACCCGAACTTCCCATTTGTTCGGGACCGAACCCGAACTCGAACCCCATGCAAGTCAATGGGGCTGAAAATTCGGTTTTTTAGAGTGCCCTCCAAGAGGGCATATATGCTACATATTTGCCATAAAAGGTGTATGGGGGTCCGGGTAGTGCCCTGGGGGACAGGAAACAAGGACAAAAAGTTTTAAACAAAAACGTTTTTAAAGGGACAGTGAGTTTTCCATGAAATAAGGGTTAAAAATAAAAAACAAAAATTCCTTCAAATATCATGCCTAGGAGGTCCCCATAACCTGAGCGGGAAGTGGTGGATTTCTAGGATGTATAGATACACTTATAAACAAAAAAAATGACGTTTCATATGACGGTAAATGCTTTTCCTTTAATCTATCCATAAACAACTGCTTGGGGCCGCAGCCTGTATGAAAAGACATTTTAGGACGCACAGAAAAAGTTTAGTGATTTTTTTTGGCTAAATTATTGTGAAACTTATGCAGGCTTTGGATGAAAGTAACAATAGGTGCTTTAAAATTGGGCTTTTAGCGTCGGCAACAGTGCCGTCACACCGTAACCCCTCTGAGGATATGAATCTGATACAGGCGTCAGGGGCAGTGCACCCAGATATTGTGCCTTTAGTGCCAGGGCAGCAAGTATCATCATACAGTAACCCTTCTGTAGTATTGTGGAAGAATGCAGGGGTGGACCATGTGGTCCTATATTGAAAAGTTTTTGATCTGGTAATGGGCGTCAGTGCACCCAGATATTGTGCCTTTAATGCCAGGCCAGCAAGTATCATCATACAGTAACCCCTCTGTAGTATTGTGGAAGAATGCAGGGGTGGACCATGTGGTGCTATATTGAAAATTTTTTGATCTGGTAATGGGCGTCAGTGCACCCAGATATTGTGCCTTTAATGCCAGGCCAGCAGGTATCATCATACAGTAACCCCTTTGTGGTATTGTGGAAGAGTGCAGGGGTGGACCATGTGGTCCTATATTGAAAAGTTTTTTTATCTGGTAATGGGCGTCAGTGCACCCAGATATTGTGCCTTTAATGCCAGGCCAGCAAGTATCATCATACAGTAACCCCTCTGTAGTATTGTGGACGAATGCAGGGGTGGACCATGTGGTCCTATATTGAAAAGTTTTTGATCTGGTAATGGGCGTCAGTGCACCCAGATATTGTGCCTTTATTGCCAGGCCAGCAAGTATCATCATACAGTAACTCCTCTGTGGTATTGTGGAAGAGTGCAGGGTTGGACCCTGCGGTTCAAAAAATTAAAATGATAAAAATCTGGCACAGGCGTCAGTGCAGCCAAATATTGTGCCTTTCATGGCAGCAAGTGCCTTCACACCGTAACCCTTTTGTGGTATTACATAGTTACATAGTTACATAGTTATATAGGCTGAAAAAAGACATGCGTCCATCGGGTTCAGCCTCTCCCACATAACCTACTGCTGTTGATCCAAAAGAAGGCAAAAAACCCAGTCTGAATGCTTGCCAATATGCAACATACTGGGAAAAAATTCCTTCTTGACCCCAGAATGGCAGTCAAGAATGGTATTGTGGAAGAGTTCAGTGCTGGAGGTTTTGTGAATGCAGTAGAGGACATCCCCTATCTATTCCATTACTTCAGCATCAGGGGATTGATAGCTGCTGATCCAGGACTGATTCATTTTTATAAATGTCAGCCGGTCTACAGAGTCGGTGGACAGATGCACTCTTTTGTCTGTGACAAAACCTCCAGCGGCACTGAACGTCCTTTCGGAAAGCACGCTAGATGAAGGGCAACCTAGTAGCTGCATAGCATATTGGCTAAGTTCTGGCCAGTGATCCAATCTCAACACCCAGTAAGCCAGTGGATCATCTGCTGGAAAGATATCCAGGTCTGCCCTTGCCCCTAGGTAGTCCTGCACCATATGGTGAAGACGCTGGCAATGGGTGCCTACATTTGACGTCCTTGGGCGTCGTGGACTAAAAAAATTTAAAAAAGCATCATTCAAGCGGCCCTGGCCTTCACCGCTATTCCTCTGATCACCCGCAGCCTCAGAAGCACGTGTGTCAGCACTTGGTAATCTACCAGTGCTTGGAAAGGTGTTACACAAGTGTCGCTTTAGAGCATCCTCAAGTTTGTTCATCATGTGCTCCCTCTGTGCGGGCAGGATGAGCTCTGCAACTTTACCCTTGTATCGTGAATCAAGAAGGGTTGCCAACCAGTAATGATCCCTCTCCTTGATAGCACGAATCCTGGGGTCCTTTAGCAGGCTTTGCATTATTAGGGAGCCCATGCAGCGTAGGTTGGAGGTGGCATTTGCTGCCGAGTCTTCCTGGTCAATGAGGATGACCGTATCGTGCACTTCCTCCTCCCAGCCACGCACAAGCCCTTCTGTTTCTGGGCACACAAAACCCTCCCTTGAGGAATCCCCACCTTCAATGCCCCCACTACTTAAATAGTCCTCCTCCTCCTGTCTGATCTGAGTAGGACCCGCTGGAATGCTGTCTGCGGAAAGACTGGGGCCTTGAGAGCTAGGGAAGGCCTCCTCTTCCTCCCGCTGCTCTGCCTCTAGAGCCACATCTATAATTCCCCGCAGAGTGTGCACCAGCAGGAACACTAAAGGAATTGTGTCACTGATGCATGCACTGTCCCTGCTCACCATCCTCGTTGCCTCCTCAAATGGTGACAGTACAGTGCATGCATCCTTGATCATCAGCCACTGCGGGGGGGAAACCAAGTTGACCTGAACCTGTCCTTGTGCCATACTCACACAGGTACTGTCACGGTTCCCAGATCCCACCACGCAGTACTTAACGCCCCACACTCCACAGAACCCAGAAGCTACCAACAGAGTAGCCGTGAAAGATCTAACTGTCTGGTCCTCAGAATTGGCCAGGTAAACTAGCTAGACAGATAGGGTTAACAACACGGGGAGTAGTCAGCCGAGCCAGAATCAGGAATACAGAGTTCAGAATGGTCAAATGGAATAGCCGGGTCGATATCAGAGCAGTAGCGTAGTACAAGTAAATGGACTAGGGCAACAGAAGGCAGAATAGTCAGAAACAAGCAGAGGTCAATAACGGGTTAATTCAATATAGCAGTCAGGTACAAGGAGCTCAGGTATGGATAACCACGATCTGGCAACTGCTGAGAATACACTGAGGGTTTTTAAAGACCTTCACCAGGCCACGCCCCCACTCAAGCCGCGCCTCTTGCAACCACCTCCCTGCCTGTCTCCATTTAAACCGGGCTTTGGTCAGCGAGCAGCATCAGACATGCTGCCCTCAAGCACACAGGTAGGGCTGGAAGCTCCCAACGTTACAGGTACTCGTTGATGGCCCTCTGCTGCTTGTGCAGACGCTGCAGCATTTCTAATGTCGAGTTCCACCTGGTGGGCATGTCACAGATCAGACGGTTTGTGGGAAGGTGGAATTCTCTTTGAATTTCTGCCAGGCGAATGCTTGCTGGGAATGACCATCTGAAGTGGCTGCAGACTTTTCTGGCCTGGATGAGAAGCTCTGGCAGCCCTAGGTACTTGGTTAGGAAACGCTGTACCACCAGATTTAGGACGTGTGCTAGGCATGATACATGCGTCAATTTACCCTTGCGTAGGGCAGAGAGAAGGTTGCTGCCATTATCGCAGATGATCATTCCCAGCTCAAGCTGGCGTGGTGTTAACCATCTCTGCACCTGCCCCTGCAGAGATGACAAAATTTCTGACCCGGTGTGGCTCCTGTCCCCTAAACAAACCAGCTCAAGCACAGTATGGCATCTTTTTGCTTGAGCCATTGCGTAGACCCTGTCAGGCGTCGGTTTAACTGCCACTTCGCCAGAGACAGAGAAGGAGGAGGAGGAGGAGGAAGAGGTGGTGTGGTGGAGCAGACAGACCTCATACAAGCAGCTTTCTGGAGGTGTGGTGGATGAACAAGCTCCAGCACAGAGCCCCGTCTTGGATCCCTCCCAGCTGCGATCAGAGTTACCCAGTGTGCCGTGAAGGAAATGTAACAACCCTGTCCATGCTTGCTGGACCACGTGTCTAAAGTGACATGCACCTTGCTGCTGACTGCCTTTCCCAATGACTGGATAACATTGTCTTCCACGTGCTGGTATAGTGCTGGAATGGCCTTGCATGAAAAGTAATGACGTTTTGGAACCTGCCACTGTGGTACAGCACATTCAGCAAATTCACGGAAGGGAGCAGAGTCCACCAGCTGGAAAGGCAGCAGCTGCAATGCGAGTTTTTTTGCTAAGCTGGCATTTAAACGCTGTGCTTGGGGATGGTTGGGACTATATTTTTTCTTTCGCTGCAGCAGTTGCGGCAACGTAATCTGACTGCGTAAATCCTCAGCTACTGGGATGATGTCACATTGTGAGGAAGGACCTGCTGGTACATCCATTACTGTAGCATCATCCCTGTTGGTGGAGGTTGTAGGTAATGACATGGCAGGACATACAGTGTGGGTAGAGACAGATGAGGAGGAGGAGGACCTACGCAAAGTTTTGCACCAACGGGATGCGTGGCACTTGTTCATATGTCGCCTCAAGCACGTGGTACCCAAGTGTCCGGTGTTTATCCCACGCTTCAGCCTCCTCTGACATAGATTACAAATAGCAACGGTGGGGTCTGCTGCACATTTCTTAAAGAGCTCCCAGACAGCAGAGTTCCTGCATGTGTTCTTTGAGACAACAGCGCTTTGCACCGGAGCAGCTCTGACATGTGATGCCTTGGACTGGCTAGTGCTATGGTTGGTCACAGAGGATGTTGTGCCTCGAGTTTGCTGTGCCTCCTCCTCCCCCTCCTCCTCACTTGATTCCTCAGTTCGATCTGGCACCCAGGTGGAGTCAGTGACATCATCATCATCAATGTCATCTTCACCCCCTATCTCCTCGTCACTGGAGCCAACTTGGCAGTATGCTGCAGCTGCTGGGGCAACATGAGTGACAGTTATTTGTGTGTCATCACTGGCACCCCCTTCTTCTAGGTTGATTATACTCCCTTGCTCAACCTCAGAGATTGAATCAGAGCACTGTACTTGCTGCACATCCTCAAGCAGCATGTCACTGTCATTGTAGTCAAACAATTCAGCTGACTCCTCCGTGTGTGATAGCGAGGCTACGGCAGGAGTAGCTGTGGACATGGAGGCTGCATTAGATGCTTTGGCAGCTGAGGTGGACTGTAAAGCACTAGAAGCCTTGCTGGCAGAGGACTCGGAGGATGAGGATGGCCTGGCTAGCCAATCCACCAAATCCTCTCTATGTTGCTGCAGGTTAAGAAGACCAGCACCAGTTATAAAGGACAAGCGTGCCCCTGCAGAGGATGCACCACGTCCACCACGACCAGAGGCACAGCCTCCCGACACAGGGGCTGCTTGCCCTCTTATCTGTGTCTGGGAGCGTCTGCCTGTCCTTTTTGTTCTTTCAGACATGGTGAGTGATATATAGATTAATATATACAGAACTCTTATTCAACTCTGGTATAAAGATTTAAAGAACTCTGGTATAACTCAGTGAGACACACTGATAGCTGGCAGCCAGTGACAAGAGACAGATCACCTCAATTCACAAATGTTTTGTAGAAATTAGTGAGCCCTGAAATAATGCGTGGTACTGTTTGTGTGACGAGACACAGATCACCTTAATTCACAAATGTTTTAAAGAAAATAGTGAGCCCCAAAATAATGCGTGGTACTGGATGTGTGACGAGACACAGATCACCTTAATTCACAAATGTTTTAAAGAAATTAGTGAGCCCCAAAATAATGCGTGGTACTGCTTGTGTGATGAGACACAGATCACCTTAATTCACAAATGTTTTAAAGAAATTAGTGAGCCCCAAAATAATGCATGGTACTGTTTGTGTGACAAGACACAGATCACCTTAATTCACAAATGTTTTAAAGAAATTAGTGAGCCCCAAAAAAACTTGCTGGCTGTGTGACGAGACACAGATCACCTTAATTCACAAATGTTTTAAAGAAATTAGTGAGCCCCAAAATAATGCGTGGTACTGTTTGTGAGACGAGACACAGATCACCTTAATTCACAAATGTTTTAAAGAAATTAGTGAGCCGCAAAATAATGCGTGGTACTGTTTGTGTGACGAGACACAGATCACCTTAATTCACAAATGTTTTAAAGAAATTAGTGAGCCCCAAAAAACTTGCTGGCTGTGTTACGAGACACAGATCACCTTAATTCACAAATGTTTTAAAGAAATTAGTGAGCCCCAAAAAAACTTGCTGGCTATGTGACGAGACACAGATCACCTTAATTCACAAATGTTTTAAAGAAATTAGTGAGCCCCAAAATAATGCATGGTACTGTTTGTGTGACGAGACACAGATCACCTTAATTCACAAATGTTTTAAAGAAATTAGTGAGCCCCAAAATAATGCGTGGTACTGTTTGTGTGACGAGACACAGATCACCTTAATTCACAAATGTTTTAAAGAAATTAGTGAGCCCCAAAATAATGCGTGGTACTGTTTGTGTGACAAGACACAGATCACCTTAATTCACAAATTTTTTAAAGAAATTAGTGAGCCCCAAAAAAACTTGCTGGCTGTGTGACGAGACACAGATCACCTTAATTCACAAATGTTTTAAAGAAATGAATGAGCCCCAAAATAATGCATGGTACTGTTTGTGTGTCAAGACACAGATCACCTTAATTCACAAATGTTTTAAAGAAATTAGTGAGCCCCAAAATAATGTGTGGTACTGTTTGTGTGATGAGACACAGATCACCTTAATTCACAAATGTTTTAAAGAAATTAGTGAGCACCAAAATAATCTTGCTGGCTGTGTGACGAGACACAGATCACCTTAATTCACAAATGTTTTAAAGAAATTAATGAGCCCCAAAATAATACGTGGTACTGTTTGTGTGACGAGACACAGATCACCTTAATTCACAAATGTTTTAAAGAAATTAGTGAGCCCCAAAATAATGCGTGGTACTGTTTGTGTGACAAGACACAGATCACCTTAATTCACAAATGTTTTAAAGAAATTAGTGAGCCCCAAAAAAACTTGCTGGCTGTGTGACGAGACACAGATCACCTTAATTCACAAATGTTTTAAAGAAATTAGTGAGCCCCAAAAAAACTTGCTGGCTGTGTGACGAGACACAGATCACCTTAATTCACAAATGTTTTAAAGAAATTTGTGAGCCCCAAAAAGATTTGCTGGCACAGTGACGAGACCCAGAAGATCACCTCAATTCACAAATGTTTTAAAGTTGTAAACCCCAAAAAAAATTGCTGGCACAGTGACAAGACACACATCACATAATTCCCTGATATTTGGTTGAAATGAGTCCCAAAAAGACTTGCTGGCACAGTGACAATACCCAGAAAATCACCTTAATTCACAAATGTTTTAAAGAAATTAATGAGCCCCAAAATAATACGTGGTACTGTTTGTGTGACGAGACACAGATCACCTTAATTCACAAATGTTTTAAAGAAATTAGTGAGCCCCAAAATAATGCGTGGTACTGTTTGTGTGTGACAAGACACAGATCACCTTAATTCACAAATGTTTTAAAGAAATTTGTGAGCCCCAAAAAGATTTGCTGGCACAGTGACGAGACCCAGAAGATCACCTCAATTCTCAAATGTTTTAAAGTTGTAAACCCCAAAAAAAATTGCTGGCACCTTGACAAGACACACATCACATAAATTCCCTGATATTTGGTTGAAATGAGTCCCAAAAAGACTTGCTGGCACAGTGACAATACCCAGAAAATCACCTTAATTCACAAATGTTTTAAAGAAAGTTGTAAACCAGAAAAATAATGCGTGGTACTGTTTGTGTGACGAGACACAGATCACCTTAATTCACAAATGTTTTAAAGAAATTAGTGAGCCCCAAAATAATGCGTGGTACTGTTTGTGTGACAAGACACAGATCACCTTAATTCACAAATGTTTTAAGAAATTAGTGAGCCCCAAAAAAATCTTGCTGGCTGTGTGACGAGACACAGATCACCTTAATTCACAAATGTTTTAAAGAAATTAATGAGCCCCAAAATAATACGTGGTACTGTTTGTGTGACGAGACACAGATCACCTTAATTCACAAATGTTTTAAAGAAATTAGTGAGCCCCAAAATAATGCGTGGTACTGTTTGTGTGACAAGACACAGATCACCTTAATTCACAAATGTTTTAAAGAAATTAGTGAGCCCCAAAAAAATCTTGCTGGCTGTGTGACGAGACACAGATCACCTTAATTCACAAATGTTTTAAAGAAATTAATGAGCCCCAAAATAATACGTGGTACTGTTTGTGTGACGAGACACAGATCACCTTAATTCACAAATGTTTTAAAGAAATTAGTGAGCCCCAAAATAATGCGTGGTATTGTTTGTGTGACAAGACACAGATCACCTTAATTCACAAATGTTTTAAAGAAATTAGTGAGCCCCAAAAAAACTTGCTGGCTGTGTGACGAGACACAGATCACCTTAATTCACAAATGTTTTAAAGAAATTTGTGAGCCCCAAAAAGATTTGCTGGCACAGTGACGAGACCCAGAAGATCACCTCAATTCACAAATGTTTTAAAGTTGTAAACCCCAAAAAAAATTGCTGGCACAGTGACAAGACACACATCACCGAAATTCCCTGATATTTGGTAGAAATGAGACCCCCCAGACCCCCCCAGTAGCGTGGCAGACCGGCAGTAACAAGACACAACTATCTCCTTTGAAATCTCCTCTGAAATGCGTGCAGAATCGGCGCGTGGAAACATTATATAGTGTGCTGCGGGACTTAGCTCTGTGAGCCCATGATTGGCCAAAATTTGACCAATCAGGACTCTGAGCGGTGATTGGCATAGTGTTGAACCAGTCTTTCACCAGACCTTTGGTCAGGTGCAAGGCTGTAGCCAATTAGGAGCTTCAGGACAGTGGGAAAATGCATTGTGGTCCATTGTGGTCGAATATGTGGCGAACATCCGGAAATGCTCGGTGTTTGCGATCTACTCGAACAGGCTAAGTTCGGGTCGAACCCCGAACCGTCCGAACCCGAACAGCTCATCCCTAATTGTTATCACCAAATCCTGATCAAATTGGGTCCTCATAAAACATTAATGCGTAAATGCTATAGCTCACTGCATAGTGATATACTTCAACATTGTTAATTTTATTTTACTAGTTCACCAAAATCCCATTGATGAACAAGCAGAATGATTCCTTCCTTCATTATAAAAAATACCTCAATAATGTTTTGGATCTTTTACTGTATCAATAACATTTTAGGGACTTTTACACAAGTGGATACGACTTTTGGAGTGTGGTAATTTTATATTTTTGGTCCAACGTCTTCTGGATGTGATTATTCCGTGGCTGTATTCATATGAGTAGCACAGTACATATTACACTTTCAGGGTTATTTAGAGAAAGGTGAAACTCTGGAGAGCTTTTGGAGAAGTGAAAATTCTAGGTCAAAATAGCCAAACCAGAAAAATTCTCCCATTTATCTCACTTTCCAAATCGGCTATTTTGACCTAGAAATTTCACTTCTCCAAAAGTTCTCCTGAGATTTGCCTTTCTCTGAATAACCCTGTATGTATATTTGTATTTAATTGAAAGACTGAAGCTGATATAAATAAAATGTAGGATCTATACATAGTGCAAAAAAATCTCAATATTGTTTATGTGCACTCTTACAATATATATATTTAAATTGAATACTAAATAAGAAAAATAATGCTCATACTGTAGTAGAGTTTTGTCACCCAGACATAAATTATAATGAACCACAGATTGCTTTGTTTTCATTCATGGGTTAATTACAACTCATTTTATCAGCATCATATGTTAAAAAAGCTTGGTAGGGTTAAAGAATAAAGAAAAAGTGTGCATATATCGGATCCATCTAGGGTCTTTTTTTAATTTTTACGTAATTTATACTAAAGATTCTGTGGGTTATTACAAGTGGGTGCACGTGTGGTCAGATTGTATATAAAATTCACTAGCCATAATGTGTGTCTGGTTGCCATAGTACTCTTGAGTGTATCTGATAAATAACATGGCATCATGGACATATAAATGACTAATGGTTATGTTTATACAGTATATATTTTATAAAATATAATATATAACAAGTTAAATGGAGAAGTTGAATGCTACAGATGTCACCTTCTGATTTGCAACACTGCGTGCTTCATAGTACTGAAGTCACCACATATTGCCTAGTCTGATAAATATACCTAATTAAAAATAAGATCAAAAATTGAAAAAAAAAAAAAATCAAAACATGTATGTAGGGGACAGACACTGGTAGTGGCAATCAGCAGAAAATATACATGTAATGGAATGTGAGGTAGAAAACAATGGAAGAACATGGGAGTCATAAAGCAGTCAGCTGAATTGCCAAAAATGTATTTAGAGGACAAAATCAATACAAATGTATTAGCAGACTGATTCTCAATAAAAATAAGTGTCACGGAAATGGGAGATCATTCCTAGAAAAAAAATGTTGAAGAAGGTGCATTGGTAGGTAAAATAACTAATTAATAATACATGGAAGCAAACAGTATGTAGCTAGTAGCTTTACAGATGTATTTTAGGGGAATCGGGTACTGATGATGAGATAAGACAAACAATTTAAATCTGAAAAATAAGTAATAAATAATAAAGTTATACTTGGTCTATTGTTACAATAATTGGTACTGGCATAGTCGTCTACTTGACAATTGGCTACCATTTAGCTTCAGATTATCTACATGTAAATTAATTAAATAAAAATCCATTATAATCAGTAATAAGTGATAAGATAATAATCTTATTTCATTAAACTTCATCATTTGTTGCAATTTTGTTGAACTCCAACTCTCCAGAGAAGCTAGATTCACCAACAGTAGGCCAAGTTGAGTCAAACAACCATGACCGGTGTTGAACAGTGGTACTGTAACGTGAGGATTTATACCCCGGTTGAGTTTCCATGTGCAGAAAGGCTCTCCTTGCTGTCAGTATCCCAATGGAGTACTGATTCTGGCCCAATACCACCCAGTAGTAGCCGGAGCTCCTTGTAGGGTGAAACAGACAGACAGACTTTAATGAAACATATGAACCAATTATATACAGTGCATTGAGGAGCCAGGAAACCAATGGATGATGACAACGTGGAACCCCCCTTCTCCTCAAGTTAGCCAGTCCCTAGCCATATCCCATTTCATTTCCAGACGTAAAATATATACTGTATATAATAGATAACAGATAAGATAGAGCACGAGCACACAATAGTCTAATGGTGAGGTGATGTTTGACAAACAAAGACCACTCAAAACTATCACACATCTAAAATCTATTCTATATGGGGATGGAGGTGGAAAGGGCTGCAGTGACACACACACAGTAAAGATATTATAAATAACAGTAACTTTGAAGCATAGACAAAAAACAATATTAGGAATAAAAATATTCACAGATAATACCAACACCCTGGACCCTTGTAGGCATAGGGTGATATGGACATAGGAGAGGGCTTGGGAACAAAATTATGTGTCAGATGCCTCACACCTTCCAGCAGTAATGCCAAGTCCAGGTACCCACAGTTCAAAGTGCCTGTCGTCACAGATACCACTGTTACTCTTCAGGTAAATGAGTAAGCTACGGCTATTCGGTATTCATAGTTGTTCTTCCATTCTTTGCAAAACTGGTGAATATACCTCAATTTAAAGTGGCTATCTCCATTAAAATAAGATATACACTACAGGGAAAACAGCACTAAATTTAACCATGGACAACTTCTACTTCTATTTCTTCTATTTCACTGAGGAAATTACAGTGAAATTTACACTAGATAACGTTGGCAAAAACTGCGTCGGATAAAAATATGGGTGATATTGAGAACTCCAATGGAAGTTCCTTAAATAGTGTGTTCACCATAGTTGACCCGTTGTTGTTCTGAAGTTCGTCAAACGATATCCATTCTTCTTTTAATGAAAGAATGGTGGATAGTGAACAACCCTTTTAGTAATCTCTATCTAAAAATTTTATTGTTGCCCTCGCCTTACAAAAGGTGCTCTATTCATCCAGCAGGTACCACCTATTCACACATCTATAGAGGACAGACTTTTTCAGAGTAAATTGTGTTTTTTCAATTTTCAGCTATGTCGCCTTCTAACCTGAAGAAAGAATTGCCCATAGTATAAAATCATATAGAAAATTCTGAACTACACTTGGTAAATAACATTATATTGATTAAAATGAAATTAACTTGCTGAAATAGTTTTTTGTCACTAGCGTTTTATAACCAACAATAGAATATACCCTGCAGAAAGCAGAATCAGAATTTCTTGTGGAACGAAGAATCTTGTGAAATCATTGAAAGCTGAGTTCTGAAGTCTAAAATGACGATGAGCTTGAAAAGCTTTGTAGTGTTTCAGCAAGGGCCCCCAAGACAATGTAGAGTTAGTAGGTCATAATGTACAGTGTTATAGAATACCATGTCCTTAGGATTAAGCCTGTGTAAGCATTGGAAAATAGCTGTATTGTAGAACATAAAGCTGTACAACAAGACTTAGCATAAAAATGATAAACGAATATAATCCAAAGTAACGATGAACTTGCAAAATCCTGTAAAAAGTTATACATGCAGCACAATCAGAACATAGAAACATCTGATGAAGCAAGCAGGATAAATACTTTGAAAAGGTCAATGATAAGAAAATCAGATCTAGGACTTATTCATTCTAATACATTATAATGTTATTTATCATAACATCTTTTTTGGATTTTCCTTTTTTATTTCTCCTGATGGTACTTCATGTTTTTTCTAATTGTAAAAATGATTTAACCAGGTATTCAATTTTTCCACATGAACATATTTCATGGTTCAAAAGCAAAATTACTTTTTCACATTCAGCCTTAAACAAAAAGGGCTGCATTTATTATATTTATAAAACCCCACAGTGGATCCTTGATCTCCCTCTCCATTTTAAAGGGCCACTACCACCAAAAATGTAGGCCCCTATTACATTCCTCGTGCATTTGGTTTTGCGTGCGCAAATGCGCATTTGTGCGAGGGGCAAAACCCTTTGCGTTGAACGTCGTATTACAACGTTCGCGCAAACGATGTGCGTTATCGTTTAACGCGGATGGACCTGCTTGAGCGCGATGAACTGTGCACGTCCTATACTTAACATTGGGAGCTCAAAATTGTTTGTGCGCTGGTATGCGGATGGTATTACAATCGATGCACATCTTTTTACGAACGACGTTTGCGCGCATAATTTTAACGTCTTTGAAAAGCTGGTGGTAACTGCAAATCTGAATGTTCTGGCCAAAACGAATAACACCAGCACGAAAAAAAAAATACAGCACAGTACAGTTACACATTCTACACATACCCAAACAATAAAATTGTGAATTCATGCGTGTTTTTTTTTATTGCTGCAGCATGTATACTCAGATTTACTTTGACAGGCGCAAAATCTTAAGTGAGTCAATTAAGGTAAATTGATGTCAATTAAGTTTCTTAATTCTGATTGGCTGAATCCCGTGAAAAAAACAGTCCACACACTGATTTACGTGCGCTACGTTACTGCGCTCGTATTACTCTTCGTTTTGCGTGTCGTTTGTACGAATGTTATTTTTGGAAGGATAAGAAAATGCGTTCGGATCGTAATACCACCATTTGCTGAGTAGACTAAAAAGAGACGGAAAGCAGCGCTTCCATAGCGTAATACTGTAAGGTATTAAGACAGAGTTTTTCTGACATTAAACTCACCAATTTAGGATAGGGATGTGTGTTTCGGGTTTCGGAATTTCGGATTCGGACGATTTTCCGAAAATTTTCGGATCTGAAAACGGCAGATCTGAACAAATTTTCGTGCCGAAACTAAAACTTTTCGGAATTTTCGAACGGACTAGAAATGTGTAAAATCGAAATTCATTTTCGTTCCATTCGTGATTTCGGCTCCATTCCTGATTTCGGTTCCATTTCAGTAATTTCGGACATCGTATTAATATCGCTGATTCTGTAATTAAATTTTGTATCATTCCCATCTCAATGTATGCTTCCTGGAAAACCGGAGAAATCTCAATGTATCCTTCTTGTAAAACCAGAGAAATCTCAATGCATCCTTCTTGTAAAACATGAGAAATCTCAATGTATCCTTCTTGTAAAACCAGAGAAATCTCAATGCATCCTTCTTGTAAAACATGAGAAATCTCAATGGCAGAATTATCGTATCAGCAGAATTATCGTATCGTATAATTATCGTATCCGAAAAACCATTAATTTATGTCAAAACGAATAGACACTTTGAAACGAGGAGAACAGATGTTCCGAAAAACACGAAAATTTCCGAAATCACGAAAAAAAGTCGATACGAAAAACGAAACGAGACGGACCGAACCGAAACGAAAATCGGCCGAATAGAGTCGAAACGAAAATCTACAAAATCCGAACGAACCAAACGAACCGAACCGAATCGAACCAAAAAAAAAATCGGTGCACAAGCCTAATTTAGGAGCCTTGTAGTCACAGGCTCAGTCTATAAGGCATCGGGCACTCTTGGGTAGATGCCCAGGACCTCTTTTCCTCCTTTTGTGAACAGAGTTGTGAACCAAGTTATAAGGCCTTCGTATATTGTCAAAAAAATAAGATGGAGAAATGGCCAGTAAAAGGTAAAAACATACATTGGAAAGTGAAGTAGGTGGAAGAACAACGCTCCTCAAGGCAAAAAAAAACTTTCCCTAGTTATCAGCACCTAGATATATATAGAATAAACATCAAAAATCTTATGTTTATACAGTACAGATGGACTTATTCTTTTCCAGTAGTTCAATCTCCACAATTTGAAGAATCACAAATTGACCTCACAAGAGCGAAGCACAGCAAAGGTACAGACCAGTGTGGCAGTATGTAGATATATTCAAAATACAGCACACTCACAGTTTATAAGAGCTTTCTAGCTCTATATTAGACGTGTCACAGGTTGTTGTGGACCAGCCCATCAGCCAGACTTTTGTTGGTGAAAATTTCTTTCCTTCTTATACAGCTTTTCTAGAGCTTAACCTTGCTCTAGGTGTTCAGCGTATCCAAATTGTTTGGCACAATTAGAGAAATTTTTCTGACCAGGCATTTACGCAGGACAGCAGAAATAATGAAAAAATAGGAATTTTATTTCCAAAAAGTAAGCATAAAAAGACCTGCCAGACGCGTTTCGCGCTACAAGCGCTTCATCAGTGGCAAAATACAGAAGATTTGCAACCTAATGTGTGTCTATTATATATACCCCCTTAGAAACCGTTAAAACACCACCAATACTTTGATTTGGGCGCGCCAGTCCATACTTCCGGTTTCGTTTCGGTCCAAATGGTACATCTGCAGAGCTCCACTTCCGGTTTCTATCCAAGCGTTACGTCTGCAGAGCTCCACTTCCGGTTTTCGTCCAAGCGTTACGTCTGCAGAGCTCCACTTCCGGTTTACGGCCAAGCGTTACATCTGCAGAGCTCCACTTCCGGTTTCCAGTTCCGGATAAACACAGCTTTTCTGCGCTTGTGTGTCAACATGTTGTCACTTCCAGTTTCGTTTCCTTGGTGTACCAAAGTCGCAACAAAGTCCGGGGTACATCCCTCTATTTTACTTTAAAGTTTCATTGGAGGTTGCAGCGCATCAAAGCCCCAGCAATATAGAAACAAAGAAGAATTTTATAGTAAAAACGATCTCTCTCATAAAAAAACTTATATGAATCTCTAAGCTCGGTGCGGGGAGAAGTGGTGAGACAGGGCGACTGATTAACTTGAGCGGGCGGGGGGGTTTGTTGGGGGAGACGCTGAGATGGTTAATTCTTTCTGTCTGTGTTCCAGCGTGTATGATAGGGGGAGGAGAGGTGCTGGCACGGGGCGTTTCTAAAGGGATGGGGCGTTTCTAGAGTTGTTCCTCCGGATGCTGTACACAGCTGTTTTTGATCATTTTTAGTGACGTAGGTGCACCGGAAGTGATGCGGTTCGCCATTATGGCAAGTTCGCCATTATGGCAGAACACAGGATAAACACAGCTTTTCCCTGATCTCTGCGCTTGTGTGTCAACATGTTGTCACTTCCAGTTTCGTTTTCTTGGTGTACCAAAGTCTCAACAAAGTCTGGGGTACATCCCTCTATTTTACTTTAAAGTTTCATTGGAGGTTGCAGCGCATCAAAGCCCCAGCAATATAGAAACAAAGAAGAATTTTATAGTAAAAACGATCTCTCTCATAAAAAAACTTATATGAATCTCTAAAACATCCTGCTTCAAAAGCATAAAAACAAATAACAAATAATAAAAAGTATGTGAACCGTTGGACTTAATAACTGGTTGACCCTCCTTTGGCAGCAATAACCTCAACCAAACGTTTCCTGTAGTTGCAGATCAGACCTGCACAATGATCTGGAGTAATTTTGGACCACTCCTCTTCACAAAAGTGTTTCAGTGTAGCAATATTCTCTGGTGTGAATCGCTCTCTTAAGGTCAGGCAAACAGCATTTCAATCGGGTTGAGGTCAGGACTCTGACTGGGCCACTCCGGAAGGCATATTTTGTTTTGTTGAAGCCATTCTTTTGTTGAATTACTTGTATGCTTTTGGTTATTGTCCTGTTGCATCACCCATCCTCTGCGGAGCTTCAGTTGGCGGACAGATGGTCTTACGTTTTCCTGCAAAATGTCTTGATAAACTATGGAATTAATTTTTCCATCAATGACAACAATCCGTCCAGGTCCTGAGGCAGCAAAGCAGCCTCAGACCATGATGCTCCTTCCGCCATGTTTTACAGTGGGGATGAGGTTTTGATGTTGGTGTTCTGTGCCTTTTTTTCTCCACACATAGTGTTGTGTGTTTTTTCCAAACAACTCAATTTTGGTTTCATCTGTCCACAGAATATTTTGCCAGTAGTGCTGTGGAACATCCAGGTGCTCTTTTGCAAACTTCAAACGTGCTGCAATATTCTTTTTGGACAGCAATGGCTTCCTCCGTGGTATCCTCCCATGTACTCTATTCTTGTTTAATGTTTTCCTTATTGTAGATGTGTCAACAAAAATGTTAGCATGTGCCATAGATTTCTGTAAGTCTTTAGCTGACACTCTAGGATTCTTCTTTACCTCATTAAGCATTCCGCGCTGTGCTCTTGCAGTCATCTTTACAGGACAACCACGCCTAGGGAGAGTAGCAACAGTGCTGAACTTTCTCCATTTGTAGACAGTGTGTCTTACCATGGACACATGAACATCAGGGCTTTTGGAGATACTTTTGTAACCCTTTCTAGCTTCATGCAAGTCAACAATTCTTGATCGCAGGTCTTCTGAGAGCTCTTTTCTGCGAGGCATGGTTCACATTAGGCAGTGCTTCTTGAAACCAGTAAACCCAAAACTGGTGTGTGTTTTTAAAGGGCAGGACAGCTTTCAGCAACACATCCAATAATATCACACTGATTGGACTCAAGGTTGGCTCACTCCTGGCTCAAATTAGCTCATGGTGAAGTCATTAGTCTAGGGGTTCACATACCTTTTCCACCCTGCACTGTGAATGTTTACATGTTCTGTTCAATAAAAACATGAAAAGATATAATGTTTGTGTTGTATTATTTTAAGCAGACTGTGTTTTTCAAACTGTTGTGATTTAGATGAAGATCAGAGCACATTTTATGACCAATTCATGCAAAACTCCACGTAATCCCAAAGGGTTCACATACTTTTTCTTGCCACTGTATAACCTTTTATGATGTCTATTGTGACACTTCTATAGATATCAAAACTGCTGGAAACATTTAACTATTTTCATGAGATTGTATGTATAAATTGGTAATGGGTAAAAAGTAAGGAAAATATCATTAACTTCTAGTTTTGAGACATTTTTAGTGCTCTATTTCATAGTTAGTGCTAATGTTGTGTCTTGAAAAGTAAGCTTTAGAGCTAGAAGTAAGTTTAACATCTGGCAACAATTTTCTATAGTTGACGCTACACTTGGGTGAAATCAGTTAGCGATTCGCACTTTGTGCGAGCTTACTGTACTTAGCGTCTCCATATACTTAACATGGGGAGCACAAACAATTTGTAGCGTCTCAAGATTGGAGGTATTACAAAGTGCTGGCGTAAGTTACCGTTGGGATGCAAATAGACAAATTTTAACAGCTCCTAAAAGCAGGTGCTAATTCCGAACTTCGATAACCTGGCCGAGTGCAAAATCCTTTGCATATAAAAAGAAATGCTGTGCAGTCCATGTACTAAGGACCCTATTCCATAGTTGATCCCACAATGGATATAGCCTGGTATGTACGCATCCTCGTGTGCTTTCCTCCTTGTGTGTCACTATATTCGTCAAAACCGTCTCAACGCCAGCAGGAGGTAGAAAGGGCACAGGGAATCCCATGAGCACCTCGTGTCCAAAGAACATGACCCACTTTGGAGGATGTCAGCCGTAGGGATGGGCTGCCGGTTTGATTCGAACGTGAGTTCGAATTGAACATCGGCCGTTCGAAAGTTTGGAGAACTTCGAACTTTTTGCGATGTTCGCGCAAAGTTTGACCGTTAGTGAAACGCTGTTTGCAAAAAAACTACCGAACATAAATGTCTGGAATTTCCATATAACATCCAATGAATGAATGATAATAAAAAGGACTGTTACAGGAAATGAAAAAGCCGATAAAAAAACAGAAAAAAATTTTGCAAACAAAATTCCAAAAAATGCTTAAAAGATCCTAAAAAATCTAAAAGTAAAGAGACTCTTTACTGCAGAATATAATAATAAACGGTTTATTATATATTGTATTAAAACAGGAATATTTTTAACATCGAAGCCTATGGGATTCTCCTGAATAAAACTGCCAAATGAAACCACCGAACAGCAGGGCATTTTGGCAACTTTTCACTGCTAGTTTTTGTTCTCTGAATAGATGAAGCATTGCTTCTCTATGGGAATTTCACTGCTCTCAAACAGGCACCGACCAGGCACTATATGTGCAGGCAATTCGCCAACATTTGGCGAACTGCCTGCACTCTGAATAGCCGAATGGCCAAGAAAGGTAACCGTACGCTGAATTTCAGTGTTCGGTTACCTCTCGGCCACAATTCGGATCTCTTTGAACAACCCTGTTAGATTCTCAGTGTTGTGCACCACCGACTAAGATACAATTTTTCTGCATTTGAATGTGTCAGGTGCATATCATTTCAATATTTGACCGCAGGGTCCAACCCTGCACTCTTCCACAATACCTCAGAGGGGTTACGGTGTAAAGGCACTAGCTGGCACCAAAGGCCCAATATTTGGGTGCACTGACACGTGTACCGGATGCATACAGGGCAGCCATCAGAAATGATGGTGCCCCTTACTGAACCTCACGATGGGGCCCCCCCGTAAACTTCCTCAACCCGTAACAGCTTTTCACCCCCTTCCAAAACAAAAAAAGGACATAACACAGTTCCACAGCAATAAAACTCACAGTAATGTGTGGTGTGTACAGGGCTCGAGTCGAGCGGGAACGCGCAGGAACAGCATTCCCGCACTTCTCCCACAGCGGGAACACTGCGGGAACGCAGCGTTCCCACTGTGGCCCGAGCCCGGACGCCGCCGCCGCACATTGCCGGCGGCCACGTGCTTCCTGTTACAACGGCCGGTGACAGGAGGTGGAGCCGCTCGCCTGGCTGTTTCATAGATCCTAGGCGAGCGGCTGCACTTCCTGTCAGTGGCCGCTGAAGCAGGAAGCACGCGGCCGCCGGCAATGTGCGGCAGGAGCAGGAGCAGCAGAGGAGCAGCAAAGGTGAGCTGGGCTGGGGGCAGTATCCATGAGACCTGGGGGGGCATATCCATGAGACCTGGGGCATATCCAGGAGACCTGGGGGGGCAATATCCATGAGACCTGGGGGGGCATATCCATGAGACCTGGGGCATATCCATGAGACCTGGGGGGGCAATATCCATGAGATCTGGGGGGGCAATATCCATGAGACCTGGGGGGCATATCCATGAGACCTGGGGGGGCAATATCCATGAGAGCTGGGGCATATCCATGAGACCTGGGGGCAGTATCCATGAGACCTGGGGGGCAGTATCCATGAAACCTGGGGGGGCAATATCCATGAGACCTGGGGGGCAATATCCATGAGACCTGGGGCATATCCATGAGACCTGGGGCATATCCATGAGACCTGGGGGCAGTATCCATGAGACCTGGGGCATATCCTGGGGCAGTATCCATGAGACCTGGGGCATATCCATGAGACCTGGGGGCAGTATCCATGAGACCTGGGGGCAATATCCATGAGACCTGGGGGCAGTATCCATGAGACCTGGGGGCAGTATCCATGAGACCTGGGGGCAATATCCATGAGACCTGGGGGCAATATCCATGAGACCTGTGGGCAGAATCCATGAGACCTGGGGCATATCCATGAGAGCTGGGGGCATTATCCATGAGAGCTGGGGGCATTATCCATGAGACCTGGGGGCAATATCCATGAGACCTGGGGGCAATATCCATGAGACCTGGGGGCAGTATCCACGAGACCTGGGGCATATCCATGAGAGCTGGGGGCATTATCCATGAGACCTGGGGCATATCCATGAGAGCTGGGGGCATTATCCATGAGACCTGGGGGCATATCCATGAGACCTGGGGGCATTATCCATGAGAGCTGGGGCATATCCATGAGAGCTGGGGGCATTATCCATGAGACCTGGGGGCATTATCCATGAGACCTGGGGGCATATCCATGAGACCTGGGGGCAATATCCATGTGACCTGGGGGCATATCCATGAGAGCTGGGGCATATCCATGAGAGCTGGGGGCATTATCCATGAGACCTGGGGGCATATCCATGAGACCTGGGGCATTATCCATGAGAGCTGGGGCAATATATACCCATATGAGCTGGGGCAATTATATCCATGTGAACTGGGGAAAATATATCCATATAACCAGTGCTGTGTATATTATTCTTGGGGTTCAGTGCTGTGTATGTTATTCTGAGGGCTCAGTGCTGTGTATGTTATTCTGGGGGTTCAGTGTTGTGTATATTATTCTGGGGGCTCAGTGCTGTGTATGTTATTCTGGGGGTTCAGTGTTGTGTATATTATTCTGGGGGCTCAGTGCTGTGTATGTTATTCTGGGGGCTCAGTGCTGTGTATGTTATTCTGGGGGTTCAGTGTTGTGTATATTATTCTGGGGGCTCAGTGCTGGGTATGTTATTCTGGGGGTTCAGCACTGTGTATATTATTCTGGGGGCTTAGCGCTGTGTATATTATTCTGGGGGCTCAGTGCTGTGTATATTATTCTGGGGGCACAGTGTTGTGTATATTATTCTGGGGGTCTGTGCCTGGATATATATATATATATATTATATATTATATATAAAATGCGTTAGTCCAGTTGCCACAATCACGAGTATACCTGTACGTAGTGATACCTTTCACTGATCAGTAGAGTTTCCAGTTTACACTCTTGAAAGCTTGTCTTTTAAATGTAAAGTTAACCCAATAAAAATGGTATCACCGGCACGCACTGCTATACTCGTGATATATATATTTTCTTCAGGTAATGGGGGGTGTGGAATTCGTGGGTGAGTTCCCTCACTTTTTTTCCTAGGACTTGACCCCTGGGTGTGTATGAGCGTATCTGTCACGTCTGGGGCTCAGAGGGGGCCCCGGCACCCGGCGACGTCATCGACAAGCCTGGTGACAGGAGTTGTGCTGGCTTCCGAAGCTCGCAGGGCTGTTCAGGAGGCGGGGCGCGGCATGATGACACACGACTGCCAGGTTTAAATACAGACAGCACGATCTGGCTCATCGCCCTGTCGTGAAGTTTGCTTCCCTCAGTGCTGAGTGTCTACTGGCGATTCACTACTTGGTTGATTTTTCAGTCTCTGTTGTTACCTGACTTGTATGAGAACCATCCCTGTGTACCAGTCCTTGGCTATTCCTTGACCACTCTAACTCTGATCTATTTTTGTCTTATATGATAGATACCCCTTTTGTACCATTTTGGCTATCCCTGATCACTCTAACACTGATCGATTTGGGCTTGTGTTAGAATGCGTCCTTGTATACCATCTGGCCTATTTCAGGTATACCCTGTCCTGTGTGTTGGTAAAACAATTCCCACTCGTTGTTGGTCAAACATTTCCCACTCGTTGGTGATAAAACATTTCCCATGGCTTCAAATCGTGTTTAAACATGAGCAAAAGTGGTAAAAATGAGCTCAGCGCACAGCAGTGAAATGGCTTTGCACTCAGCAGTGAAAGGGTTAAATTTTTAATTTTTTTTTCATTGTTTCCTGTCCCCCAGGGCAGTATCCACACCCCCATACACCTTTTATGGCCAATATCTTGCATATATGCCCTCCTAGAGGGAACTTTCATTTTCGGAAGTTCAACACCCATTGACTTGCATTACATTCGAGTTCGAATTTGAACTTTTCGGCCGTTCGGGTGTTCGAGTTCGAACCAAACACGGGGGTGTTTGGTCCATCCCTATTCAGCCATGCACAGATCTGCTGGCTCTATCAAGAGCTGCAGAAACATCTGAAGTCCAGGTCTGGCTCACGAATATACAGTATCTGTTCCAGGGAATGACCGAATTACTGTGCTGCCTGCACTTCCTGGCCACTTGGACGTTCCAGCATCCCCTGTCCAAGCTAGCTGGTGTCAGCCAGAGCGCCTTTTCAAATGTGCTCCACCGCTTCCTCATTGCTATGCGGGGCAAGTGTCACCAATACATTGGGTACCCTACCACCTCTTAGAGATGGTGCGCTGTGAAACAGGGGTTTTATGAGAATGGATTGTTTCCTAATGTTTTGGGGACTATTGATTGCACCCACTTAAAGATCTGTGCACCCTGAAAGGATGCTGTGGTTTACATCAATAACAAACACTTCCATTCCATAAACAAGCAAATGGTTTGTAATGCCAATATGCACATCATAAATCTGTTTGCAGCATTCCTGGGAGTGCCCGTAATTCATATATCCTGACTAATTCCTCGGTGATGCATGATTTACAAAAAAACACAACAAAAACCGCCGCAAAAAACGCTGAGACAAACGAGAAAATTGGGGGAAAAAAGGGAAAATTCACTGTTCGGTGCAATTTCGGAGCCAATTCGGCTCTCTTTGAACAACCCTCTTTTTTAACAATACCATGATCACTGTCTCCCAAGTGTAAAAAAGATTTAACAAAAAATCTCAATGATTATTTATTATAAGGTCCAAAAAGGCATTTACTAAATGAGCCATGAAACTCTATTACAAAAGAATCTAGAATCCAGTCTGTTTAGCTGAATTACTAGTCTCAACATTCCAATTAATGCCTTGGTAATTAAAATTTCAATGATTAAAAACTGAGACAGATGTTTGCCATTTTCAGTGATAAAAATGATTCTTCTATATCTAAATACCTTCCTGAAACCAATAGTGAAATGCTGTTACGTTATGTTTTCTCCCCATTAAACGTTTTCATGTAACTATCGTCTTGCAAATATTAGTTTCAAAGGAGGACATCACTGACTACCCTGCTTTATTTTATTTTGTTTATTTCCTCTGCCTGCATTAGGTTATTTTTATTTCAATGATACAAACTTCATTTGCCAGATGCATGCATCTTTCTGTTCATGTATAAATAGCTGTTTAAATACTTATGACTTTATAAAGTCATAGAAACATAGAAACATCGAAAATGTCGGCAGATAAGAACTGCTTAAATTCAATTACTGTTTTGGCCTCTACCACTTCTACTGGAAGGCTATTCCATGTATCCACCACCCTCTCAGTAAAATAATGCTTCCTGATGTTACTTTTAGGCTAGGGTCAGACGAAAGCATTTTTCCCCGCGAACGTGAAAAAGTGCGTCCGAACGCATTGACGTATTTTTTCACGGAATGCGCAAAAACGGTCAGACGACGCGCATTTTCGGGCGTGATTTTGTACGGATCATCAATAAAACTCTTTTTGCGTCTGGACGTTATGTAGGCTGGACATTAGCAGTGTCTGACATCTCCTAATCACGCACACACGCCGCTATGCCGCAGCTGCGCACTCAGTACGTCAGTACTAGCGGTTCAGCGTTCTCAGAAAAATGCGTTCAAATTCCACTTGCGTTGCACGGCCGGACTTTTGTGCGGCCGTACATCGTATATTGGCCGTCATTGCCCGTCATCTGCTGCTAGTGCGGCCGTAATTATATGCGCCAGAATGCACGTTAAAAGTGCGCTTGTCTGACCCCAGCCTTAAACCTTTGCCCCTCTAATCTAAGACTATGTTCTCTTGTTTTGCTACTTTGTTTCCTTTTAAATATACTCCCTTCCTCTATCTTGTGTATTCCCTTTACGTATTTAAATGTTTCTATCATATCTCCTCTGTCTCGTCTTTTTCCAAGCTGTACATGTTAAGATCATTAAGCCTTTCCTGGTAACTTTTCTCCTTCAAGCCGTACACCATTTTAGTAGCCCTTCTCTGAACTCTCTCTAAGACGTCTATATCCTTCTGGAGATACGGTCTCCAGTACTGCACACAGTACTCCAAGTGAGGTCTCACCAGTGCTCTGTACAGTGGCATGAGCACTTCCCTTTTCCTACTGCTAATACCTCTCCCTACACAACCAAGCATTCTGCTAGCATTTCCTGCTGCTCTATTACATTGACTACTTACCCTTAGATCCTCTGAAATAATAACCCCTAAATCCCAACCCTCAGATGTTGAGGTAAGGACTGTATCAAATATTCTATATTCAGCCCTTGGGTTTTTACGTCCCAGGTGCATTATCTTGCACTTATCCACATTAAAACTCAATTGCCACAGCTCCGACCATTTTTTTAGTTTACCTAAATCATTTGTCATTTGGCTGATCCCTCCAGGAACGTCAACCCTGTCGCAAATCTTTATGTCATCAGCAAAAAGACATACTTTTCCATTAATACCTTCTGCAATATCACTAATAAAATTTTTAAAGAGAATGGGTCCAAGTACTGACCCCTGAGGTACCCCACTGGTAACAAGACCTTGCGCCGAATAAACTCCATTTACCACAACCCTCTGTTGCCTGTCACTCAGCCACTGCCTAATCCATTCAACAATATTGGAATCCAAGCTCAAAGATTGCAATTTATTGATAAGCCTTCTAAGAATACTCTATATTTTTCACACGTCCATAAATACATGTACACATTAGGGGCCCTATTCCAAGGTGTTTGTAAACTTAACCAGAGGAGCTGTTGTAAACTTAATAACCCCATAGACTATGGTTTCTATTCCATTGTTGGTGCTAATGTAGAGTTTCAAAATGTTATTGTTAGTACTAGGATAAGTGAGTTAACGCATGGCATTCATATTACATTCCTGACGCTACACTGGGGCGCTAAGATCTCAAAAAAGTTGACGTGCTGCCAGTGCTGGGGGAGGGGTTAATAAACTAAATTGATGAAGTTGGGGGGGTGTTAATACAGTGAATTGATGAAGCTGGGGTTTTTAACCCCGCTAGCTTCATCAATTCAGTTTATTAACCCCCAGCTTCATAAATTCACTTTAATAACCCCCAGCTTCATCAATTCACTTTAGTAACCCCCCAGCTTCATCAATTCACTTTAATAACCCCCAGCTTCATCAATTCCCTTTATTAACCCCCCTAGCATCATCAATTCAGTTTATTAAGTGAATTGATTAAGCTAGGGGGTTAATAAACTTAACTGTTGATGCTAGGGGTTAATAAACTGAATTAATGAAGCTGGGGGTTAATAAACTGAATTGATGAAGCTGGGGGGTTAATAAACTGAATTGATGAAGCTAGGGGGTTAATAAACTGACAATTGATATGCCGGAGGGGGGTTGAATAAACTATCGTTATGTTACACTGAGTTTTTTTGCTGTGGAACTCTGTGATACGCTCATACACACCGCACATTACTGGGAGTTTTATTGCTGTGCAGCTCTGTGATATGCTCATACACGGCGCACGTTTCTGTGGGTTTATTGCTGTGTTGCTCTGTGATAAAAATGCACAGCTCACGTTTCTGTGGGTTTATTGCTTTGTTGCTCTGATACGTTCATACACACTGCACATTTCTGTGGGTTTTATTGCTGTGGAGCTCTGTGATATGCTGACACAAACTGCACATGAGTTTTATTGCTGTGGAGCTATGTGATACACTCATACACACCACACAATACTGTGAGTTTTATTGCTGTGCAGCTCTGTGATACTCTCATACACAGTGCCCTTTTTCTGTGGGTTTTATTGCTGTGCAGCTCTGTGATACGCTCATACACAGTGCACCTTTCTGTGGGTTTTGTTGCTGTGCAGCTCTGTGATATGCTCATACACGGCGCACGTTTCTGTGGGTTTATTGCTGTGTTGCTCTGTGATAAAAATGCACAGCTCACGTTTCTGTGGGTTTATTGCTTTGTTGCTCTGATACGTTCATACACACTGCACATTTCTGTGGGTTTTATTGCTGTGGAGCTCTGTGATATGCTCATACACACCGCACATTACTGAGGGTGTTATTGCTGTGGAGCTCTGTGATATGCTCATACACACCGCACATTACTGTGATTTTTATTGCTGTGGAGCTCTGTGATATGCTGACACAAACTGCACATGAGTTTTATTGCTGTGGAGCTATGTGATACACTCATACACACCACACAATACTGTGAGTTTTATTGCTGTGCAGCTCTGTGATACTCTCATACACAGTGCCCTTTTTCTGTGGGTTTTATTGCTGTGCAGCTCTGTGATACGCTCATACACAGTGCACCTTTCTGTGGGTTTTGTTGCTGTGCAGCTCTGTGATATGCTCATACACAGTGTACCTTTCTCTGGGTTTTATTGCTGCGCAGCTCTGTGATACGCTCATACACAATGCACCTTTCTGTGGGTTTTATTGCTGCGCAGCTCTGTGATACGCTCATACACAGTGCAACTTTCTGTGGGTTTTATTATTCAACCAATTAGAGCGACTGTGATCCAGTATACTTGACATGCATGGCTGATCTTTGTAAAAATGGTTGAATTTAAACATTTCATAATTTTATTTGATTACCATTTCAAATGTTGTATCTATTGATATAAACAAAATATACAAGTAGGCACTAGGTGTCCACTTTTAATATAAAGAGAGGAAAAGTCAGCGCTCTAAGAGGAAAAGGTAGAGCCTAAAGAGGAAGGGTGGGGTTTAATCAGGAAGAGGTGTGACCTTGACAGGAAGGGGTGTGTCAAAATTAAATAGGGGGTGCACGAGTTTAGTAAGGTCTAGGGCAGCAGAAAACCTAAATACACCACTGCTTATCTGACCAATATTTACAATTGAAATGATATCAGAAGTCAGTGGTTTTGAAATAACGTTTTTGTAAACACACTTGGCATGTAAATTTGTCTCACAGTATTTTTGTGAAAATTACAAAAGTGCCTTTCTTTAAATCTCTTATAATGTTCAGGCTCATATTTCAATGGATGTTTTTCACAGAACTGTTTACATTTTGTAACTGTGTCTTTTGTATTTGAATTGGATATTATGTTTTTTTTCCATTGATCCACTCAGTACTGATACAATTGAAAGTTAGAATGCTGAAGATTCTACTTTCCTATTTAGCTCTGTTTTTACCCTGAAGTCTTCAAAGGATGCTGACAGTTCTATTTGTCTGAGACACAGACCTGTGAATTTAGCTTTTGTCTCTCTATATCAGTAATGCTTGCAAACAGCTTTTTATTCTAGCTAAAATCAATAAAATAAGCAATAAAGTGTGTAATGTTGCAGATTTAAGGGTTTGAGTTGAAAGCGAATGCAGGTTTTAAATTAAAGTACTTGAAAGTGCTGTAGTATTATTGTGTACTGTAAATGATTCTTAAGGAACTCAATGCTAAAAGCTATTTGGATACAAGTGACAATGGCACTATGGTAAATATAGTGATCACAGTGACAGGAGTCTGTCTCTCGCTGTATTCCTTCACCCTGAGTGTCCTTGGCTGCTGTGACAGTGCTCAACAATTAGCTACTTCTCAGGATTAAATAATGAAAATATAAATAGTATTCTACTCAATGTAGGAATCAGGCAATCGAGGTCAGTCATCGACATCCAAAAGGAACAGAAGAGAGACCTCTGTGAACATTATTTATTTATTTACTTTTGTAGGAAACCCTGACACACCATCCATTCCGTCCATGACCATAGTGCCTGCCCTGAAAACTGTGACATATAAGAGACTATAATTGCAAACAAACCACGTTCGACAACCTATGAGCAGGTCTAGAATTTAAATAACTTCAAAAATAGAAGTAAAGCAGTCAGGTACACCAAAAAAATTAAGGGTTGGTTTTTATTCAGGCCTGAATAATGACTCTACCTCTTCCCAATTTTTGGTTTAAAGTTATTGTTTGGTTGACTACCTGGGTAAATGGAGCTCCCACATTTTATCTATGTTTTATTAAAACCAAAATCATTCATGATTTCTCAAAATTAAATCCAAAGTTTGAATGCACTATTTCGTTATAAAAACACTTGGCTCTGTTCACTAAATGCTGATTGCAAGTCTTAAGAGAAGGGAAACACAACTAGTATCACAATATATTGATGTTTCAGTCTGTACAAAGTACTTTGTCAAGATGACCTCCAATTAGTCTATTGCACCAACTAAGATCTTTTTGAGTTTAGACTGCAAAAAACATACATACTATATCTATATACATATTGACCTCTGACATTTCACTTCTAAAGTGATTATTCAGAGAGAGCCGATCTGGCCCCGAAATGTAACCGGACGCCAAGATTCAGCGTACGGTGATATTTCGGGGTCATTCGGCAATTCAGAGAGGAGGCAATTCGGTTCTGCACATACGGTTCTGTTTTACAGCAGTGAAATCCCCCATAGAGAAGCAATGGTTCATAGAAACATAGAAACATAGAAAAATGTCGGCAGATAAGAACCTTTCGGCCCGTCTAGTCTGCCCAATTACATGGATACTCTACCTGGATTTATCTTTTGTTTAGGATAGCCTTATGCCTATCCCATGCTTGCTTAAATTCAACTATTCAGAGAACACCGAACAGCAGTGAAAAGTTGCTGAAGTGCCCTGTTGTTCGGTGTTTTCATTCAGCAGATTTATTCAGGCGAACTCCATAGGCTTCAATTTTAAAAATATTCCCGTTTTAATCCAATAACTAATAAACCGTTTATTATTTTATTCTCTAGTAAAAGTCTATTTATAGATTTTTTTAGGATCTTTTAAGCATTTTTCAGGATTTTTTCAGCAATTTTTTTTAAAATCCGTTTAAAGCTGTTTCTTTTGTCTGTAGCAGACCTTTTTATTATCATTCATAGGATCTTATATGTTAATTCCAGGCATTTTCATTCAGTAGTTTTTTTGCAAACAGCGCTTCAATTTTGAAATTTTCAAACGTACTGTTTTTGTTTTGTTTTTTACCACGTTCGTCAGCTTGTTGGCTTTTTCTGGCGGCTGGTCTGCGCTGGCGGTTTTCTGGCGGTTTCTGCCATTTTTCGGTGGGTTTTCGGCAGCTGTTCGACAGTGTTTGCCTGATTTGGGGTGGGTTTTCCCTGCACTTCGGGGACACTGCAGTGAATGCTGAATAAACCACAGGGTGGGGAACTTTGATTCTCCGAAGTGCAGGGAAGCACGGGGAACGAGAGAGCACCAAAATGTCAGCGACATTTCGGTGGTCTCTGAATAACCCCTTAAGTAATTTTAATAGGCACTGTATATAGAGATGATCCAGACTAGCCCCAGACTACCTTTAGTGTAACTGAAGGACAATGTGTTTTGTAGGTGGTAGTATGGCCGCCACAGAGCCCTGATCTCAATATCAGTATGTTTAACCGATTAGTGACCGGGAGCTTTTACACAAATCCGTCCTTTAGTGAACGCTGCTGTTTTTATGTTTCTGTGCTGTTCGTGTTTAGGTCAAATTTTCCTCTTACTCGTTTATGCAACCCACACATATTATACATCAGTTTTCCCGCCATTAAATGGACTTTCTAAAAATACCATTATCTCCATCATATCCTATAATTTACTATAAAAAAATGAAATATAATGAAAAAAATGGTAAAAACACACTTTTTTCGTAATTTAATCCCCAAAATCTACAACCGCCAAAAAAGACCCCAGCTAAATAGTTTCACAATTTTGTCCCGAGAATAGAAATACCCAATTTTTACATGTTTTTGCTTTATAACCCCTTCACTGCTGAGCCAGTTCACCTATGTGCGCTGAGTTCATTCTAACCATTTTATGCCCATTAATTTTAGATGACAGCCTAGGTCCTATTTAAATAAACCCCCCCAGACAAAAGTTTTTTAAAACAAAAACACAAATATTTTTTTTATTTTTCTTTTATTTTTTAAATTTTTTTGTTTTAGCCTTTTTTTTACACCAAACCTAGTCATGTTTGCTGTCATTGGAAAGGCCATGATCAGGCAGTTCCAATGATGTCCAACATGACCCTCTAGCTGCTATGGATCGGGAGATAAAGGGATCCAAAGGATCCCCCTATCTCCCCTTGGCAGCTAGGGGGTTAACCTGCCCACTGATATCCTCACACATATGGTGGGGATGTCAGTGGGTGGGGGGGGACCAGGAGGCCTGGCTGACATTCAAGATGTCAGCCATCTCCATGTTTAAATCGCGACTCCGCGACGATTTGCGCCGAGTCGCGATCCGGTAGCAAAACTGTTAACTTTATAGACCAATGAAAAGGGGAGACTCTCCCCTTTCCAGCGGTGCAAAAAGTAAGTTTCCAGATGCCATGGATGAAGAGATAGAGGGCTCCAAATGACCCCCCCACCAGTTCCTGGTTTTAATACAGGCGACGGGGGGGGGGCGCCTGCCGATGACGTCCCCATGCAGCGTGGTGACGTCATCGTGCCCGCCAGCCCCTCTAAAGCAGAGGGGCAGGCTTCCTCCCTGCCAGATCTCCGTTGGAACCAGCAGGGAGGTAAGTATTTGGGCGGGAGGGAGGTTAGGAGCCGCTGTCGTACTATGTACGTCTGCGGGTCTAAGGGAGACCCGTGGGCAGGACATACATAGTACGTCAGCGGTCCTTAAGGGGTTAAGTGGGATTATAGGAATAAACAGAGGCAAGTGAGGCTTCTGAAATCCACCAAAGAACTTTGCTTAGTTCTCCAACATATTTGGAACAATCCACATGCCACGTTCTTTAAAAACCAGTGTGCAAGTGTACCTAGAAGAGCTGATGCTGTTTGAATGGGATATTGATTTGATTTCGATCTTTATTCTGTTCATTCACTTTGCATTTTCTTAATGGAAATATATAAATGATTATTGTTTCTGTTTTTGAAAGAATTCTCTCACAGTAGTGTACTTTTTTATACCAAGACACTGTATCCAGTGGCGTAACGTGGGGGGGCTGGGGGGCGGTGGCCCCGGCGCAGTTTTCTTAGGGGCGCATAACTTCAAAAGAAATTTGCGCCCCTAAAAGTTCAGGCCCGGACTGACCCGCTGGGCCCTCGGGCACCGCCCAAGGGCCCGTCGGTTGAGGGGGCCCGGATGCCATGCAGCGGGAGTGCCCGGTCCTGAACAGTGTGAGCCCGTGTTGAAGAGGAGGTGGCTACGCACGTACGCAGGTCACGCGGTCCGGCCAGTCAGGTGGTACTGAGTCTCTGTACCACCTGACTGGCCAGACCGCATGACCTGCACACGCACCGCAGCCTCCTCCACTTCAACACGAACTCTCACGCTGTTCAGGACCGGGCACTCCTGCTGCATGGCATCCGAGCCCCCTCAACCCGCTGCATGGAATCCAGCCCCCAACCCCTGCTGGCATCTGGAGCTGGGGCAATATCCATATGAGCTGGGGCAATATCCATATGAGCTGGGGCAATATCCATATGCGCTGGGGCAATATCCATGTGAGAGCTGGAGCAATATCCAGGTGAGCTGGGGGAATATCCAGGTGAGCTGGGGCAATATCCATATGAGCTGGGGCAATATCCAGGTGAGCTGGGGCAATATCCAGGTGAGCTGGGGCAATATCCAGGTGAGCTGGAGCAATATCCAGGTGAGCTGGGGCAATATCCATATGAGCTGGGGCAATATCCAGGTGAGCTGGGGCAATATCCAGGTGAGCTGGGGCAATATCCAGATGAGCTGGGGCAATATCCAGGTGAGTTGGGGCAATATCCAGGTGAGCTGGGGCAATATCCAGATGAGCTGGGGCAATATCCAGGTGAGCTGGGGCAATATCCAGGTGAGCTGGGACAATATCCATGAGAGCTGGGGCAATATCCATGTGAGCTGGGGCATATCCATGTGAGGCTTGGGGCAATCTACATGTGAGCTGGGGACATTCTGTGTATATGTATCTGGGGTGATATTTATATACTTGTGAGCTGGGGGCATTTTTATATGAGGTCTGTTCTTATTGGATAGCGTTCACATGACATAAAATAAAAGTATCGATACTCGGTATCGGTGAGTATTTTTTTAAAATATCGGTACTCGTACTCAGTGTTAAAAAAAGTGGTATTGGTGCATCCCTACTTTTCATTTGTAGTTTTTTGTTTAATCACCTGCAATAGTGACTCAAAGGCAAGTGTGGTGTTTGTTTATGCTGGAATAAAAAGACCTTTAATTTTCACAACTTCAAGTCTGCGGCTGTTTATACCCTAGAGTACCATGTTGTTTGGCTGGAACCAAGTATCCTGAGTCGTTGTTGTATCACAGTTAAGGGGATCAATGCCCTAATGGTGGAAGGGAATCAGGGCATGCAACGTGTCCACAGGTTGGGGGGGGCACAATTCTTGGCTGGCCCCTGGCGCTGACAACCCACGCTACGCCACTGACTGTATCGTGACTATTTGACTGTTTTTTATAACCCCTAAGGTTTTTTAAAAGTCTTAATAGTTCATAAAACTTAATTAGAATGATGCAGGAACAATTTTAATATGTTAGGAATACAGCAGAAACTAAAATGTTGCTGTCTAAAGTATAGGTGTTATAAAATCCTCACTTCCAGGTTTCCCAAAACAGCATATTTACAATTTTGGGGACAAATAAATCAAACAGCTTATTCTGTGTCAGCCTTGCAAATGACCGAAATAAATTTTAAAAAAAACAGAACAATTGTGAGAATACAAACTTGTTACTACAAATTTTGCTTATCAGTACCTTTGTGAAAGACTGTGGAGAGAAATTTTTTAATTTCTGGCTGCTGAGCGCTTAGTATATGATAATTTAATCTATGATACTGCATTCTTGGCTGATGATCCATCACTGCTTTAAAAAGATGCTGAGTGTTTCTTGATGACATTGTTTGTGGCAGGGAGGAAAATAAAACTGTTTGATGCTCAATTTGCTCACAGTGCTTTATTTCACTGAAAGTCCAAAGAAATATTAGACAGATAGCTGAAGAACTGAGCCATTTGTTTTCTCTTTAGTGACCTCCTGTTGCAAAGATCTTTTTCCTAATCATATTATTTATAAAATAGAAGAGCATTAATATTCTCTATGGTGTGCATGCCAGAGATATATGTCAAGAAATTTGACAGTAATATAGCTTTGCGCAGCAAGGTAATAATTTATATTATGTTGAAAGGTTCATTTAACTAGGAAATATCTTGTAAAATTTGGGGTATCACAGCGATACAGATTAGGAAGAAATAACCTTAACAGGAGAAAATATGTTTGAAATGTTTGGCTTCCATGTAAATATTATATAATAGAAAAGCATGTGACACACTGTTATATTATTGTATGCTTTAACTGCATGTCTTGTTTTTTAATATCTTGCATTTTATTACTTAGTATTTCTGGAACAACTGTAACAATTCATTGTTCTTGAACCCAGGACATACTTGAAAACTAGAGAAATCTCAATGTATCCTTCCTGGTAAAATACTTTATAAATAAATAAATAAGCCTAGACTTTATCTACCATAGATTATCATATTTACTTAATCAACTTCACTGGTGCCTCTTCACCCCCAGTTCCTCTTTCAGTTGGGGTACCTCAAGGCTCTGTTCTGGGTCCCCTACTCTTCGCAATCTATCTATACCTTGTCTCTTGGCAACCTCATTTCTTCCTATGATTTCCATTATAATCTCTGTGCTGACGACATCCAAATACCTTTCCTCTGCCAATTTCTCAATTTCTGTGTTGGACCGTGTTACTGCTTGCCTGTCAGCTGTCTCGACTGAATGACTTCCCATTTCCTAAAGCTTAACCTTTTCTAAAAACTGAACTTATTGTGTTCCCTCCCTCTACAGTCAACATTCCTGCACCCATTACCCTTCAGGTGAATGGTGCCACTATTACTTCTACCTCACAAACACGTTGCCTCAGTGTCCTCTTGGACCCTGATCTCTCCTTCACTCCTCACATTCAGTTAACCAAATCCTGCTACTACCACCTAAAAAACATTGCGCGCATCTGCCCCTTTCTTAATAAGGACTCTACTAAAATGCATATCCAAGCTCTCATTATCTCCTGCCTTGGCTATTGTAACCTTCTTCTCGCTGTCCGTAAGACATCCAAGATTCTCCCTCTGCAGTCTGTTATGAATGCCTGTGCCAGGCTCATTCACCTCTCATCCCGCACCTCCCACACCTACCCCCTTTGTGAATCTCTACACTGGCTCCCTTTCTCCTATAGCAGGGATGGCGAACCTTTTTGAACCCGAGTGCCCAAACTGGATCTCTGAACCAACTTATGTGTCTCAAAGTGCCAACCCCGCAATTAAACCTGAATACTGATTTATTTTAGAAAAACACTTCATACGACTGAACTTATTATGTGCTTAAGTCTTAGAAGAAAAATACAGTATAAGAAGATGAATATATTACCCCCAGCTCACACATGGACATATTACCCCAGCTCACACATGGATATATTTGCCCCCAGCAGCTCACACATGGATATATTGCCCCCAGCTCACACATGGATATATATTGGCCCCCTGCTCACTTGCTCCTCCTGTCTGCCAGGTGCCTCACAGCAAGCTTCTTCCTCCCAGCACATGCCGGCAAAGGATGTTGCCCGGCCGCTCATTGAGATCCGCCAGCCACGATCGCGGAGTTAGCTCTGGAGTTAACTCCGCGATCTTGCGAGATCGCGGCTAGTGGACCTCAATGAGCGGCCGGGCAGCATCATTTGCCAGCACGTGCTGGGAGGAAGAAGCTTGCTCGGAGTGGCACTGCGGCAAGCCTATGGCTCGCGTGCCGACACAGTCGGCCCCGCATGTCAGGTGTGGCACGCGTGCCATAGGTTCGGCATCACTGTCCTATAGAATCCAATTCAAAATATTGGTGCTCACATACAAAGCTCTCCATAACCATGCCCCTGCCTACATCTCCTCCCTTATTAGCAGGTATATCCCGTCGCGAACACTTCACTCTGCCAATGATCTGATGTTATCGTCTCCTCTTACCCGCTCCCCTAACTCTCGCCTTCAATACTTCTCCCGAGCTGCCCCCTTTCAAACTCCCTCCCCTGCAACACTAGACTCTCCACCTTTCTCCAGGCTTTCAAAAAGACTCTGAAAACAAATTTCTTTAAAGAAGCCTTTCGGCTCACTCCATAATCCCCCACTGTTCATTTCTTACACCATCTTCCCACCCAGCCCACATTTACCCACTACGTCAGGTTCTCAATTTACCCTCACCTAGTGTTTCACCCCTCTCCTCTTAGACTGTAAGTTCTCGAGCAGGGTCTTCTCTCCTACTGTTCTTTCTGTCTAGCTTATATGTATATTTTTATACTGTCTTACCTATTATACAGCACTACGTAACTTGTTAGCGCTTTATAAAAACTTGTATCTGTAACTGCTAAGACTGCATGCAATGACTTTGCACAGCCACCTGCCACTTCCCCTATAATGCAGACCTGTGATTGCTGGATACTAGGGATGAGCTGTTCGGTTCGAACTGTTCAGAGTTCGCATCGAACATCGGCCGTTCGCGAACTTCGAACTTTTTGGGACGTTCGCCAAAAGTTCGAATATTTTTTTTTAAAAAAAAAGTATAAAAAATGCTTAACAAATACTAAAAAAATCTAGATATAAAGAGACTCTTTACTGCAGAATATTATCAGCAACGGTCTATTAGATATTGAATTAAAACGGGAATATTTTTAACATTGAAGCCTATGGGATAAAACATTCTTGTTACTAAAACATCAGGCAGACACAGCCCTCTAATCAGGCACTGTAGAGGGCAGCCTGCAGGGGCCTCCCAAGGATCCCCTTGAGGAGCATGTGGCCGCCGGATGACAGAGCTGCGACTGTGCGGGCTAGCCGCCCGGGTGCAAGTGGCAGAGACAGGCAGCGCAGGGAGGGAGCCACTGCACCTGCGGCCATGACAGACCCCCCCCCACAACCAGGATCCAGGGAGCCCCCACTGACCACCAGGCTAAGGAAAGGCGACACATTTCTAAAAAATAAAATCCGAGGACATTTTTAAATGTCCCCAGGAACATAAACTAAAACCTTTTTTTTTCTTTCTCTACCTGGCTGAATGTATTTAATCATATATATTAGATACATTCAGCCAGGTAGAGGGGGGTGGCATGTGGGCTGCGCTGGGTCTCAGGCAGTGTTTTTTTTTGTGTGTATATTGTTAGCAAATTTATAGGGGAAGGTACGGGCAGGTATGATTTTTTATATATATATATATATATATATATCTCTATATTCTTATAAATATATATATCCAGACTTGTATTACACACACATTTTGGCAACTAATTGCCCCCCCCATTTGGCTGATCCCTCCAGAAGAAATGTTGAACCCGATAGAGCAGAGAATAATATATATATATATTCTCTGCTCTGTCGGGTTCAACATTTCTTCTGGAGGGATCAGCCAAGTCGGGGGGGGTGCATTTAGTTGAGATTGTCCACATGCCACTGCTCCCATGTGCGTATGTGTATATATGGTCTGAGGTCTGTGGGTGGGTGTATATATATATATATCTGCGTGTTGATCTATACGTATATATAGGTCTGTGTGTGGTATCAATGCATCCCTACTCTATACACGGCTCTCCGTGTCCCTATAATATATATGATCAGGGGTTACCTTTTTTTTATTTTTATACTATTCCTATTAAATTAACAGTAATTTTTGATGAAAAAGAAACTTCTTTTTGCCTATATGTGCTTTGTGAAAATAAAACGGTTTTGTGTGTACATTTTAATTTAGTTAGTGGATTCCTGTCCAGTGCGGTGAGAACTAAACGTAATGTGGTGTAGACACGCTGTGGAGCGGAGTGAAGTCAAGCCTGCAAAATGTTTGCTTCTCTTCGCTACACTGTGAGTCGCTACACGCTCAGTGTGTCTCAGCCTTTATTCCCGCATCGCTAGCTTACCTAATCAGTTTGTACACTTGTTACTGACCCTGCTTGTTCTGAGGACCCTATCTGTTGCCGACTTTGCCTGCCATTTGACTATTCTCTCTGTGTATTCCCTGCCTGTTCTGTTTGCTTCCTGTTGCTACTGGTGTGCGCTGATTCTCACCATATACAGTAGCGCAGTACAAGTGCCTAAACATTGCTGACCCGGATTTGTTATAGCTGCTGATGTAACTGAATAGATCAGGGATCTCTTCTGCATTACCAAAACCTCCACCACTGCACTCAGAGGGGTTACGGTGTGAAGGTACTTGCTGCCACCAAAGGCACAATATTTGGGTGCACTGACGCCTGTACCAGATTCATATCATTTTAATATTGGACCGCAGGGTCCAATCCTGCAATCTTCCACAATACCACAGAGGGGTTACTTACGGTGTGAAGGCACTTGCTGCCACCAAAGGCACAATATTTTGGTGCACTGCCACTGACGCCTATACCAGATTCATATCATTTTAATATTGGACTGCAGGGTCCACCATTGCACTCTTCCACAATACCACAGAGGGGTTACAGTTGTAACGGTCGGTCCCCTCTTGGGCCATCGTGGTGGCTTGGAACATGGAGTGTAGCCCTTAAGGCAGGTGAGCTACTGACTGGACAGATCAATAAAACAGACTTGCTTCTCCAAAAGCAAGGAGCACAAAAGTAGGACTGAATTGCCACTAAGCTCCGAAGGTTTCAAGACCGTCAGATAACCTAGGACACGCTCAGAAACACAAACAATGAATGACAGTAGATGAATTATGCAGGCTGCAGGGCAGTCAACAAACTGACAGACTTGGCGAAACAGGACCTGAACTGAACACCACTTCAGGATGATACAGAAACCAGACAGTGACACATGGAACAGGAGGGCCAGGAGAAAACTAAAGGAATCCCTATGCTGGGAACACTTCTAAGAAAACCCTCACAAAGAATTAACAGATAAATATAAATAAGAAGGGCAAGGGATAAACAAAACAGACAAAACAACCTGCACTGAGGAGGTCCTTTTAATGGCCTTGGGGACTATACTAAACTAGGACAAACAAAATTTATGAAACATATAAGAATGGTCGTTCAGGCAAGGTTGGCAACAGATCAGCATACAGAGTACCAGGAGTCAGTAGAAAAGGATCGTCAGGAAACACAGCCGAGGTCAAAACCAGAATGCACTAGAACAAGAATGCTTTGCAGCAACTCAAGGAACAACCAGGACACAACCACCATCAAACTCCACAAACCATCAATGAGGCTCTGTGCTGCTGGGATATTTATAGGGAGTACCCACTGTGATTGGGCCATGTGACCCCAGACCAGGAGATCACCTCAGAACCCCAGAACAGCCCCAAACAGCACGGCCAAACACACCACAGGGGAAAAACAGACATGAAGGCCTTTCACCACCAGGGGGCACAGCCAAAACCAGGGAAAATGTAACAACGGTGTGACGGCACTGTTGCCGACACTAAAAGCCCAATTTTAAAGCACCTATTGTTACTTTCATCCAAAGCCTGCATATGTTTCACAATAATTTAGCCAAAAAATCACTAAACTAGTTCTGTGTGTCCTAAAATGTCTCCTCTTTTCATACAGACTGCCGCCCCAAGCATTTGTTTATGAATAGATTAAAGGAAAACCATTTACCATCATTTGAAATGTCATTTTTTTGTTTTTAAATGTTTCTATACATCCTACAAATCCGCCACTTCACGGGCAGGTTATGGGGACATCCTAGGCGCTATATTTGAAGGAATTTTTCATTTTTATTCTTAACCTTTATTTCATGGAAAACTAACAGTTTCTTTAAAATCTTTTTTTTTTTTACTTTTTGTCCTTGTTTCCTGTCCCCCAGGACACTACCGGGACCCCCATACACCTTTTATGGCATATATCTTGCATATATGCCCTCTTGGAGGGCACTCTAAAAATCAAACTTTCATTGACTTGCATTGAGTTCGGTTCGAGTTCGAGTTCGAACTCGAACTTTTGAAATTGTTCGAGTTCGAATGCGAACCGAACACGGAGGTGTTCGGCTCATCACTACTGGATACTATCTTTGTCTGCTGTAGAGTTTATGGCCTCCTTTTTCAGAATAGAAGCTGTGACAGTGACATCCCTGAGCGAGCGTGGTACCATTATGATTGCATTCTGGTTTCTTTTTGTAACGGTTTTTAATCAATTTAACTGCAATACATTTAGATTCCCAATTCAACCCAGTCATTAGGCTAATGTATTGAGCCATTGATTGCTTTAGGCTATAGTTGTTCCTATACTTTGTGTAGGTGTTTTAATTTCTGGCTAGCCAGTGAAGAAATAGCTATTCCAATTTAGCTCGTTCCTCTGGGCTCAAGACGATTTTCTGCAAAGAATACCTGCTCTCGGAATCTGGAGTGGAGTTTAGTGACTTCAACCCTTTCGCTGCTGAGACATTTCACGCCTCTGTGCTGAGCTCATTTTTACCTGTTTTGCTCATCTTGTTTAAATGCGTTTTGAAGGCTTATTTTAGTATATAACCCAGACATATTATATATCTTTCTTTCCGGCAGACTCGGCAGATTCATTATATATCATTATTATATGTATACGTCATGTCCTGTTTGTATATTATAACAAAAAATGCAATAAAATTAGAATTTTCAATAATTTACAATGTGTAAAGTGTTTTTTTTTTCACATTTTAACATGCGAGCAATTGCGGTTATATTTTGTATGGGGTGCGCTTGTTAAAAAAATTAGAAATGGGGTCTCGTTACATTTTTTTTTGAGGGAAATGTACGCGATTTTTAACAAACGCACCGCATACAAAAATTGCTAGTGCAGCATCATTGTTCACATTATAATTGAAATGGGAACAATATTGATGCATTAACAAAACAAAAAAAACAAAAAAACTTGTTTATTTTTTTAATAATTTTTTTAAAAATAATTTTTTCTTTTTATTAAATTTAAAAAAAACTTTTTATATGGTCTTGTTTGATATTGTTGGAAAGGCCATGCTCTGTCCAATTCAACAATATCAAACATTAACCCCTAGCTGCCACAGATCGGGAGATAGGGGGTTCATTGGAACCCCCTATCTCCACCATTGCTGGCAGCTAGGGGTTAACTCCAGGACTGGCGTCATCGTGCTATGCACGATGACACCAGTCCTCAGGGGGAGTTCCCGGAGGCTTGGCCGACATCCAAGATGTCGGCCAGCTCCGGGAGAGGATCACGAACCGGCGCTTTTTCGGTGCCGAATTGTGATCCAGCTCCCCAGGGGTTAATGTCAGCCACCATTTGGAAGGGCAGGCTGTGCCCTTCCAAACGGTGCCTGCCTTAACTCTGTGGCCCCAGTGATCGGGAGGGAGAGAGGTCCGAAAGACCTCCCCCCTCCCTTTCAGGCACCTCCTCCGAACACGCGGGGGGGCGCCTGAATTAGATGTCATCGCGCCGCCGCAATGACATCTAATGTCCCCCCCGGGGTCCTGGAGTGCTGGGCTGACATGCTAGATGTCAGCCCGCACCGGGGGGGCCAGCAGTCAGCTGGAATCTCGGCCGATTGCTGCCTCCTGTGCTAGGACATGCTCAGCACGTCCGTACCACAGGAGGTGCACTTGGCAGGACGCGCTGAGCGCATCCTTAACAGCCAAGTGGTTAAAATAAATAGCCCAAAAAAATCCTACACTTTCCTCTGATACAATGGTGCTAAGGGCGATGCAATCTGTGGCCATCCCTTGCAATGTTCAACAGAAAACAAGAAACAAATAATTCCCAGTGTTCTTCCACAGTCCCAGCATGACCCTGCATGCCCATGCTCCCACAGAACTCGGGCAGGGTTGCGCTTGGCTCCATTGAATCCTATGGACTCACAGAGCAGATATCAATGACAGAGGATGGCACCACTGCCAGTATCATTCAGCGGTTCCCAAATATTCTGACTTTAGTCGCTAATACAGCTGTTCGACCAGAATAGAGTTGTTGATAGAGAGCTGCTAATGGATAATGGCTTGCTCAAAATGTATCCGTTAGTTGAGTCTCAACTGGCTCAACTGGAATATGGCTCATAATGTTTGAATGTACTTTAAAAGAACATGTCAAGCTTTCATGTTATAATTATTTTTAATGAATTAGAAATGTCTCAAACCCATAGCAAAAAATTCAACAAACTAACTAGGAAAAGTTGCACATGTATTTTTTTTTAAATTATTTTATTGGCAAAGTCATAAAACAGACATATAAACAAGATATGATTAATTTTTACGTTAGTCACCAGGCATATCATACTGGAAGAGCTGTATTATTTCTATATGTAGATATATTTTTTGGTACCTAGATGTTTTTAAAAGAAGAAAAACTCTGGGCACTATTCCTTAGTGAACGCTAACTGTAACATTTGGATGAGTAAGCGTTAGCGTCAGGATAAGTGACTTTAACGTATGCCCCCCATATTACCTCCTAATGCTAAACCCATGAGAAATCAGTTTGCACATCGGTGATTGCACTAGCTTGCTCGAGCTCACTGTACTTTGTGCATCCTATACTTAACACGGGGAACGCAATCAGTAATTAGCGTTAGGATAAGTAAGGTATTATAAAGTCGTAAATCTAATTACCGCAAACCTAAAATTTAGCTACTGCTAAAAGCAGCTGCTAACTGATTCCACTTCAGTTATCACAAACTAAAATCCTCCCCAATAAATCAGACAGATACTTACCTCTCATCTCGCGGAGAGAATTGTGGGCCGATCCACTGCTTCTGGCCACCACGAGCAGAGTGAGACTAGGGACAAATAGTCTCCAGTCTCCCTCTGCTAAGCATTCCGCGGCCCTGCGCGATCTTGTGAGAACAAGATCATGCAGGTCTCGAGGCCAAGCAGTGCACCCCTCCATGGATTACTATGGACTCCAGGCGGGAATAATCATGGCGGCACAGAAACGCTACAGCGAGTATCATGGAGTGTTGTTCTGCGTTCCGGGACAGATGTGCCTGCCCTGGAATATGGTGCTAAAATGGGGATGCTACAGGGAAACCTGCAGGCGCAGGTTTTCTCCATTAGCGTCCTCATTTTAGCCCCGGGCACGGAATAGTAGCCTCTGGCAGCCATTATTTTTGTATTATTTAGTATTGTACTTAACATTGCACTCAAAACAGTCCATTAAAACATGTATATATTAATAAACCCAGTTGATTTAAAAATTATATGATCTCTCCATTCACTGGTTTTAACCCCTTCACTAACAAGTACTTTTTGTTGAATTTGTTTTTATCATAACTTTTATTTGAAACATGGGATGCGAAGATAACAATTAAAGATAGGATAAAATACACATTTTGCATAGAAATTGTTATTCTGAAATAGTTAAACAATTTAATTAATGTAACTTTGCTCATTATTTCTTTTTTGTGTATTTGTTTATCCTTCACACAACTTTTGATGGAATGAAAGATCCTGAGCAGTAGATGTAGTCCCTTATTTTACAGAATGTCATGCAGGGTCTGCATTACTAACATACAGGTGGAAATGGCCTTTCTGTCAAATCCAATAAATTTGCTAAAGATAGATAATAAAAACGGTCAGATCTCTTGCTTATGGGATTTTTAGTGATTATTAACAATGCAGCTTCCAAAAAATACCAATAGAATATAAAAATAAAATCTGTATGTGACATAATGTCTGTATATTGAAATTACTGTTACTCCTTATATCTGTACTGTACAGCGATTTACAGTCATTATAACCCCCTGAATCTTATCCCTGTATAACAGCAAAGGGCCCAAGAGCTCTCCCTGTATTCTGCCCTCTCCATAGTTGTTATTATGCAGTAGCAAATTTTTTCTACTTTTTGTTACAATGAGTGTGGGAGCTGCTCCTTGTAGCTTGTTTACTCTAAGGAGAAAGATATGACAGTGGATTTAGATTCTCCACAAGAACACAAACATCTTTAAAAAGATATGTAAATAGGGTTTTGATATGCTAATGTTTGCTTTTCAATGTAGTAAAATGTAAAATCCAGTTAACTCAATTTAAGGAGTGTAGGAATTAAAGAGACTTAAGAAATCATCATATATATGAAGACACAGGTACACAATAATAGCACTTGCACAGGAAGCTGAATTGCACTTTGGGCACCTGTCTAATATGCCTACAGTACATCATGTAAATATTTGTACCAGTAAAGGGTACTTTTGAAATTATGAAGTGGGCACAAAATGCTGCGGTTATAAGAGTTATAAGAGGGTTATTCAGAGAATGGTGAAACTCTGGAGAACTTTTGGAGAAGTGAAAATTCGAGGTAAAAATAGCCGAACCAGAAAAATTCTCCCATTTATCTCACTTTCCAAATCGGCTATTTTGACGTAGAATTTTCACTTCTCCAAAAGTTCTCCAGAGTTTTACCTTTCTCTGAATAACCCTGATATTGTACAGATAGAGAGGAAACTGGTTATTGTTGCAATGTAGCCTAAGCCAGCAGCACAAACTAAACTGTTGCTTTAAAAGTTCTATTAAGATTTGGCATTTTCTTGTCACTAGATTAGAAATACAACTCTTTAGGAATAAATGTTATTAATACAAGCATTATGTTGCAATGGAAAGCACATTTCCTAATCACATTAGCCAGACAGGAAGCACAGTTTTGATGTAAATAAATAAAATATGACAGATGTGATGATTGGGAATAAATAAATAAACCACAGAGAGGCTTGAAGTATTGATAGATAAGCACAACGAAAATCATCTTTTATTCAAGAGTTAGAGGTAATGTACTTTTTGTAAGTCAGACTGCAACTGGCATGAAAAACAAAGACTACATAACACATTTGAATTGTGTTTATGTAACAAAATGCACAAAAAATAGGGTGCTTTTGTTTATTTATATTCATGGACATTTATGGAGGGAACAGTTGTTCTGCTAAGCTGCATAATAAGCAATATAAATTAGCAAAACAAAAGACTCATTTGCTGATGTCTTTTGGTTTGACAAAATTTTTCTAGTAAAACTGGATTAGGGAACAGAAATACAGTATATTCCTATTTAATCTTAACGATAATAAACATACATACAGAAAAAATGGCGTCGCACCCATACTCACGGGAGTGGCTGCAACAGCCAGGAGTAACAGCCCAGTTAATGTATAAAACATAACAAGAGGAAAAAAGGTGTCATCTGCGCACGTTTCTATGTATTTCCGTGTACAACAAAACACTATGAGGTTTTAGTTTGTTTCAATGGCCATTGCAATGTACACTCACTCGCCCCTTCATGGCACCTCTTTGTAGAGTGAGTACCTAACCAATGTACCAAAAGCCGCTCTACTGAGCAGCTCCATGCCCCTCCTACTGCGTCTCAGCTAAGGAGAGGCAGAAAGATGGTGGGTTTTATTTATACACGCACCAAACACTTCCCATTTGGGGTTAAAACCAAAAACATGGAAAAAGGAACAGCTGCAAAATGACGAACTGGTGTTACAAGCATAATATACATACATACAGAAAAAATGGCGTCACGCCCATACTCACCGGAGCGGCTGCAACAGCCAGAAGTAACAGCCCAGTTAATGTACAAAACATAACAAGAGCAAAAAAGGTGTCATCTGCGCTCGTTTCTATGTATTTCCATGTACAACAAAACACTATGAGGTTTTAGTTTGTTTCAATGGCCATTGCAATGTAAGCTCACTCGCCCCATCAAGGCACCTCTTTGTAGAGTGAGTACCTAACCAATGTACCAAAAGCCGCTCTACTGAGCAGCTCCATGCCCCTCCTACTGCTTCTCAGCTAAGGAGAGGCAGAAAGATGGTGGGTTTTATTTATACACGCACCAAACACTTCCCATTTGGGGTTAAAAACAAAAACATGGAAAAAGGAACAGTTCCAAAACGACGAACTGGTGTTACAAGCATAATATACATACATACAGAAAAAATGGCGTTGCGCCCATACTCACGGGAGCGGCTGCAACAGCTCCATGCCCCTCCTGCTGCTTCTCAGCTAAGGAGAGGCAGAAAGATGGTGCAATGGCCATTCAATGGCCATTGAAACAAACTAAAACCTCATAGTGTTTTGTTGTACATGGAAATACATAGAAACGAGCGCAGATGACACCTTTTTTCTTCTTGTTATGTTTTATACATTAACTGGGCTGTTACTCCTGGCTGTTGCAGCCGCTCCCGTGAGTATGGGCGCGACACCATTTTTTCTGTATGTATGTATATTATGGTAGTATAATTTAAAGAGTAGTTTACAGGATGAGAATGCAGAAAATAATGGGTAAAAATGCAAAATATTATTGCAAAAAACAGGAGAAAAAATCTTTTTTTTATTTATTGCGTCCTAATAAGGACGGTTAAAGAAAAGGTCAATGCTCGAATCGCGGCAAGTGGTCAAAAAAGAGCCTAAACACACAAAATACATATATACAGCAAAAAAAGAGAGAAAGAAAAGATACTTTAAAATTACTGCCAATAGACTTATTGGAAGTAAACCACTCGTATCCTGCTGGTCGGAACGTAATTGGTGAATTTATCACAGTAACATATGTATATTCAGTTCCATAAGATAAAAAAATGCGGTATATCACATGCCAGCAAAATCTCAGATGTTGCCAGTAAATAGGTCTCTAGAATACAATGTAACTGGTCGGCTAAAGTTAGCCGTAATGTTTCCTATACAAAAATAGGGTAAACAGATCAAAAGGTGTCACGATTGCATGCACCAATATTTGAATTATTGGACCAATAATTTGTATTAAGAAGTCACAAGCTGCAGACAAATATCATTGCAATAGCTGAGCTACAGGCAGGTGTGAGGTTCTCGCCCCACAAGCCACTGCTGTATGGTTAGAATGGTTAACCGACAAACTGCCGGCAGATTAGTTCGCACAGGTCTCCTATGGGGAGGACAATGATATGAAAGAGAAAAGCATAACCAAAATTGTAGGTGGACCAAAGATTTTTTGCACCAGGTAACCAACGCTAAAGTGGTTTTGGTTAAGGCTGGGGTCAGACCAGCGCACTTTAAACGTGCGTTCTGGCGCACTTAATTACGGCCGCACTAGCAGCAAATGACGGGCAATGATGGCCAATATACGAAGTACGGTCGCACGAAAGTCCGGCCGTGCAACGCAAGCGGCAAACAAACGCATTTTGTCGAGAACGTCAAACCGCTAGTACGGTCGTACAGAGTGCGCTGCGGCCGCATAGCGGCATGTGTGCGTGATTGGGAGACGTCAGACACTGCTAATGTCCGGCCAACATAACGTCCAGATGCAAAAAGTGTTTTATTGATGATCCGTACAAAATCACGAACGCAAATGCGCATCGTATGACCGCTATCGCGTACTCCGTGAAAAAATGCGTCCATTCGTTCGAACGCACTTTTTCACAGACAACGCGAAAATGCGTTCGTCTGACCCTAGCCTAACCGGCTTTTAGCCAGCAGGCTGTCGGTTAAATTGCCCACTTAGTTCCCTATACAGGGGACAATAATAAGAAAAGCGAGGGTAAACCACAGAATAATCGGGTATGAGGTTCTTGCCCCAAATATCCACCGATGTATAACTGGGAGTGCCAGAAAAAAAAATTGGTGGTTTAAATATACCAGACACTTTTTTGTAATAGAAAGAGGCACACGCAGAAATGTCAAAATAATACCCAGTAAACAAGTGTGTGTTGGATTCGAGCACCTCAAAAGTAAAGAAAAGAAAAAACCACAGCGGATAATGCAGATACAAAATATGTATATATTCAGCTATACAACATACCGCTGAATAGAATGGCGGGCACTCCACCCAAAGTGGTTAGCTGATCTGTACCAAAATCTGCTCAATGCTTGACTCTATTTGAAGACCTTTAATCGTGGCAATAGGTGAGTGGAGAAATTAAAAGCACAGATTCCTTCAATAACCTCATAGTGTTTTGTTGTACATGGAAATACATAGAAACGAGCGCAGATGACACCTTTTTTCCTCTTATTTTTAACGATAATAAAACCATAGCCAAGCATAGAGATAGACATTGTAAATATTTTTTAAAAAAGAGTCCACTTTTAACTCCAGTAAGAGCTTGAACTTTTTCAAAAAAATTGTGGTTTTATATGACAAAGCCAATGATGACAAATGGTAAATAAAAAAGCATCAAAATCGTATATATAAGCATCAGATCATCTACTTAAATTACTGACTTTAAAAGTTATTGTAAGGCTGGGTTCAGACGAATGCAGTGGGAACATGCGTTTAGCCGCACTTTATTACGGCCATGGTAGCAGCAAATGACGTCCAACGCAGGCCCACACACAAAGTACGGTCGCACAAAAGTTTGGCCGCGCAACGCAAGCGGCAAACGAATGCATTTTCGCAAGAACTTTGAACCGCTAGCACTGACGTACAGAGTGCGCTGCGTCCGCATAGCGGCGTGTGTGCGTGATTAGGAGACGTCAGACGCTGCTCATGTCCGGCCAACATAACGTCCAGACACCCAAAGTTTCCTGGTTTGAATCCGTAAAAAATCACGGCCGTAATTGAGTATCGTATGACCGCTTTCGCGTATTCCGTGAAAAAGTACGTCCATGCGTTCGGATGCACTTTTTTTACAGACGATGCGAAAAATCCGTTCGTCTGACCCTAGCCTTAAAACTACACAATACAAGGAATTCCTCCCGAGCATGCGCCCGCAACCTTATGGATTACTGGAAGATACGGATCTCCAGCGTCTGATGCACCTCTATCCCAAAGGATAGATATACACTTTACAGCAGTGATATGCCCTCCCTTCATCCACATTTTTCCGGTTTCTGCAGTTGAGAAACTATGCCTCTATGCCTCATATTAAAGCAGCGGCGCTGTCCAGGCATTCATGGTTTGAACGCCTCTGCCTCACTGGGGGATGTCCCAAAGGCTTGATATCTACTATTTACTCAACGAACACATCGACCCTCAATTGGAAGGAATTGTCCTATGTTAAAGCATGGCATGTAGTTCTGGGAGACCCCCTGGAAAAGGGAATGGTTGTTTGGACATTTTGGAAGCAGCTCGGAGGAAGTCTATCTGCCCCGCCCATCAGGAGCAGTTGTTGAAAATGATATTTAGATGGTATACCACCCCGGAAAAGCTAGCCAAGATGAAATTGACCACCACGGACGTATGTTGGAGGCTCTGTGGTGGTAAAGGCACGTTCTTGCACATGTGGTGGGAGTGTCCCCATCTATCGCGCCTGTGGTCGGCTTTACATATGCTCACACAAGCTGTTTTGGAGAGGGATATCCCTTTTCTACCAGCAGTGTTTCTTCTCGTCTGACCCCTGGAGGGCCTAATCATGCGCCAAAACAAATTGTTGTCCAAACTGACTCTGGCAGGGCGCCATGCCATTTTGGCTGTGTGGAGGGCTATGGAACCCCCCCCCCCCGCTTTGGTAGGGTGCTGGCCAATATCAGAGATGCCATGCTTATGGACAAACTCACCGCAAAGGTGCGACACACTATGGACGCCTTCCACAAACTGTGGGAGCCCTGGATGAAGTATGATGTCCAGGGAACTTATTTTTCTCCCTGGCTGCGGGTGGGAGGGCACCGGGACTCATATGTAACTGTATAGTTGCTGTGTGACAGGAATCCTTTTTCTCTTCTTTCTCTTTCTTATTTTCTTTCTTTTTCTTCCTCTTTCTCTCTTCCATTGTTCGTCTTCCCTTGTTTGTCAATATGTCTTAAAAGTCGCTGGGTTATGGCATTTTCAATTTATACGTTTTAATGTCTGCTGTTGTGCACTTGTACCCCCCCAGTGTGGAAACTCAATAAAATTGTTGTTTAAAAAAAACTACACAATAAATAGGTTTATTATTCCTAAAGTTTCCTTAAATTCAGTTTTCTCACATCAGATTGCTCAAACCATAAAAAAATCATAATGCGATTCATAGAGCTATTGCAACAGAGAATATAAGTGGAGCTGATTCATCAACGCATACCTTTAGAAGTAAGAAACATAAGAGAGCGTCTTTCTCTGCTCTTCTTCATCCTTACTTTAAAACACTTTCTAGAAGTGGTACACGCTTAATTGAACATTTTTAGCTTATCATTCCCTTTACAAGAAGCATGATGATTCTCCTTTCATGGTCAGCTCCTCAAACTTAATGCAGTAAATCATTATCTAACTTCAACATTTATTTATTTAATTAAATTCTGACATGCTTGATATTAACATTCCAACAGTGAAAGCTCAAATTTCCAACTGAAATTCATGTTTCATAACTTTAATCTTAAAGAGATTCTCTCGCCACCATTGCCCTTTAATTTACACAGTATTGGCTGTCTGAACGTTCCCCCTACTCCTCCCAAGCAATTTGTAGGAGCTGTGATAGCCTTCCCTTCAACCGGCTGGGTGGAGTAGAGGTAACATCACTACTCTATAACCGTGGAGACTGTGGAGACACAGGCTCGAATCCCAGCAAGAGCACCTCTCCAGTAAGTGTCCTTGTGCAAGACACCTAACGGTACATACTCGCCACCCAGGACATACTTGAAAACTAGTGAAATCTCAATGTATCCTTCCTGGTAAAATACTTTGGAAGCCAGTTAGTCAATTCTCAATGGACAGTCTTCTGGGTTTTCAATAAGTTACCCCAAGCTGATATCTCAAAGTAGATAGAGACTTCCAAATATTATCAGTCAAGCTATAATAAAGTCAATAATAGGGAGCCACTAATGGTTAACAGGGTACTTCAAATTCTGCCATTATCATCTCCTAATTACTGGTTCCAGTGGAATACAGTCCTCTGACATTTTGAGATACCTAGTACTTTTTTTTTGAGAAATGATTTTACCAGGAAGGATACATTGAGATTTCTCTTATTTCAAGTATGTCCTGGGTGATGAATCTGTACCGTTAGGTATCCTGCCCAAAGACACTTACTGGACAGGTGCTCGTTGGGATCGAACCCATGACTCCACAGGTTCTCTCCATGCAGAGCAGTGATGTTACCTCTACACCACGCAGCCGGTTGTTGAAGTTGAAGATCAATAACACTGAAGTTTGTATATTAAGCTTGTATTTAAACCAAATTTGTTTTCATTTTAAGCTGAAAGTGACAATTGTGTATTTTTTTTATTAGAAAAATAAAAATAAATATCCTTTATGGTTCTCATAAAAAAATCATAATTTCCATGAACACCCAAGTGAAATGGGCTCTGTAAAGTCATGCGTAAAATCCCAATCCAGCAAAATACTATAATATATCGCCAAGTGTTGTTGCTGTTAGATTTCTGTATACACAATATTTTGTCTGGAAACCGTGTCTCAATTGAGTGCTCACCAGGAAGTTTTTGAATAAATGATGTGAATTTCACCAAACATGTCAAAACAATATTAAATAGAGAGATGAGTCTGTGAGGATTCAACACGAAGAGATGTCAAATCATTGGCATTCATGTTGTAGAATGTTAAGTGCTTTTAAGTTTTGCAGAAAAAGCATATTGCGTCCCACAGAGAATGAAATCATAATGTGCAACTTAAGTGGAATGTCTAGAACAGAAGTAGAAAATCGTCTCTTCCTATGCGTCAGTCATGCTTGAATTCATGTGAACAATGGAGGATGTTCATGACACAAGCATTCACTGCTCGATATATAAACCCTGTATTTCATTCTATTATTAATTCTGGAATGGTAAAGAAATGAGACTAAATGTAAGAAAGACAACCTGTCATATTTGGTCATTTATCTGACTGTTTTATTTCAATTAAAAATATATATTTATACTAGTATTCTAGATTTAAAGAGAGGGAAAAGGCATATAAACATAAATTATTTATTAATTTATTATTATTCTTTATTTATAAAGCGCCAGCATATTCCGCAGCGCTGTACAATAGGCACAGTATAGACAGGGTTACAATACATTGAACAACATTTGACAAACAGTACAGGAGGAGATGAGGGCCCTATTCCCGTAGGAACTCACAATCTGGGAGGGTTGGGGTTGGAAAGGAGGAGAGGACTGTAAGGTGAAGTGATTGATGGTTGCGTCAGTGAGTTGGGTGGTAGGCTTCCCTAAATAGGAACGTTTTAAGGGAGCGTTTGAAGGAAGAGAAGTTAGGGGAAAGTCTGACAGTACGAGGGAGAGCGTTCCAGAGAGTGGGGGCTGCGCGTGAGAAATCCTGCAGTCTATCATGGAAGAGGTGATGCGGGGAGAAGCTAGGCGCAGGTCACTGTTTGACCTTAGGGAGCGGGCTGGGGTGTATTTGGTGATTAGTGAGGACAGGTAGTGGGGAGCTGAGTTAGTGAGGGTTTTGTAGGTAAGGATAAGGATTTTGAACTTAATTCTGCAGTGGATGGGGAGCCAGTGAAGGGACTCGCAGAGGAGAGCGGCAGAGACAGAGCGGCGGGTGAGGTGAATTAGCCTGGCGGAGGCCTTCAGGATTGATTGTAGGGGGGAGAGGCGGGACAGAATGAGGCCAGATAAGAGATTATTGCAATAGTCGAGTCGGGAGATTACCAGGGCGTGTATGAGTTGTTTTGTGGTGACAGCGGTAAGAAATGGCCGAATTCTGGAAATATTACGCAGTTGGTATCGGCAGGAGGAGGAAAGAGACTTGATGTGGGGGATGAAGGAAAGAGCAGAGTCAAGTGTAACTCCAAGACAGGGAACTTGGTTTGATGGGGAGAAGGTGATACCCTCCACCGTGATAGAGAAGTCAGGAGGTGGGGAGGCATTGGAGGGAGGAATAAGTAGGAGCTCAGTCTTTGACATGTTGATCTTTAGGTGGTGGGAGGCCATCCAGGAGGAGATGCCAGATAAACAGTCACTGACTTTTGAAAGGACAGGGAGAGAGAGATCAGGGGTAGAGAGGTAGATCTGAGTGTCATCAGTGTAGAGGTGGTAATTAAAGCCAAAGCTGTTGATGATTTTGCCCAGGGAGGAGGTGTAGATGGAAAAGAGCAGAGGACCAAGGACAGAGCCTTGAGGTACACCAAGATAGAGGCAATGAAGAGGAGGAGTTACCAGCAAAGGACACACAGAAGGACCTGTTGGATAAATAGGAGTCAACCCAAGCAAGTGCAGTGTCACCGAGACCCAGAGAGTTGAGGGTCTGTAGAAGGAGGGGGTGGACAACAGTGTCAAAAGCAGCCGAGAGGTCAAGCAGGATGAGAATAGAATAGTGACCATGTTTTTTAGCAGTTAGGAGGTCGTTGGTGACTTTGGTGAGGGCAGTTTCAGTTGAGTGTAGGGGACGGAAGCCAGATTGCAGGGGGTCAAGTAGGGAATTGGAGGAGAGGAAGAGGGAGAGGCGGTTGAAGACTAGTTTTTCTAAAAGCAGGGATACAGGGCGGTAGTTGGATGGAGAGTTGGGATCGAGGGATGGTTTCTTTAGTAAAGGGGTAACTAGCGCGTGTTTGAAGGTAGATGGAAAGGAGCCAGTGGAGAGAGATAGGTTGTTATAACAGCTTCCTGCAGGACTTTTCGTCATCATCATTTCCTGATGAAGTCCCCTAGAGGGGATTGAAACATTACTGCTATCGTATATGATGCAAAACCTTTCTATGTAAAATATAGTGAATACGCCATAAAAGTATTGTTTTTCCAAATGTGCCTCTATATGAGCCTCAGACTACACCAAGGTAAGTTTTTTTTTCATTGAAAGTACAAGGTTTTAAAATGCAAATTGACTACTACACTACTGCAACAACATGTCCAACTCCTGTTTTCAGTTGACACATAGGACACATCATCCACACTATGGGCAGTATCGTGTGCCCCATGGTAAACATAGAAACATATAAAATGTCAGCAGATAAGAACCTTTCGGCCCATCTAGTCTGCCCAATTACATGGATACTTTACCTGGATTTAGCTTTTGTTTAGGATAGCCTTATGCCTATCCCATGCCTGCTTAAATTCAATTACTGTTTTGGCCTCTACCACTTCAACTGGAAGGCTGTTCCATGTATCCACCACCCTCTCAGTAAAATAATGCTTCCTGATGTTACTTTTAAACCTTTGCCCCTCTAATCTAAGACTATGTCCTCTTGTTTTGCTACTTTGTTTCCGTTTAAATATACTCCCTTCCTCTACCTTGTGGATTCCCTTTACGTATTTAAATGTTTCTATCATATCTCCTCTGTCTCGTCTTTTTTCCAAGCTGTACATGTTAAGATCATTAAGCCTTTCCTGGTAACTTTTCTCCTTCAAGCCGTACACCATTTTAGTAGCCCTTCTCTGAACTCTCTCTAAGGTGTCTATATCCTTCTGGAGATACGGTCTCCAGTACTGCACACAGTACTCCAAGTGAGGTCTCACCAGTGCTCTATACAGTGGCATGAGCATTCGCTAATTTGCCTTTTGCGTTCCAGTTTCACCAGCAGATCGCTGGGCAGGCTCTGAGTCCAGCAGCCTGCCTCATAGCGATCGTTAGACTCGCGGATGCTTGGGGCAGCGCTAAAGTGCCATCCAAAGCATCCCCTCCACTGCAACCATAGGACGCCATGGGGGCTACTCCAGGGACGTGCAGCCAGGGCTCCCCTGCCATTCCAGTAAATTAATGTGCTCATTGTGCTGTAATGACATGTGATGTGTGTATATTTAAACTGTAAATAAATGGTTATGTATTGAAAAAAGTTCTCATACTCACCTCTCCACGCTCCCTCGCTGTGCTTGCTTCTTCTCTCTGCCCTCCGCTTTTTTTTCTCCTGCGCTTTCACTTCAGTTTGCCGGCTGCTGTGTGTGTGATTCACTACACAGACAGCAGGGGCAGCACTGAGCCAGCCTAGGCTACGCAATTTGCGCAGCTGAATGCTACGCTAATTGCAAAGCTCAAGCTGGTTCTACGCTCTTTTTGTGCCTCCAGGCACTGGGAGCAAATGAAAGCTTGAGCCAATGGGAAAGCTCCATTGGTCTCAAGCATTTCTTTTTTTAAAAAAAAAAACGCCCACCATGGGAGGCAGAGCTCCCCATTGTTTGATTGACGCAGGAGAGTCATGTGACTTTCCTCGTCAGTCTTGGGGGCGGGCAGGCAGAGCACAGCAGCATGTGTGACAAACCCCCGCAGAGTGTGCTGAGCGCATGTGCGTGTGTTAAACACACACACACACTGTGTGTGTTTATCTTTGCGTGCACATGCGTTCAGCACACTCTGAGGAGGGGTCTCACACAAGCTCACTAGCTCAGTCTCTAGCACACTGTACATGTCAGCCTGTGCTGAGCGCGCACTGGCTTCAGCTCCTCCTACTCATGACACAGCGCCACAGTCACGTGGGAAACAGCTGCACGAGGTGCAGTGCTCACGAGGAGGGACCCCATCACCTCACTCCTTGCCTCTCGGACAGGCAGGCATTGGCAGGCATGACTTTGTTTGTTTGTCTGCGCCAGGGGGGGCAACGGGGAAATTCCCCCCTCCGAGAAAATATTGCCGCCGGCCACGTACTTTTACCCCTACGAGCGAGCGGCCTCCAGCATAAAGTTCTGCCACTCGCCTGGGTGGGATCTATCCACGAGCCAGCCGCGAGACCGCGGCTGGCTGGTGGATAGATGCCACCAAGGCAAGCGGCAGAACTTTATGCTGGCGGCCACTCGCTCATAAGAGGAAAAGCACGCGGCGGCCGCCGCAAGACTCGTAGCACTGGAGCAGGGGCCTAGCAGAGCAGACCAGGCAGTCTGCAGCAGAGGAGAGGTGAGCTGGGGCAATATATCCATGAGAGCTGGGGCAATATATCCATGAGAGCTGAGGCAATATATCCGTGAGAGCTGGGGCAATACATCCGTGAGAGCTGGGCCAATCTATCCGTGAGAGCTGGGGCAATATATCCATATGAGCAGTGCGTAACCCTGTGTATATCTGGCTCTGATACTAGCCAGTGCCTCACCAGCCGCTGACCTCACCGCACGTCACTGGGCTACTCCTTCCGGGTAACATGACCGGCAGGATCTCGCCTCTCGCCAAGTGATCTTAATGCTAGTTACTCTGTGCTTGCACTTTGTGCTCCACATGTTAAGTATAGGGAGCACAAAGTACAGTAAGCTCGCGGTACAAATCGCAAATTAACGCACACTAACAGGTTTTTTAACCTGCTAGTGATTCAAAAGTGATCTGGGCGCAGATAGGGCCCTATTTATCTTCCAATTGCTCTTTCAGTAATCTCCCCCTTTTGTTTTAAATTCTTTATTTTATAGTTTTTCATGTCACAATAGAAGGCACATCAAAAATAGGACCACGCAGGGTCAGTACAAGAAACAGTAAACACTTAGAGATAGCACATCGCTCCTGCAGTAAGTTTTAGATTGAAGATAAGACCAAAAGAATATGGTATAAAGGAGAGTAAAATGCTGAGATCTCATAAAAGGAGACTAAAACGTTGACCAAAAGGAGGGGAGGATAAAAAGGCAAACACTTTAACATCCCATGGGATTCGACCAAAGAAAAATGGGAAATCTACACAGCGGACCCACCTACTAACCTGGGTCCATCGAAACAAGGGGAGACCCCCCATGATGTAGGCCAGGCTACGTCTGGGGAGGGGAGAGGCCCAAGGAACGCAACAGATGCCAGGCCGCCTCCGGAGTGGACACCAAATGCGACATGTTATCGTGACAGATAGGCATAGATCCCACCACCCCCCAACGATAATGAACCCCCTTGCTCCTCAAAAAAGCAGCTATCTCCCAGAATTGCAGCCGGGCAACGAGCGTCAAAAAGGGAAGGTCATTAAAGAGTGTAAGATCGCAATCTCCCCTTTTTTCCACAGCAGATGCAGAGTGTAAGGCCAGGCCAATGAGATTCCAGATGGCTATAGACATCACTGACCCACAGTGGCGTCACAAGGGGGGCAGCCCGCACCGGATGACACCTTCCCAGGGTGACACCCTAATTTTTTTTAATTTTTTTACACAAAAAAATTTTGCCAGGAAGGATACATTGAGATTTCTCTCATTTTCAAGTATGTCCTGGGGAGGCAAGGTGTAGGCAAGGCCTAGGCTGGCACTTTCCAGGGGGCAACAAAAAAAACACCACTAAAGGGGATATTCACAGCAAATGAAATGACGCAGACATTTCAGTGTTCTGTTGTTCTGCGCACTTTGGGGAATCAAATTTTCCCGGTGAATTCACCGCAGGGAATCAGACACCGAATGCTGCCGCAAACCCGTCACCCGCTGTTTTCAAAAGAACTACTGAATGAAAATGTCTGGAATTTACATACAGTGGCAAGAAAAAGTATGTGAACCCATTGGGATTACGTGGAGTTTTGCATGAATTGGTCATAAAATGTGCTCTGATCTTCATCTAACTCACAACAATTTGAAAAACACAGTCTGCTTAAAATAATACAACACAAACATTATATCTTTTCATGTGTTTATTGAACAGAACATGTAAACATTCACAGTGAAGGGTGGAAAAAGTATGTGAACCCCTAGCCTAATGACTTCTCCAAGAGTTAATTGGAGCCAGGAGTGAGCCAACCTTGAGTCCAATCAGTGTGATATTATTGGATGTGTTGCTGAAAGCTGTCCTGCCCTTTAAAAACACACACCAGTTTTGGGTTTACTGGTTTCAAGAAGCACTGCCTGATGTGAACCATGCCTCGCAGAAAAGAGCTCTCAGAAGACCTACGATCAAGAATTGTTGACTTGCATGAAGCTGGAAAGGGTTACAAAAGTATCTCCAAAAGCCTTGATGTTCATGTGTCCACGGTAAGACAGACTGTCTACAAATGGAGAAAGTTCAGCACTGTTGCTACTCTCCCTAGGCATGGTCGTCCTGTAAAGATGACTGCAAGAGCACAGCGCAGAATGCTTAATGAGGTAAAGAAGAATCCTAAAGTGTGAGCTAAAGACTTACAGAAATCTCTGGCACATGCTAACATTTTTGTTGACACATCTACAATAAGGAAAACATTAAACAAGAATGGAGTACATGGGAGGACACCACGGAGGAAGCCATTGCTGTCCATAAAGAATATTGCAGCATGTTTGAAGTTTGCAAAGAGCACCTGGATGTTCCACAGCACTACTGGCAAAATCTGTGGACAGATGAAACCAAAATCGAGTTGTTTGGAAAAAACACACAACACTATGTGTGGAGAAAAAAAGGCACAGCACACCAACATCAAAACCTCATCCCCACTGTAAAACATGGCAGAGGGAGCATCATGGTTTGGAGCTGCTTTGCTGCGTCAGGGCCTGGACGGATTGTTGTCATTGATGGAAAAATGAATTCCAGAGTTTATCAAGACATTTTGCAGGAAAACGTAAGACCATCTGTCCGCCAACTGAAGCTCCGCAGAGGATGGGTGATGCAACAGGACAATGACCCAAAGCATACAAGTAATCAACAAAAGAATGGCTTCAACAAAACAAAATACTCTTCTGGAGTGGCCCAGTCAGAGTCCTGACCTCAACCCGATTGAAATGCTGTGGCATGACCTTAAGAGAGCGATTTACACCAAACATCCCAAGAATATTGCTACACTGAAACAGTTTTGTGAAGAGGAGTGGTTCAAAATTACTCCAGATCGTTGTGCAGGTCTGATCTGCAACTACAGGAAACGTTTGGTTGAGGTTATTGCTGCCAAAGGAGGGTCAACCAGTTATTAAGTCCAAAGGTTCACATACTTTTTCCACCCTGCACTGTGAATGTTTACATGTTCTGTTCAATAAAAACATGAAAACATATAATGTTTGTGTTGTATTATTTTAAGCAGACTGTGTTTTTCAAATTGTTGTGACTTAGATGAAGATCAGAACACATTTTATGACCAATTCATGCAAAACTCCACGTAATCCCAAAGGGTTCACATACTTTTTCTTGCCACTGTATAAGATCCTATGAATGATAATAAAAAGGTCTGTTACAGAAAAAAGAATAAACCGCTATTAGAAAAATAAAATGGATTTTTTTTAAAAAAAGCCTAAGAGATACTTAAAAAAGAAAAATCAATAAATAAAGAGACTTTTTACTACAGATTAACTCTTTCTCTGTGGAGGACGTGTGGGGAACGTCCTCACTGACTCCTGCTATATGCGGGAGACTTTCTCTATCACCTCTTTGTCCAGGGTCCCGTGGCATTCTGACTTCATTGAAGTCAGACGCTGAATTTAAACCCCTCCTGAAATCAATAATGTCATCAAAACTTAATAGTTCTGCTGGATTGCATCTGAATGGAAGAGAACCTGGCCTGCTAGGGGGAAGGATGGCTTGAAGGTTGGAGGAAGTTTAAACTAGGTTGGAGGGGACATAGAAGTAGGAAGATGGTGGGTTTTAAAGAAAGTAGTTATAGCTTGTACAGTACCCAGGATGGTAAAGGATGAGGTGGTGGGGAAGAAGGTCTAGATTACAGGAAGGTGACTTCACTTAACCACAAATAGAATTTAAGTATAGTAACAGCTGTCAATAACCTTCATCATCTTACAAAAATCTAAACAATGAGGAGAAGGTTGGGTTAGATAGGGTTAGTAGTCACGGATGTGCTGTGTGTTATCTTAGATGCTACAACAAGATGCCCTCCTTATGACTAATATGCCACATAAGAGCTAATAGTTTTATTTAAACATTCAAAAAATGGAGCGCATGATAAACAGTGACCATAATGGAGTGGGCTTTGCAATCACTAGTTAAAAAAGGTAAAGGCATTTAGAATTACAAATTTGATGAAACAAAAGCATATTTAAAAGGACCCAAAACTGAAATGGACAATTATTGGTTAACATGTCTCACATATGTGGCCGGGAAATTTTTGAGGATGCAATAAAGGCTCCCATTTAGGAATATATCTTGAATAATCATCACAACAACACAAGTCAACACAATTTTGTGATGGATTGATCATGTAAGACCAACTTAATCAGTTTCTAGTCATGTGTCATAGATGTGATCTGTACAGATTTCGTTAAATTGTTTGATAGATTCCTACAATGCATCTACTGCACAGTTCAAAAGAGATCAGATTAGAACAGCATACCTCAAGGTTCTGTCCTGCACCATGTTCTTTTTTTTTTTTCAACATAGTTTATAGAATGCACATCATATCAAAGTATATCACTTGTATACAAACATCACCCTGCCTTAGTATAACAATTCATACTATCTTACAAAAAGGAACAACATAAGCATCCATTTTTTTCTTTTTTAACATCACTAAAGAAAGAGCATAAAGAAAGAGAGAAAGAAAGAAAAAGAAGAAAAAAAAAAAGGGAGGAAGAGGCTCAGCCCAAGCCAGATAACAAAAATAACCCACATCTAAATATATAATATATATAAATCCGTATACACATCTAAATATTATTAGACATATATATAAATACAACCCAAAACAGAAAAAATAGGCAAAATAAAAAAAATATAAAACCCGCTACAGTCCTGACTCCAGCCATGGCCCCCAGGTTTTATTATACAAAGGTAATATGTAAAGTGGACCAACGCAGTCAGCTCGTCCATAACCCGGGTATCCCTAATTTTAGCATAGACTTTAGCCATCTTTGGCACTTGTGGCTATCGCCAAACCTCTGCCACCGCTCGTCTAGCAGCCAATGTGATTTTGGCCATAACCTATTCTCATGAAATGTAAACCCTGTGACCGGTCTGGAGAGCAGGAATGCCCAAGGGTCCATAGGAACAGATTTATGCAATATTGACTGCAGCAAATCCCGTATTTCCCTCCAATATGATACCATAAACGGACAGGTCCACCACATATGAAAATAAGACCCGCGCATATCACATAACCTCCAACAGACATCTGGGATATGGGTTGATATGCGCTATTTTATCCGGGGTAACGTACCATCGCATAATAGTCTTAATCGACTGTTCTTGTAAGGAGGCACATACAGACACCGAGCATGACCTGTCCCATATAATCCAGCCAGTCCTCTGGGTCCAATGTTTCGCCTATATCTTTTTCCCATGCTCGAATATAGATAATTCTCTCCAGTCAACAACGATGTCAATTCTCTATAATAAAAGATATTAGTCCCTTCGGGTATGTGCAATTCTTACAAAGGCGCTCATAAAATGTTGGATTAGAAACAGCTGCTGCTTGGACATGGGGGTGCGTAGCAAAAGATTGTAATTGCCGCAGATGCAAGAATGATAGCCCTCTCACTTCAAGATGATACAACATTGGTAAAACAATCTGGGTGGAGTAGAGGTAACATCACTGCTCTGCGTGGAGAGAGACTGTGGAGACACAGGTTAGATCCCGGGAAGAACACCTCTCCAGTAAGTGTCATTGGGCAAGACACCTAACGGTACATACTCGCCACCCAAGACATACTTGAAAACGAGAGAAATCTCAAGGTGTTCTTCCTGGTAAAATCCTTTCTAAAAAAAAACACATGGAAAATGAACAAAAGTTTCCTTTTTCACTTTTCAATCAACATCAGAAATGTGTGTAAGATCAAACTTGATGGGCATTGCTACACTATATTGCCATAAGTATTTGCTCACCTGCCTTGACTCGCATATGAACTTCAGTGACAGCCCATTCCTAATCCATAGGGTTCAATATGGAGTTGCAACTATAACAGCTTCAACTCTTCTGGGAAGGCTGTCCACAAGGATTAGGAGTGTGTTTATGGGAATGTTTGACTATTCTTCCAGAAGCGCATTTGCGAGGTCACACACTGATGTTGGACGAGAAGGCCTGGCTCTCATTCTCTGCTCTAATTCATCCCAAAGGTGTTCTATCGGGTTGAGGTCAGGACTCTGTGCAGGCCAGTCAAGTTCATCCACACCAGACTCTGTCATCCATGTCTTTATGGACCTTGCTTTGTGCACTGGTGCACAGTCATGTTGGAAAAGGAAGGGGCCAGCTCCAAACTGTTCTCACAAAGTTGGGAGCATGGAATTGTCCAAAATGTCTTGGTATGCTGAAGCATTCAGAGTTCCTTTCACTGGAACTAAGGGGCCAAGCCCAGCTCCTGAAAAACAACCCCACACCATAATCCCCCCTCCACCAAACTTTACACTTGGCACAATGCAGTCAGACAAGTACCGTTCTCCTGGCAACCTCCAAACCCAGACTCGTCCATCAGATTGCCAGATGGAGAAGCGTGATTCGTCACTCCAGACAACGCGTCTCCACTGCTTTAGAGTCCAGTGGCGGCGTGCGTTTCACCACTGCATCCGGCGTTTGCATTGCACTTGGTGATGTATGGCTTGGATGCAGCTGCTCGGCCATGGAAACCAATTCCGTGACGCTCTCTGCGCACTGGTCTTGAGTAAATCTGAAGGCCACATGAGGTTTGGAGGTCTGTAGCGATTGACTCTGCAGAAAGTCGGTGACCTCTTCGCAACATGCGCCTCAGCATCCGCTGACCCCGCTCCTTCAGTTTACGTGGCCTACCACTTCGTGGCTGAGTTGCTGTCATTCTCAAACACTTCCATGTTCTTATAATACAGCTGACAGTTGACTATGGAATATTTAGGAGCGAGAAAATGTCACGACTGGTTTTGTTGCACAGGTGGCATCCTATCACAGTTCCACGTTGGAATTCACTGAGCGACCCATTCTTTCACAAATGTTTGTAAAAGCAGTCTGCATGCCTAGGTGCTTGGTTTTATATACCTGTGGCCATGGAAGTGATTGGAACACTTGATTCTGATTATTTGGATAGGTGAGCGAAAACTTTTGGCAACATACAGGGTAATTCAAAGAGATCCGAATTGCTTGAGAAAGGTAACCGAACGCTGAAAATCAGCATTCGGTTACCTTTCTTGGCCATTCGGCTATCCAGAGAGCAGGCAATTCACCTGGCGAATTGCCTGCACATACGGTGCCTGTTCGGTGCCTGTTCGAGGGCAGTGAAATCCCCATGAAAAAGCACTGCTTCGGCTATTCAGAGAACAAAAACCAGCAGTGAAAGGTTCCCGAAATGCCCTGCCATTCGGTGGTTTAATTCGGCAAGTTTATTCAGGAGAATCCCATAGGCTTCAATGTTAAAAATATTCCCGTTTTAATTCAATATCTAATAAACCATTCATTATAAAATACTGCAGTAAAGAGTCTCTTTATCTATAGATTTTTAAGGATATTTTAAGCATTTTTCTGATTTTTTTTAACCCCTTCGCTGCGGTGGACGCGCTGAGTGTGTCCACCCGCAGGTAGCGTTCCTTGCGGAGGACGCGCTGAGCACGTCCTCCCTTTGGGGAAGCGATCGGCCGGGTTCCGGCCGATCACTGTGCCCCCCAGTGCGGGCTGACATCCTCGATGTCAGCCCAGCACCCGGAACCGCCGCCGGCCTAATTAGATGTCATCGCGGTGGCGCGATGACATCTAATTCAGGCCCCCCCCCCGCGTGTGCGGAGGAGGCGCCTGAAAGGGAGGGGGCGAGGTCCTTCGAACCTCTCTCCCTCCCGATCGCCGGGGTGCAGGGGGTTAATCCAGTCACTGTTTGGAAGGGCACAGCCTGCCCTTCCTAATGGTACCTAGAATTAAGCCCATGGGGGCCGGATCACGAATCGGCGCCGAAAAGCGCCGGTTCGTGATCCTTTCCCGGAGCTGGCCGACATCTTGGATGTCGGCCAAGAGCTTCCGGGAATGCCCCCTGAGGACTGGCGTCATCGTGCATAGCACGATGACGCCAGTCCTGGAGTTAACCCCCAACTGCCACCAATGGTGGAGATAGGGGGTTCCAATGAACCCCCTATCTCCCGATCCGTGGCAGTTAGGGGTTAATGTTTGGTACTGTTGGATCGGCCAGAGCATGGCCGTTCCAACAATACCAAACATGACTATGAAAAAAGTTTTTTAAAAAAAATAAAAAATAAAAAATAAAAAAATATTTAAAAAAAAATTATAAAAAAATAAATAAACAAGTTTTTTTTCGTTTTTTTTGGTTCGTTAATGCAGCAATATTGTTCCCATTTCAATTATAATGTGAACAATGATGCTGCACTAATGATTTTTGTATGCGGTGCGTTTGTTAAAAATAGTAATTTTCCCCAAAAAAAAATGTAACGAGACCCCATTTCAAATTTTTTTAACAAGCGCACCCCATACAAAATATAACCGCAATTGCTCACATGTTAAAATGTAAAAAAAAAACACTTTACACGTTGTAAATTATTGAAAATTCATATTTTATTGCATTTTTTGTTATAATATACAGATAGGACATGACGTATACATATAATAATGACATATTATGAATCTGCCGAGTCTGACGGAAAGAACAATATATAATATGTCTGGGTCATATACTAAAATAAGCCTTTAAAACACGTTTAAACATGATGAGCAAAACCAGTAAAAATGACCTCAGCACAGAGGTGGGAAATGCCTCAGCAGCGAAAGGGTTAAAAGTCAGATTTTTTTTTTAAGTTTTCCTATTTTTTCTGTAACAGCCCTTTTTATTATCATTCATTGGACCTCATATGTAAATTTCAGACATTTTCACTCAGTAGTTTCTTTGCAAACAGCGTTTCACTTTTCAATCATTCATGCAAACTGTTTTCCTAATTTATTCACTTCACTCTGTCTGCTGTGTCGGCTTTTGGAGGAGGCTGCGCTGTGTGTGATTGGCTCCTGCTCCGGTTTTTCTGTGGTTTTCAGCAGGTTAATTCAGATGTTTTTGAGGGTTTTCGGCGTGCATTTGTCGGGTTTTGCGGTTCGTTTTCGTCCGGTTTGCGTCAACTTTTCCCTGCAATTCAGGGACCCTGTGGTGTTTGCTGAATACACCGCAGGGTCACCGAAATGGGATCGGCAAAATGAACCGAATTGAAGAGAACAAAAAGTCACCGAATGTGCGGTGACTTTTCGAATCTCTTTGAATAACCCTGATAGTGTATGTTTTCAACCTACATTACTATGTTATTATCTATGTAACTCTAAACCTGTTACTCTTACATCATTGTAATTTCAAAGATATGTATTTCTCTGTCATCGAATGGTCAGACAGAGCCCAGATGCGTGAAATTAAGACCCAAGAGCAAGACTAACATATTCTAAATGATTACACAGCCTATATGCTCCAAAAGATATTGCGCAATTTTTGCAGTGAAGAATTATCAAATATTTAATCATCTGAATGTTAAAAACTGGCAGAAAGTTACCCATGACACTTTTAGTTTTGGTGCTGTGAATATTCATAAAAGCAACAAATGTTGTTTTTAAATTAGACTTGTATAAAACATATTTTGCATTTTCCACGACTATATATTTTGAATTAGTCAATCATGGTAAACATATAATTACATCTATTTTAATTTCAGGTAGTGTCGTTGCAAGTAGTAGGATTGTACAAGATGATGAGCCTACTTCAAGAAGAATCAATTATTATTTGGCAGCCAATAAACATTTTAGTTACTTTTTAAAAGGTTCTTGTTTATCATTTGTGACTTGATATAGGAATGGACACATACATGTTTTATCTTTCAAAGATGGTTAGAAAGATATCTGCATTATATAGCTATAAATAAATAAATACTTGTCTATTCTATGTTAAGATGCATGCATTGGATTCCTATTTCTAGGAATAATAATAATGTCAGGAACTATGAAGACTTATTATGCATATTCAGAGATGTTTAGAATTCATTGTATATAAGGCTATCATATAGATATGTTTTTCAAGGAACATTCTATATTGAGAACTTTTATAGGTCGAGAGCTGAATTTTAATATATTTCAAACCAATTCAACAATTGGAGGAACAATGTGAAGTGAGCACAATGGAACAAATGCATGATATATCTTAGAGGGATGCAATTGAGAGACCACAATTCTCAGCAGCAGATCCGTGAAGACTTTCATCCAGCAAGGCCAGAAGGTCATGCTAATGCTTTTGCATATCTTTTCAACAATAGCAATTCCTTATCCCTTTCACATTGAACATTTTAATAAAAGATATGAAAAAAGTGGATGGATTCCTCTGTCTGGGGCTACCTAGTCAGTATAGTACGCAATACTAAATCTAGGCCCAACAGGCCAACATCTATCAGTGACTAGGTAGTGCCAGACAGAGGAATCCATCCACTTTTTTTCATCTACCTTCAGTCCAGAAGCAAAGCCCGGCACCTACCTCCCCTGTGGGCCCCTCTCCCAAGTCACACACAGGATTGCATTCCAGGGCACTAGTTTTGGGGATCCACCAACTACACTTTAATAAAAAATATGCTAGCATAACATTTATTTGAAACACAGGCTGCAGAGCTAACAGTTATGTATCCAACATAACAATTTTACATTTACATTGTCTTTCTGAGAGAATTGAAAAATTTAAATAAGGTACATTTACACATTTTAATTTAACACCAGCAATTATTTAGTACTTGTAAGGGGACTTTTAAAGAGTTAATACCTCTGCCTTTTTAAAGAGTTAATACCTCTACCTTAGAGAAAGTGCTTTCAGCAAGGCTATTGCATTACGCAGCTGCTTGGCCTTGTTCTTGCTGCGCATCACATACACATAAAACATGTTACAAGAACTACTGCAGATAAGGCCAAGAAGCTTACGCACATATGTTCCTGAGAAATGTCTTGTTACGTACTGACCCCTACCCTTCTCTTGTCATTCAATAAAAGATATGTGCAAGCTCCGAGCGGGTGCACAGTTTTGTAATCACAATGTGCGTGTCTTATTTCTGCATCTCCAAATTTGAAAAAGAGGTCACCAGCAGGGGGCGCCAAGAAACAAATGTTTAGTTCAATTTCAGAGTCAATTTGACTCTCTTTGAATAATCCTGCTAGGAGAGCACTTACAGTGGTTGGAATTAGAGAAGAGAATTGCTATGCAGGTGATGAATGTGACCTTAAAATTATTTCTATGGTTCCTCCAGCACTACTGAAACGATCGTTGCTGTATCTCTTGTGCACAGATGATATCTTTGGCAATCAGTACTGGCCATCCTTTCTGGGTGTAGCAGTCTGATTTGCATATGGAGCAGTTGTCCCTGTAATGGCACAATCAAGCTAAAACCTTGTGAGACCTGAGCGGACGCCACCGTAGAGCAGGCCACTAGTGCTGTTGTTCGTTCCCAGGACCCTCACAAACCTCTTTTTGCTACTCAAAAACAATACTATATCATGTGAGCTTTGGAAAATTAACTTATAAACAATGAACTCTGGTGAAATGAATAACAATTCAGGATAATATCACATCTGAATAGGTTTACCGGAATTTTTGAAATTCTTTATCAGTTCATCACATTTAATCTAAAGAAGCATATAAATATTTCTTTCAAAAAGCAGGATAAAACCATACAAAAAGAAACCAGATTCAGTAAAATGAAATTATTTGTTCTAGGAGAGAATTCACTGAGGAGTATTTGCCAAGGGCTTTATAAATTATTTATCCGTCTCTGATTAAATGATAATAAAAATATGAAAGGCATTGTGTGATAAGAAAATGGCTGCCAATGCTGTTTACCATTGACATTTCAATACTGGTTTAGCTTATCACATGTATTATACACTTTCACGAGTTAAGTAAGTCACACACAATAATATTTTTTTCTCAGCAAATACACATGGGCAATAACAAGCAATGTAAGTCTACATAATATCTGATATATATATATATATAAATTTGGTAAAAACGTTAATGTCTAAATGCATAAGCTGCTGTTGAAGTCCTTGAATGTGTTAATGGAGTGCTCTCTTCCTGGTTTGTTTTATATATATATATATATATATATATATATATAATATATATATATATATATATATATATATATTTATAATCTGAAAGTAGATGCATCATGAAGACTTCTATAGAAAAATATTTTATTCCATAAAAAAGATCGACATTTCAGTCCCCAGACTCCCCAATGGGACTTTTCTCAAGATTATATATATATATATATATATATATATATTATACAGTTGCAAGAAAAAGTATGTGAACCCTTTGGGATTACGTGGAGTTTTGCATGAATTGGTCATAAAATGTGCTCTGATCTTCATCTAAGTCACAACAATTTGAAAAACACAGTCTGCTTAAAATAATACAACACAAACATTATATTTTTTCATGTGTTTATTGAACAGAACATGTAAACATTCACAGTGCAGGGTGGGAAATGTATGTGAACTCCTAGCCTAATGACGTCTCCAAGAGCTAATTGGAGCCAGGAGTGAGCCAACCTTGAGTCCAATCAGTGTGATATTATTGGATTTGTTGCTGAAAGCTGTCCTGCCCTTTAAAAACATACACCAGTTTTGGGTTTACTGGTTTCAAGAAGCACTGCCTGATGTGAACCATGCCTCGCAGAAAAGATCTACGATCAAGAATTGTTGACTTGCATGAAGCTGGAAAGGGTTACAAAAGTATCTCCAAAAGCCTTGATGTTCATGCGTCCACGGTAAGACAGACTGTCTACAAATGGAGAAAGTTCAGCACTGTTGCTACCCTCCCTAGGCGTGGTCGTCCTGTAAAGATGACTGCAAGAGCACAGCGCAGAATGCTTAATGAGGTAAAGAAGAATCCTAGAGTGTCAGCTAAAGACTTACAGAAATCTCTGGCACATGCTAACATTTTTGTTGACACATCTACAATAAGGAAAACATTAAACAAGAATGGAGTACATGGGAGGACACCACAGAGGAAGCCATTGTTGTCCAAAAAGAATATTGCAGCACGTTTGAAGTTTTCAAAAGAGCACCTGGATGTTCCACAGCACTACTGGCAAAATATTCTGTGGAAAGATGAACCCAAATTGAGTTGTTTGGAAAAAACACACAACACTATGTGTGGAGAAAAAAGGCACAGCACACCAACATCAAAACCTCATCCCCACTGTAAAACATGGCGGAGGGAGCATCATGGTTTGGGGCTGCTTTGCTGCCTCAGGGCCTGGACGGATTGTTGTCATTGATGGAAAAATGAATTCCAGAGTTTATCAAGACATTTTGCAGGAAAACGTAAGACCATCTGTCCGCCAACTGAAGCTCCGCAGAGGATGGGTGATGCAACAGGACAGTGACCCAAAGCATACAAGTAATTCAACAAAAGAATGGCTTCAACAAACAAAATACGCCTTCTGGAGTAGCCCAGTCAGAGTCCTGACCTCAACCCGATTGAAATGCTGTGGCGGGGCGTGGCCGGAACACAGAGAGAGCTGGATGTGTGAGTGCTGAGCTCCCAGGCCCGAGTGCACAGATTGTCATTTCGGGGCAGAAATAACAGCAATGGCACAGCGGAAAAAGACACTTACTACCCCAGGACTCTCGGGGACTGCGGGGACCCAACGCCGATCCTCCATTTTACCGTTCTTGGGGGATACATCTCAGCCGCGGACCTCCGGTAAGGGATCCAAAATGGTGCCCGGCGACTCAGATCAGGAGGCCTCCACGCCACGATTAGATTCAGCAACAAAAGAGAGCGATATGGACCACGAACTGCGGGCCTTATTACAGAGTTTGCCGACCAAAACGGATTTGGCTGCTCAGTTTACTCAAATGGAGCGCAATTTTAATACTAAATTTGATGAACTGGGGTCTGATTTGAAGCAGTTGGGAGGCCGCGTAGTGGACTTGGAAGAGGACAGAGATGCGTTATTTTCTCATGTGGAACGATTAAATGGTCAAATGCTAACGCAAGCTAAACAGCTGGCCACGCTGCATAGACACCTGGATGATGTTGATAATAGAGGCAGACGAAACAATCTTCGCATAAAGGGTTACCCGGAAGCAGACTCTGGCAAGGAAGATGTTAAAGAGCTACTCCGTGGTCTGTTTAATGATATCCTGGGTCGATCTGGAGAGGAAATATTAGTTCTGGATAGAGCTCACCGTGCACTGCATCCGAGGGGATCACAAAATGACGCACCTCGTGATATTATCTGTCGCTTGCAAGATTTTACACTGAAAGAGGAAATTCTCCGAGCAGCACGCAAAACTTCGGAAATTAAAGTGGACGGTCAAGTGATACTTTTCTTCCAAGATGTTTCCTGGACCACTTTACAGGCACGGAGGGCTCTGAAACTGTTAACTGAAGCGCTCCAGGAACGTGATATTCGTTACCGATGGGGATTCCCACTATCTTTACAGGTGACGCATAACAACCAAGTTCATTCTGTTGCGTGTCCTGAGGACATTCTGGATTTTGTGCGTGTTTTTGGACTCCCAGAAGTCGACATCCCAGACTGTTATGGTTCGCCGTCGCCATCTGACACTCTACCCTTCCCACAGCGACCCCGCTGGACTCAACAGGCGAAAAAAAAACGTAAAGGCAAGCCCTCTGCAGCGACCCCTTCTGAGCCCGACCCAGAACCGTGAGGGAAGCCCTTGCTTTTGCTGCCATTGTCATTTGAAAGTTTATACGCTTTTTTGATATTTTCTGCCCCCTTGCAAAAATCTTTGATTGAATGCGCTCGGGTCCGGCAAACGAGACAGTCGGATGAGACTCTTGCTTGGCACCCAGAATTTTTGGAAAATTCTGAGACTTTCTCGGCCGTTTCCTGAGTGGTGTTTTTTTTTTATGTCCTCTGATGGGTTTTCCCACTATCAGAGATCTACACTACCTCAATTTTTTTTCAAGTTTTGTGTTGTTATTGTTGTTTGTTTTTAGATTTTTCTTTTTGGTGATCACTCGTACTATTTGCTATGCTACTAGGGGGTATGGGCAGGTCCCGGGCTCTGACGCCCTCCTCTCTCACTAGTTTAAATGACTAATTTAAATTTGATTTCTATGAATGTCCGAGGTCTTAATATGCCTGCCAAACGCTCGAAGGCTCTTGCAGAATTCCAGAGGTTGAAAAGTGATGTTATTTTTGTTCAGGAAACACATTTTAGAGAGGGTTCCGCACCAGGGTTTCGCAATGCTCGCTATCCGACGGGCTATTTTAGCAATTTTGGGGAGACAAAATCTAGGGGGGTTGCCATTCTTTTTGCGCGACATGTGCCTTTTACTCTGCAAGATGTGGTAACTGACCCGCAAGGTCGATTTTTGATGGTTAAAGGGATGTTGGGCAATACTAAATTAACTTTTGTAAATGTTTACCTGCCGAACCGCTTGCAAACCAAATGTCTCCGAAAAGTGTTACGACGTTTGTCCGAGTTTCAGGAAGGTTTTGTGGTCTTAGGGGGTGATTGCAATGTTTCGTTAGATATGCCGGCAGATTGTGTCCAGGGTGGGGGATCGTCTGTTCCCTCTCTACGGGTCCAATTTCATAAACTCTTGTCAGCGGACCGTCTGATGGATTGTTGGCGTCTCAGTAATCCAGCAGTAAAGGACTACACGTTTTATTCACATGCCTTTAAGAAGTATTCTAGAATAGACTATTTTTTTGTGGAACATAGGGCTTTGGAAATGGTACGCAGTTGCAAAATAGGACCCATCACATGGTCGGACCATGCACCCCTTCTGTTATCTTTAGCCCTACCTAATTTAGTGAGAATGGAGAATGCCTGGCGTTTGAATGAGTCATTGCTATCTGATCCCATGACGCGAGCGGAGGTGACTGCCTCCTTAGAGAATTACTTCTTTGAAAATGACACTGATGATGTAACACCCGCGACGGTTTGAGAGGCTCACAAGTGTGTGTTAAGAGGTGCTTTTACCCAGTTGGGCTCCAGGCACAAGAAGGAAAGGACTGCCAGAACGGAGGAATTACTGAGGGAGATCACGGCCTTAGAACTGACGCATAAATCTGACCTCGATCCTGAATCATTCCGACGATTAGTTCTCTTAAGAGCTGACTTAGCTAAATTAACGAATGCACAGGTGGCGCGGGCCCTTACACTGACGAAATATGCTTACAACACCCAAGGGAATAAATGTGGAAGGCTACTTGCACGTGCTTTGAAGAAACGATATCAAGCTACTTTTATCCCAAAACTGCGTACTAGCACGGGATCCGAGGTCAATATGACCCGAGACATTGCGGAAGCCTTCCATGCTTATTACCAAACTTTATATAATATGGATAAGAGTAGGGTCCCTGAACATATAGTGGACTCGTTTTTGGCTAAGACGATTAAAACTACTTTACCGCGTAATGTTAGCCGACAATTAGATAACCCGCTTACATTAGAGGAATTTACAGAGGCTTTAAAATTAACGCCCTTGGGTAAGAGCCCGGGCCCTGACGGGTTTACGGTGCTATATTATAGGACTTTCAGGTCTATTCTGGGCCCTAGATTTGTTAAAGATTTTAACTCTATTTCGGATACCTTTCCTATTCCACCTGCGACGCTCCTCGCCTCTATCTCTGTGATACCAAAACCGGATAGAGACCCGTTAGATTGCGCTAATTATAGACCCATATCTTTAATAAACGTTGACTTAAAATTGTTTACAAAAATACTGGCTTTACGACTTAAGCCTCTCCTGACTTCAGTGATTCACCGAGACCAGACGGGCTTTGTACCGGGCAGGGAAGCCCGTGATAATACTATTCGTACCGTCTCCCTCATCCATCATGCTTCCAGGATGGATCAGCCTTTGTTAGTCCTCTCGGTTGACGCGGAAAAAGCGTTTGACCGAGTGGACTCGTCTTATCTTTTTCGGATGTTGGAGAGGATGGGTTTTGGTGATCGATGGTGTTCGTGGTTGCGGGCGCTGTATGACTGCCCTCAGGCACGAGTGCAGGTTAATGGCAGACAATCGACTCCGTTGACGATACATAATGGGACTCGACAGGGGTGCCCTCTGTCCCCTCTCCTGTTCCTGCTGTATCTGGAACCCCTATTGCAGGCGATTAGAGATAATCCGGCGATTCGAGGAGTAACTGTTCCGGGACAGGAGCTCAAGGTGGCCGCATTTGCGAATGACCTGCTGTTCACCTTGACGGATCCCCTTTCATCGGTGTTGGCTTTGATGACGGAATTAGATGCGTTCGCAGCTTTCTCGGGATATAAAATTAACGTGCTGAAGAGTGAGTTTTTAGGGGTAAACCTTTCACGAGTCGTGACTGAGAGTATTCGTCATACCTATGGAATGCGGTGGGTTCCGGAGGGACTCAAATATTTAGGAATACGCTTATCGTCGGAACTAGACAAATTATTTCAGTTGAATTACGTTTCTCTGTTGCAACAGATCAAGGGGGACTTACGTAACTGGAACTTACCCCATATTTCATGGTTGGGAAGGATCAAGGTCTTACGGATGAATGTATTACCTCGACTGTTGTATTTGTTCCAAACCCTACCTATTACTGTACCTCAGACATTTTTCTCTGATTTGCGACAGACATTTACAGGCTATGTTTGGAGGGGGAAGAGGGCGAGGATATCTTACAGTGAATTGACAAGACCGGTGGGAAGGGGTGGTCTGGGCTTGCCCCATGCTTATTTTTACTATCTAGCAGCGGTTTTTTCTATACTATACGGCTTGGCAACAGGAACGATGGGTAAGCTTTGGGAAAATGTGTTACAGGCAGGAATTACTTGGCCATTGTCCTCCTTGCCCTGGCAGTCGGCACCGCTGTCAAACCTGGGGCTTCGGTCACACCCGCTGCTGGGCACACTGCTAAGGCTGTGGAGGAAACATGGAGTGGCGTTAGGACTGACTACACTGACTTCCCGCCTGACACCCTTGACTCACAATCCCCTGTTCCCACCGGGACTGACCCCGACATTTTTGGATGGGTTACTACCAAAACCGTATATACCGCTAGAAGCAGTAGTGGAAGACGACAGATTGCTCCCCCTGGACCGATTGGTGGCCCCAGAAATAGCGAACAAGTCTATGGTGAAGTTCCAATATGCCCAACTAAGTCACTTTATTCGCTCTACTACGTGGTTGACAGAGGGGTTGCCTCCATTGGCCCCCTTTGAGACCTTCTGTACCGATAAGAATAGATATGGACATATTGTCTCGAATCTTTATTCATACATAATGAGAGGGGCCTATAAAATTGATTCTCCGTTGCTACTTAAGTGGGAAACAGATTTAGGAGTAGATATTTCGGCTGAGGAATGGTCCAGGGCTTTCGAACTTACATACTTTGAGTCCAGGAGTCAGGCGCTTCGTGAATCGAATTGTAAATTGTTTATGAGATGGTATCTTACCCCGTCTGTTTTACATGCTATGGATCCATTGTTGCCTGATATCTTTTGGAGGTGTAAAGTGGCCAGAGGTAACTATGTCCACATATGGTGGACTCGCCCGAAAATTCAAAACTTCTGGTCAGACGTTGCACACGAGATATCACGTTTAGGGGGCCCGGAAGTGGAATTAACTCCCTCTGCCTATTTGCTTAATGTACTGCCCTTTTCGATGCCCTCCTTTAAAGACTCGCTTCTGGCAATTCTGTTAATCGCAGCGAGGGCACTGATTCCGTTATATTGGAGGAGGGAATGTGCACCCACTGTCAGGGATTGGGTTCTGAGGGTGGAGGGGGTCAGAGCTCTAGAAGAAGCGCACTACAATAGTTTGGGTAAATATGAGGAATTCTATGCGATCTGGCGTCCATGGTCCTCGAACCTTCGCTCAATAACGGTATCAGACAGGTCACCGGAGGAGGAACAAGAGGTCTCGTAAGATAATCGACCGGTTATGGTGGGGTCAGAGGTGAATTCAGATCCGAGCCTGGGCTGTGTTGTCTTGACATACCATTCTGGTACTAGCTTTACTGCTGTTTATTTAAGGATACGATGATCACCTTTTTAGTTCGTTAGAGTTAATTTAGAATTTGTTATTTGTTATATTATAAAATTCCGGCACTGTCTATGACCAAGAGGCACTTTGATTGTATTCTACATTATTGTGACAATATTGTCTCTTATGCGACTTGTATTTTATACTTTGCCAATAAAAATATTTTACAGAAAAGAAGAAATGCTGTGGCATGACCTTAAGAGAGCGATTCACACCAGACATTTTATTCCCAAGAATATTGCTACACTGAAACAGTTTTGTGAAGAGGAGTGGTCAAAATTACTCCAGATCATTGTGCAGGTCTGATCTACAACTACAGGAAACGTTTGGTTGAGGTTATTGCTGCCAAGGAGGGTCAACCAGTTATTAAGTCCAAAGGTTCACATACTTTTTCCACCCTGCACTGCGAATGTTTACATGTTCTGTTCAATAAAAACATATAATGTTTGTGTTGTATTATTTGAAGCAGACTGTGTTTTTCAAATTGTTGTGACTTAGCACATTTTATGACCAATTCATGCAAAACTCCACGTAATATATATATACCTTTTAATTAAATTTTATCAACCAGTCCCAAACAGCTGTTAACATAAAAAAAATGGTAGGCGCACATAAAAAATGTTGGAGGGGTGGACCATTCTTCAGATGACTAAAGTCAGCATGGTGTACACTGGGCTGTCTCTATACACTATAATTATTATTCTTTATTTATAAAGCGCCCACATATTCCACAGCACTGTACACTGGGCACAATATAGACAGGGATACATAACACTGCAGGTGAGAGGCTTTTGTTGGGTTAATTTTCTTAATAGTAGTGTAGTTATACACTCTCTGGACACTTTATTAGGTACACTTTGCAAGTACTTTTTTTGTTATGTCATTCTAATGAGACAAGATGTATACACATGGTAATTATATATTTTGAATCTGCCAAGTCTGCTGCAAATAAGGACCTACACTCACTGACCACGTTATTAGGTACACCTTGCTACTACCGCGTTGGACCCCCCCCCCTTTGCCTTCAGAACCGCCTTAATTCTTCGTGGCATAGATTCAACAAGGTGTTGGAAACATTTCTCAGAGATTTTGGTGCATATTGACATGATAGCAGCATGCAGTTGCTGCAGATTTACACATCCATGATGCAAATCTCCCGTTCTACCACATCCCAAATGTGCTTTATTGGATTGAGATATGTGGTGGCTGTGGAGGCCATTGGAGTATAGTGAACTCATTGTCATGTACAAGAAACTAGTTTGAGATGATTTGAGCTTTGTGACATGGTGCATTATCCTGCTGGATGTAGCCATCAGGAGATGGGTAAACTCTGGTCATAAAGGGATGGACGTGGTCAATGGGATGGACGTGGTCAACAATGCTCAATTGGTACTAAGATGCCCAAAGTGTGTCAAGAAAATAACCCCCACATCATATCACCACCACCACCAGCCTGAACCATTGATACAAAGCAGGATGGACCCATTCTTTCATGTTGTTTAAGCCAAATTCTGACCCTACCATCTGAATGCTGCAGCTGAAATCAAAGACTCATCAGACCAGGCAACGTTTTTCCAATCTTCTATTGTCCAGCTTTAGTGAGCCTGTGTGAATTTTAGCCTCAGTTTCCTGTTCTTAGCTGAAAGCAGTAGCACACGGTGTGGTCTGCTGCTGCTGTAGCCCTTCTGCTTCACGGTTGTATGTGTTGTGCATTCAGAGATGGTATTCTGCATACCTTGGCTGTAACGAGTGGTTATTTGAGTTACTGTTGCCTTTTCTATCATCTCTAATCAGTATGACTATTCTCCTCTGACCTCTGACATCAACAAGGCATTTTCGTCCACACAACTGCCGCTCTTTCTCTTTTTCGGATCATTCTCTGTAAATCCTAGAGATGGTTGTGTATGAAAATCCCAGTGGATCAGCAATTTTTGAAATACTCCAACAATCATGCTACGTTCAAAGTCACTTAAATCACCTTTCTTCCCCATTCTGATGCTTGGTTTGAACATCAGCAAGTCGTCTTCACCACATATAGATGACTAAATGCTTTGAGTTGCTGCGATGTGATTGGCTGATGAGCAACTTGTGTTAACAAGCAATTGAATAGGTGTACCTAATAAAGTGGCCGGTAAGTGTATGTTCTATATTATCATCAATTCAAAAATTTGACTCTAAATTATATTAGGGTCTAGTTGAGTCCTGTGTGCTTTGATAGCATATAGTTTACATATTATGCAAGATTATAATGGGGGGGGGTTAGTTTTAAAAACAAAAAACAGCTATTGATTTCTTCTTGCCAAAGCTCCCCACTTTGTAAGAAATAGAAGATAGAACCTTCCCCTCTCTCCAATTTGGAGTTGAATGAGGTATTGTATTCACTATCATAGGTTATTCCCATCACTACTAAGTGATTTTTCATAAAACCAATGTAAGGAGCCAGTGGCTGGAAAATCGCTTTGCAGTAGCCATTCTGTGAAAATGTGCTGGGAAAAGTCAAAAAGCTAATTTTCATACTGTATGCATGGTTTGACTAGCAGATGGTGCTGCTACATCTCTATACTACATCTTGGACCCTATTTTTCCTTGAAGGAAGAAAATGGAACTCAGAGCTGATCAAAATGTTTTAGCCCCTTAGCTGTCATCCTTGAGGTGCTAAACATTTATGGGCACATTCTGGAGTTCACTTGCAAGAAAAATTGCATTAAACTAAATTCCTTTGTATTGCTCCATAATTAGACCAAATCGAATATACTTTATATTGGGGCACCAGCAGGTGCTTAAGAATACTGGGTATATTTGATCTTGGTAGTGATGTAGTACAGGGGTCAAAATTTCCACTCGCCTGCTCAAATTAAGCGTGGGCGAGTGGAACTGCACACGCAGGCAGCATGATAAATTATATTGTGCTGCCTGCGCTGCGTATTCCAGTGGCAGCCGTTTTTTTTTTAAAAAAAAAAAACGCCCGGCCGAAGTCACTTCCGGCACGCTAACAGCTCCGCATGCCCTTTTCCTGCTGTAGCTGTAGCTCTGTCTCTCGATGCTGCGCTCACTGACGCTGCTCCAGGGAGACGCCGGGTTGAACCTCTTACTGATTCGGGATGTTTGCTCGGCGCAGTTTCCGGTGTTCCGTTCACATGGTGCAGCAAATGGATCACAGGCGAGTGTGCCGAGCAAAACTCCGAGATCAGAAAGAGGTTCAACCCGTCTCCCCGAAGCGGCATCAGTGAGTGCAGCATCGAGAGACCTCAGAGTGCCACATTAGGGGGGTGCAAATACCTTCTCCCACCCCCCTTTTACCGGACCTCGCTGCTGCACGCTGGATCTCCCTTCACGCTGCACCCCTCATCTTCCGGGCACAGTGTGAAGGAGGATCCGGTGAGCCCCAGTGAGTGAGGGAAGCAGGGATTATCCCCGCCCCCTCATTCTACTACTCGCGAGGACAGGTAAAGGGAGGGGGATGAATTTAAAGAGGGGGGAGAAATTTATTGCAGGGGAGGGGGAAATAAATTGCACTGGAGGGGGGAAAATAAATTGCAGGGGAGGTGGATGAATTACAGGGGAGGGGGATGAATTGCAGAGGAGGGAGAGAAATAAATTGCACTGAAGGGGAGAAATAAATTGCAGGGGAGGGATGAATTGCAGGGGAGAAATAAATTGCAGGGGAGGGGGAGAAATAAAGTGCAGGGGAGAAGGGGAAATAAATTGCACTGGAGGGGGAGAAATAAATTGCAGGGGAGGGGAGAAATGATTGCAGGGGAGGGGGAAATAAATTGCACTGGAGGGGGAAAATAAATTGCAGGGGAGGGGGATGAATTGCAGAGGAGGGAGAGAAATAAATTGCACTGGAGGGGGAGAAATAAATTGCAGGGGAGGGGGAGAAATAAATTGCAGGGGGAGGATGAATTGCAGGGGAGGGGAGAAATAAATTGCAGGGGAGGGGGAGAAATAGATTGCAGCGGAGGGGGAGAAATAGATTGCAGGGGAGGGGAGAAATAAAGTGCAGGGGAGGAGGGGAAATAAATTGCACTGGAGGGGGAGAAATAAATTGCAGGGGGGGAGAAATGAATTGCAGGGGAGGGGGAGAAATGAATTGCAGGGGAGGGGAGAAATTAATTGCAGGGGAGAGGGAGGAATGAATTGCAGGGGGGAGAGGAATGAATTGCAGGGGGGAGAGGAATGAATTACGGGGGGAGAGGAATGAATTGCAGGGGGGGAAGAGAAATGAATTACGGGGGGGAGAGAAATTAATTAAAGGGGGCCCTTGGCAGAACTAACATCTCCCGTGAGGGGGTCATAATTAGTGTAATGGTGGCGTAGGCATTTGAGGTTCAGCAAAATAGATCTATTTTTTAAAGAAAGCTGAGTGATACGGAAAGAGCAAAAAAAAGAAAAACAATGGGAATGGAAGTATCTCACACAAATATTAATGGATTCGTCTGTAAAAGCATCCAAGGGGGAAAACTGACTCTGGGGTCTTCTAACATCTATTGATAACCTGGCATACGAACAAATAAAAGAGAGTATTCGGTTCCCCTTGATATATCGGATGAATAAACCCCAAATTAATTTGGTCCTAAAAACTACTAGAGAGGAGTGTGTACTTGGAAGATATTACTTGGGTCTGATGTCTGGATATACATGTATCTGGGGTCTCGGTCCGGTTATTAAAGTTATTTATTTTTGTAACTTTATTCTGAATAAAACCTTTAACAGTGTAATTTCATAAGATAATTTAAGAGGGTGTGTTTAGGGGCAGAGTTCAGGGCAGGGTAGGTGGGGCAACTGGTAAGTAACTCTTAAGGTCTGGCTAGTAGCTTGGGACTTGAAATTTTGAGCCCTGATGTAGTATATGTATGTATGTATATACGTATATACTGTATATACAGTATATCTATGTGTTTGTGCATGAACATTGTATACTATGCCTGTAACTCCTCTAACTTTGTTTCAAATATGGGTCCTTACAGCCATAGGAACCTACTTTTTTCTCAATGGACACATATATGATGAAAACGACAGCACATGTTGAACAAACATTCATAATCATTGTGTAAATATTGAACATAACCAGTTCTGTTTATTTCACTGTTTGCTTGGAAACTGTTATTTGTGTTCTTATGCTAATTGTTCTAAGCTGTTGTGATGGATGCCAAGAGAAGGCTATGTTATCCTCTCCATTGTTCCTTCTTATGAACAAAATCAATGCTACCTTCCTATTATTATACTTTATTTGAATTTTGTTTCATAGAAACATAGAAACATAGAAAAATGTCGGCAGATAAGAACCTTTCGGCCCATCTAGTCTGCCCAATTACATGGATACTTTACCTGGATTTATCTTTTGTTTAGGATAGCCTTATGCCTATCCCATGCTTGCTTAAATTCAATTACTGTTTTGGCCTCTACCACTTCAACTGGAAGACTGGTCCATGTATCCACCACCCTCTCAGTAAAATAATGCTTTCTGATGTTACTTTTAAACCTTTGCCCCTCTAATCTAAGACTATGTCCTCTTGTTTTGCTACTTTGTTTCCTTTTAAATATACTCCCTTCCTCCACCTTGTGGATTCCCTTTACGTATTTAAATGTTTCTATCATATCTCCTCTGTCTCGTCTTTTTTCCAAGCTGTACATGTTAAGATCATTAAGCCTTTCCTGATAACTTTTCTCCTTCAAGCCGTACACCATTTTAGTAGCCCTTCTCTGAACTCTCTCTAAGATGTCTATATCCTTCTGGAGATACGGTCTCCAGTACTGCACACAGTACTCCAAGTGAGGTCTCACCAGTGCTCTGTACAGTGGCATGAGCACTTCCCTTTTCCTACTGCTAATACCTCTCCCTACACAACCAAGCATTCTGCTAGCATTTCCTGCTGCTCTATTACATTGACTACTTACCCTTAGATCCTCTGAAATAATAACCCCTAAATCCCTTTCGTCAGATGTTGAGGTTAGGACTGTATCAAATATTCTATATTCAGCCCTTGGGTTTTTACGTCCCAGGTGCATTATCTTGCACTTATCCACGTTAAAACTCAATTGCCACAGCTCCGACCATTTTTTTAGTTTACCTAAATCATTTGTCATTTGGCTGATCCTCCAGGATCGTCAACCCTGTTGCAAATCTTTGTGTCATCAGCAAAAAGACATACTTTTCCATTAATACCTTCTGCAATATCACTAATAAAAATATTAAATAGAATGGGTCCAAGTACTGACCCCTGAGGTACCCCACTGGTAACAAGACCTTGCGCCGAATAAACTCCATTTACCACAACCCTCTGTTGCCTGTCACTCAGCCACTGCCTAATCCATTCAACAATATTGGAATCCAAACTCAAAGATTGCAATTTGTTGATAAGCCTTCTATGCGGAACAGTATCAAAAGCCTTACTGAAATCTAAATAAGCAATGTCTACTGCACCACCTGTGTCTGTTATTTTTGTTACCCAATCAAAAAATCAATAAGATTAGTTTGGCATGATCTCCCTGAGGTAAACCCATGTTGTTTCTGATCCTGTAATCTATGTGTTTTTAGATGTTCAACAATCCTTTCCTTTAACATGGTTTCCATTAGGATGAACTTTAGGTCATCACAAAATTGCAACTCTATACTTATCCTGTATGCAAAATGCACATCTATTTTATTACTGTATTATATTTTACTTTCATTGACACCTTGACATCAGTGGTCTGTTTATATTTTGCGTTTCTTCCTAGTTAGTGTGGAAATAAACATTATTTTGCACACTATGATACTCCAAACTAGTTCCATTATAATTTAAATATAATCTGTGGTTACTTTTAAACCAATTGCTTTTTTATTCAGCTGTAGCTTTTTAAAGCTAGGTCAAAATGGTTTTTTTTAGCCTTGCCTAAGGCAATTATATAAAAAGAATTGAGAGTTTCCTATTCAATCAGCAAATAATTCAGAGGTAAGAATTTCTAAAACACAGGAACAAATGACTAAATTCACATAGTTAAGTGGAATAAATTAAATTACAATTTACTATTATTTACAAAAGCTTAAATAAGACAAATTAGCCCATTTAGAAGCAGTAATGTATTATTCTTCTAAAAGGTCTGCTTAGGCTTCCAAGCAATTAAGCTAGCAGCTAATCCAGTGCTTAATATTATGTATAATTGTAGGAGAGATAATTTTGTTATTTGTTGCATTCTATATACATCATATGCAAAGCGCAGAGCCATATTTATTCTTGGTGCTGCCCTAGGCACTTCAAATCCAGCCCTGTTGTTGACCTACACAGGGCTGGATTAAGATCTCTATTGCATAAAAAAAATGGTTTTGCGCCTATTCCCTATCAGGGCGGTTGCATAAACCAGAAGTATCCAGCCCCCTTCATTTATAAAACATACAGGGTAATTCAAAGAGATCCGAATAGCGTTCGATTACCTTTCTTGCCCATTCGGCTATCCAGAGAACAGGCAATACGCCAAATACTGGCGAATTGCCTGCACATACAGTGCCTGTTCGGTGCCTGTTCGAGGGCAGTGAAATCCCCATAAAAAAGCACTGCTTCAGCTACTCAGAGAGCACAAACCAGCAGTGAAAGGCTCCCGAAATACCCTGCCATTCGGTGGTTTCATGCGGCAGATTTATTCAGGAGAATCCCATAGGCTTCAATGTTAAAAATAATCCTGTTTTTTAGTTCAATATCTAATAAACCATTCATTATAAAATTCTGCAGTAAAGAGTCTTTTTATTTATAGATTTTTTAGGATATTTTAAGCATTTTTCAGAATTTTAAGCAGTTTTCTGGATTTTTTTTTTAAAAAAAAGTCCGTTTTTTTTTTTTTTAAGTTTACTTATTGTTTCTGTAACAGCTCTTTTTATGATCATTCCCTGGACCTCATATGTAAATTTCAGACATTTTCGCTCAGTGGTTTCTTTGCAAACAGCATTTCACTTTTCAAACATTCAAGCAAACTGTTTTCCTAATTTATTCACTGCCTTCGTCTGCGGTGTCGGCTTTTTTCCAGAGGCTTCGCTGCGTGTGATCGGCTCCTGCTCAGGTTTTTCCGGCGTTTTCGGCAAGTTAATCCAGATGTTTTTGCGGGTTTTCGGCGTGCATTCGCCGGGTTTTGCGGTTAGTTTTTGTCGGGTTTGCGGCAACCTTTCCCTGCAATTCGGGGACCCTGTAGTGCTTGTTGAATACACCGCAGGGTCACCGAAATGGGATCGACAAAACAAACCGAATTGAAGAGAACGAAAAGTCACCGAACGTGCAGTGACTTTTCGAATCTCTTTGAATTACCCTGATAACAAGAAAAAAGGATGTCCTTTGCACTCACCACTGTGGCTCCATGTGAAACAAAACACATCAGAGGGTTTGGTTTACTTGAATGGCCATTAAACTTTTAAGCCCACCCGACATGTCACAACACCTCTGGTCAGGTGGGTCCTACCTAATGGAACCAAGAGCTGCTTTCTAAGCAACTGCATGTCCTCATGCTGCTTCTCAGCCAAGAGACATCCTGGTGGGTTTATATTTATACCCTCACCAGGAACATTTTCAGTTTATTGGGATCAAAAAAGAAAACACGGAAAGGGGCAGCAGCAAAAATGACCTGGCTGGGGATACAACAAAATATACATATATGCAGAAAAAGCAAAGGGATCTCAATCTACGGACACACAAATGTGTTGACCTGCACAGGGCGGATTAAGATCTTTACTGGCCTAGAGCTGAAGATTTAGGTGGACCTATTTTTGGAACTGCGTGAAATGAAAAACCCTTTAAAATATAATAAGGGAAAGAAGTACAAGTAGAACACCCGTTATCCAGAATTATAAAATCTGGAAGACTCTGAAAACTGGAATCTTTGAAGGTGTCTGGATTTTACCAATTCCAGGTCAGGGGAACACCAGACGACAAACTGCCGCTCAGGAACTTGGCTCCCGAGCACTGCAGCAGACTGTGGTACACGCTGGGAACCCCTAGGTAGCCCCATTGTGAGTATGCTGCTCAGAATGACGATGACTCCTGGGCAGCATCTCTATGAAGAAACTCTGCAGAGCTCTCCCAGCATGTGAGCTACAGCAGGAAGGTGATCATGGCTCTTCCGCCGTGATCTACTTCCACTAAAACATCAAATTCTCCTCGGTTCTGAAAACCGGAAGGCTCAGTTGTCCAGATCATTCAGGATACAACTGGTACCAGGAAGCAAATTACATTGAACATTTCATTTCTGTTTCTTTGAAGGTGCTCTCACTTTTTAGTTACTTACAATTATCCTGAAACTGCCCACATAATTTTTATGGAAAGTTTGAACCTCCTAGCAATAGCATTATCCACAATTAAAACCTTGGGTACAAACACTAGTTTAAATTCCAAGGTCTATATTACAAAGTTGGTGCTAACTTAGCTAGAGCTGTTGTAAACTCATCAGAGCCATTACAGTCTATGGAGTTGGTAAGTTTACAACAGCTATGGTATTCAAGCTTGGGAGGGATTTGAAGACACAGAGCATATATGTATGCCCCGCTGTCTTCAATGGACCGCCTCGGCCCCTCCCCACAGTCTGTGGAATTGTTATGTTTATCAGAACACTGCTTAAGTTTTCATCAGACTTGGAATACAGCCCACAGTACTTGAGATTCAGTGCAGGCTGATTTGGAAATATATAGACAAACATCTTGTCCTTGAAAACAGCTTGAGAATTACAGTACTTTTCCTTGTTTTAATGTATGGGTTTGGTCATGTTCTATTTGCGATTGGATTCAATTAAGCTCTAATGCATTTGCGCAGTGCCACTGCTCTCAAGCAGCCCCTCCAGCTTAGACCTAAAGAAATGGCTCGTTTTCTTTAGATTTCACAAGAATTTCTGTTCATTTTTGCATCTTGGCTTGTATATAATACAAATTTTTACATATTTACATGCAAATAAGAAATTTTGTGTTTCAGCTGCAGAACAGCTTTTTTGTTTTTGTATTGTTCAACAGTGGCTTCTGGTTCTGAGCTTAAAAACGTCAGATTCTCTTGAGGTGCAGCCACCATGCTTGTAATGGAGAGAAGCACCATTGGGTCTCAGTCAATGCAGAGATTTATATTGAAACGTTCATTTTTGAGAGACAATGCTCCTTTTTTCTTGATCACATAGGTACCTTCAATTGATCTAGGCCAATGACTTTCTTAAAAAGAGAGAACCTTCCAAACGTATGGCAACGAAAATGAATTATCTAGGAATCTTTTACTATGAAGATTTTTTTTTTGTTTGAGTTAATGGACATCATCATGATCATTAAAACACGTGAAATATTTGCAACTCCACAATGGAAGTTACCTTTACCATATCCAGTGCTTCTTTCAGTCGGTACTCAGTGGTACTGAGTACCGGCAACTACCAGTAGGAAATGTCACACAGGTTTACTGGGAGAAATCCTGGTAGCTAGTAACATGCAGAGCTGCTGAGGTAGGGTGACCATTCGTCCCCAATTTCCAGGGACAGTCCCCAGATTGAGGAGACTGTACCATACAAATTATGTCCCCGGAATTTAAATGATTTATTCACTGCAATGCTGCAGTTCCTTGACTCTCCACTAAGAGTAGTGATGGCCTACCCATGAACGAATTTTGTTTTTGATCCGGATCTTTTCCCACTGAACTGAGTGATTCGGCTGAGACTGAACGATCCGTTTGTAACAGTTCCGTCTGTGAAGCATTAACTGCACGTGTAATCTGATCCTAGCGTGAGTGAGTGGCTTCTGCTGGCTCTGCCCTGCAATGTGTTACAATGGAGCTCTGCGGTATGCTCATACACAGCGCACATTACTGTGAGTTTTTTGCTACGTACCCCCGGGTGTAGGGGATATATGGTTATGTTATGGTTATGTGAACGCATGGCTGTGTGTGTAAATGCATGTATTTGTCTTTAAACAGGCTGCTGTGCGTAAAATTCTGCCCCTGTGTCCTTATCACAGTCCGTCATTGCCCCCTTGCCCTGCATCCAAAAGGATGGTATTGCACCTAGAATCGCCACATTTCACAAAGTAAAAATGACAGCGGGCGTCTTGGCAGCATCGTGAGGTATGCCCCTGGTTGCACTTAATATGAAAGAGGTAAATTATGGTTGAATAGGCGAATAACTGGAATTCTACTTTTAGAAGTGTTCCGAACTTGTAAAATTGCCGCTGTCCTTAAAGGGTTAATAAAGGAGTATTTCTTAGGTCACGAAAAATAGTCATAATGATCATAGTTTTTCCGTGGGCGTGAGAGTATCCCCCACCTATTTTTCCAGAAAAAAAAGCACTGACCATATCTATATTTATACATTGGAGTGTTCAGTGGAAAAATGAATATGGACCTTTGTGTCGAAATACTATATAAGAGGTTGATCACTAACTTCCGAATTGGCCACCTGTTTGCATCGAACGGTAAATTTCACTGTTCGGTGCATTTCTGGCCAATTTGTCTGTCACTAAGCTGTAAATTCTCCAAATACAAGTGTAGTTTGCCGCAGTTCAGTGGTCTTCAGTGGCTGAGAGATAGTCCCATAGAAAAGTAATGGTTCCTTTATTCACAGAACATCGAACTGCACCGAAGTGTCGTGAAAATGCTCTGATTATTGGTGTTTCAGTTCGACAGGTTTAAACAGACAAGTCCCATAGGATTCAATGTAAATAGGTAATATCATTTTTAATAATTTAAAAAAAATTATTCTTTTCATTGTCAACAAAAAGCCTTTTATGTTTTAAAACACCTTTTCGTATATTTTAGGCAAAATGTTTGTTTCCCAATTTTTTTATAGGCATCTTTATTCTGTAACCGACCTTTTTATTATTATTTAAAGGCCTTTTTTATTATTTACAAAGGTTTTAATGCATTTTTATTGGTTTAAACACCTATTAGGAGAATAGGAAAATTCTGTTTTTTTTTTCCTTCAGTTTGGTGGTATTCGCCAAAGGCCTGTTTGTTAGGGTTAATCCGCTTCTCATCTAGGTCCCTGACCATAGCCTGGTATCAGCTTCAGAAGAGGAGACCTCGGGCACGCTGCAGCGGAGAATAGTCCACGGATGAAGAAATAAAACACAGACAACAAGGTAGTCAGTGGGCTCTTCTACCACACCCAAGTTTTACTGAGGATTATATAGGATGGTTAGGACCCTTTTGCACAGTCATGCGCAGTAATGTAAATGCTACGGAACAGCTGGACATATACATATAAGGGCATAATGTCACCAGGCAGAATATACATTTAAAACTGCTGAAAAGCAGCTGGAAGTGGCTAGGTAAATATATCACAGATACAGAACCTTTGATTAGCCTTGTGGTTACTGTTTCACCATGTAGACATAAGTAATTTAGTCAAAGAATAGGGAACAGGGTGCGGTACATGGTATGTGACAACTCTATGTGCAGACACAGCTCAATCTGTGGAGGCAAATGTTAACCCTTTCCTTCACTTTTCAGCGCCTTTCGGTGCTCTTCAGCACCTTTCTCCAACTTTTTCGTGAGGCTTTGTCGACTTCACCTTCGGCACACTTCAGTGACCATGTGGTATATAGTAACTTCACCATACTGCCAGTGATATGGAATCATCGAAGTCCGCTGAACTGCGCCTAAGTGAAAAGTACCGAGCTTAATGAATAGACCCTATAGCGTTGTTCAAGCGCAGTTTCAGCAACCATGGCCTCCAGATGTTTTGGAACTGCATTTCCCTGGAGGCTCAGCTATCCAAATGACTTCATTGGAGGTGAAGTACAAAAATATCTGGAGTTCCAAGGCTGTCTATCCCTGCTATAGAGTTTCCAGCTTTTGACCCCGTGTCACGGGATGGTGAGGGGATGAGCCCAGGGTACAGTAATATATTGGAGGATGCCAAGATATGGTGCATAAACTGGGGGTTGATTAGATAGGTATACAAACAGCAGGAATAACGAGGGGCAATGCAGGAAACAGGACTGGCTGATGCTGTGGGCTGGATACTGAATACAGGACACAGGGGAAATACTGAACACTGATACAAGAGGGAAACACTTACACAAGACACGAGACAGATGGGACTGGAAGGTAGGTCTCTTGGCACCGCTGGGCTCTTGGCACCGCTGGGGTTTGGCACCGTAGGAAACTTGGCACCGCTGGGGTCTTGGCACCGTGGTGGATCTTGGCACCGCTAGGAGACTTGGCACCGCTGGGGTCTTGGCACCGTGGTGGATCTTGGCGGAGTTTGGCACCTTAGGAGTCTCGGTACCGTGGTAAGGCAAGGTGTCGAGGGGAGAATCCAGGAGCGTGGTCTGTGGTAAGCCGTGGGTCAATGGACAGGAGAGATCAGCAGGTCTATGGTGAGTATAGGTATATGCCTATACTATTACTATATTAGGAATAAGAAAGCATTTTTTTCTTGTGATCTAGCACATTAGTGTCGAACATTGGTCCATTTTCAAAGTTGCCATATACATTCAGTGACATTTTAGATAAGTCTTTTGTTTTCTCTTTCTTACTTGCAGCATTTTGTTTCACTTCAGTACCATGACGTGCTTTTACATTGTTTCCCCCGCCCTTGTAATATTCTGAGCCCCTACTAATATTAGCTCCTTTTTTGAATTAGGCATTTCAAATCTTCTGATGCAATCTAATCAAATTTAAACAGTATGTCTGCTGATGTATTGAGATTATGAGAAAGGCTTCAAATCAGTTTATCTTAGATAAAATTATTACTGAATGCTAGGAAGGTCAACTTGTATCAATATATCCTTTAACCTCTTCACTACCAAACACTCAGATATATTTTTGCATTGAAAAATGTTGAAGAATGACAGCTTAACAATGTTACTGCATGAATATATGCTGGTACACCGATGTTATTTTTGTATTCTGCTGTTAATTTTTTTAAGTTACATTGCTAAAAGATTTATAAGCTCTATAAATACTCATATGCAGCTACATTATATATATATATATATTACAGTTTATAATTGTGGAAGACATTTACACATCCCAGCAATTCAGACACACAGCTCTACAGAGCTCATGTGCTACATTTCCCTTATGCAGCAAAGAACTAACTCTGGGAAGGACATGCAAATGAAGTCCACAATTTCCCAATTCCCATCCGGGGTCTGTGTTAACACACTGGAAAACAAACAGATCTTTTAGTTGGAGGGAGAAAAAATAAAAAACTAAAATAATATGGTTGCATAAGTGTGCACACCCTTAGCCCCATAAGGACCACGGACGAACATAGTTCATCCTGGGAAAAATTCCCCATAAGGACCAAGGACGTACTATGTAGGTCATGGTCCATTAACCTCCCTCCCTCCCTATACTCACCTCCCTGGCTGTGGTTCCACACTGGACTGACTTCCTTGAAGTCAGTCTGACAGTTTTATGGACCCTGGCCATCATGATGATATCATCACTGTGTTCAATGTTGTCATCGCTGGGCGCCCTGGCGTCTGCAAGGAAGATCGTGAAAGGGGAGGGAGGCTCCTTTGCAGCCCTCTCCCTTCCGAATGGCTGCGGATAGAAAAAAAAGAAAGGCACCGCTGAAGAGGGCAAAGTCTTCAGTGGTGCCTCTCTTTAACCCCTTAGGTGCCAGATCACGATTCGATCCCAGAGAAGGCTGACATCTTGGATGTCAGCCAAGCCTCTTGGTCACCCCCACCCACTAACGTCGTCTTCCATATGTGCAATGACGTCAGTTGGACAGTTAACCCCCTAGCTGCCAAGTGGAGCTAGGGGGATCCTTTGGATCCCCACATCTCCCGATTCATGGCAGCTATAGGGTCATGTATAGCAGAACATGGCACTTCCAATGATGCCAAATAGGACCAGGTTACATGTAAAAGAAAAAAATAAACGTAAAAATATATTTTTTATTTATTAATGCAGCACTATTGTTCACTTTTCAATTATAATGTGACAATGATGTTGCACTAACAGAAATTTAGTTTATTCAGTTTTAGTTAAAATTGCGTATTTTCTCCAAAAAGGACAGTAAATAAACGGGTTCCCATTTCAGATTATTTTAAGACATGATCGCTGAATTTTCAGTGATCTCAAACATGACTAGGTTTGATGTAAAATAATAAATAAAAATAAAAAAGATAAAAAAGTGGGTTTAAAAATGATGAGCATACAACTGTCAAAATCAGCTCAACACACAGAGGTGAAATGGCTCAGCAGTGAAGGGGTTAAAAAGCAAAACCATGTAAAAATTCTGTATTTCTAATTTAGGACAAATTTCTAAATTATTTAGCCTGGGTCTTTTTTGATGGTTTTAGATTTTGGAGATTAAAGTTTGAAAAAGTGTGTGTTTTCTATTTTGACATCATATTTCATAATTTGTTTATAGTAAATGATATGATACGATGGAAATAATGGTATCTTTAGAAAGTCCATTTAATGACGAAAAAAACGGTATATAATATGTGTGGGTTCCATAAACGAGTAAGAGGAAAATTAGACCTAAACACAAACAGTGCAGAATTGTAAAAACAGCATTGGGTACTTTCAGACAGACAATGATAAAACCGCCTGGTCACGATAGGGTTAAACTTATACCTTGTTGAAGCAGCTTTTGATTTTATTACCTCAAATACAGGGTTATTCAGAGAGCGTGAAAAGCAGGAGAATGACTGGAGAATGACTGGAGAATGGCTGGAGAATGAAAAATTCAAGGTCAAAATAGCCAAACCAGAAAAATTCTCCCTTTCATCTCACTTTCCAAATTGGCTATTTTGACCTAAAATTTTTCATTCTCCAGTCATTCTTCTGCTTTTCATGCTCTCTGAATAACCCTGATAGTCTTTTTGGGTATGAGTATATCAGCATGGCACATCTTGACTAGGGATGAGCTGCTCGGGTTCGGACGGTTCGGGGTTCGACCCGAACTTAGCCTGTTCAAGCAGATTGCGAACACCGAACATTTCCGGGTGTTCGCCGCGTGTTCGACCACAATGGACCACAATGCATTTTCCCACTGGCCTGAAGCTCGTAATTGGCTATAGCCTTGCACCTGACCACAGGTCTGGTGCAAGACTGGATGAACACTATGCCAATCACCGCTCAGAGTCCTGATTGGGCAAATTTTGCCCAATCGTGGGCTCACAGAGCTAAGTCCCGCAGCACACTATATAAGGTTTCCACGCAGCGCTTCTGCACGCATTTCAGAGGAGATTTCAAAGGAGATAGTTGTGTGTGTTGTTACTGCCGGTCTGCCACGCTACTGGGGGGGTCTGGGGGTCTTATTTCGACCAAATATCAGGGAATTTAGGTGATGTGTGTCTTGTCACTGTGCCAGCAAGTTTTTTTTGGGGTTTACAACTTTATTTAAAACATTTGTGAATTGAGGTGATTTTCTGGGTCTTGTCACTGTGCCAGCAAATCTTTTTGGGTCTCATTTATACCAAATATCAGGGAATTTAGGTAATGTGTGTCTTGTCACTGTGCCAGCAAGTTTTTTTGGGGTTTACAACTTTATTTAAAACATTTGTGAATTGAGGTGATTTTCTGGGTCTCGTCACACAGCCAGCAAGTTTTTTTGGGGCTCACTAATTTCTTTAAAACACTTGTGAATTAAGGTGATCTGTGTCTCGTCATACAAACAGTACCACGCTGTATTTTGGGGCTCACTAATTTCTTTAAAAACACTTGTGAATTAAGTGATCTTCTGTGTCTCGTCGTCACACAGCCAGCAAGTTTTTTTGGGGCTCACTATTTCTTTTAAAACACTTGTGAATTAAGGTGATCTGTGTCTCGTCACAAAACAGTACCACGCTGTATTTTGGGGCTCACTAATTTCTTCAAAACACTTGTGAATTAAGTTGATCTGTGTCTCGTCACACAAACAGTACCACGCGGTATTTTGGGGCTCACTAATTTATTTAAAACATTTGTGAATTGAGGTGATCTTCTGTGTCTCGTCACAAAGCAAGCAAGTTTTTTTGGGGCTCACTAATTTCTTTAAAACACTTGTGAATTAAGGTGATCTGTGTCTCATCATACAAACAGTACCACGCTGTATTTTGGGGCTCACTAATTTCTTTAAAACACTTGTGAATTAAGGTGATCTTCTGTGTCTCGTCACACAGCCAGCAAGTTTTTTTGGGGCTCACTAATTTCTTTAAAACACTTGTGAATTAAGGTGATCTGTGTCTCGTCACACAAACAGTACCACGCTGTATTTTGGGGCTCACTAATTTCTTCAAAACACTTGTGAATTAAGTTGATCTGTGTCTCGTCACACAAACAGTACCACGCGGTATTTTGGGGCTCACTAATTTATTTAAAACATTTGTGAATTGAGGTGATCTTCTGTGTCTCGTCACAAAGCAAGCAAGTTTTTTTGGGGCTCACTAATTTCTTTAAAACACTTGTGAATTAAGGTGATCTGTGTCTCATCATACAAACAGTACCACGCTGTATTTTGGGGCTCACTAATTTCTTTAAAACACTTGTGAATTAAGGTGATCTTCTGTGTCTCGTCACACAGCCAGCAAGTTTTTTTGGGGCTCACTAATTTCTTTAAAACACCTTGTGAATTAAGGTGATCTGTGTCTCGTCACACAAACAGTACCACGCTGTATTTTGGGGCTCACTAATTTATTTAAAACATTGTGAATTAAGGTGATTTGTCTCTTGTCACTGGCTGCCAGCTATCAGTGTGTCTCACTGAGTTATACCAGAGTTATTTAAATCTTTATACCAGAGTTGAATCAGAGTTCTGTATATATTAATCTATATATCACTCACCATGTCTGAAAGAACAACAAGGACAGGCAGACGCTCCCTCCCACAGATAAGAGGGCAAGCAGCCCCTGTGTCGGAAGGCTGGGTCTCTGGTCGTGGTGGACGTGGTGCATCCTCTGCAGGGGCACGCTTGTCCTTTCTAACTGGTGCTGGCCATCTTAAGCAGCAGCAACATACAGAGGACTTGGTGGATTGGCTAACCAGGCCATCCTCATCCTCCGAGTCCTCTGCCAGCCAGGCTTCTAGTGCTTTACAGTCCACGTCAGCTGCCAAAGCATCTAATGCAGGCTCCATGTCCACAGCTACTCCTGCCGTAGCCTCGCTATCACACACGGAGGAGTCAGCTGAATTGTTTGACTACAATGAGAGTGACATGCTGCTTGAGGATGCGCAGCAAGTACAGTGCTCTGATTCAATCTCTGAGGTTGAGCAAGGGAGTATAATCAACCTAGAGGAAGGGGGTGCTAGTGATGACACACAAATAACTGGCACTCATGTTGCCCCAGCAGCTGCAGCATACTGCCAAGTTGGCTCCAGTGACGAGGAGATAGGGGGTGAAGATGACATTGATGATGATGAGGTCACTGACTCCACCTGGGTGCCAGATCGAACTGAGGAATCAAGTGAGGAGGAGGGGGAGGAGGAGGCACAGCAAACACGAGGCACAACATCCTCTGTGACCAACCATAGCACTAGCCAGTCCAAGGCATCACATGTCAGAGCTGCTCCGGTGCAAAGCGCTGTTGTCTCAAAGAACACATGCAGGAACTCTGCTGTCTGGGAGCTCTTTAAGAAATGTGCAGCAGACCCCACCGTTGCTATTTGTAATCTATGTCAGAGGAGGCTGAAGCGTGGGATAAACACGGACACTTGGGTACCACGTGCTTGAGGCGACATATGAACAAGTGCCACGCATCCCGTTGGTGCAAAACTTTGCGTAGGTCCTCCTCCTCCTCTTGTCTCTACCCACACTGTATGTCCTGCCATGTCATTACCTACAACCTCCACTGACAGGGATGATGCTACAGTAATGGATGTACCAGGTCCTTCCTCACAATGTGACATCATCCCAGTAGCTGAAGATTTACGCAGTCAGATTACGTTGCCGCAGCTGCTGCAGCGAAAGAAAAAATATAGTCCCAACCATCCCCAAGCACAGCGTTTAAATGCCAGCTTAGCAAAATTACTCGCATTGCAGCTGCTGCCTTTCCAGCTGGTGGACTCTGCTCCCTTCCGTGAATTTGCTGAATGTGCTGTACCACAGTGGCAGGTTCCAAAACGTCATTACTTTTCATGCAAGGCCATTCCAGCACTATACCAGCACGTGGAAGACAATGTTATCCAGTCATTGGGAAAGGCAGTCAGCAGCAAGGTGCATGTGACTTTAGACACGGGGTCCAGCAAGCATGGACAGGGTCGTTACATTTCCTTCACGGCACACTGGGTAACTCTGATTGCAGCTGGGAGGGATCCAAGATGGGGCTCTGTGCTGGAGCTTGTTCATCCACCACGCCTCCAGAAAGCTGCTTGTATGAGGTCTGTCTGCTCCACCACCACCACCTCTTCCTCCTCCTCCTCCTTCTCTGTCTTTGGCAAAGTGGCAGTTAAACCGATGCCTGACAGGGTCTACGCAATGGCTCAAGCAAAGAGATGCCATACTGTGCTTGAGCTGGTTTGTTTAGGGGACAGGAGCCACACGGGGTCAGAAATTTTGTCAGCTCTGCAGGGGCAGGTGCAGAGATGGTTAACACCACGCCAGCTTGAGCTGGGAATGATTGTCTGCAATAATGGCAGCAACCTTCTCTCCGCCCTACGCAAGGGTAAATTGACGCATGTACCATGCCTAGCACATGTCCTAAATCTGGTGGTACAGCGTTTCCTAACCAAGTACCCAGGGCTGCCAGAGCTTCTCATCCAGGCCAGAAAGGTCTGCAGCCACTTCAGACGGTCATTCCCAGCAAGCGTTCGTCTGGCAGAAATTCAAAGAGAATTCCACCTTCCCACAAACTGTCTGATCTGTGACATGCCCACCAGGTGGAACTCAACATTAGCAATGCTGCAGCATCTGCACAAGCAGCAGAGGGCCATCAACGAGTACCTGTGTGAGTATGGCACAAGGACAGGTTCAGGTCAACTTGTTTTTTTTCCCCCCCCGCAGTGGCTGATGATCAAGGATGCATGCACTGTACTGTCACCATTTGAGGAGGCAATGAGGATGGTGAGCAGGGACAGTGCATACATCAGTGACACAATTCCTTTAGTGTTCCTGCTGGAGCACACTCTGCGGGAAATTATAGATGTGGCTCTAGAGGCAGAGCAGCGGGAGGAAGAGGAGGCCTTCCCTTGCTCTCAAGGCCCCAGTCTTACTGCAGACAGCATTCCAGCGGGTCCTACTCAGATCATAAAGGAAGAGGATGAGGAGGAGGACTATTTAAGTAGTGGGGGCATTGAAGGTGGGGATTCCTCAAGGGAGGGTTTTGTGTGCCCAGAAACAGAAGGGCTTGTGCGTGGCTGGGAGGAGGAAGTGCACGATACGGTCATCCTCATTGACCAGGAAGACTCGGCAGCTAATGCCACCTCCAACCTATGCTGCATGGGCTCCTTAATGATTCAAAGCCTGCTAAAGGACCCCAGGATTCGTGCAATCAAGGAGAGGGATCATTACTGGTTGGCAACCCTTCTTGATCCACGATACAAGGGGAAAGTTGCAGAGCTCATCCTGCCCGCACAGAGGGAGCACAGGATGACAAAACTTGAGGACGCTCTAAAGCGACACTTGTGTAACACCTTTCCAGGCATTGGTAGATTACCAAGTGCTGACACACGTGCTTCTGAGGCTGCAGGTGATCAGAGGAATAGCGGTGAAGGCCAGGGCCGCTTGACTGATGCTTTTTTAAATTATTTTAGTCCACGACACCCAAGGACATCAAATGTAGGCACCCATTGCCAGCGTCTTCACCATATGGTGCAGGACTACCTAGGGGCAAGGGCAGACCTGGATACCTTTCCAGCAGATGATCCACTGGCTTCCTGGGTGTTGAAATTGGATCACTGACCAGAATTTAGCCAATATGCTATGCAGCTACTAGGTTGCCCTTCATCTAGCGTGCTTTCCGAAAGGACGTTCAGTGCCGCTGGAGGTTTTGTCACAGACAAAAGAGTGTGTCTGTCCACTGACTCTATAGACTGGCTGACATTTATAAAAATGAATCAGTCCTGGATCAGCAGCTATCAATCCCTTGATGCTGAAGTAATGGAATAGATCGGGGATGTCCTCTTCTGCATTCACAAAACCTCCAGCACTGAACTCTTCCACAATACCACAAAAGGGTTACGGTGTGAAGGCACTTGCTGCCATGAAAGGCACAATATTTGGCTGCACTGACGCCTGTGCCAGATTTATATCATTTATTTTTTTGAACCTCAGGGTCCAACCCTGCACTCTTCCACAATACCACAGAGGGGTTACTGTATGATGATACTTGCTGACCTGGCATAAAGGGCACAATATCTGGGAGCACTGACGCCCATTAACAGATAAAAAAAAACACTTTTCAATATAGGACCACATGGTCCACCCCTGCACTCTTACACAATACCACAGAGAGGTTAGGCTAGGGTCAGATGAGCGCATTTTCTATGGACTGTGCGTCCGTGCAGTACGGACGTACTTACTGACTGTGACGACAAGGTAGTGGCCAGTGCCACACAGTCCATTTTTTTCACTGATGTAGCAGGGAAAATAAATTACAATGAAAGAACATTCTGTCCGTCAAAAATGCTGGACGTATAAATGCAGTCCGTCTGACCTTGTTGCATCACTCACACACAAAGCTATGCGGACGTTGTGGACGTGGCGCACTCTGCACGTCCGTTCTAGCAGTATTACATTCTTGCCTAAGCTGCATCCGTTTGCAGCGTCCGTCAGCCCCCGCACTTCTGTGCGGACGTACTTCGTGTGTGGGGCTCCATTTAACACAATTGTATGCTATCACGGACGTACTTATGTGCGGGCAACACGGACGTTAACACTGCATTCGTCTGACCCCAGCCTTACTGTATGATGATACTTGCTGGCCTGGTAGTCTTGCACCAAAGGCACAATATCTGGGTGCACTGACGCCCATTACCAGATCAAAAACTTTTCAATATAGGACCACATGGTCCACCCCTGCACTCTTCCACAATACCACAGAGGGGTTACTGTATGATGATACTTGCTGGCCTGGCATTAAAGGCACAATATCTGGGTGCACTGACGCCCATTAACAGATAAAAAAAACACTTTTCAATATAGGACCACATGGTCCACCTCTGCACTCTTCCACAATACCACAGAGGGGTTAGGCTAGGGTCAGATGAGCGCATTTTCTACGGACTGTGCGTCCGTGCAGTACGGACGTACTTACTGACTGACGACAAGGTAGTAACCACACAGTCGGTTTTTTTCACTGACGTATTTTTAACTGATGTAGCAGGGAAAATAAATTACAATGAAAGAACATTCTGTCCGTCAAAAATGCTGGACGTATAAATGCAGTCCGTCTGACCTTGTTGCATCACTCACACATAAAGCTATGCGGATGTTGTGGACGTGGCGCACTCTGCACGTCCGTTCTAGCAGTATTACGTTCTTGCCTAACCTGCATCCGTTTGCAGCGTCCATCAGCCCCCGCACTTCTGTGCGGACGTACTTCGTATGTGGGGCTCCATTTAACACAATTGTATGCTATCACGGACGTACAGTCATGGCCGAAATTGTTGGCACCCCAGACATTTTTCCAGAAAATCAAGTATTTCTCACAGAAAAGTATTGCAGTAACACATGTTTTGCTATACACATGTTTATTCCCTTTGAGTGTATTGGAACAAAACAAAAAAAGGGAGGAAAAAAGCAAATTGGACATAATGTCACACAAAACTCCAAAAATGGGCTGGACAAAATACTTGGCACCTTTTCAAAATTGTGGATAAATAAGATTGTTTCAATCATGTGATGCTCCTGTAAACTCACCTGGGGCAAGTAACAGGTGTGGGTAATATAAAAATCACACCTGAAAGCTGATAAAAAGGAGAGAAGTTCACTTAGTCTTTGCATTGTGTGTCTGTGTGTGCCACACTAAATATGGACAATAGAAAGAGGAGAAGAGAAATGTCTGAGGACTTGAGAACCAAATTGTGAAAAATATCAACAATCTCAAGGCTACAAGTCCATCTCCAGAGATGGACATTTGCCTTTGTCCACAGTGTGCAACATTATCAAGAAGTTTGCAACCCATGGCACTGTAGCTAATCTCTCTGGGCGTGGACGGAAGAGAAAAATTGATGAAAGGATAGTCCGGATGGTGGATAAGCTGACCCAAACAAGTTCCAAAGAATTTCAAGCTGTCGTGCAGGCTCAGGGAGCATCAGTGTCAGCGCGAACTATCCGTCGACATTTAAATGAAATGAAACGCTATGGCAGGAGACCCAGAAGTTCCCCACTGCTGACACAGAGGCATAAAAAAGCAAGACTACAGTTTGCCAAAATGTACTTGAGTAAGCCAAAATCCTTCTGGGAAAACGTATCGTGGACAGATGAGACCAGGATAGCTTTTTGGTAAAGCACATCATTCTACTGCTTACCGAAAACAGAATGAGGCCTACAAAGAAAGGAACACAGTACCTACAGTGAAATATGGTGGAGGTTCAATGATGTTTTGGGGTTGTTTTGTTGACTCTGGCACTGGGTGCCTTGAATGTGTGCAAGACATCATGAAATCTGAGGATTACCAAAGGATTTTGGCTCGCACTGTAGAGCCCAGTGTCAGAAAGCTGGGTTTGCGTCCGAGATCTTGGGTCTTGGGTCTTCCAGCAGGATAATGACCCCAAACATATGTCAAAAAGCAGCAAGAAATGGATGGCAACAAAGCGCTGGAGAGTTCTGAAGTGGCCAGCAATGAGTCCAGATCTAAATCCCATTGAACACCTGTGGAGAGATCTTAAAAGTGCTGTTGGGAAAAGGCGCCCTTCCAATAAGAGAGACCTGGAGCAGTTTGCAAAGGAAGAGTGGTCCAAAATTCCGTGTGAGAGGTGTAAGAAGCTTATTGATGGGTATAGGAAGCGACTGATTTCAGTTATTTTTTCCAAAGGGTGTGCAACCAAATATTTAGTTAAGGGTGCCAAGAATTTTGTCCAGCCCATTTTTGGAGTTTTGTGTGACCTTAAGTCCAATTTGCTTTTTTTCCTCCCTTTTTTTTTGTTCCAATACACACACAGGGAATAAACATGTGTATAGCAAAACATGTGTTACTGCAATACTTTTCTGTGAGAAATACTTGATTTTCTGGAAAAATGTCTGGGGTGCCAACAATTTCGGCCATGACTGTACTTATGTGCGGGCAACACGGACGTTAACACTGCGTTCGTCTGACCCCAGCCTTACTGTATGATGATACTTGCTGCCCTGGCAGTCTTGCACCAAAGGCAGAATATCTGGGTGCACTGACGCCTTAACCAGATGCATATCTTTTTAATATAGGACCGCAAGGTCCACCCCTGCACTCTTCCACAATACCACAGAGGGGTTACTGTATGATGATACTTGATGGCCTGGCATTAAAGGCACAATATCTGGGTGCACTGACGCCCATTAACAGATAAAACTTTTCAATATAGGACCACATGGTCCACCCCTGCACTCTTCCACCATACCACAGAGGGGTTACTGTATGATGATACTTGATGGCCTGGCATTAAAGGCACAATATCTGGGTGCACTGACACCCATTAACAGATAAAAAACTTTTCAATATAGGACCACATGGTCCACCCCTGCACTCTTCCACCATACCACAGAGGGGTTACTGTATGATGATACTTGATGGCCTGGCATTAAAGGCACAATATCTGGGTGCACTGACGCCCATTAACAGATAAAAAAAAATTCAATATAAGACCAACCACATGGTCCACCCCTGAACTCTTCCACAATACTACAGAGGGGTTACTGTATGATGGTACTTGATGGCCTGGCATTAAAGGCACAATATCTGGGTGCACTGACGCCCATTACCAGATCAAAAACTTTTCAATATAGAACCACATGGTCCACCGCTGCACTCTTCCACCATACCACAGAGGGGTTACTGTATGATGATACTTGCTGGCCTGGCAGTCTTGCACCAAAGGCAGAATATCTGGGTGCACTGACGCCCATTCGCAGATTCATATCTTTTTAATATAGGACCACATGGTCCACCCCTGCACTCTTCCACAATACCACAGAGGGGTTACTGTATGATAGTACTTGCATGCCTGGCACTAAAGGCACAATATCTGGGTGCACTGCCATTGACGCCTGTATCAGATTCATATCCTCAGAGGGGTTACGGTGTGACGGCACTGATGCCGACGCTAAAAGCCCAATTTTAAAGCACCTATTGTTACTTTCATGCAAAGCCTGCATAAGTTTCACAATAATTTAGCCAAAAAAAACACTAAACTTTTTCTGCGCGTCCTAAAATGTCTTTTCATACAGGCTGCCGCCCCAAGCAGTTGTTTATGGATAGATTAAAGGAAAAGCATTTACCGTCATATGAAACGTCATTTTTTTGTTTTTAAGTGTTTCTATACATCCTAGAAATCCACCACTTCACGGGCAGGTTATGGGGACCTCCTAGGCACAATATTTGAAGGAATTTTTCGTTTTTATTTTTAACCCTTATTTCATGGAAAACTTACTGTCCCTTTAAAAAAGTTTTTTTAAAAACTTTTTGTCCTTGTTTCCTGTCCCCCAGGGCACTACCCGGATCCCCATACACCTTTTATGGCAAATATGTAGCATATATGCCCTCTTGGAGGGCACTCTAAAAAACCGAATTTTCAGCCCCATTGACTTGCATGGGGGTTCGGGTTCGGTCCCGAACAAATGGGAAGTTCGGGTTCGGGCTCGAACCGAACTCGGGGAGTGTTCGGCTCATCCCTAATCTTGACTTGATAGCATTTGCCCACTCTTTTCAAAAACACTACAAATCTGTCAGATTGCGAGGGCATCTCCTGTGCACAGCCCTCTTCAGATCACCCCATGGTATATCTAATGGTATATCTAGGGTTCTTTTGTCTCCTTCTCCTGACTGATACCTTTTAACAATGAGATGCCTCTGATGTTTTGGAAGCTCTCTGCGGACTCTCGGCTTTTGCTGTCGGATGCGACTAAGAATATATTAGGAAAGACCTACTAGAACAGCTGAACTTTATTTGGTGTTAATCAGAGGCACTTTAAATGATGGCAGGAGTACACTGACTCCTATTTAACATGATTTTGAATGTGATTGCTTAATTCTGAACACCGCTACATCTCCAGTTATAAGACGGTGTGCACACCTATGCAACCATATTAATTTAGTTTTTTATTTTTCCTCCCTCCACCTAAAAGATTTCAGTTTGGTTTTCAATTGGGTTGTACAGTTTATAGGTCACATTAAAAGGTGGATGAAGTTCTGAAATTATTTATCTTTTTCTCATTATTTTACATCTAAAGAAACCTGACATTCTAACAGGGGTGTGTAGACTTTCGCTATCCACTGTGTTTGTGTGTGTGTGTATATATATAAATATATAAATCTTTGAACTATCTCAGAATATCAATCTTTAAGCAGGATGGCTATTTAATCCATGCATAATTGATAACATTTATTTGAACCTTTCCAACCCGGTGTTTAAGAGCTTTTCTGGAAAGCTGCCGCCCTACCTGAATAGGCTGCTTGCCCCGGCAGTTCCCTCATCCTATAACCTCTGATCCAGGACCTGCACCTTACTTGCAATACCACAATACAAAAAGAAAGTGGCTCGATCCTTATTTTCCTACAGAGCTCCACAATTCTGGAATAACCTCCCAGACGCCATCAAATCTTCCCCCAGCCTAAAGTCACTTAAGAGCTCCTTACTAACATACCTCAATACAGAATGCACCTGTAAACATGTAACATAATGACTATTTCCTACATATTTATTTTCTGTTAATCTGTATTTTTGTTTTGTGTTAATATCTTGCATTTTACTACTTTGTTATTCTGTAACAATTCAATGTTCTTGAACCCAGGACATAGTTGAAAACGAGAGAAATCTCAATGTATCCTTCCTGGTAAAATCCTTTATAAATAAATAAATAAAATATATAAATGTGGACTGCTCTGTTATAATATGTTTTTTAAGAATTGTGGTTGCTAGTATAGGGGATAAGTGAGGAATATATGAAGATGGGCTGTGGAAAAATAAGCAGACAGTGAAAATGATTCTTAGGAACACACAAATTATATGTGACGTGATATTACAATACTATTCATGCACACGTGTTAATGTGGGTAAAAAATAAATCTAAATGTGCTGGTCTATATGCATTTCATTAATGCTAAACAAACAACATATTTAAAGATAGTACAAAAAATAGCAATTTTTTCACAGTCCTATTGAAGGACTCAGGATGCTTATTATTTTTTTTCTTCAAAATCAGCAGACTTTTATTTGAATCATCAAGAATAATTATGCTGTGTGACAGAATATACACAGAGTGTGCATTTGATTGTACCCTGTATGGGTTGTGCCTTCAATAAAATAATAATTATTATTATTAGTAGTAGTAGTATTATAATGATTATTATTATGAAAATGTGATTGTTACAATAATAAATATACAGGGTTATTCAAAGAGATCCGATTGGCTGCTGAAAGGGAACTGAACGCTGAAAATCAGCATTCGGTTACCTTTCTTGGCCATTCCGCTATCCAGAGAGCAGGCAATTCACCAAAACGCGAATTGCCTACACATACGGTGCCTGTTCGGTGCCTGTTTGAGGGCAGTGAATCCCCAAAGAGAAGCAATGCTTCAGCTATTCAGAGAACAAAACCCAGCAGTGAAGGTTTCACAAATTGCCCTGCCATTCGGTGGTTTCATGCGGCAGATTTATTCAGGTGAATCCCATAGGCTTCAATGTTAAAAATATTCCCGTTTTAAATCAATATCTAATAAACCGTTGATTATAATATTCTACAGTAAAGAGTCTCTTTATTTATAGATTTATTAGGAGATTTTAAGCATTTTTCGGGATTTTTTATACTTTACTTATTTTTTCTGTAACAGCCCTTTTTATTATCATTCCTTGGACCTCATATGTAAATTTCAGAAATTTTCGCTCAGTAGTTTCTTTGCAAACAGCGTTTCACTTTTCAAACATTCAAGCGTACTGTTTTTTAATTTATTCACTCCATTTGTCTGCGGTGTTGGGTTTTTCCGGCGGCTGCGCTGCGTGTTATCAGCTCCTGCTCGGGTTTTTCCAGCGTTTTCGGCGGGGTTAATCCAGATGTTTTTGCGGGTTTTCAGTGTGCCTTCGCCAGGTTTTGCGGTGAGTTGTCAGCAGGTTTGCGGTGACTTTTCCCTGCAATTCGGGGACCCTGTGTTGCTTGCTGAATACACCGCAGGGTCGCCGAAATGGGATCGCCAAATCAAACCGAATTGAAGAGAACAAAAAGTCACCGAACGTGCGGTGACTTTTCGAATCTCTTTGAATAACCCTGATAGTAATAAAATACATCATTTTAACATATTGTTATATTAATTATGCCTTCAATAAAATATAATGAAAAATTTCAAAACAAACCAACTCAATAAACATATATAACATTTTAAGAGCACAGAACTGGAAAAAATACCAGTAAAAATGAACATGAACTGTGTGCTTTGGTGTAAGAGAGAGAAACACACACAACTCATTTGATAAATCATCAATGATACATTGATTTGATGCATTTACTCTCTATTGAGCAGCAGCTACTTTAGTGCGAACTGATAGCGGATGCCTAATGAGAAAAATGTTTACCTCCTGCAGTTCCTCTTTTCCTTCCATGCTTGAGGAGAAAATGTAACACAGTGTTGACGGTGTAATGAGATGTGACTGGTAAGGCTTAAGAGACCAGACTTTCTTACATATGATACAGGCCATCAATCTAGACAAGTGGTTTATGCCCTAGAAATGTTGACATATGTCGCAACAATCATTTACTTACATACATTCCAGTTAGTATAGTTGTCAAAAGATCTTAGGGGTAAAATTGAACTTCATTAACTTATTGGTAAATCAGGTTTTCTCTGTAAAATAATGAGCTGAAAGCCCTCGCTCAGAAAAGAAAATGTGGAATCATGGCAGCTATGATACATACAATACATTTATATTTACCAACAGCAGCTTGATAGGATACAAGTTATTGTTAACACTTTTTTTACTATTTAACCCCTTAAGGACCTCTGACCTACACAGTACATCCTAGGGAAAATTTATTTTAAGGACCAAGGATGTACTATGTACATCTTGGTCCTTTAACCCCCCCCCCCCCTCCTCCCTATACTCACCTCTCTAGCCGGGGTCCCATGTCGGAATGGCTTCCTTGAAGCCTGCCCGACGGTTTTATGGGCTCCGGCCTTCAAGATAATGTCATCGCCAGGCACCCCCCAGCGCCTACAGGGATGAATGTGAAAGGGGAGGGGTGAGCTCCTTTAGAGCCCTCTCCCTCCCGAACGGCTCCAGCTAGGAAAAAAGAGGGGCACCACTGAAGAGGGCAGAGTCTTCTTTACAGTATTTATTATTTTTTACAGTATATTTTATACTTTTGTGTCAGTATATTCCTATACATTTTTATATGTCAACATCTATATATATATTTTCCACACTTCACCTACTTACATATGACATATATAACATTTATATTTCACACAACATTTTGACACATAATTCCCAATATTCGTTTGTTTTAATACTTGTATCATTTTATACACATGATTTTATATATCAGTTTATATGACACACTATATATTAGGTACAGGTATTTCACATACACATATTTATATTATTATACATTTTTTCACTTATTTATATAATTATCTCATCCACATACTACTACATGGCACCCATCTTAGCCGCAACTTGTGCACTCCACAGTTCACAATATACATCATTATCCAATTTTGTTTTCCATAAACAAGTTTTTATTGGCAATTCAACAGCACTCAGTCTATATTCAGTCATCATTCATAATAACATCTACTACTCTTGTTTTCATAACATCAGAAAATCTGTATCGTTTTTACTAGATCTTCTCCTTCACAGTTCTGGATCAGGGGAATCTTCATGTTTGTTTTTAATTGGCGCATATATTTGTCACCATGTGTTTTGTTGCCATAGTTATGGTAAACAATAAGCCCTCTTCACAGGATTGATCTAACAGTCAACCACGAACTGAAGGACGCACCATTACGTAGCGTCCCTTCTGGTCAATCAGGGACGGATGTAGACCGTAGCACCGCCTCTTATGAATGGTGAGTGGTTTATGTTTTGAACTATTTATATGTGCTTATTTTTCTGTATTATATGTCCTTCATGTGGGGCCGAAACGTCAGCTTATTTTATGTTTTGTTAATAAAATTAATTTTATCCAAGTCACTGGAGTGTGTCCAGATTTTGCCATTTATAAATTTTTCACTTGGATTTTGGCACAGTCTGCCTGCTGTGTATATATATTTATATTTAAAGTCTGGCCGCTGTACATATATTTAAAGTCTGGCTGCCGTGTGTGTTTATATATATATATATATATATATATATAAAAAACACATGGGGTAGCACTCAGCCTAAACTAAGCATTCAGTGCGGGTGCGTCTCAAAAAATAAAATACAAACAAAACCAAGGAGAGAGCACTCCAGTCAACACATTCAAAACCCAACAACAACAGCTTAATGCATGGGTACATTATACCAGATTTTACCACATTGGTTTAAAAATTCTTAAATCTAAGCTTTGTTGAATAAAATGGTGGAAATTTAGTTTGACATTTAGTACATTGACGTTGTTGGCAGGCTTAAAGCAATTCACATAATACAGGAGGGGTGGGGCCGCGCCTATTCCCCGATGGGGAGGCTGCAACCACCAAATGTACCCAGCCCAGCAACATGTATAAAACATAACAAGGAGAAAAATGTTATCTGCGCTTATTCCCATTATACCATGTGAAACAAAATGCAAATAGAGGCTTTGGTTTCTGTTATGAAACCAAAGCCTCTAACTTCGTTATGTTTCACACGGTATAATGGGAATAAGCGCAGATGACATGTTTCTCCTTGTTAAAGAAATTCACGGCGGTTCATCGCAAACTAAATTTCTACCATTTTATTCAACAAAGCTTAGATTTAAGAATTTTTCAACCATGTAGTAAAATCTGGTATCATGTACCCATGCATAAAGCTGTTGTTGTTGGTTTTTGAATGTGTTGACTGGAGTGCTCTCTCCTTGGTTTTATATATATATATATATATATATATATATATATATATATATATTTATTATTGCAGAAGCCACCTGCAAATCATAGCAATTCAAAGAATTGCATCCTAGAGTTCCTGTGCCACATTCCCCATATGCAGCAAGGAATTCTGGGTAGGGTATGCAAATGACCTCTGTCTCACTTTTAAGCATCCTGGATCTGTTATTACTAGGGATGAGCCGAACACCCCCGTGTTCGGTTTGCATTCGAACTTGAACAATTTCAAAAGTTCGAGTTCGAACTCGAACACGAACCGAACTCAATGCAAGTCAATGGGACTCAAAAGTTCGGTTTTTAGAGTGCCCTGCAAGAGAGCATATATGCAAGATATTTGCCATAAAAGGTGTATGGGGGTCGGGTAGTGCCCTGGGGAACAGGAAACAAGGACAAAAAGTTTTAAAAAAAAAAAGTTTAAAAGGGACAGTGAGTTTTCCATGAAATAAGGGTTAAAAATAAAAATGAAAAATTCCTTCAAATATTGTGCCTGGGAGGTCCCCATAACTGCCCGTGAAGTGGCGGATTTGTAGGATGTATAGAAACATTTAAAAACAAAAAAGTGACGTTTCAAATGACGGTAAACTGTTTTCCTTTAATCTATTCATAAACAACTGCTTCGGGCGGCAGTCTGTATTAAAAGAGGAGACATTTTAGGAAATGCAGAACAAATTTAGTAATTTTTTGGCTAAATTATGGTGAAACTTATGCAGGCTTTGGATGAAAGTAACAATAGGTGCTTTAAAATTGGGCTTTTAGTGTCGGCAACAGTGCCTTCACACAGTAACCCCTCTGTGGTATTGTGGAAGAGTGTAGGGTTGGACCCTGCATTCCAAAAAATTTAAATGATATAAATCTGGTACAGGTGTCAGTGCACCCAAATATTGTGCCTTTGATGGCAGCAAGTGCCTTCACACCGTAACCCTTTTGTGGTATTGTGGAAGAGTTCAGTGGTGGAGGTTTTGTGAATGCAGAAGACATCCCCGATCTATTCCGTTACGTCAGCATCAGGGGATTGATCGCTGCTGATCCAGGACTGATTCATTTTTATAAATGTCAGCAGGTCTACAGAGTCGGTGGAAAGACGCACTCTTTTGTCGGTGACAAAACCTCCAGCGGCACTGAACGTCCTTTCAGAAAGCACGCTGGATGAAGGGCAACCTAGTAGCTGCATAGCATATTGGCTAAGTTCTGGCCAGTGATCCAATCTCAACACCCAGTAAGCCAGTGGATCATCTGCTGTAAAGGTATCCAGGTCTGCCCTTGCCCCTAGGTAGTCCTGCACCATAGCGTGAATACGCTGGCAATGGGTGCCTACATTTTACGTCCCTTGGCGTCATGGACTAAAAAATTTAAAAAAAGCATCAGTCAAGCGGCCCCGGCATTCCCCGCTCTTCCTCTGATCATCCACAGCCTCAGAAGCACCTGTGGTAGTCCTGCACCATATGGTGAAGACGCTGGCAATGGGTGCCTACATTTGACGTCTCTGGGCGTCGTGGACTAAAATTTTTTAAATAGGCATCAGTCAAGCGGCCCCGGCCTTCACCACTATTCCTTTGATCATCCGCAGCCTCAGAAGCACCTGTGTCATCACTTGGTAACCTACCAGTGCCTGGAAAGGTGTTACACAAGTGTCGCTTTAGAGCGTCCTCAAGTTTTTTCATCCTGTGCTCCCTCTGTGCGGGCAGGATGAGCTCTGCAACTTTACCCTTGTATCATGGATCAAGAAGGCTTGCCAACCAGTAATGATCCCTCTCCTTGATAGCATGAATCCTGGGGTCCTTTACCAGGCTCTTCAGGATAATGGAGCCCATGCAGAGTAGGTTGGAGGTGGCATTAGCTTCCAAGTCTTCCTGGTCAATGAGGATGACCCCATCGTGCACTTCCTCCTCGCAGCCACGTACTAGTCCTTGTGTTTATGAGCACACAAAACCCTCCCTTGAGGAATCCCCACCTTCAATGCCCCACTACTTAAATATTCCTCCTCATCCTCCTGTCTGATCTGAGGAGGACCCGCTGGAATGCTGTCTGTGGAAAGACTGGAGCCTTGAGAGCTAGGGAAGGCCTCCTCTTCCTCCCGCTGCTCTGCCTCTAGAGCCACAACTTTAATTCCCCGCAGAGTGTGTTCCAGCAGGAACACTAAAGGAATTGTGTCACTGATGCATGCACTGTCCCTGCTCACCATCCTCGTTGCCTCCTCAAATGGTGACAATACAGTGCATGCATCCTTGATCATCAGCCACTGCGGGGGGGAAACCCAAGTTGACCTGAACCTGTCCTTGTGCCATACTCACACAGGTACTCGTTGATGGCCCTCTGCTGCTTGTGCAGATGCTGCAGCATTGCTAATGTCGAGTTCCACCTGGTGGGCATTTCACAGATCAGACAGTTTGTGGGAAGGTGGGATTCTCTTTGAATTTCTGCCAGGCGAACACTTGCTGGGAATAACTATCTGAAGTGGCTGCAGACTTTTCTGGCCTGGCTGAGGAGCTCTGCCAGCCCTGGGTACCTGGTTAGGAAATGCTGTACCACCAGATTTAGGACGTGTGCTAGGCATGGTACATGCGTCAACTTACCCAGGCGTAGGGCGGAGAGAAGGTTGCTGCCATTATCACAGACGACCATTCCCAGCTGAAGCTGGCGTGGTGTTAACCATTTCTGCACCTGCCCCTGCAGAGCTGACAGAATTTCTGGCCCGGTGTGGCTCCTGTCCCCTAAACAAACCAGCTCAAGCACAGTATGGCATCTTTTTGCTTGAGCCATTGCATAGCCCCTGTCACGCGTCGGTTTAACTGCCACTTCGCCAGAGACACAGAAGGAGGAGAAGGAGGAAGAGGGAGAGGTGGTGGTGGAGCAGACAGACCTCATACAATCAGCTTTCTGGAGGCGTGGTGGGATGAACAAGCTCCAGCACAAAGACCCGTCTTGGAACCCTCCCAGCTGCAGTCAGAGTTACCCAGTGTGCCGTGAAGGAAATGTAACAGCCATGTCCATGCTTACTGGACCACGTGTCTAAAGTCACATGCACCTTGCTGCTGACTGCCTTTCCCAATGACTCGATAACATTGTCTTCCACGTGCTGGTATAGTGCTGGAATGGCCTTCCGTGAAAAGTAATGGCGTTTTGGAACATGCCACTGTGGTACAGCACATTCAGCAAATTCTCGGAAGGAAGCAGAGTCCACCAGCTGGAAAGGCAGCAGCTGTAATGTGAGTATGTATTGTAATGCGAGTATAGTATTTTGCTAAGCTGGCATTTAGACCCTGTGCTTGGGGATGGCTGGGACTATATTTTTTCTTACGCTGCAGCAGCTGGTGCAACGTAATCTGACTGCGTAAATCTTCAGCTAATGGGATGCTGTCACACTGTGAGGAAGGACTTGGTACATCCATTACTGTAGCATCATCCCTGTCAGTGGAGGTTGGAGTCAATGACATGGCAGGACATATAGTGGGGGTAGAGACAGGTGAGGAGGACCTACGCAAAGTTTTGCACCAACGGGATGCGTGGCAGGTGGTCATATGTCGCCTCAAGCACGTGGTACCCAAGCGTCCGGTGTCTTTCCCACGCTTGAGCCTCATCTGACACAGATTACAAATAGCAAAGGTGTGTTCTGCTGCACATTTCTTAAAGAACTCACAGACAGCAGAGTTTCTGGATGTGTGCTTTGAGACAACAGCGCTCTGCACCTGAGCAGCTCTGACATGTGATGCCTTGGACTGGCTAGTGCTACAGTTGGTCATACGCCTCGTGTTTGTTGTGCCTCCTCCTCACTTAACTCCTATGTTCGATCAGGCACCCAGGTGGAGTCAGTGACCTCATCATCATTGTCATCACCCCCTATCTCCTCGTCACTGTAGCCAATTTGGCAGTATGCTGCAGCTGCTGGGGGAACATGAGTGCCAGTTATTTGTGTGTCACTGGCACCCCCTTGCGCTAGGTTGATTATACTCCCTTCCTCAACCTCAGCGATTGAATCAGAGCACTGTAGTTGCTGTGCATCCTCAAGCAGCATGTCACTGTCATTGTAGTCAAACAATTCAGCTGACTCCTCCATGTGTGATAGTGAGGCTACGGCAGGAGTAGCTGTGAACATGGAGGCTGCATTAGATGCTTTGGCAACTGAGGTGGACTGTAAACCACTACAAGCCTGGCTGGCAGAGGACTGGGAGGATGAGGATGGCCTGGTTAACCAATCCACCAAATACTCTGTATGTTGCTGCTGCTTAAGACGGCCAGCACCAGTTAGAATGGACAAGCGAGCCCCTGCAGAGGATGCACCACGTCCACGATGACCAGAGGCACAGCCTCCCGACACAGAGGCTGCTTGCCCTCTTATTTGTGCCTGGGAGCGTCTGCCTGTCCTTTTTGGTTTTTCTGACATGGTAAGTGATGTATAGATTAAAGATATACAGAACTTTGATTCAACTCTATTATAAAAATTGGAGATATGCTGCAGAACTCTGATTCAACTCTGGTATAAAGATTAATGATTTCCAGAACTCTGGTATAACTCATTGAGACACCCTGATAGCTGGCAGCCAGTGACAAGACACAGATTACAATTCCCAGAAACCTCCTATAAATCAGTGAGACCCCCTGATAGGACCCCCTGATAGCTGGCAACAGTGACAAGACAGATTACAATTCACAGAAATCTGCTAGAAGTGTGTGGGACCCCCTGATAGCTGGCAGTGAGAAGACACAGATTACAATTCCCAGAAACCTCCTATAAATCAGTGAGACCCCCTGATGGATGGCAGTGAGAACACACAGATTAGAACAATTCCTAGATATTTTGTAGAAAAGAAACCCCCACAATTGCTGGTGGCAGTGAGAACACAAAGATTACAACAATTCCCAGATATTTTGTAGAAATAACTGACCCCCAAAACTGCTGGTGGCAGTGAGAACACAAAGATTACAACAATTCCCAGATATTTTGTATAAATGACTGACCCCCAAAACTGCTGGTGGCAGTGAGAACACAAAGATTTCAACAATTCCCAGATATTTTGTATAAATGACTGACCCCCAAAATAGTTGGTGGCAGTGAGAACACGCAGATTAGAACAATTCCCAGATATTTTGTAGAAATGAGACCCCCAAAATACTTGGTGGCAGTGAGAACACAAAGATTAGAACAATTCCTAGATATTTTGTAGAAATGAGACCCCCCCCCCAATAGCTGGTGGCAGACTGGCAGTGAGTGCGGAGCTTCAGTTGGCAGACAGATGGTCTTACGTTTTCCTGCAAAATGTCTTGATAAACTTTGGAATTCATTTTTCCATCAATGACAACAATCTGTCCAGGCCCTGAGGCAGCAAAGCAGCCACAATCCATGATGCTCCCTCCGCCATGTTTTACAGTGGGGATGAGGTTTTGATGTTGGTGTGTTGTGTCTTTTTTTCTCCACACATAGTGCTGTGTGTTTTTTCCAAACAACTCAATTTTGGTTTCATCTGTCCACAGAATATTTTGCCAGTAGTGCTGTGGAACATCCAGGTGCTCTTTTGCAAACTTCAAACGTGCTGCAATATTCTTTTTGGACAGCAATGGCTTCCTCCGTGGTGTCCTCCCATGTACTCCATTCTTGTTTAATGTTTTCCTTATTGTAGATGTGTCAACAAAAATGTTAGCATGTGCCAGAGATTTCTGTAAGTCTTTAGCCTACACTCTAGGATTCTTCTTTACCTCATTAAGCATTCTGCGCTGTGCTCTTGCAGTCATCTTTACAGGACGACCACGCCTAGGGAGAGTAGCAACAGTGCTGAACTTTCTCCATTTGTAGACAGTCTGTCTTACCATGGACACATGAACATCAAGGCTTTTGGAGATACTTTTGTAACCCTTTCCAGCTTCATGCAAGTCAACAATTCTTGATCGTAGGTCTTCTGAGAGCTCTTTTCTGCGAGGCATGGTTCACATCAGGCAGTGCTTCTTGAAACCAGTAAACCCAAACCAGTAAACCCAAAACAGGACAGCTTTCAGCAACACATCCAATAATATCACACTGATTGGACTCAAGGTTGGCTCACTTCTGGCTCCAATTAGCTCTTAGAGAAGTCATTAGGCTAGGGGTTCACATACTTTTTCCACCCTGCACTGTGAATGTTTACATGTTATGTTCAATAAACACATGAAAACATATAATGTTTGTGTTGTATTATTTTAAGCAGACTGTGTTTTTCAAATTGTTGTGACTTAGATGAAGATCAGAGCACATTTTATGACCAATTCATGCAAAACTCCACGTAATCCCAAAGGGTTCACATACTTTTTCTTGCCACTGTATGTATATGAGGTCGGTGTGTGGTATTGACGCATCCCTACTCTATACATAGTGCTCCCTGTGTCCCTATAATATATATATCTATATTTCTCGGGGGTGCTATATGATTAGGGTTACCTTTTTTTTCTACTATTCCTATTAAATTTTCAGTAATTTATAAGTATTTTATTCAATAGAAATCTTTTTTCCTCTACGACATGCGCTTAATTAAATGGTTTTGGCATGTACATTTTAATTTAGTTAGTGGATTCCTGTTCATTGTGGAGAGAAGCAAACTTAATGCAGTGTAGACAGTCTGCAAGGTGAGGAGTGAAGTCAAGCCTGCAAAATGTATGCTTCTCTTTGCTTCGCTACGCTGTGCGTCGCTACGCGCTCAGTGTATCTCAGGCTTTATAATGAAAGAAAAGTGATTAGTGAACAACTACTGAAGTGTTTAAATATAGTATAGTATAGTATTTAAATATAGTAAACTAAAAGAATGACATTATTACTTACTGATTGGGAATCCTTCAAATATCCAAATCTGTGAATCAAAAGATGGCAAAAAAACAAAATAAAGCTTTCCAACTAGGCAATCTGAGTTTTAAAAATACTGTGCCTTAATCAAATCAGCTGGTTATATCATAAAAGCTCCTACCCTATTCCACCTGAACCACAAATGCCCCTTGCTTTTGCACCAGCAAACTGCAAATTAATGTTTCCTATATTTCAAATAGGAAGGGCTATTTTGCAGGCAGTAGGAGAATAACTAGTGATTCCAAAAGATTTTAAAAGAACAACTAAATAAACAATTTCCATTTCATTGTACATTTTATTCTTGCTGATTTTTGTGTCTGTGTCACTCTATCAGCAGTTGGAGCATATCTGCGGAACCACCCCCTTGAAAAATAAGAGAATAAAACAGAATAACAGTAAATAATGCTGCAGAATAAAACAGGAGTGTACAGGATGATATCTAAATTACTGGATGATATCTGCAATATTTTTGCTTGACAACATCTGTCAGCTGCCGAGAAAATTATTTAATTTTTAAACACATTGCTCCCAATCTTTAATTTTCTGCAAAGCAACATCATTAATTATTAAGTATTCTTTATTTCCTGAAGGCAAATGAGACATAAGGTCCCTTATAAATACTTAAAGGTGTTTCTGGAACATAACTGAAACTTTGGCTTAACTTTTAATTGCAATCCTAATGTGTAACAATGACCGAAAATTAAAGGTAAAAAAATGATTTGCATAATAAGAAACACCATGTTTCAGTTTTGTCCTTTGTGATCTAGGTTTTAGAATTTTATTTAATCATTTCCTCTTCTAATTAGTTTTTGTTGGAGGCATTACTTTGGAATATAGGATAAATGCAGCTGTCATTGTTTCAGATATGCCTATTATGGCTCATTTGGCACCATATAATAGCTGTGGATATCTTGCAAATTGTCCTAAGGCTAAAAGAAAAAAAAATCACATAGATAAAAATGAGAAGCCAAGAATGAGTGGCTTTACTGCTAATATTATATTTTATTCTGGTAAATAAGCAGTCATTACAAATATGTCGAAATACATTGTCTTGATTTAAAATCTATGTATACAATATAAATTCAGCCAATTATATTTCAGCACAACTCCAATTATAAAAAAGATTTCTTATAGGGATGTGCATGGCTGAAAAATTTGTTTTGTTTAGTTTAGTTTCGGAACGTTTTTAAATCATTTCGTTTTCGGAATTTCATAACTAATTTCGTTTCATATTTCGTTTAGTTTTGGATCAATTTTAAATTTCGAATCGATTCGAATTTCATACATCAATTCGATAGTTGATATCAATTTGAATTTTGGATCACTAGATAAAACCCCAATTAATCAAATTTTGCTGTTAAAAGAAAAGCTAGGGTTAAATTTTAAGCTGTGTCACAGATTCAGTATTTGAGTCAAATTAAACAGTGAAACAAAATTAATTTGTTTCATAAAGTCCTTTGCTGACTGTTACTTGTATTGTAAGTTAAGATCAATTCGATAGTTGATATCAATTTGATAGTTCATTTCAGATTCGATAGTTGATATTAATTTGATAGTTCATTTCAGATTCGATAGTTGATATTAATTTGATAGTTCATTTCAAATTCGATAGTTGATATTAATTTAAAAGTTCATTTCAAATTCGATAGTTGATATCAATTTGATACTTCATTTCAAATTCAATAGTTGATATCAGTTATTCAATTTTTACTTTTATGATGATGACACAGTGTCAAACGAAATAAATTTGTTATATACGGTTTTGTTTCATTTCGAATTCGCATCGTATCGATTAGTTATTCGGAAGTACTTCCGAATACGAATTATCAAATTTCGTTCCAAATTCTGAATTTTTCAGAAACAAATGCACATCTCTAATTTCTTAAAGCTTGTTTAATTTTCCCTTCAAATGCATTGGTGCTACAGGAAACCTGTGCAAGTGTTTTGCTTGCAAATACTTTTTCGAACATCGTTAATAAAGCAGATATTAAAAAAAATAGAAGCTGCAAATAGAAAACTGATCACAAATGCAGTTGTTTACATTAATTGGAGCAGCATAAATTATGACAAAAATGGTAAAATTAACAGCTTTGATCTCTTATTGATTGAGATGCAGAGCATACATACTGATATGGAGGAATGTTCAGGCACAAGATAACGTTCATACTTACTGTATTATCAGTATGGTGCTCAATAGCCTGAATTGTTTTGGTTTTGTTCAAAAAGCCTAGTGGAAAACATATACCAAGAAATAGATGTTTTGCAATAAAAACCTGTATTGTAGTATTATATTATAATAACAATTTCACTACTAGAACTAATCGTTCTCGATTAATTTACAGTAAGAAATATTTGGGAATATTGCCAATAAATTTCTTACTGTAATAACTTATTTGGCAGACAGATGTATCCACCTTCTGGCCAAGCGGAGTTCCTACGGTTCATGGATCAGTACAATATCAGCTGGAGAAAAGTCTGTCAGAGACATTTCCCACTGATTTTAGAAAGAGTTAGCAACTCAGGCATCATGGCCACAGTGCTCAATCTTTAGGTGTATATTCTGGAGCTCAAACGCAAACAAATTCCATTTGCAACAAACAAATTTCATTTGCTTTTGTTCTGCTCAGCTGCAGATCCAGATATCTCAATATCGGGCACCTAATCAAGCCTTTGAATACCCCAGTTATCTCAATCTTTTGAGTGAAGTGGTTAATACTGGACGGTTTGATAATTTTGATGGATATCTGGAAAATCTCTTGAGAGCAACCAAGTATAACAAGAACAAATAACATATTTCAAATCTTACATATATGAGGCCATTTACCCATTTCACTAACAGTTAACTCGATTTTGCATTATAATAGATTGAAAAGCACTCAGTAGCATATCAAATCCCAGTTGCAGATCTTTTTAAGGCAGGGTCGGCATGCTTTTGTAGAGAAACAAAATTCACTGTGAAAATTCACTTCTGTTGCTCTTTAATATTGTAAGATAAGTCTGACGCGCCGCCTTGAGTACGTAGGACTCCATGGAGGGTTGTGCTGCCTGGTCACGTGACCTGCAGGACCCCACTCTCGTGAGATCGTGCAAGGCTGCGGAGTGATTGCGGAGGGAGCCTTTTTCCCTAGTCTCACTTTGCTCCCGGCGGCCAGAAGCTGCGGATCGGGCCGCGGGATGAGAGGGGAGTATCTGATTTTTTTTGGGGGGGGTGCAGAAGCGGTATCAGTTAGCACCAGCTCTAAGCTGCGGTTAGCTTTTCAGTTACTAAAGTATAACTGTTCAGTCTAGCCTACCTCAACAAACAGCATGTTACCCCAAAATCCCTCATGATCATCATTAATGCTTGTTCTATTAATTTTTCAAACCCTCTGGTATGACAGGGAAGTAGGTAAAAGGCCAAACTATTTTTTTCTTGTAACCCTCTTATGGTTGTTGTGCTTCTTTCTCATGATAAGAGTTACTTAAAATATACTAGATAGTAAGTGTAAATGTCTAAACAATAGATGCAATGACAAGATTTCAAGAAAACACATTTTTCCATGCCAATCCATTGATTCTTTTCTGAAAGATTAGAAAACTACATACATTTGTAATAAAGCACATTCTGGTGACTACAAATGCTTTACAACTACATCATTAAATTGAAAAATGCTCAGCGTTTGAGCATCAAATAAGCATATTTTCACCTTTAATGTTCATGTATAATAGATAATATTTGGTAAAATATTGCATTGTGTTTACACACAGATGCTTGTATACCTAAGGAAAAATAGGTGTGCAGTACTACCCTAATTAAAGTAGACAGCATGATACAAGAAGTATGTGATTTAGTCTGTAGACATGCAATATGATGTTGGGTTGCAGCCAAAAGATGAAGCACCAGATGTTCTTCTTCACAATCAGCTGTCCTTTATTGAAAAAGTTTAAAGTTGAGGAAACAATTCATCAATTGATTGCTCATAATACCTTCCATTACTTTAGGCCATCTAAAGAAGAATTAAATCTGATTCAAAAGAATCTGTCTTATAGCATGTTTTAAGTTTCCAATGGTATTTAAATGTTTTGTTGTATATGCTCATGGCAGAGATTCTAGAGGCATGTATGGTTCAGCACTTTCAATCGTTTCTTAAAATAAAGGCACGAGAATATGTTTTTATTTGTTTCAATAAGATATATTTCTTTAGATGTTCCATACTGGTATCACGATGTGCTTCAGGCTTCAGGTAAGAGTCTCTTTCCATGGGATATCTGCAGGTCTTTTGGAATTGAAAAGCCATTGTTATACAAACCAAGATTGTAAATGTACAATGCACAACAAAACACAGGTAGCTATATATAGCTGTGGATTTAGGGAACAAAAAAAAACAAATAGCCAGGCTTGTTATGTCCCAGTCCTGAAACAGTCAGGATGCAGTTTATCACTGTTTAGTTTCAATTTACCAAACAGTCGGGCCAAGCATAATGTCCCTAAGATATATTTATTCTTTGGTATATTGGTTCCTGATGGTAGACATTTCCTATTAAAGATATACTGTATGCAAACAACAGTGTTTCTGAGTTTTAAACCAGGATCATAGTAAAAACTGTTAAAAGCAAAGTTCTGTTTGTAAGAAAACACATTTTATTATCATTATTATTCTTTATTTATAAAGCGCCAGCATATTCCGCAGCGCTGTACAATAGGCACAGTATAGACAGGGTTACAATACAATACATTGAACAACATTTGACAAACATTACAGGAGGAGATGAGGGCCCTATTCCCGTAGGAACTCACAATCTGGGAGGGTTGGGGTTGGAAACAGGAGGAGAGGACTGTAAGGTGAGAGTGATTGATGGTTGCGTCAGTGAGTTGGGTGGTAGGCTTCCCTAAATAGGAACGTTTTAAGTGAGCGTTTGAAGGAAGAGAAGTTAGGGGAAAGTCTGACAGTACGAGGGAGAGCGTTCCAGAGAGTGGGGGCTGCACGTGAGAAATCCTGCAGTCTATCATGGGAAGAGGTGATGCGGGGAGAAGCTAGGCGCAGGTCACTGTTTGATCTTAGGGAGCGGGCTGGGGTGTATTTGGTGATTAGTGAGGACAGGTAGTGGAGAGCTGAGTTAGTGAGGGTTTTGTAGGTAAGGATACGGATTTTGAACTTAATTCTGCAGTGGATAGGGAGCCAGTGAAGGGACTCGCAGAGGGGAGCGGCAGAGACAGAGCGGCGGGTGAGGTGAATTAGCCTGGCGGAGGCGTTCAGGATGGATTGTAGGGGGGAGAGGCGGGACAGAGGGAGGCCAGATAAGAGATTATTGCAATAGTCGAGTCGGGAGATTACCAGGACGTGTATGAGTTGTTTTGTGGTGACAGCGGTAAGAAATGGCCGAATTCTGGAAATATTACGCAGTTGGTATCGGCAGGAAGAGGAAAGAGACAGGATGTGGGGGATGAAGGAAAGAGCAGAGTCAAGTGTAACTCCAAGACAGCGAACTTGGTTTGATGGGGAGATGGTGATACCCTCCACCGTGACAGAGAAGTCAGGAGGTGGGGAGGCATTGGAGGGAGGAATAAGTAGGAGCTCCGTCTTTGACATGTTTATCTTTAGGTGGTGGGAGGCCATCGAGGAGGAGATGCCAGATAAACAGTCACTGACTTTTGAAAGGACAGGGAGAGAGAGATCAGGGGTAGAGAGGTAGATCTGAGTGTCATCAGCGTAGAGGTGGTAATTAAAGCCAAAGCTGTTGATGATTTTGCCCAGGGAGGAGGTGTAGATGGAAAAGAGCAGAGGACCAAGGACAGAGCCTTGAGGTACACCAACAGATAGAGGCAATGAAGAGGAGGAGTTACCAGCAAAGGACACACAGAAGGACCTGTTGGATAAATAGGAGTCAACCCAAGCAAGTGCAGTGTCACCGAGACCCAGAGAGTTGAGGATCTGTAGAAGGAGGGGGTGGTCAACAGTGTCAAAAGCAGCCGAGAGGTCAAGCAGGATGAGAATAGAATAGTGGCCGTGTTTTTTAGCAGTTAGGAGGTCGTTGGTGACTTTGGTGAGGGCAGTTTCAGTTGAGTGTAGGGGACGGAAGCCAGATTGCAGGGGGTCAAGTAGGGAATTGGAGGACAGGAAGAGGGAGAGGCGGTTGAAGACTAGTTTTTCTAAGAGCTTAGAGGTAAAGGGAAGCAGGGATATGGGGTGGTAGTTGGATGGAGAGTTGGGATCGAGGGATGGTTTCTTTAGCAAAGGGGTAACTAGTGCGTGTTTGAAGGCGGATGGAAAGGAGCCAGTGGAGAGAGATAGGTTGAAGATGTGTGTGAGAGCAGGGGTGAGGGAGGAGGAGAGGAATTAGATGTGAGGGAATGGGGTCGAGCGGGCACGTGGTGAGATGTGAGGAGGACAATAAGGAATTGACTTCCTCCTCAGTGGCTGGGAGGAAGCGGCAGAGGGTGGCAGAGGGAACCTGTGGGAGTGGAGGTGGCAGATAACTATCTTGTGTTGGGATGTTGCTTCTGATAGTTAGAGTTTTACTGCGGAAGTAGTCTGCCAGGTCTTGAAGGCAGCTGAGGGGGGAGGTGCAGGTGGGTAGAGGAGGGTGTTGAAGGTGGACCAGAGCTGTTTAGGGTTGGAGGACAGCATAGATATAAGAGATGAGAAGAAGGATTGTTTGGCCAAGTGGAGGGCAGAGGTGTATGACCGAAGAATAAACTTGAAGTGAACAAAATCAGCTTCAGAGCGGGATTTCCTCCAGGCACGCTCTGCAGTGCGGGAGCATCTTTGCAGGTAGCGTGTCTGGAGGGTGTGCCAGGGCTGAAGCTGGCAGCGTGGGGCCTTACAGAGTCGAAGAGGAGCAAGAGTGTCTAGAGCAGAGATAAGAGTAGTGTTGTAGTGATTAGTGGCAGCATCAGGGCAGGTGAAGGATGAGGTGTGAGGGAGGTGGTGAAGTAGATTGGAGAATTGATGGGGATCCACAGCATGTAGATTTCTGCGAGTGTGTGTGCGGGGTGGGGGAGCAGGGTGTTTAGGATGTCCAGATAGGTTGAAAGAGAGAAGGTGGTGGTCAGAGATGGGGAAGGGGCGACAATTGAACTCAGAAATGGAGCAGAGGTTGGAAAAGACAAGGTCAATAGCGTGACCGTCGCGGTGGGTAGGGAGGAGGGAGGATTGTGTGAGTCCAAGGGAGGACGTGAGTGAAAGAAGTTTGGAGGCAGCAGGGGCGGAAGGATCATCAATGGGAATGTTGAAGTCCCTGAGAATTAGGCATGGAAGATTAGAAGACAGGAAGTGAGAAAGCCAGGTAGCAAAGTGGTCAAAGAACTGGGAGGTTGGTCCCGGCGGCCGGTAGATGACTGCCACCCTGAGGGCCAGAGGAGAGAACAGGCAGATGCAGTGTGTCTCGAAGGAGGAGAAGGAGAGGGATGGGGTGGAGGGAGATGCCGGTAGGTGTAGGTGGGAGAGAGCAGGATTCCGACCCTGCCACCATTTCTCTCACCCGGTCTGGGGGTATGGCTCAAGTGTAGACCGCCATGTGAGAGAGCAGCAACGGAGGCCATGTCAGAGGGAGTTAGCCAGGTTTCAGTTAAAGCTAGGAGGTTGAAGGAGTTTGAAAGGAAGAGGTCATAGATAGCTGTGAGTTTGTTGCACACAGAGCGAGCGTTCCAGAGGGCGCAGGAGAAAGAGGACAGGCGCTGAGGGATTATGGGAATGAGGTTGCTGGGCTTGTAGGGAGGTGATTTATGTGCGATAGAGATAGGATGAGAGGGAAGTATTGGATGTGTTGTGGGGCCAGGATTAGGGGATATGTCACCTGCATAGAGTAACAGCAGGAGGGTGAGAAAGAGAAGGTGGGAAAGGGATTTGTGGGAGTGGGAGTGATTGGCAGCACGAGAGTTAGAGGAGACCATGTTCTGAGGAAACAGAGGAGCTCATGCGAGGCCATCATGTGGGACGAGAGATGGGAGGGAGAGATGCAGATAGTGTAGGGGTCGGTGGTAGAGGGGCAGGAGTTCCATTTAAGGAGAACGGTAGAAGTAAAGAGTAGAAGCGTGAGAGAAAGCATGATATAGACGTGTGTTTACCCAGAGTAAAAAGTGGGCCTTGCAGTTCCTTCCTCCAGTCCCGCAACTCCAGGAAATGAACTCTAAACGTCAACTTAGGATGCCACTTGGGGAGGTCACAAGAGCCAAGGCTCAAATGGAGCCAGTGTTAGTTGTTATATAGGGCGGACTGATTGCATTCAGGCAGTTAAAAGGTAAACACCTGATGCTGGATGGGCAGCAGAACCAACGTCATAAGAAGCCATAAGCCTGGAAAGCCCTGAACGAGAGCTAAATGCATAACTATTAAATAAATTATGATTATACTGACAAAATAAGAATGTGTATAGTCCCAGGATTTCAAGAGTATTACAAGGCATTACAAGTATTCATTATATACAAGGCAATCACATGGCAGTAATTCAATGCATTTAGGTATCTAGACGTGGTGAAGACAACTTGCTGAAGTTTAAACCGAGCATCAGAATTGGGAAAGAAAGGGGATTCAAGTGATTTTTAATGTGTTGTGATTATTGGTGCCAGACAGGCTGGTCTGAGTATTTCAAAAACTGCTGGTCTACTGGGATTTTCACGCAAAACCATCTCTAGGGTTGACAAAAATGCCTTGTAGAATGGCCAGACTAGTTTGAGATGATAAAAAGACAGCAGTAACTCAAATAAACATTTGTTTCAACCAAGGTAAGCAAAATACCATCTCTGAATGCACATTGCATTGAACCTTAAAGCAGATGGGCTACAGCAGCAGCAGACCACGAGTGCCACTCCTGTCAGCTGAGAACAGGAAACTGAGGCTCCAATTCGCACAGGCTCACCAAATTTGGACAGCAGAAGATTGAAAAAAGGTTACCTGGTCGATTTCAGTTTCGACATTCAGATGGTCAGGATTTGGCATAAACAACAAGAAAGCATGGATCCATCCTGCTTTGCATCAATGGTTGATGGTCGTGGTGGTGGTGTAATTGTGTGAGGGATATTTTATTGGCACACTTTTGGCCCATTAGTACCAATTGAGCATCATTTAAACGCCACGGCCTTCCTGAGTATTGTTACTGACCATGTCCATCCCTTTATGACCACAGTGTACCCATCTCCTGATGGCTACTTCCTGCAGGACAATGCTCCATGTCACAAAGCTCAAATCATCTCAAGCTGGTTCTTGAACATGATACTCCAATGGCCTCCACAGTCACCAAATTTCAATCCAATAAAGCCCATTTGGGATTTGGTGGAACAGGAGATTTGCATCCTGGATGTGCAGCCGACAAATCTGCAGAAAATGTGTGATGCTATCATCCCCATATGGACCAAAATCTCTGAGGAATGTTTCCAACACCTTGCCGAATATATGCCATGAAGAATTAAGGCAGTCCTGAAGGCAAAAGGGGTCCAGCTCGGTACTAGCAAGCTGTACCTAATAAAGTGGCCGGTGAGTGCAAATCTTATTTTCAGCAGACTCGGTAGATCCAAAACATATCATTACTGTCTATACATCTTGTTTCGGCAGAATGATATCACAAAAAATCTCAAAAAATGTAAGTTTCCATTCAGATTTCAATCATTTCCAGAGTTTGTTTAAATGTTTTTCACAATTTATCATCCAAACATTTGTGGTTATAGAATCTATGGGGTACTCTTGTAAAAAAAAAAAATTGAACTGCAAAATTCTACTTGCAATTTTCTGAGAAAATATGCAATCTTAACAAAAACTAAAAATACTGGAAATTTTCATTTGTGTTTTGGAGGATTGTTTTATGAATAATATGCTTTGTATGAAACACTGAACTTGCTCCCAGCATGAGAATTGTGAAGATTATTATTGGCAGTGGTATTGCTCATTTTATAATGTGACAAATGGACAATGTCAGTGCTTTGGAACAAAAAAAATCAAATAAATTCCCTAACCATTTTTAAACAGTTTTAACACCTTGGGCATTATGCCGACAGTGCAAAACCTTTGGGGCAACTTCTGGAGCCTAAACGCAAACAAAATTAGTTTGCAACAAATTAATTTCTTTTGTGTTTGCCCTGTTCAGCTGCAGATTGAGGTAGCTTAATATCGGGCACCTAATGGTACCTTTGAAGACCTGAGTTATCGCGATCTCGGGAGTGAAGAGGTTAAGCACCATCCTTGTCTCCTCAACTGTCACAGTCTTAAGAATCATGGACCACAACTGTTTCTATACTCCCTGCTGCTGGCTATTTGAACTCTGATGGTTGTCAAACAAACACAGCCAAAGCTAGCATCTGAGGCTTCAATGTAGATTACGTGCTTCACACAGAATATGCCTACCTTAACCCCTTAATGACAGAGACTGCACAGCCACATTTGCCTTAATGTTCTAAATAGCAATAGTAAACTTTTTTTCTTCCATACACCAATGTTTTGAATACTCCGATTTATTTAGAGTAAAATGGGTAAAATTAGTATTCAGTTCTTTTTTTCAGTTAATAATAATCACTTTTTCCACTTTCAGACTTTTTATATTGAATAAAGTTTTATGTATACAACTTGTGGCTAAATTCTGGATTATACTTGTAATTATTGAATTTAGCCTCAAAATGGCCAATTTATTTGCCTCATTATTAGGAATTTGTCTATATGGTTTATTCCCTATATATGGGATCATCCACATATATTGGATGTAGTAGTGCCATATAGACATATCCTTATTAATGGTAAAAAGCATTAATTCTTCCAGTCTGGCGCCCCACCAAATTGAAACATCACCAGCCACTGCCACAGTCATGTGGGGAACAGCAAAACTATGTAAGAAAATACAATTTTTTTTCAATTATTTACACTAGTGTTCAAAAGTTGGTGTCTCTTAGAAATGTACCTGTTTTATAAAATAAATTAGATTTTTTTTTTGTCCATTAAAATAACATGCTGTCAAGCTGATCTGGATGGGCTTTGGTGCTGGTTAAAAATTTATACAGGATTATAATGACCTTGAAGACAGAAGGTTTTTACTCCATTATTAAATGTCATGCCATACTTTGTGGATGGCGCTTGATTGGAGCCTAGCTTCTTCTACAACAGGACAATGACTAAAAGCATAGCTCCAAACCATATAAGAACTATTTAGGGAAGAAGCAGTCAGTTGGTATTTTGTCTTTTAGTGAATTATCAGATCTGAACCCCATCAAGCCAGTGCAATTTTTGGGAGAGGCTTCAGGAAGCATAGGTTGAAATCTTTTTAGATTACCTCATCATTGACAACTAGAATGCCAAAAGTGTGCATGGCTATAATCTCTGCACTTGGATGATTCTTTGACGAAAGCAAAGTTTGAAGGATGCAATTATGATTTCACTTAAAAGTCATTATTTCTAATCGGTTCAATGACTATATTACCTATTCAAACTATGGGGGTTATTCAGAGAGCACCGAAATGTCATCAACATTTCGGTGCTCTCTCATTCCCCGCAGTTCCCTGCACTTTGGAAAAATCTAAGTTCTCCACCTGGCGGTGAATTCAGCTTTCACCGCAGAGTCCCTGGAGTGCAGGGAAGACCCGCCGCAAACCCGCTGGAAACCCGACACAATCTGGCCTAACACCCGCCGAAAACCCACCGGAAAACCACGCCGAACACGCCGGAAAAAGCCAACGATCACAGCGCAGAGCAGCTGTCGTAAAAAGCTGACAAGCTGATGAACGGAGTAAAAAAAAGTACGCTTGAAAGTTTCAAAATTTAAACGCTGTTTGCAAAACAACTACTGAATGAAAATGCCTGGAATTTACATATAGAGTCCTATGAGTGGTAATAAAAAGGTCTGTTATAGAAAAAAGAAAATACGATTTAAAACAAGAAACGGAAAATAAATTGTGCCGAAAAAAATCACAATACTGTAAATGCCTAAAAGATCCTAAAAAAGTCTATAAATAAAGAGACTTTTTACTGCAGAATAAACAGGAATATTTTTAACATTGAAGCCTATGGGAATCGCCTGAATAAACCTGCCGAATGAAACCACCGAACAGCAGGGAATTTCGGCAACTTTTCACAGCTGTTCGGTGTTCTCTGAATAGATTAACCATTGCTTCTCTATGGGGAATTTCACTGCCTTCGAACAGGCACCGTACTTGCTGACAGTTCACCAAAATTTGGCAAACTGCCTGCTCTCTGAATAGCTGAATGGCCCCAAAATGTCACTGTTCGGTGACATTTCGGGGCCAGGTCGGCTCTCTCTGAATAACCCCTTATATATTTTTATGGGAAATAAAGACATTGCTGCGTGACCCCAAACCTTCGGACACCAGCGTATGTCAGCAAAAAACTTTGACATATGTAAGAGGGAGTGATTCCTTTTTTATAATGGGATAGTACATAATTTTATATTACTATATTGTAATTTTATTTTTTATTTAAATGTCATGCATGTTTTCATTGTGCTTCTCTTTCTCTTTGTTTTTTTATATCTGTGTTATTTGTTTGCATTATATAAATATGCACTTCCTGTTCCTATAGCTATCCCATTATTGAGGTCTTGCTAAATTGTGTTGTGACACACAGACACACTAACAGAGTATTCATTTCGGAATTGTTCCCAGCAATGACACCTTCACAATTCCTGAGGCAAATAGCAATGAGAATGCTAATTTTTTTTTGTTCGGGCACCAGAGCAGAATAGTTCTAATGGCACTGGATACCAGATGAATATTGCATCATTATTCACTCATAGGCACAGCTTGAGAAACATGATAAAATAAGCACACAAACATTCTTCCATGATTTATTATTTGGCATAAGCATTGAAAGCATTATTTTCTACTTTACATTAAGCAGTATGCAGGCCAGTTGTATGTGTAATAGAGGATAATTTTTGCATTTCAGAAGGCAGGATTGTAAAACTGCCTGTAGCATGGATTTACTACTCAGACACTGCTGGCCTAGTTTGTGATAATAAAACATTGTATCGCAAACAATATTTGGAATAATTTATGCTGCAATTTGTAAATGCGATTTTCAACAATATTCTATAATTTGTTTGCAGTCTGTAGTGCTAAAAGATAAAATAGGGCGCAAGTATATAATGCTTGAATTGTATTACAAATGTAAAATTCACTTGTGGCATTCCAAGTTAAAAAAAGAACTGATGTATCTTTGTTTACTATAGAAAGTGTTTAACAATATTAACAACAAGAAAAAGCCTTATTTTTGTGAAACATTGGGGTATCTGCTCAACATTTCTTCTTTTGCATTCAGTTTTTTATTTTAGTCATAATTTAGTTTGTTAAAATCAAGGCCATATTAGGATCTTCTTGTGTCTGGAAGTTAGGATTTTATAGGCCTATTTTTGGAGTTTTGTGTGACATTATGTCCAATTTGCTTTTTTTCCTCCCTTTTTTTGTTTTGTTCCAATACACACAAAGGGAATAAACATGTGTATAGCAAAACATGTCTTACTGCAATACTTTTCTGTGAGAAATACTTGATTATCTGGAAAAATGTCTGGGGTGCCAACAATTTCGGCCATGACTGTAAATATATGTAACAGTGTGTGTAAATGCATGTATTTGACTTTAAACAGGCTGCTGTGTGCAAAAGTCTGCATCTGTGTTCTTGTTGCAGTCCGACGTTGCCCCCTTGCCCTGCACCCAAAAGGCTGGTATTTTCTTCTAGAATCGCCACATTATCTGCTGCCTGCACTGTACAAAGTAAGAATGAATTGCAAAATTGCCTCTGTTTTTTAAAGGGTTAATAAAAGAGTATTTATTAGGACACGAAAAATAGTCATAATAATCACCATTTATCCCTGAGTGTGAGAATACCCCCACCTATTTTTCCAGAAAAAAGCACTGCAGATAGGAATATGCAGCTGGACAAAGAGACATGCCCCACCCACATACCTTAATTCTCCTGTTTCATTTCATTATGCCCACATGTCATTTATTATGCACACATTTCATTTAGTTCTCATAATTGATACAATCGTAACCTCATTACCTGACACTCTACAGTCACTACTTCTTTCTCCTGCACTCTCTGGAATTGTACTCTCTGTGCTTAACAAGCTGCATTGTCAAATATTTTCCCTCCTTGCTATCCTATGCTATGCTTGCCATGTTTTCCGGTGATGACATTGTCTCTCATACTGTCAGGCTCACGTCATGATGGAGCCATGGCAGGGCCTTAATATCAAATAATATCCCAAGCGCTGGGAGAGAGCAGACACAGGAACTTATGCTGGTTGCTGGTAAATAAGTGTATGTTCAGAACACACAGCAACAAGTCTGATACAGAAATAGCAGAGCACTGGATACAACAGGAAAAGTCACTCTGCGTGCAGGTAGTGTCTATGTACCAGGGATTGTGGGCTATATAGTAGACTGCAGACAGGATCCGTTGCGCAGGAACCAGGAGCTCTTGGCACAGGTACCTTTGTAGCAGGAAGGTGGAGTAAAGCAGAACACAGGAAGCCACAGGTGCAGTCTCTTAGGCCCACAGGATAGTGGGCTATGCAGTGACCACTGCAGCAAGGATCCACTGAGCTGGAAACAGGAGCTCTTCGCAAAGGTTCAATCTGCAATGCTGGCAGAAAAGCTCAATACAGAAGATGGTGGGTGAAACTGACAAACAACGATGAGGGAGCTCTTAGAACCTCACATTGGCAGGGAATCAAGGAAAATGAGAGAGCATAGAAGGAAGGGTGTGTCCAGGTTATATGCACACACACTCAGGAGCTGGCACAGGGATTAACCCCTGAGTGGATGCAGACAGGAACAACAGCAATATGTATATACAGGCAGGCTCCTAGAGCTGGCATGACACAAACTACACTATCCTTTGGAGGACCTTAATTTACCCACAAACAATGCACGGCAACAAACGGGATAGTGGAGTCAGGGTTCTTCTGTCTTCCCACTGCACAATTCAGTGTCTACTCTCCATCCCTTTCCTCTGTTTTAATTAATTCATGGTGCATGTCATTCACCTCTTTTCTCCACTCTGCATTGCCATAATCATTTGCCCTCAGGACCAGGTACATAGCTGCATGATCATTTTTCTGCATGGCTTCCCCATTTTCTTTCAACTAGCGTTCCATCCTCATTCTAGAAAACTTTACCCTGGCTGCAGGGTGTGGCTTGCGCTGGTGGGAAGGGTGATCATGGTCCAATGAAGTCAATAGGGCGTACTAGTATAACTTTAGCCCCTTTATGCTGGGTGGATGCTGCCCAACACGAGGGGGTTAACATCGGCGGTGCCTACTACTATGCCCCACTGCCAGGTGCTGTGGCGTGCCTCTCCTTCAGTCCTCCCACACAGCTGACATGAGCGGTACATCATTGGCAGCAGGGGGATGGCTTGCGCTGGTGTGTGGGGCGATAACGACCCAATGAAGTCAATGGGCATCCTGTGGCCATAAATGGTTAATATTTCAGTAGACAATCTGCTTAACCCAGCTGCCACCAAATTGCTCCACCTCACTTCTTTCTTAGGTCTCTCGTAGTGGACATCTTTTTCAAAATGCCACTCCATTGCCTTTATCTTCTCACATGTCTACTCTTTTTCTGGCATTTCAAATCACCCCTTCTCCCTTTCTGGCAAAAGCGTCTTATCCTGCACTGTCTTCTTACCTCCGAAGTCTCATAATCCCTTCCCTTTGCCTATTGGAACATAAAGTCCATTGATTCTCTCCAATTCTTTACTCCACCCTGCTAGTCACGATATTCATAAATGATCTGCCCAACATCTGCAAAGCCTCAACTGTACACATGTACGCAGATGACACCATAATCTATACCAGCAAACCAACTCTCACGCAGCTGGAGGCCATGCTGCAAGAACAATTTGCAGAGGTAGAAAAGTGGATCAAACACAACAAACTTTTTTAAAATACTGACATAACTGTCACCATGATCTTTGGAACAGCACCTAAACTACATAAATTGCAATCTCCCCATGTGTCAGGGCAAATTCAAATGGCACACTGGCCACAGTCACTTCTCTCAAATATCTAGGTATATGGTTAGACCCAAATCTATCTTTTGGCCCTCACATTGAAAAACTCTCATCTAAACTTTATTCCAAACTAGGTGCCCTGTACAGAAACAAATCCTGCCTGAGCCCCGCAGTAAGAAAGCAGATTGTACAACAAATGCTTATGCCGGGTTATTGAACATGGAAGTGTAGTGTATACAGCTGCCCCGCAAACACACCTCCAGAAACTTACTACAATGTATAACTCATTCTGCCACTTTGTGCTACAATGTAACTACATGACCCACCATTGGGACATGTTAAAAGAGCTAAACTGGCCACCGCTGGAATCCAGACGCACCCTTCACCTTTCCAACCTGGGGCCATATTACATACTTGGTGCTAACTTAACCAGAGCTGTTGTAAGCTTAAAACCTCCATAGGCTATAATGGCTCTGGTAAGTTAACAACAGCTCTGGTTAAGTTAGCACCAACTATGTAATATGGCCCCTGGTGTTTAAGAGCTTTTCTGGGAAGCTGCCACCCTACCTGAATAGACAGCTTCCCCCAGCAGTTCCCTCCTCCTATAACCTCCGATGCACCTTACTTGCAATACCACAATACAAAAAGAAAGTGGCTCATTTTCTTACAGAGTGCCGCAGTTATGGAATAACCTCCCAGACATCATCAAATCTTTGCCCAGTCTTAGGTTACTCAAGAGCTCCCTATTAACATACCTCAATACGGAATGCACCTGTAAACATGTAACATAATGACTATTTCCTACATATTTATTTTCTGTGTAAATCTGTATCTGTATTTGTGTTTTTTAACCCTTTCGCTGCTGAGGCTTTTCCCGCCCCTGTGCTGAGGTCATTTTTTACCTGTTTTGCGCATCATGTTTAAACCTGTTTTGAAGGCTTATTTTAGTATATGACATCGACATATTATATATCGTTCTTTCCGTCAGACTCGGTAGATTCATAATATGTCATTATTATATGTATACGTTATGTCATGTTTGTATATTATAACAAAAAATGCAATAAAATATGTATTTTCAATAATTTACAGCGTGTAAAGTGTTTTTTTCCACATTTTAACATGCGAGCAATTGCGGTTATATTTTGTATGGGGTGCGCTTGTTAAAAAAATTAGAGATGGGGTCTCGTTACATTTTTTTTTGGGGAAAATGACACCATTTTTAACAAACGCACCGCATACAAAAATCGTTAATGCAGCATCATTGTTCACATTATAATTGAAATGGAACAATATTGCTGCATTAACAAAACAAAAAAAAAAAAAAAAAGTGTTTATTTTTTTTTTTTAATTTTTTTTATTTTTATTTTTCTTTTTTTTTTTTTTTTTTACAATTTTTTTTACTTTCATGTTTGGTATCGTTGGAACGGCCATGCTCTGGCCGATCCAACGATATCAAAATCTAACCCCTAACTGCCACGGATCGGGAGATAGGGAGTTCATTGGAACTCCCTATCTCCACAGTTCGTGGCAGTTAGGGGTTAATGCTAGGACTGGCGTCATCGTGCTACGCACGATGACGCCAGTCCTCTGGGGAGTTCCCGGAAGCTTGGCCGACATCCAAGATGTCGCCAGCTCCCGGGAAGGATCGCAAATCGGCGCTTTTCAGCGCCGATTTGCGATCCAGCTCCCCAGGGGTTAATGCCAGGCATCATTTGGAAGGGCAGGCTGTGCCCTTCCAAATGATGCCTGGGTTAAGCCCCTGTGAGCCGCCGATCGGGAGGGAGAGAGGTCCGAAGGACCTCCCCCCCTCCCTTTCAGGCGCCTCCTCCGCACATGCGGGGGGGCGCCTGAATTATGTGTCATCGCGGGGGCGCGATGACACATAATAATGGCGGCCACTGCTCCGGATGCCGGGCTGACATCCAGGATGTCAGCCCGCACCGGAGGGGCCAGCGATCGGCCGGAACCCGGCCGAACGCTGACCCCAATGCGAGGACGCGCTCAGCGCGTCCTCCGCATACCAGCGGCAATGCTGAGGACGCGCTGAGCGCGTCCTTAGCATTGAAGTGGTTAATATCTTGTATGTTATTAGCGTTGTATTTCTGTAATGACTGTAACATTTCAATGTTCTTGAACCCAGGACATACTTGAAAACAAGAAAAATCTCAATGTATCCTTCCTGGTAAAATACTTTATAAATAAATAAATAAATAAACCTCAATAATCTCAACACTCAGCTACCCCAGTTTAGCTACTGACCACTTATGCAACACAGTTCATGGGGTGCTTTGACCACTGTCTTTTCACTCCTGTGTGTCAAGCTTCACCATAGTTCTGTCTGCCAAGCTTCATGAGTTCGATCATGTTCCAGTGTGCAAAATATAGAAAAATGAACCCTAGGATCAGGTGTCTATGGCACACTAAAGAAACAGTAAATAGACGTTTAATATGCTGCTATCAGTTGTGGAGAACACCCTGTGCACCTCAGGCAGGAGGTAAAAACTTAAATAAGCAATGAAAAAAAATTGAGATCTGATTTCTGTCCACCGCTGTATTTTGTTTTTTTCGTATATAGCTATTGTTTATATTTGGGTCATAGAGAGCACTTACACTGTGCCCTGAAACATCTGTTGTTCTTTGCTTCTCCATGTCTATGTAAATTGACCACACCTATGGGCCACTGCATAGCAGCTCCGGTGGTCGTGTCTTTTATTTCATTGCTTATTTTTTTTAGTGTCATATTGCCTCACCGTGTACCTGTTTCTATTCCTGTGCTGACCAGCCTCAGTGTGTCCATTCAGATCCTGGCCTGGTACGAGTCTCCATCAAAGTTCATGTCTCCTTGTGTCTGCATACAGATTCCACCCTGCTCCTATGTTGCCCTTTGATTCCTGTCTTGACCAGACAGTTTCTATTTTCTGTATACTAAACTTCCTGAGCTCCAACTGTTATCCTGCCTGTCGTTTCCATATTGTGCCTTTCATCTACCACTATGTGCCTCTCGTCTCTCAACCCTTCCTCAACCATAGCACATACTAAGGTAATACACCCCATCAGTTTCTTTACCAAGCATGTGTTTTACCTAGGTTCTAAGTTATAGGACTTATTTCAGTAATTTGTCCAATGTTTTGAGTTTACAATATCTTGACTTGATCACAAGTCGTGCAAGAATTCTTCAGAAAAATGTATATTTCACAATACAGTGTTAACCAGTCAAATGACTTTAAGTATGTGTACCTGAGGTTGGGTGATGATTATGATGCGTATGAAGAATATATACAGAGAAGATAAATACAGTATATAATGATTGTGTATACATCCACCGGTACAATTAAATAGGTATGGGTAAATGGAAAAAACATTTTATATTTTTTTAAACTTTAGCAGATAGTAATTTGTATCATATCCAGCTCATACAGCTACTTCAAAATAGCTGACTGGCAGTAGTGCCTGGAAATGATTCAAGGCTGCATAGTATAGACTGCTCTAAGGATAATAATGTTAATTTATGCTTAAAGGAAAAAAATACATTGAAAAGCTATAACGTCATCAAAACATACACAAAGAGTAGGAAATTATTCATCCCATACCTACTTATTTTTTCCCCTTTGTCATAAGATTGCACTAAATTATGTGTACTGCACCGTAATGTGAAATATATTATGAAATGTTAGGTAAGCTCTGATTACTAGTTTCAATATTGTTACATTTTCTTCTCGAATTTTCTTCTATATGGTGTGTGATTATCCTATGAAGCAGATCACTTAATTTTTGTGTATGTGGTATGGTGTATATTTTTTTAGAGAAAGTATTTTACAGAAGGATACATTGAGATTTCTCTCGTTTTCAAGTATGTCCTGGGTGGCGAGTATGTACCGTTAGCTATCTTGCTCAAGGACACTTACTGGAGGGGTGCTCTTGCCGGGATTGAACCTGTGTCTCCACAGTCTCTCTCCACGGTTATAGAGCAGTGATGTTACCTCTACTCCACCCAGCCGGTAAATACAAATATACTGTTTATTATCATAGGTAAAATGCAATGTTATCATTCTGTTAACCACAAATCTCTCATTTCCTGCAATGCATTTCATAAGCAACTCTAACATACATGATGAGATCTTGTTATTTATAACAATTTCATGCAATTCGCTTTAAAACTTCACAGAAAGGACAATCCGCAAATAGTCCCCAATCTCCATCCAGGATTACTCTGCATCGCTGTGTGATTTCACAAGATCTTACAGGTCTCGTGGCCTGGCAGTGCAACCCTCTATGGAGTCATACTGAATACTACTCCAGGACCCTTCTACAGATCCTGCTTCTACTCCCAGACCCTGCTACAGCTCTTGTTTCTACTCCAAGACCCTCCTACAGATCCTGCTACTGTTACAGACCCTGCATCATTAGAGACTTTATCATATCCAAAACCTCCACTATACCTTTGTGTTTGGTCAGCAATGCATTATTCCTGTGTCTGCCTTCCTGTGCCCCAGTCCAGCCTCAGCTTCCCTGTTCTCCAGTTCGTGCCCCATTCCAACCTCTGCCTCCCTGTGCCCCAGTCCAACCTTTGCCTCCCTGTGCTCCAGTCCAACCTTTGCTTCCCTGTGCCCCAGTCCAACCTCTGCTATGCCCCAGTTCAGACCTGTGTTTATACCTGGTTCACAAAAAATCCCTTTGCACTACTATTTTGGTCTCCTTGCTTTACGTATCAACTGCATCCTGTGCTCAAATCCCCCACGTGCCTTGACAATCTGCTTGTGTGGGTGATAATGGTATTGTTGAAATTTCAATTTGCATCTGGTCTATTTTTGCTGTGTAGAAGCACATGAGGTCATGAGCATTGAGATTGGTGTGAGGAACAGCCAGTGCAGGACAAAGAAGGGAGTTGAAGGTGAGGAAGAACAAGCATTTGGGGTTCTGAGATTAAGTGTGTACGAGGTCAGTCTTGCTTGGCTAGAAAAAGGGCCGGGTTGTAGGATTGAAACATAAATTTATAGTGAAGAAAGTTTACAGTGAGGCGGGTTTTTCTCCATGAGCGTTCAACGGTGTGGGAACACCTTTGGAGAGAACGGGTTAATTTGGTGTGCCAGAGTTGCAGGTTATGTCATTTTACAGGGTTATTCAAAGAGCTCCGAATTGCTTGAGAATGGTAACCAAATGCTGAAAATCAGCGTTCGGTTACCTTTCCTGGCCATTCGGCTATCCAGAGAGCAGGCAATTCGGGTGGAGAAGAGGTAATGTCACTGCTCTGCATGGAGAGAGCCTGTGGAGTCATGGGCTCGATCCCAGCATGCGACCTCTCCAGTAAGTATCCTTGGCAAGACACCTAACGGTACATAATCGCATCCCAGGACATACTTGAAAACGAGAGAAATCTCAATGTATCCTTCCTGGTAAAATGCTTTCTAAAAAAAAAATCCTGGCGAATTGCCTGAACATACTGTGCCTGTTCGAGCGCAGTGAAAAGCACTGCTTCAGCTATTCAGAGAACACAAACCAGCAGTGAAAGGTACCCCTAATGCCCTGCCATTACAGTGGCTTCATGCGGCAAATTTATTCAGGAGAATCCCATAGGCTTCAATGTTAAAAATATTCCCGTTTTAATTCAATATCTAATAAACCGTTCATTATAAAACTCTGCAGTAAAGAGTCTCTTTATTTATAGATTTTGTAGGATATTTTAAGCATTTTTCTTAATTTAATAATTTTTTTCTAAAAGTCCGATTTTTTTTTTTTTAAGTTTACTTAGTTTTTCTGTAACAGCCCTCTTTATTATCATTCCCTGGACCTCATATGCAAATTTCAGACATTTTCGCTCAGTAGTTTCTTTGCAAACAGCGTTTCATTTTCAAACATTCACACAAACTGTTATGCTAATTTATTCACTGCCTCGTCTGCGGTCTTAGCTGCTTCGGTTGCGTGTGATCGGCTCCTGCCCGGGTTTTTCGATGGGTTAATCCAGATGTTTTTGGGGGTTTTCAGCGTGCATTCGGTGGGTTTTGCGGTTCGTTTTCGTTGGGTTTACGGCAGCTTTTCCCTGCAATTCGGGGACCCTGTGGTGCTTGCTGAATACACCGCAGGGTCACCGAAATGGGATCGGCAAAAGGAACCGAATTGGAGAGAACGATAAGTCACCGAATGTGCGGTGACTTTTCGAATCTCTTTGAATTACCCTGTTATTGACCAAGGTTTTGATGGTGCTAGTTTATCAAGAGTGGAGGTAAGAATAGATATGTGGCGGGTAGTAGCTTCATTAGGGAAGGATAGAGAGAAGAGAGATGGGAGCTGCAAGGATATATATCTGCAGAGAACTGCTGTACATCAAGAGAGTGGAGGTTTCTGTGAACCTTAGAATGTTTGGGTCCAGATGGAGGAATGCAGGGAGGACAGAGTGCACATGTCTGAAGATGACGATAAGAGTGAGAGGTGTAATAGTGAGATTAAACACAAGGCATTAATAGAAGATGAGTTCAAGAGTATGGCCAGCTATGTGTGTTGGGAAGTTGGACCACTGAGTAAGGTCGAATAAGGATGCAATGGAGAGAAATCATGAGGCAGCTGGGCTAAGCGGTGAATCAACAGGGATGTTAAAATCTCCAAGAATGAGATGGAATGTCAGAGGACAGGAAATGTGGATGTCAAGAAGAGAAATGGTCAAGGAAGAGAAGGGGATGGCCAGGAGTAGGGATGATCTGTTCGGTTCGATCTGTTCAGAGTTCGCATCGAACATCGGCCGTTCGACAGTTCGCGAACTTCAAAGTTTTTGGGACGTTCGGCGAAAGTTCGAATTTTTTTTTTGAAAAAAGTATAAAAAAATGCTTAAAAAATACTAAAAAAAAATGTAGAAATAAAGAGACTCTTTACAGCAGAATATTATAAGCAACGGTTTATTAGATATTGAATTAAAACGGGAATATTTTTAACATTGAAGCCTAAGGGATAAAACCTTCTTGTTACTAAAACATCAGGCAGACACGGCCCTCTAATCAGGCACTGTAGAGGGCAGCCAGGAGGGGCCTCCCAAGGATCCCCTTGAGGAGCATGCAGCCGCCGGATGACAGAGCTGCGACTGTGCGGGCTAGCTGCCTGGGTGCATGTGGCAGAGACAGGCAGCGCAGGGAGGGAGCCACTGGACCTGCGGCCACGGCAGACCCCCCCCACAACCAGGATCCAGGGAGCCCCCACTGGCCACCAGGCTAAGTTAAGGCGACACATTTCTAAAAAAAATAAAATCCGAGGACATTTTTAAATGTCCCCGGGAACATAAAATAAAACTTTTTTTTTCTTTCTCTACCTGGCTGAATGTATTTAATTATATATATTTGATACATTCAGCCAGGTAGAGGGGGGTGGCATGTGGGCTGCGCGGGGTCTCAGGCAGTGTTTTTTTTGTGTGTGTATATTTTTAGCAAATTTATAGGGGAAGGTAAGGGCAGGTATGATATATATCTTATCTATATGTATATATATATATATATATATCTATATTCTTATAAATATATCCAGACTTGTATTACAAACACATTTTGGCAACTAATTGCCCCCCCATTTGGCTGACGCCTCTAGAAGAAATGTTGAACCCGATAGAGCAGAGAATAATATATATATTCTCTGCTCTGTCGGGTTCAACATTTCTTCTGGAGGGATCAGCCAAATGGGGGGCGCATTTAGTTGAGATTGTCCACATGCCACCCCCCATGTGCGTATGTGTATATATGGTCTGAGGTCTGTGGGTGGGTGTATATATATATCTGCGTGTTGATATATACGTATATGTCTGTGTAGCAAAAGTCAATTGGTGGTGTAGCGATATCAATATCCTCCCTGGGATAGAGTCAGGGTCCCGATGTTGTACTCTCGAGATCCTCCTCTTTAGTATCCCTCAGAAAAAACACAGGAGAAGTACATCATAGTGCGACCCATAGATACATAAATATATATATGAATGGACAATGGCACTCACATGTAACAGAACCCTCCTGGTTCTGGGTATATTGCCTTAGGGAAATTACCGGCTTCCCAAATGCCCTTTCGGAAGAGGTTCACTGCATCCAGATCGGAGGTCCAGGATCAGAATAAAGGTGAAGTTCCGTATCTATCCCAGATATTATGGAGTTCCAAAAAAGAAGGACTCCAATGGCAGAGTTAAAACTTGTAATACGGGTAAAACAAATAAAATGAACGCCAGAACGCGTTTCGCCAATTCAATAATATATTGAAGGCTTCCTCAGCTGGCTAACTTTCAAATGACCTTACTGCTGTTTAAATACCTATTGCTATTAACTGCCAACCAATCCTAGCCGTCTAATTTGGCGGGAGATTGGTATATCCAATAGGGACATTGCTTTCATTTCAGTGACCAAATACACATTATGGCCATATACTACCGCCATTAATAACCGGGACTACTCTTCCCCCCCTGGCAGGATCCCAAATGAATCCACCGTCCTGGGAACAGAAGGCAAGTCCATGCACACACTCTTAAATCACGCCCAAATCGAAATGAGTGGTTAAAAGACCGCACTACCGCCACCACTCGAGACCCACCACAAAAACCCATCAATAAGGACAATAATTCATTCCTTCCCGAAAGTGAAACCTCACGCATGTGCACTCGCACCCGGAAGTCCACTAGCTCACATACCCCAGAGCGAAACTCTGCGCATGCGCGCTAAGGGAGAATGCCCGATCAGTAATACACAGGGTACCAAAACTTCATATATGCAAGCTGAGACAGCATCTAATAGTACATCAACTAAACATTTGTTATAATACACATTGGACCCAAATATAACAACCATGGATATGTATAAAATAAGTAAATATACAGAAGGAAAGTACCAAGAACCATACTAGAAAACGCCCAACATATTATAATGAAACAGTAAAAACAAACTACAGAAAGTGACACACTCAAAATCTGCATTTAATCCCAAAGGAATCAGTGTGTTGAGGGTATAAATCCATTTCATCTCTGCACGATGAATCTTTCTATTGAAATCCCCCCCCCCCTCTCCAGTGGCGTTCGATTTTTTGTATTGCAATAAACGACATGCCATCTGGAGATTGTCCATGGGCATTTTTAAAATGTGCTGAAACCGAATGGGTTTCCAGGCCTCTTGATATATTATATATATGTTCTCTAATTCTAGTTGATAACAGCCTTGTGGTGTAGCCTATGTAATGTAGTCCACATGGACACGAAAGTCTATATATAACATTTTTCGTTCTACATGTGAGGACTCCCTTGATATTATATTTCTTAGCACCACTCACAAACTCAGATATGGTTGACTTTTTCAATTTGAGGTTAGTACATGCCGGGCAAAGCCCGCATCGGTAAAAGTCCTCTTTAAGATTAAAAGAATTAGTCTTAATCTGTGGATTTTTATGACTCTTCACCAGAGTTTTCTTAATGTTATTCGTCCCCCCTATTTACCAATTTGGGTCTATCACCAATAAGATCTTTCAATATCGGATCTCGTTTAAGTAGGTGCCAATTTTTCCTGATGATATGATGCACAGGTTTAGTATGTGCATTAAAATCAGTGATAAACATGATATCATTTTCGTGCACGATCACATCAGACTTATACTTTAAAATATCTTTCCTATCCAGAGTACTAATCTCTTCAATGGTGGCATCAAGGGATTCTTCCCTATATCCTTTTTCAAGAAAATCCAATTTTAATTTATTTGCTTGTTGTATAAATTGGTCTTTTTCAGTACAATTTCTTCTCAATCGTTTGAACTGTCCCTTCGGGACACTCTTTAACCAATGCTTGGCATGGCAACTAGTTTGCTCAATATAACTATTGACATCAATTTGTTTAAAGTGAGTCCTAGTTTTAATGCTATTGTTTTCAATATAAATGTTAAGGTCTAAGAAATTGATAGATGTGGTACTGATGTTACAATCAAGAATTATTCCCCAATCGTTCTGATTGAGATGTTGGAAAAATAACCGCAGAGATTCCTCATTTCCTCTCCATAGGATGAGGTTGCCAGCTGAGTAAGCCACTGAGGATATCTCAACGGGCGAAATGCCTTCTGGTCACTAATTATTCCCTTATTTTATAATTTTGTTGTATTTTATGCTGTGGTTTATTAAATTCTTGATTTTTACTCCACCACATGGGGTTTTATTTGATGTTGTACCCTACAACAACTTCTGAGCCTGATTCCTAAGGACCTAGGTTAGGTCCAAGAAAGTGGTGTAAAGACTTGAAGTATCAAGACTACCTGTACCGAAAAGGGCAAGTGGGTAGCCGTTAATAACCCAGAGGCGCATCATCTAGAGCCAGGAAGGCTCTATTTCACGTGAGTGTGCTGAAGCTTCTTTGGTTTATCAATGTGGTATACATCAGATCGCATGATGATGTTTTTCCTTTTTTGAAGTTACCCTAGGAAGAAAGCTCTCTTCAGGATCTGGGAAATCTACTCCTGGGACTTAAAGAAAGGAACATTGTTTTCGCTGCACTCCATCCCCTTGGACTATTGGTATATATTTTGGTGGTTTGGGACAGGAACCACGTGCGAGTGCCTGTAGCGATCCTTCCTTAATATCTTATCAGCGCTGCCATATTGTGTTTATAAATATATATATATATGAATGGACAATGGCACTCACATGTAACAGAACCCTCCTGGTTCTGGGTATATTGCCTTAGGGAAATTACCGGCTTCCCAAATGCCCTTTCAGAAGAGGTTCACTGCATCCAGATCGGAGGTCCAGGATCAGAATAAAGGTGAAGCTCCGTATCTATCCCAGATATTATGGAGTTCCAAAAAAGAAGGACTTCAATGGCAGAGTTAAAACTTTTAATACAGGTAAAACAAATAAAATGAACGCCAGAACGCGTTTCGCCAATTCAATAATATATTAAAGGCTTCCTCAGCTGGCTAACTTTCAAATGACCTTACTGCTGTTTAAATACCTATTGCTATTAACTGCCAACCAATCCTAGCCGTCTAATTTGGCGGGAGATTGGTATATCCAATAGGGCCATTGCTTTCATTTCATTGACCAAAAACACATTATGGCCATATACTACCGCCATTAATAACCGGGACTACTCTCCCCCCCGGCAGGATCCCAAATGAATCCACCGTCCTGGGAACAGCAGGCAAGTCCACGCACACACTCTTAAATCACGCCCAAATCGAAACGAGTGGTTAAAAGACCGCACTACCGCCACCACTCGAGACCCACCACAAAAACCCATCAATAAGGACAATAATTCATTCCTTCCCGAAAGTGAAACCTCACGCATGCGCACTCGCACCCGGAAGTCCACTAGCTCACATACCCCAGAGCGAAACTCCGCGCATGCGCGCTAAGAGAGAATGCCCGATCAGTAATACACAGGGTACCAAAACTTCATATATGCAAGCTGGAACAGCATCTAATAGCATCTAATAGCAATTTATCTCTGCACAATGAATCTTTCTATTGAAATCGCCCCCTCTCCAGTGGCGTTCGATTTTTTTGTATTGCAGGGGAAATGGCCATGCCCAAAATAGGAGGGGTAATACGACAAGAAATATCGGTGGAAGAGGCCATCTAGCCCCAATACCTACGTCAAATAGATATAATGCTCTATATGAGGAAGAGGTTTTTCGGCTACCATCGACAGATCCATCATAGAAAATAGACAAAAGAAATGTCCCTCTAGAACCAGATATTCAAACAGACCGACGATCAATATAAAGAAGAAATCAGGAAGATCGAGAAGAAGTAGACGAGGAGGGAGGAGAATATTTCAAAGAAAAAAGAGGGCGGCGGTAAAACCCATTGGGATTTTCAATTTAAGTGGTATCACTCTACAAGAAAATGAAATCCAAGTCCTATAAAAAGGTTTAAAATTTGCCCCAAGTCAGAATCTTAACAAATTTAATGTTTATGTGGATTTACAAAAATTCAAACGTAAACTATGCCTTAAAAAATTCTTTAGGAGAAGTCCTCTGGAGAGAACGGTGGATACTGGAAGCTATACTTCCCAAAAAAATGCATCTACTTTGTGTATTATAGCAAATGTTTAGTTGATGTGCTATTAGATGTTGTTCCAGCTTGCATATATCAATTTTTGGTACCCTGTGTATTACTGATCGGGCATTCTCCCTTAGCGCACATGCGCAGAGTTTCGCTCTGGGGTATGTGAGCTAGTGGACTTCCGGGTGCGAGTACGCATGCGTAAGGTTTCACTTTCGGGAAGGAATAAATTATTGTCCTTATTGATGGGTTTTTGTGGTGGGTCTCGAGTGGTGGCGGTAGTGCGTCTTTTAACCACTCGTTTCGATTTGGGCGTGATTTAAGAGTGTGTGCATGGACTTGCCTTCTGTTCCCAGGACGGTGGATTCATTTGGGATCCCGCTGGGGGGGGAAAGAGTAGTCTCAGTTATTAATGGCGGTAGTATATGGCCATAATGTGTATTTGGTCAATGAAATGAAAGCAATGTCCCTATTGGATATACCAATCTCCCGCCAAATTAGACGGCTAGGATCGGTTGGCAGTTAATAGCAATAGGTATTTAAACAGTAGTAAGGTCATTTGAAAGTTAGCCAGCTGAGGAAGCCTTTAATATATTATTGAATTGGCGAAACGCATTCTGGCGTTCATTTTATTTGTTTTACCTGTATTAAAAGTTTTAACTCTGCCTTTGGAGTCCTTCTTTTTTGGAACTCCATAATATCTGGGATAGATACGGAGCTTCACCTTTATTCTGATCCTGGACCTCTGATCTGGATGCAGTGAACCTCTTCCGAAAGGGCATTTGGGAAGCCGGTAATTTTCCTAAGGCAATATACCCAGAATCAGGAGGGTTCTGTTACATGTGAGTGCCATTGTCCATTCATATATATATTTATGTATCTATGGGTCGTACTATGATGTACTTCTCCTGTGGTTTTTCTGAGGGATACTAAAGAGGAGGATCTCGAGAGTATAACATCAGGACCCTGACTCTATCCCAGAGAGGACATTGATATTGCTACACCGCCAATTGACTTTTGCTGCTATGTTTTGATGGTTGAGAAACAAGGACCATTTAAGGTGTATCAGCGATTTCCTATATTCATCTATCAGCGCTACCTAACCTTCTTCTTTGTATATGTCTGTGTGTGGTATCAATGCATCCCTACTCTATACACGGCACTCCGTATTCCTATAATATATATGATCAGGGGTTAACTTTTTTTATATATTTTTATACTCTTCCTATTAAATTAACAGTAATTTTTTATGTATTTTATTCAGTAGAATCTTTTTTTTGCCTATATAACATGTGCTTTGTGAAAATAAAACGGTTTTGTGAGTACATTTTAATTTAGTTAGTGGATTCCTGTCCAGTGTGGTGAGAAACAAACGTAATGTAGTGTAGACACGTTGCGAGGCGGAGCGGAGTGAAGTCAAGCCTGCAAAATGTTTGCTTCTCTTGGCTTCGCTACACTGTGCATCGCTACACGCTCAGTGTGTCTCAGCCTTTATTCCCGCATCGCTGGCTTACCGAATCAGTTTGTATACTTGTTACTGACCCTGCTTGTTCTGAGGACCTGATCTGTTGCCGTCTTTGCCTGCAATTTGACTATTCTCTCTGTGTATTCCCTGCCTGTTCTGTTTGCTTTCTGTTGCTACTGGTGTGCGCCGATTCTCTCCATATACAGTAGCTCAGTACAAGTGCCTAAACATTGTTGACCCGGTTTTGTTATAGCTGCTGATGTAACTGAATAGATCGGGGATCTCTTCTGCATTACCAAAACCTCCACCACTGCACTCTTCCACAATACCACAGAAGGGTTACTTACGTTGTGAAGGCACTTGCTGCCACCAAAGGCACAATATTTGGTATTTGGATGCACTGCCACTGACGCCTATACCAGATTCATATCATTTTAATATTTGACCGCAGGGTCCAACCCTGCACTCTTCCACAATACCACAGAGGGGTTACGTGTGACGGCACTGTTGCCGACACTGAAGGCCCAATTTTAAAGCACCTATTGTTACTTTCATCCAAAGCCTGCATAAGTTTCACCATAATTTAGCCAAAAAAATCACTAAACTTGTTCTGTGTCTCCTAAAATGTCTCCTCTTTTCATACAGACTGCCGCCCCAAGCAGTTACCCCCATACACCTTTTATGGCAAATATCTTGCATATATGCCCTCTTGGAGGGCACTCTAAAAATTGAACTTTTGAGTCCCATTGACTTGCATTGAGTTCGGTTCTTGTTCGAACTCGAACTTTTGAAATTGTTCGAGTTCGAATGTGAACCGAACACAGGGGTGTTCAGCTCATCACTAGCCATGAGGACAATAGATAAAAACCTTATGATTGGATAATGGTTTAAATAGCTGGATGGTATGGGCCTCAAAAGTGAGGAAAGTAAAAGATGAGCATGATGAGGTGGGCTGAAAGGAGGAGTGGAGCAAAAGTAAGAATCCAACACCACCTTTTTTGTTGCTTGGTCTAGGAGTTTGTGTTAGATGTGAGTTTTGCAGTATCATACGGAGAGAGCCAGGTTTCGGTAAATTCCAGGAGATGTAGGGAATTTTAGATGAAGTGGTCATGGATGGCAATAGATTTCCTCGTGTTACACACTGACCTATCATGTCAGAGAGCAACCTGAAAGGTGGGTGTGGGGGAAGTGTTTATGTGTCTGAGGTTGGTTGGGTTTCTAGAGCTGGAGAAACCTGGGGCCCTGGAGGGCATGAGGTTGGGGACACTTCCTCTTCTGCAAGGAAAAGAGTAATAAGTACAAAGGGTGGGAATATGATTTAAATGTATGTGGTGTATGTTTGTGTTTGCAAATGGATGAAGTAGAGGAGCAGAAGTGGACTATAATGCCTGGTGTGAAAGAAGGGAAAATTGGAAGTAGAGAGGGAGCTATAGAATTTATTCAGTGTATTCAGGTGTTTAGCATGAGTAGAAAACCTCCTAGCAATATGTTTCTAAACTATAATATATGTTGTTAAATATCTTTTGGTGTAAATAATGTAGTTTGCTGTTGTTCCAATTTACATTTATTTTGACATTATTAGGACCGTAGTTTGAGATGTTTTGTCTGAATTTCATGTTTATATTTAATTGATAAAGGGGCAGGGGGTAGAAGCAGAATTTGGAAAAGAGACATAATACGGTTAATGATGTTTGGGAGAAGGAAAGTGCGAGTGAAGAAAAACAGTTAGAAGGCATTATGGAGGGAAGGGTTAGAGTGACAATATGGGGAACGGAGATAGGAAGAAACCCTTTCGGTTGGGTTATTGGGAGAGGACTACATTAGGGGTCGAGGTGAGAAGGGAAGAATACAATACCAAAAAGTGTGATTCAGAATGAGTGAGAAACATTCGATATTGGGGTAGATGACTTCAGGGGCAGGGAGACTGGAACCTGTGACTTCACTTGGTAGACGAGACCCATTGATATGGAAAGGTTGGTTAGAATCATTTTTCAGGTCCATTTTTAATAGGGGATTACTAATGCCTTTAAATTAACTTTTATTAGGAATGTTACTTTTGACAATACTGATAAAGGTTTTGAGGGTGCGGCACCAGAAATCAGCAAGTTCATATTTAATGTTATTTTATTACACTGTTAAAGTTTTAATTTTAAGGAAAATGATTGTCAAATCCAAGTTAATGAAAGGTTAGTTTCTCAATATCCCTTTGATTATTTTTTCTTCCTACCGGAGCTTACAGACTATCCATTTTAATAACATGCATGAATGAAGCTGATCTTTTTTAACTCGAAAAGTAAAGCGGGTTTTTTTTGTTACATACTTGCCAGCAATCAATTCCAATAGCTTTTTAATGCTTTCCTAAGGAATGCATTTTAAAGTTGACACTCTTTGGGGGATCCTCTAAAACTTCTTCACAGCTAGGTTCCTAATTCTCTATAACAATGCAATCTATAGCTAGCACACAAATAATGCAGGTAATGTTTGCTTGGTAATGATTTCCAATTTTTCTTTTCCACGTACCCTCTTATTAGGTTGGTAATCTTGGCTGTATAAATGAATTTTCATTTTACTTCAGGGGAACATTATAATGATTTATTCTGCACTGCTTTTGAACAAAACATTGGAAGTATTGCTAGTAACACATAAAACAAAATCAATTTGCATTATTGCCAATGCTCTTTCAGAGTGAGAGACTATCATAGGATTCATTCTAAGTCTTCCACAGTATTTATTAATCTGTAATAGTTAGAAGAGATGTTATGAATGATAAATATTGTCATCCAAATGCATGTATCTGTATATTTGTGTGACTTGCGTCTCAATTTTTTTCTTGCTACCAAGGATCCTCCAGTCTGTCACTAATATAGAAAAAGACGAAGAAAACTTGAGAGACTTTGAAAAATCATGGTAAAAGTGGCTTAGGGACCGAAAACATCGATCTCCATCTAACTCCATGTTATTGCCGAATGTGCAGTAAAGATATTTTTTCTAATTTCTAAACTGAATGTCAATTTGATGTTTTAACCCTTTCGCTGCTGAGGCATTTCCCGCCTCTGTGCTGAGGTCATTTTTACCGATTTTGCTCATCATGTTTAACCGTGTTTTGAAGGCTTATTTTAGTATATGACCCAGACATATTATATATCGTTCTTTCCGTCAGACTCGGCAGATTCATTATATGTCATTATTATATGTATACGTCATGTCCGGTCTGTATATTATAACAAAAAATGCAATAAAATATGAATTTTCAATAATTTACAACTTGTAAAGTGTTTTTTTTTCACATTTTAACATGCGAGCAATTGCGGTTATATTTTGTATGGGGTGCGCTTGTTAAAAAAATTAGAGATGGGGTCTCGTTACATTTTTTTTGGGAAAATTATGCGATTTTTAACAAACGCACTGCATACAAAAATCGTTAGTGCAGCATCATTGTTCACATTATAATTGAAATGGGAACAATATTGCTGCATTAATGAACCAAAAAAAAGAAACAAAAACTTGTTTATTTTTTTTTTATAATTTTTTTTTAAAATATTTTTTTATTTTTATTTTTATTTTTTTAACAACTGTTTTCATACTCATGTTTGGTATCGTTGGAACGGCCATGCTCTGCCCGATCCAACAATATCAAACATTAACCCCTAACTGCCACGGATCGGGAGATAGGAGGTTCATTGGAACCCCCTATCTCCACCATTGGTGGCAGTTATGGGTTAACTCCAGGACTGGCGTCATCGTGCTATGCACGATGACGCCAGTCCTCATGGGGCATTCCTGGAAGCTCGGCTGACATCCAAGATGTCGGCCAGCTCCGGGAAAGGATCACGAACCGGCGCTTTCCTGCGCGATTCGTGATCCAGCGCCCATGGGTTTAATTCCAGGTGCCGTTAGGAAGGGCAGGCTGTGCCCTTCCAAATGGTGCCTGGATTAACCCCCGCAACGCCGGCGATCGGACCTCCCCCCCTCCCTTTCAGGTGCCTCCTCCGCACATGCGGGGGGGGCACCTGAATTAGATGTCATCGCGCCGCCGCGATGACATCTAATTCGGCTGCTGGCGGTTCCGGGTGCTGGGCTGACATCGAGGATGTCAGCCCGCACCGGGGGGCACAGCGATCGGCCGGAACCCGGCCGATCGCTGGCCCCAAAGGGAGGACGCGCTCAGCGCGTCCTCCACAAGGAACGCTACCTGCGGGTGGATGCGCTGAGCGCGTCCTCCGCAGCGAAGGGGTTAAATAATAGGTTTTAGCCTTCCTATTGCATACCTCTCCTATGGGTACCAGAGGCACTTACGCTATTTGCTTATTTAATAGTTTGTAGTGATTGTATTCATTATAAGACAAGATCTGGGGTATAGAGTAGATTAGAAATTTTCAATAAGTCAACTCCATGGATTCCTCTTTGCAGGGGTACTATTTCTAAAATAGTTATGCTTTTTTTTTATTGCTGTACAGAGATTTTCAGGTATGTGTTGTTGTTTTTTTCTTAGGGGGTTATTCAGAGAGCACCGAAATGTTGCCGACATTTCAGTGCTCTGTCGTTCCCCGCACTTCGACTACACATAAAATATAGACCCCCGGGTTCGGGTGTCTGAACCACCCAAAAAAAATGTAAATGTATACTTATCAGCTGCTGCTGGATTGATAAAGTCCCATATGTACATTCCGATCCACAGGGAGGTCAATTTCCAAAGAAGCAAAAAACGAGAACAACCAGCGCTGCTTGGTAAAGCAGTGCCACCTCATTTATTGAAAGAGAGAACACACAGACAGACGTTTCAGGGATACAACCCTTTCCTCAGTGCATAGTGCCCCAATGCGAAAGAACAGACTAACCCTTTCTATACAAAACATACATTAGGTAGGCGGTACAGAACCCCCCTGCACAAGTTCCCCGCACTTCTCTCCACTTCGGGGAATCAAAGTTCCCCAATCCCCATCCTTCGGTCAATTCAGCAATCACCACAGGGTCCCTGGAGTGCAGGGAAAGCCGCCGCAAACCCACTGCACACACGCCAAACACCCGCCGAAATTCCACCAAAAACCCACCGGAACCGCTGCAAAAAACACACCGAACACGGCGGAAAAACAAGCTGATGAACGGGGTAAAATAAAAATTGAAAGTGTCAATATTGAAACGCTGTTTGCAGAATAACAACTGAACGAAAATGTCTGGAATTAACATATAAGGTCCTATGAATGATAATAAAAAGGTCTGTTACAGAAAAAAGAAAAAACACTTTTAAAAAACTGAAACATTTTTTGTCAAAAAATCCTGAAAAATGCCTAAAAGATCGTAAAAAAATCTATAAATAAGGAGACTTTTTACTGCAGATTAAAATAACAAATGATTTATTAGATATTGAGTAAAAACAGGAATATTTTTAACATTGAAGCCTATGGGATTCCCCTGAATAAACCTGCCAAATGAAAACACTGAACAGCAGGGCACTTCGGCAAGTTTTCACTGCTGTTCGGTGTTCTCTGAATAGATTAACCATTGCTTCTCTATGGGGATTTCACTGCCTTCGAACAGGCACCATACTTGCTGGCAGTTCGGCAAAATTTAGCAAGCTGCCTGCTCTTTTAATAGCCAAATGGCCCCGAAATGGCACCGTACGGAGAAATTCCCTGTTTGGTGACATTTCGGGGCCATATCAGCTCTCTCTCTGAATAACCCCTTTAATGTTTATTGTATGTTCATCTTAAGAAGGGATATCCTATACAGGCTGCCTATCCCAGGAAAATATATGCAAGTTTAGCTAAACTAAAAAGTGCTACCATATTAAAAATGCCCTAATTCTAGCCATTTTGCAAGTTGATAAAGTATGACTAATTTTAAATATATTTTCTCTTGATCCCTGCTTTTACCAAGTTTCACCACGTTATTTATACCTGCTTCATTAGATTTAGCAGCTTGTTTGGCAGATATCTAATAATGTATGTAATTGCGGTTATCTGCAAATCTTAATTATAGACTACTAATTGGAAAATAAAATTGTCATACTTTTTCATAAACAAAGGACATACATTATTTCCAGGCCAAATATCAATCACAGTGTTGCATTACCTAAAATTTTCAAAAACATTTTCATCCTAGTCAAGAAATTAGATTGTAACTTCTGGTTCGGCATAGTGCCTTCTCAGCATATGGCTGATGCAGGCCACTGATGCAACACTTTTTTTAATTTACACCAATATTCCTCAAAGATTCTGCTACAGAACGATTGACTTTGGTGTCCTACAGGTGGCTATGAGCAGTATTTGACAGTGGATTTTGCTCTTCTCATTTGGGGATTACCAATAAGTGTAGTTTTGGTTTTTTGGATTTGGGAGTTGGTGTTTGAGCATTTTTTGTGTTCTTCTTACAATTGCTCTTCCTTCTATCACTTTTGCGTAGGATACATCCAAGTAAAGTAAATTGCAGTAAAAGTGGAACATTACTGGCCTAGAATAGCAAGTAGAGCAATAACATTCTAGATGGCCCCAACATGCTTACAGATCATCTTGCAATTCTTTATTTTTTTTTGTGAAAGGATTTTACCAGGAAGGATACATTGAGATTTCTCTCGTTTTCAAGTATGTCCTGGGTGGCGAGTATGTACCGTTAGGTGTCTTGCCAAGGACACTTACTGGAGAGGTTGCTCGCTGGGATCGAACCCATGACTCCACAGGCTCTCTCCATGCAGAGCAGTGATGTTACCTCTACTCCACCCAGCCGGTACTAATTGTTGATGTTTCACTTGGAATAGTAGCTATTGATGTCTTGCTATAAGAAGATACATGGGATCCAAAAACAAAGTTATGGTGAGGTATTGATAAGGGAATTCTAGGGTCCACAATTTAAAATGCATCATATTATTAAAGAAAAAATAATAGTGCATCACTGAGCATTAATTAACTGGTTCCTTTGCACCTAGTGATTTCAGTGTAATCCTGAGAGTTGAACTCAGGTTGAAGTGGATCAAATAGAGAGCAAATTGACAAGTCAGACAGCCCGGATTGTATGAGTGTCGTCTACTGGAGTCAAATGGAACCCCTCACAGAAGGGAATAATTTTCATCTTTGAGACAAAGTTGACAAATATTTTTGAGAGACTATTCACTAACTGCGTAGTGGCGAGTTGGCAACAACATGGTTGATATCAATGAGTTATTATTATTATTATTATTATTTATTTATAAAGCGCCAGCATATTCCGCAGCGCTGTACAATAAGCACAGTACAGACAGGGTTACAATACATTGAACAACATTTGACAAACAGTACAGGAGGAGATGAGGGCCCTATTCCCGTAGGAACTCACAATCTAGGAGGGTTGGGGTTGGAAACAGGAGGAGAGGACTGTAAGGTGAGAGTGATTGATGGTTGCGTCAGTGAGTTGGATGGTAGGCTTCCCTAAATAGGAACGTTTTAAGGGAGCGTTTGAAGGAAGAGAAGTTAGGGGAAAGTCTGACAGCACGAGGGAGAGCGTTCCAGAGAGTGGGGGCTGCGCGTGAGAAATCCTGCAGTCTATCATGGGAAGAGGTGATGCGGGGAGAAGCTAGGCGCAGGTCACTGTTTGACCTTAGGGAGCGGGCTGGGGTGTATTTGGTGATTAGTGAGGACAGGTAGTGGGGCGCTGAGTTAGTGAGGGTTTTGTAGGTAAGGATAAGGATTTTGAACTTAATTCTGCAGTGGATGGGGAGCCAGTGAAGGGACTCGCAGAGGGGAGCGGCAGAGACAGAGCGGCGGGTGAGCAGGCGGGTCAGCATCAGCACAGCTTTTCACATAATGAATTGTCGGTAAATGCTCTTGATTTAGAAAGTGTTTCCTTATACAAGTAGCCAACTTGATGTTGAAAAGAGACACTTGCTGCTTACAGCCAAACCGCACTATTTAGTATCCACTCATTGCTTAGCAAATAATGCCCTAGGTTATTTTTTGTCATTTTGTCTACTTTTAGTCAAACAAATTCAACAAAAATATGGGAAATAATGAGGGACGCATGGTTTTTGTCTTCCGAATTTGATATGCATTATTATACACATGCACAGTGATGTCCTCATCCCTTCGCAAAACTACAAACAAGGTGTAAGGAATAACTATATCTTATATGCAAAAATCCCTTTTCAATTAATCATCACCCACTTTAACAATATACATTTTTTTGGTGTTTTACCACTTCTTCTGATAAATTTCAGGGAGTGATATCTTAACAACCAATCTGAGAATTGTTGATGAGTCACCATTGAAATGGTGATATAAAATTCCCCAATTCTGACCGTGTTGAGTAAAACCAAAATTATAACAAATTAAGAAAGATGCAATATATTTTATTCGACATATTTACAACTCCAATATTTGAAATGACTATTAGAACATCTTAATTCTGCTATGTAGGTTGAATAAATTCCCTTGTAAGCAAAATTCAAACCAGATTTACATAAACGTCAGATGTACATAAAACTCATTTCAAGAAAAAAAAAAGAAAGTGGTAAAGTGATGGTAAATGAGAGTTGGAAGGAAACTTAATTTTATTTTCCATTTGCTGTGCAGCGTGAGATTACAGCTGCAGGGTCCTGTGTCCATGACTGATCTTTAGTGAATGTTAAACTTCAAACGAGCAAGCTTATCTTGGCCTAGACATCTGCTGAAAATCCTCGCCCTTAAAAAAAAAACTTAAATTCTTCAAATTGCATATACCATTTTTCAAAAATAATATTTTGTTTTCAAAAATATTGAATCTGTTAGAAAAATTATAAGTTAACTTTTGAAATCAAAGTTACTTGACCCAAGTATTTAACCAAACATATAATGTCATGGTTGGGTGTGAAAGAGGGGGAAAAAAATATGCTTTTGTGGAACACTTAAAAAAAGAAGAAACAAAGACAATTCCTATAGATGGATTAAAATGTGGCTTCTGTTTTACACCGCAAATGTTCATCTTTGAGGGAAAAGAAGTTATGGCTTTTTATATAATTAATTTTTACCACTACGTTTTTGATAATACAGTTAATGGAAGTGATAGCTTAACAAGCACGCTCTAGTTATAGAAACATTTCTTTTGCTTTCAGTGTAACGTAAGGCAAATATTAATTAAATGAGATGCCTTGGGACGTAGTACAGAAATTCGATGTGCACCGGTCCCACTTCTTTTGCTTCAAGGAGTCCATGTATATAGTTTTAATGTGTTGTAATTGTAAACCTTGGGGCTTTACAAGATGAAAGAGAAATGTGTCAACTGAATATGCTTAATTGCAAATCATGAATAATAAAATACGCTTGGAAATCCTGATATGTATTAAAATAAATAAAATTAAATGATGGCCTTAATTTAAAAGAATGCCTGACTCTTTAATCTTCTTTTTGTTCTATTATGACCTAGAGACCATCCTATTCCTCAATTTGAATAGATGCATAGTGAATTTGGAGTTTCTCCACAAAACACGGATAACTCTCATGGTTGCTGTAAAGACACAGAGAAACTAGGCCATTGAAGAGCCAATCATGCATACAGTTTTTTGTGTTTACAAAAACAATTTTCATATAATGCCCATTTCCATACCTTTTTAGTGTTATGTACAAGAATCAACTCCCACTCTCACAGTAAGAAAAAGTTCATCCCTCTTCACTTCATTAGATCAACCAAGGAGAGCTCTGAAATTACTTTTCACTGTCCCAACATAATATACAGGTTTTATATTTTCTGAAAATCCCTTTACAATACATATGCAAGGCATTACTCTAATTTCCATATACATGCATTATGCCACATACAGATATTATTTTATATTCGATTTGTATTTTTGGAAGCTGCATTGTCAACAATCTCATTCTGTTCACTACAAATTCCAAAAAGCAGGAGATCTGACCATTTTAATTATCTATCTTTATCATATTTACTTTATTTGATACAAAGGGCATTCCTGCCTGTATGCTAACGGTGCATACTACTGGAAAATAGATACAGCGCACTCAGAAACTATTATTGAGATTTTTACATACACGATTTACAGATGAATGATTCTCCAAATTCTGTAGATCATATCAGGAATAAAAAGAGATAATTTTATTGTGCAATATATCTATACACCATATATAAAGTAGATACTGTACAGATGCACACTCATACAGCCTGATCCTTAACTGGCTCTAGGGATGAACGCCTTCAGACATTTTCTTCAATTCTTAGGTACCCATTCACCTACAAATTCTTCCTCCTTCAAATTTTCTCAAGAGGTAGATGAAAAACAATAAAAAGCTAGAGAAGCTTCACTAGCGTAATCCTGTCTTCACAAACAATGTTATTGATAAAGAGAAAGCCAAATTCACACTTACTCTTGAAGGAGCCCTCCTAGGCTCTTGGATACACGCCTGTGAAAATTTTAGGGGATTAAATCCACTAAACCACTCCAAAACGATCCGGGGATGGCAAGGTGAATTAATAGCGCTTTTTATTAAAAACAGTAACCACTAAAACGCGTTTTGCCAGCGAACCGGTTTCTTCAGTTGGCAAAATGAATCTATAAATCTGTAATTGTTTTCCAATAATTTATAGACCTATTGGGTCTTTCTTCTGTTTTTTTTGAGGAAACCATCACTGAGGTACATAGCGACCAGGGGTCTTTCTGGTGTACTACCTTTGTATACGAATTTAAAGGTGCATACTGGCTGAAATTGTTGAAGACCAGGGACATTATCTTGAGTTTAGAACCTTTCATTCCATCTAGAAATATTTCATTAAAGGATAAATAAATATATTACAAATTACCAAATTTACATTATATTATTTTTCAACAATTACAGATTAACAGTCTATATCCAAAATTGCTTTTTAGCCCTATATTTAAGTGTTAGTTATGCATCACATATTTCAAATAACTGTTATATATATATATATAGCAGTGGTTTATGGGAGCACTCACGGCCTTGTTGAATAAAAATCAATACTTTATTGGTGAATCATTAAAAATACAGTTTCGGCACCAACATGAGCCTTTATCAAGGTTAAAAACAATAATGTTCAGCAAATTATTTATACCTACAAAGAAAAATTTGCTCACCAACCATGTAGCGTGCTGCCTTTGACCTCGCCAACCCGTTACCCGGAAGTGACGCATCACAGTATGCTCTGCTCGTGTATACTGACGTGATCACGTATTGCTCTCAGTGAGCTTACCTGGTTGCCTTGCAAACTGTCCCTGGCGTGTCCTCAGTGCCTAAGCAGGAACAATCTATAGAAGGGATGTGCTTAGGC